>JAPDVU010000007.1:11155525-11748025 GCA_026230045.1 Corynorhinus townsendii
TTTCCTCTTCTGTAAACAGGGAGGAGTAGTACTGCCCAGCGCAGTAGGGCTGGTGAGGAGTAAATAAGCCAATACTTGTAAAGCGCTTAGCATGGTATCTGACACCTACTAGGTGCTTGGGAAGGGCTCCCTGGGATTATTTTCAAGTGTGTCCCATTTTATGAAAGAGGTTGCTCTAGGAAAGTTGTGAAACCAAATCCTTTCTTCCCATTAATTAACTTGTCACTTCTCCACCGTGGCTTTATCTTTCTTTGCCTCCGATCGTCCTTGGAGGGCAGTGACTCTGAGCACCTCAGCACCAGGCTTACCATCTCCTCCCAGCTCCGTCGGTTCCTTGTCATGCAGTAGAAAAGAACAAAATTTAGGTGGCCCAAATAATGATTCTTTATGTTTGCTAAAGGTAGATTTGATCTATCTATCTATCTATCTATCTATCTATCTATCTATCATCTATCTATCGTCTGTCTGAGAAGGACTACCTATAATTATTTATTCTGTCTTTACCAGGGGTAATATATATAATTCTGACATGATAAATAATTTATATTTCTAGTTGACGTCTACCTTTCATGTGAATTTTATTTTTTGAACTCCTGGTGGGGGGTGGTGAGGAGGTCGGTCAGAAACATTTTTGAAAATCTGATAAACACATGGGCTGTCTCTCCAAATAAAGGAACTCACTCACGCATTCATTCAACTTTACATCTGATTTAGCTGCGGTTTAAAGGTCCTCTGAGCCCACCGAGACACTGTTAGGTTGAAGCCAGAGCCAAACTTCTCTATGGAAACAATGCAGGTCCCAGTAGATGCAGATGGCTGGTTAGGCATGCATTCACCGACCCTTATATATATGAACTCCCTCATCTGGCATGCCAGGCCCCAGCCACCTTCAGTGTCTCTTTCCTCTTGGGGCACCCCCTGCTCTGGCCAGTCCGGCTGGCCTTGGTACCTCCCCTTGGCTGTCACGTCTTTGCCACACAGCTTCCCCACGCATTTACCCACAGTTAACCCGCAGTTCAAGTAGTAATGACACACCCTCTGAGTGGTCAGAATCGGGTCCATAGAGAATGTGGATTTGAGCAGATAGAGGAGAGGCCGGGTTTTAGAGGCAGAAAACAATGGAAGAGTGGCTGAAGTCAGAGCTGGCAGGGAGAACAGGACAGAGAGAGAATGATGCACCGGGCGTAATTCTTCCCTCCTGCCTGGTGGAGGTTGGGAAGCCAGCAGCAGCAAAACCCCTTGGCCAGTGGATCAGAAATCCCTGGGTTCATGGCCCTGCTCTGGCATTGACTAAGCATGTAACCTTGGATAGGTC
This sequence comes from Corynorhinus townsendii, assembly GCA_026230045.1. Lineage (NCBI taxonomy): Eukaryota > Metazoa > Chordata > Mammalia > Chiroptera > Vespertilionidae > Corynorhinus > Corynorhinus townsendii. Next base: position 11,156,841 of record JAPDVU010000007.1, read on the forward strand.
ACAGGTCAACCAGCAGTCCAGCTGACGTTCCTTATCTTTAAGATGAGGGGTGGACATGCTGGCAGCGCTGTAGTAACATGGACTCCTGAGCATTGCAGGGGTCCGCCCAAATGTGCAGTCTTTTTGATGATGAACATGTCTTACCTTCTGTCTCACTCTGGTCTCTCCTACTTTATTTGAAGTCACCTTGTGCCGCTCCCCAGGATTAAAACAGACTGTTCGAGGTGGTCAGTGCAACCTGAGTTCAAGTTCTGGCTCTGAGCTGCCCTCTGTAAAAGGGGAAGAATACGTACTGACTTTGTGGGATGTTGAGGATTATAGGAAATCATGCATGCGAAGCTCTTAGCACTACACTTGCGGCTCTGATGATTATAATTATTTTCCTGTCCTGGGGGGTTAACAGTAAGTCTTTTCTTTGATGTGGTCCTTAGAGGAGGCCAAGTCCCTTGTTTTAATCTCTATTATGGTCATTCAATTCTGCCCTGTTCCCCTGTCCACCCTACATGCCTGACTTTGAACTTCAATGAGAAAATCCCTGCCACCCTCACAATATGGTGAAGGTCGCTGTGCTGACTCTCCAGTCTGGCTGGTTTGTCTGGCCCTGGGGAAGGGCTGTAGGCTGGCCCAGCCACATTAGTACCCCTGGCAATGGTATGCAGACCAGCGCCATCGATGAGGCCAACCTCTGACGGAACACATAGGGCCAGTTCGAGCAGACACTTTTCTAGAGGGTGGCCGGGCCCTGCATGCTGCTTTCTCCAACAGAGAACCCACTGTGCACACCCCTCCCCAGCTGGCAGTCAGCACCCAGCCCATCTGCCAGCCTTCTCCTCACCAGTCCTCCTCACCAGGACACCCACGTGAGCAGGCCTGCATGCACACACAGCCCATTCCTCGTCTTCCCCATCACCATCACCAGGCGAGTGTCACATGCCAGTGAGGGGAAAACTGGGCACTCAGGAAGTATTTGTTATGCCCCAAAGATCCCAATAACTTGATTGGGTAATGGGGCCCTCACACATTTGCAGGGACTCTGGAGGGACAGGCCAACTTTCTCAATATTTAAATATTTACCAGAGGGAACTTGGGTCAAGGCCAGAGTGTGCAGCGAGGAGAGCCTGGACCTCAGCTCCCCAGGTGACCTAGACCCACAGAGTCCTGTCATGCGAGTGTCATCTAATATTAGGTGAGTTCGTTGTTTGTCTAGATTGGGGTTCTTAGTTATTGTTTTGGGGGTTTGTTTTGTTTTTGTTTGTTTTCTGTGTATAAATGTCCCCTTAAAAAGTTTCTCTAGAAACAGAGTTAAATCCTCCCCTTGCTTTGCAGGTAAATCCAGTGATTATGCTAAGGAAGAGGGACAGCTCTGGGCACACTAGACAAGGAGTCAGGTAGACAGTATCATGTGGCAGTGTGACCTTGGGCAAGTCACGTGCCACCCTCAACCCCATGTCCTCACTCTATGTGGGTCAGTGACGTGGCCTCATGCATCTGACTTCATGGTAGATGGTTATCTGTTTATTGTCTTTCCCCTGCAAGAGGTCACCTCCTTGGGGGCCAGGAGATGCCCTTGTGTTTACCATGTTATAGCTAAAGCCTAGAGCAGTGGGGGGCAGAGACACAGAAAGGCAATCAGTGCAGACCTATGGAGGGAAGAGAGGAGGGAGCAGGGCAGAGGGAAGAAAGGGAGGATAGAAGTGCTTCTTCTGGCTGGTAGTCACACCTCCTTCCCAGCCGGTGCCCCATCCCCTGGGCCAGGTCCTGGCTGTCTCCTTCTCTCAGGCTCCCAGCCTGCTCTGGTGGTGACAGGCCCAGTCACCCAGAGCCCCAGCTAAGTCTAGCTGAAGCTCTTAGCACCCTCCCTCCTCCCACTGTGGGTGCTTGACTACACCACCCAATATAATCTGGGAGGAGGGTGAGGCCCTGGCAGCCACAGGGCCCTCGGGCTGTGAGCAGAGGCTGGGACCCTGTTCCCTCACCCTGTCTATTGTGCAGCCAGCCCTGCACGGAGTCCTTCCTGCACCCCAACCAGGCGGGTACTTTCCCCTCACTTCCCCCACAGAGAACAATCCGTGCACCTCTGCTCCGCCAGCACCACCCTCTGAGGTCAGGACAAGCTCTGGCTGGTCTCCCTGCATCTGAGAGGGGGAGGCAGCTCCAGGCTCAGGGCCTCCCCTCTGGGCCTCACCCTCCAGCTCCCACAGGACGGTAGTCAGAGGCCAGCCAGTCACAGCACTCGGCTTCTCTGGATCACCTCCTGAAGAAATGGAGGCGTTTGGTCAAGGCACTGGGCAAACGGCCAGGGGGGTGGGTTCTGGATGACTGGGTCTGCCCCCTAAAGCACAGTGGCAGTCATGTGTGGAGCACTGGATAGCAGGCCTGGGTAACCTTTGCCACGGTATGAAGGTCTGTTAACACCTTGCTTAGACACCATTTGTAGCTCCTCTGCTGTCCATGCTGAACAGCAATGAGTTGTTATTCCAGATCTGCATTTTAATGCATTTCCGTGAAATCTGATCTGTGGACCAAAGTGATAGCCTCAGGATTGCAGTCAAGACCCCTGTGACAATAGTACAAACAGAAGACTTCAGAGTGGCGAGGGCTTGGAAGCTGGGGGGACCACAAAGGAAGAGGCTGACATGCCCAAGTGCCACCTCTTCCTCTTGCTCCGGTGGCTGAGTTTTCTCTCAAAGTTTGGTTGTCATATAAAAACCATGGTCAATGCAGTGTGGACTGTTCACTCCAGAGAGGCAGGGGGGGTGGGGCTGAAACCAACTGCCCTGAATTGTTATGATGCTACAACTATTAGCCTGTTTCACAAATTTCCTCTAAGATGGAAGCATTTCCTATATATTAATATTATCTTAAAATTATATATACACATATTAAAATTTTTGAAAGAATTAATCTCACTAGAGTTTTTCATCCTTAATTTCAAAGGTCTCCATTCTGCCACTCACTCACTGTTTAATCTGGGACTTAGTTTCCTCATCTGCAAAGTGTGTGTGTGGTGGGGGGGGGGGGGGGGGGAGGAGGGAAGGAATCCCTTCTTGGTCCCGTCTCAGGTTGCCATGCAGGTCAACTAGTATAATAAGTTTAGAATGCCACGAAGGCACTGTGTGAACAGAAGTTGACATCACTGAAGATCGGATCCTCAGACCTGGTGGGTTGGGGGAACCTGGCTATTGGGGTAGACTTCCCCAGATGAAATCAGCCCCGACTTGGTAGCAGGTGCTGTGGGCTGGTTATAGTTCTCACAAGCTGGTTTTTCTAACAAGTCACCAGGGCAACAACAGTGAAGCCTTCTCAAAGCCATCTCACGTGCGTTATAGCCAGGGTCCTCTTCCTGCTTGTTGAGTGGCCCCTGCACGTTCTCAGAGAGCGAAGGCCAACCTGACTGCAGAGCATTAGACGTGGCAGGGCTCTCGGTCATCTCATCCCTTGACCCGTTTACAGAGGGTAAAGCTGAGGATCTCGAGGGCATGGACATCTCCAAGGACACAGAGCCAGGACTAGCTCCATTCGTCCCATCTCCTGGATCTGGGGTTCTCTCAGCAAACCTTTATCCTGCACATATTTGCCAGGGGCCTACTATATACCGTGTACACACCGTGCAAAAGGTATATGAGGTTCCTGCCTACAAGCAGCCTCCATTCTAGGGGAAGGGATGTCAAAAAATAATTCAACATAAGTATGCAGTTAAATCAAGGTGTGCAAATTGCATGAGGGTCTGAACTAGATAATGGGGCAGGGAGACGCTCCCTAATTTATCTGTGGTGGGCAAGGAAGGCCTCTTGAAGGAAGTAGCATTTCTGCAGGACTGGATGTAGGGGGAAAGCATGTCAGGTCAATGAATTCACACAGGTGAAGTCTCACAACAGGAAGAAAAAGGAGCTCAGGAACGTCTGCCAGTGACCGGAGGTGGAGGTGGGATCGGGGTGAGTGTGCAGAGGGAAGCAGGACAGTGTAGGTTGCATTTGAAGTGCCTGTGATACAACCAACTGAACATTGTAAGACCATTCTTTGGGCAGCCGTGTGGCTCTGGGCTGAAGGAGCAGGACAGGAATGGGACAGTGGGACCAGTTATGAGGCCCCTGCAGAAGCTGAGGTGAAAGGGGGTGGCGGCTGGGCCTAGGGCATGGTGGAGGAGGTGGCAGGAAGAGGGCGGCTGGGAGATCTATTTTGGAGATAGTCTTACAGATGGATGGATTGGCTGGGCGGGGTGTGGGGTGGGAAGGAGAGGGAGGCAGCAAGGGTGACTCTGAGTTTCCGGCTTGAGTAACACTCAAGCCCAGTCCTGTGTGCATTCTCTAGAGAACACTTGCTCGAGCCCTTTACCAAAGTCCAACCCCCATCTCAGCCTCCTCCTAGCTAATAATAGCCTCCCGGTTCAGTAAGGGTCATCACCCTGCCTGTTTAGCAGATGGAGAAACTGAGGCACACATCAGCAAAGTAAAGACCCGGGTGTCACGTTCACTTTTCTGATTCATCAAGCCGTGTGACCTTGAACAAGTGATAAGACCTCTCTGAGTCTATTTCCTCGTCAGAAAAAAAAAGAAGGGGAAAGAAGAGAATCTACCTCCTAGGCTGGTTGCAAGGAGTAAGTGAGGGGTAGACCCTTAGCAGATATTAGTTATGACTATTTCTAGGTTGCAAGGATCATCTCTGCACCCACCTCTTGATACAGGCACATCTAGACCTTCTGGGGGTGTGCATGGGCTCCTCCAGAAGTCATCTGTGTGCCTGGGTCACAGCGGACGCCCAGGGGCCCTAAGATTCCAGGTGAAGACTGGAGCAGGTTTGCTCACTGTGCTTCTGTTCAGCTTCTGAGCCAGGTTTGGCGGTTGCAGTGGGAGCTTTCATCCTCCCTGGAACAAGAGTGAGTTGTGGGTTTGGAGGCAGATGTGAAAAGCCAGGCGCTTGTAAGCCAGCCTGTTTCCCAGTGCTCAGACTGACCTGACCCGGGAGGGGGGTGGGGCGGGAAGGAGGGGTGAGCAGGGGAGAGTGAGTAAGAGGGAGGAGGCCAAAGAGGGCCTAGGAAGGGACCACATCCCAAAAGGAAATGCACAATAGCAGATCTAGAGTCTGGCCTGCCCAGAGCCCCTTCTGTGGGTGGCTTTGAGAGTATCTCCTTCATGGTCCTATTCCCAGGAGGCAGCTGGCTCAGGGCTGAGAACAGGGAGGTGAGGCTGGAGGGGTGGTGGGCAGGGCTCCCCACTTTTTGCCCGGAGCCATTCGGAAGGGTGTGTCTCAACAGGGCATACACACTCGGTGATTAAAGGGGAGGGTGGAATGACATTCACTGTCCACTGTAGGACCCAGCCAGTGGGCTGGACAGTGGCCAGCTCTCCCCAGGCTCTTGGCAACAGAATCATCAGCCTTGGCACCACCCACTGGCCTACTCAGAAACTCCTTCAGGCCCAGGGGCTGGAGCCCCACTGGGAGGGGCCGCCTGGGGCAGGCTGTGCTGGGCCCTGCAACTCTCCCCCAGCCCCTCCCTGCAGCCTCCCTCCTCCACCATCCCCTCTGCACACAGCCAGCTCCAACCGGGTTTGAAAGAAATGCTCCAATCCTCCCTCCCTCTTTAGCAGGCCTTGCCCTGCACTCTGTCCTTTCAGCCGGAAGCTGTTTCCATAAACTGGTTTCACCCTGCAGACCCAGCCTGATACTTTATCCACTGGGAGAACTGTCTAAACCAAGCCAACTGCCCCCTCCCCCTCTTTTCCTCCCCCACCTGACATGCCCTCCTGCTCTCAGCAGCAAAAGCTTCCTGGCCTGCCTACCCCACCCCATGGAGCCCTCTCCAGATGAGCCCTGTCTTCATGACAGCTCTGGGCTCCTTGTCTGCTCTGCAGAATGAGTGCCCTGGTCCTTAATGGACCCCTCACAGTGCAGCCCCACACTGATCAATCCACTGTGCTTTATCTCCCCACAAGACAGGAGGCTCCGAGGGCGGCACCCCACTGTACCCGCCCCACCCACCTCCACCCAGGCCATTGAGGCAAACCCCTGTGGTACACAACAAACTCTTCTGGGTTGGTACTGATTCCATCCGGTCATGTGTTGGCACCTTTATCTACCTGGTCTGGGAGCGGAGTGTGGAGTTACCCTTGATTGGGCATTTAATAAGTGACTTTGTGAACAAAGGGATTTGACTTTTCATTCTTTGTCTTGAGTGTTCCGGGAGTATGTGGGTTTTGATAGAAAGCTATGGAGTCATCCGATTTTGGAAACTGTCCACCTGTTCTGATTAAGTGCCTCCCCTTCTGACCTTCAGTGCCCAATTCCCTGATTTAGCACCCCTTTCCCACCCTCCCTGACTCCAAGCCTCTGTCCCCTCATGATGCCATTCATAGCTCTCCCACTGTAGCAAGGAGGGTCTGGCCCCTTGTGGAGGACCCCCCCACCCCACCTGGACCATGGCTATAGACAGTTTTATAATCACAGAGAGAGAGACCCTTCCTGCCTTACTGAAGCAATTTTGCCAGCCTGGCACAGGCTCTGAGCAGGGTGTGCCCCACAATGGAATGAATCACTAACACTGGGATTTCAGGCAGGGGGCGGGCACCTGCCAGAGGAGATATTTCAGTCTTGGGGTTCTGCAAATCAGAGCCCAGTTCTTGGCTTCCATGGACCTTTGGCTTTTGGGGTGCTTTAAGCTCATGGCCTGTGCATGGAAGAGTGGCAGAGGCCACAGAAGGCCAGGCCTCTCTTTCCTTTGTGCTGATTCTCTGGCACAAAAGGCAGCTGGTCACCAGGGAAGAACTCCTTCTAAGTACCAAGGAGTTAATGGTGGATCCCCCCAGATAAGGTCAGTTCGTGGAAAGGGAACTGACAGCCGCTGGAGCCTCCCCTCTGGCAGTAGGGGTTTTAAGGAACACCTCTCTGTGATTGGCAGTCAGCCCACCTCCAAAGTGAACTGTTGGGTCTCTGGTTGGCATTTCTGAGTCAGTCTTAGACCCAGGACAAAGCAGAGGAGAACCTGTATGATTTGTGTGTTTGCTGGGAGAGGCGTGTCCAGGGCCCCCCCACCCCCCACCTGGGGCCCCAGGACTCCGACTCCCCCTGGACCAAGTGGACAGCCCTGCTGGAGAGGCTGCAGTTCTGTGCTTCCCCCCTGCGTGGCTCTTTCTTATTTGCCACTTGATGCTTTCTGTATGGTGTTTGAATTGGTTAAGTTACACTCACGACCCTTTAAGGAGAAAACATAATTCTAGTAATTTTATTGGGCTCAGATTTCAGGCAAATGGAAATAAAATTGCCTCTAAAAATAAAAGACACGCAGAATTGAATAAAACAATAATAATAAAAAGCCGCCCCTGATTTGAGATAAGCAGTAAGGCATTTTGTGAAATAGTAGAGGAAAAATAAACGGAGAAGAAAAGAGGTGGTTTGGGGAAGGGAGATCTGCCACCACCCGTGCTTTCTTTTCGGCTTTACCTTTCCGAAGGAGCTTAATCTGCGTGTTGTAAAGTGAGGCTTAAGCGCGACTGGTGAATCGGTCCTTATCCCGCGCTCACAGTACAGGTGGACGAAAGGGGCTGCTTGCCAAATACTTCTGGTTGGAGGGAGGGGTGGGAGTGCTTTCTCAAACCACTCCTGGGATGGCTTAACTCGCCCAGCGCGAATCGATGACAGCTTCTGCCGGCTGCAGCAGGCGCCTCGGCAGCGCTGCGCGGATCCCAGCCTGGGACCAAGGCGCGCTCTGGACTTGGCCCGGGCGCTAGCACCGCGTCCCAGGTGGGTCTCGGGCGGCTTCGGTGGGGAGAGGGATGTGATGGGGTTCCGGGGAACCAGGCGGCCAAGGCGTGGAATGGGGGTGGGGAGGAAGCTCAGTGTCAGTCCCGGAGAGACGGGGGGGGGGGGGGGGGGGGTGCGCCCAGCAGCTGCACCCCCACCTCCAGCGCTGCGGGCATTCAGCTCCCCACAGCGGGGACCCTGGGGCGGGGTGGTGGCCACCTCTGGCGTTCACTGGGCAGGGTCTGCGAGAAATTCAAACCCGTGCCTGAGCTGGAGCCGAGAGTGCTAGGGAACTCAGGGCTGAGCCCCAGAGCTGATGGGGGCGTGCGGCGCGTACCTCCTAGCGAAATGCAATGCGAGAAAGAATCTGAACTCAGCGCGAAGCAACTCTCCTGCTTTCTGGTTACCCGCGGCCTCTCGGGCAGGCTTTGTGGGTGCGAGTGCGAGAGGCACTCCGGAAGGTAATGGTGCAAATACATTGTTAGTTTAAATCCTCCCCCCTCAGAAAAAGCTTAGTCCCCCCCCCCCCCGCCCCCAGGGTCAGATGCAAAACTTGGGGGGGGGGGGCGGGGAGCGGGGCGGGCAGAAGCCATGGCGACTTCTGGCTCCAGTCGAGGTCCGGATACGGGCAGAAATTGAAGAGGATTGGCAGAAGTCTCTCTCGCTAGCCGGAGGGAGTCCCGTGGCGCCCCGGGTTTGAATCGCCGGCTGAGCTAGGTGGATGGGGGAGCCCTCCCTGCGCTCCAACCGGCTTTGGGTGGGCGGTGCCAACTCCCTCTAGGCAATCCAGTCAAGCTGGGGTCTCCCGGCGGGGGGCGGGGGGGGACAGGGACCTGGTTCCCTGCAGTTGGGCGCAGCGGCTGCAGGGCTGGCCTGGGAAGGGCTCTGGAAAGAGCTGGAACTCCCTGGCATCCCAGCTCAGGGCATCCGGTCCTGGGGCAGTAGTCTTAACGCAGTGGGGAGGTTTGGGGCGGGGGTGTGTGGGGGGGGGGGGGCGGCGTCTGGGTCCGTTGTCCCAGTCTCTGGCTTCTGTTGTCCTGGCTGTAGGCGGGCAGGCAGGGGATGGGAAGCTGCCCTCTCTCTTTTCACCCCTGGTGCTGGACTCCGCACCGGAGGCAGCCTCCTTCCCGCGGACCCCTTCCAGTCCTTCTAAATGTAAAAATTTGAAAATGTAAAGGAGGCGGTTGAAACAATCAGGTAGTTATCTCCAGATTCAAAAGAAGATTTTGTGTAAGGGGAGGGGGAGGAAGGGCCAAGCCCTGCCAGGTTCAAGTTTCAGCTCCACTCCTTCACCCAGTTAAGTCCTGGGGATTAAAAGGGTTCAGGAACCTCCTTTGGCTAGATCTTCAGGAAAGCAAAGTAACCGGGGTGCCACCCTGTCCCCTTCAGGCCCAACCTGGACTGAAAGGGCAAAGAAACCTACTCTCCCCCAAGTCAGGTAGGGGTCAGCCCGCCTGTGCTCCGTTTCTCAGAGTGTGGTGTCCGGTACTTTCCCAAGCTTCCCCCAGCTACCACACCGAGGACCGTGCAAGGGCATTCACCAGTGTCCTCATCACCCCAATGTATGGACAAGGGAATGAGGGGGGCCAGGCAAGGTCAGTGCTCCTTACACAGAACCACGGGACACCTATGCCACACGGGCCCTAAGGCCACCAGCTTGGGTCGTTGGAACTCAAGGCTTAGCCTGCTGTGTCAGTGCTGAGAGATAACCAGAGGAGACAGGCAGGGAGGAAAGGGATGGGACCTGCAGGGGCCACCTACCCAGTGCCAGACAGACACTGGGCTTGGCATACATTATCACCTCTAACCCACATAACCTTTAAGATAGGAATCATTAGACCCACTTTGCAGATGAGGAAATTGAGGCCCAAAGGGTAAGTTAAGTAAGCTGCCCAGCTAGTGATAGAGCCGGGAATCAAAGCTACCCATTATACCACAATCTTTTAGAATCTTACACTTTAGTTGGGGAGACAAGAATCTGGTGTAATTATAGCACAACACAAAATAGTATGTACGGTCCTGGCTGATGTGGCTCAGTTGGTTGGGCATTGTCCCATGTACCAAAGGGTTGCTGGTTAAATTCCCAGTCAGGCCACATGCCTGGGTTGCAGGCTCAATCCCTGGTGGGGGTTGTGCAGGAGGCAGCTAATCAATGTTCCACTCTCACATTGATGTTTCTCTCCCTCTCCCTTCCTCTCTCTCTAAAATCCAATAAAAATCTCCTTTAAAAATAGTATGTAAGTGTTACCAGAATATTAACCTTTTGAACCTCCATCTCTTTCCATTCAAGTAATCAATCATTTGGCAATGGTTGCATTGTCTAACGTGTGGTTCCAGGCACCGTGCTAAATGCTGAGCATACATCTGTCAGAAGACTGACCTGGTCCCTGGCCTCTGTGAATGGGGATAGTAATAGTAATAGCACTTCTTTCAGTGGGAATTGATTGAGTGAATGGAATGAGACAGTAGGTGGGAAGGTGTTAAAAAGCATTCCCATGAGGAAGGAGAAGCAGTAGGGGCCTGGGTGAAGAGGAGGGTGAGCAGTGGGAAGGATGAACTATCCCCATGCTATAGTTGAGAGGACTTATCCCCAGTTCCAGGGGACATTGTGAAGTGCACATGGTGTCCATGAAGCTGTGTGAGCCCCTGCTCTTCAGTTGATTGGTTTATGATTGTGGGTTCCACGATGGGCCTTTAGTTTGGGCGCATCCCTGTGCAGCCTCCAAGAGGACAGTCTCCTGTCTGGACCAATGCCAGCTGGGTGGAGACTCTCCTCTCCACCTGCCCCCATGCCCACCCCCACCCCCATGATCACCCTGCTAATGCACCAGCCACCTTCCTCAGTGGCCATGATGACTTGCCGCACGTGCAGGCCTGGGGCCGCAGCTCGGGGGCCCTCATCCTAGCATAGGCGAAGCTTGTCCATGTCTACAAGATGTGGTAGCAAAGCCAGTTCTGGAACCCAGGTCTCTTGACCATCCACAGTTCTCAAAGCAGCTCACACCAGCCAGCCAGCACGTTTTAGGGCTCACCTGAAAAGACTATGCTCCATTCGCTTATACAATATCCCCGCTTACCATGCCATTTCCCAAAGCTCCTGTCCGTCTCCCTTTCAGCTGACCCGACATATCTGTCCTCATAAAGTGGTCTCGGAGGGATCTCTGACACTGAACAGCCATAAATATTCCAGGACATTTGGCCTGCTAACTTTCCTTCCACCTCGAGTGGTAGAATAGGTGTAAGATAACTACCTCTAAAATTAGCTCTCACTTTGGTGGAAGGTGCACTGATAAATCTTGTCTTCAAGCGAAACCCAGCTGAGTGATGCTCTAAGCCAGTGGTCGGCAAACTCACTAGTCAACAGAGCCAAATCTCAACAGGACAATGATTGAAATTTCTTTTGAGAGCCACATTTTTTAAACTTAAACTTCTTCTAACGCCACGTCTTCAAAATAGACTCGCCCGGGCTGTGGCATTTTGTGGAAGAGCCACACTCAAGGGGCCAAAAAGCTGCATGTGGCTCGCCAGCCGCAGTTTGCCGACCACTGCTCTAGGGCCTTCCTTCTTCAGAATTGACACCAGCTCCTTTGGGGAGAACAGTTTTCCTCCTTCTTCTTTCTAAAAAAAAAAAATATAAAAAATCACATTGTATGTGTGTTGATGTGGTAGTGCCCGAATGAAGGCACTTTTCTCCCGCTATTGAGATGAGCAGCCTGGTAGGAGCGGTGAGCAGCCCCTGGCTGCTGCCCGGTGTTTACAGCAGGGACTCAGGTGTCGCCTTGCATGCGGATGTTTGTGCGCTCAGGCCCTGCTCAGCCGAGCAGCGCTCCAGGCTGGGCCGGGGAGAGGGCTGTTGGGTTTGTTTTCCTGTGGCTGGGAACTGCGGAGATGCATAGAGGGAGGAGAATCTGGGGATGAGAGATCATTGCCAAGAGCAGTTTGGAGTCTCCTTCGTATTAGTCAGAGATTGTGTTTTTCCTTTCTGGAACCGCCCGCCTCATAGCAACTTCCACGAACGATTTTTTTTTTTTCCATCTGTAAGTGAGTATGTGCACTTGTTAGTTTTTATTTTGGTTTTTAACTTGCTGGACTTCTCGTGATTTAGCAAAAAAAAAAAAAAAAAAAAAAAGCTTGGGGGATGGGGTGGTGAAACAGGCCCTTTATACAATGAATTCTTTATGTCATTGCTTAATAAATTTGAATCCTGATAGACCCCGAGGTACCATGATGGGGTGAGCTGGGTAATTCCTTTGAAGGGAGAGTTTATCTCCAGTGGAGCAAAACTGCAGTGTAATTTAACTTTCCCTCTGTACCTCTTGAGTCTTTGTTGAGAAAAAGAGGAATGCTTGCTCTCTTCTCTCAGACTTCCTTTTATTCCATCTGGAAGGCCCCTCCATCTGGGACTTTCTTGGAAGAGAACCAGCCAGAGTGGGCCTCCTTCCCTCTCTGTACCCCCTGCTCCCCTCCACCATGCAGGAGGCCATCCAGTGAGAAGGAAGCCTCCCCTTGGGGCAGGAGATCTTTCCCAGCGGTGGCCTGGCTTGGTGCATGGGATGCAGAATAGGGAAGCTGGCACGCCGAAGCCGGCCCCTCCTTGGGCAGGAACCGGAGCAGGTTGTTCTGCATTAGTCAAGAAGTCCGTCCGTCTCCTGAGCAGACTGAGTGGGACAACACTGAGACACCGAACTGGGAAAATGCCTAATAATAGAACACCCAATCTGTGTTGGCTTTTTCAAATTGAGTACAAATCAGAAACAAATGTACATGTGACCCTCCCAAATGATAGCACAGAAATGAACTTGACCTTATGGAAAATTCTGCTTTGCCTGCGCACACTTAGATGCACACATACACCCAGGCTCTTGCTTTTGAGCTGTGGATTCTGGCTGACAGTTCTGTTAAGTTGTTTCTGGAGATAACAGGTTGGCCCATGGGTCTTTGTGAAGTTACTGGGAAAGGTCACTGGAGACGTGACCTTGACTCCAGTTCCTGTTGACCCCTACCTTCCTTAAGCCCTAGGGTTGCCTCTGTTAAGCAGAACCTAAATAACAGGACCTTTTCTAAGTTTTGTTTTTTTCTCAAGAGCAGTTTTATTGAGATGTAATATACATACCATACAATTCACCCATTTAAAGTGTACAGTTCAATGGTTTTTAGTACATACACAAAGTTGTGCAACCATTATGACAATCAATTTCAGAATATTTCTATCACACCAGAAAGAACCCCGTACCCATATGCAGTCACTCCTCATTTCACCCCAAGTCCCCGGTCCTAGGTCATCAATAATCTGCTTTCTGTTTCTATACCCATCTCCCTATTCTGGACATTTCACACCAACGGAATCATATAGTGTGTGGTCCATAATCACTGACTTTTTTTACTTCGCATGTTTTCAAAGTTCATCCACTTTGTAGCATATGTCAGTGCTTCAGTTCTTTCGATATCCTGTGTGGCTATGCCACCTTTTATTTATCAGTGGATAGATGTTTGGATTGTTTCCGTGTTTGGCTTTTATAGAAAATACTGCTATGACCATTTGTGTGTAAGTGTTTGTGTGGACGTAGGTTAGCATTTCTCTTGGATATGTTCCTAAAAGTGGACTTGCTGGGTCAGTATGGTGATTCTGGTCTAGCTTTTGGGAAACTGTCAGACTGGTTTTCACAGAGGCTGCACTATTGTACATTTCCATCAGCAGGGTGTGAGGATTCTAGTTCCTCCACATCTTCACCAACACTTGTTGATAATATTCGCCTTTTTATTATAGCCATCCCATTTTCAAAGGGTTTATATGCTCAAGGAAGCAACACCAAGAAATTTTCTGGGATCAGCTTCCTCATATTAGCTTGCCATGCCTTTGGTGTTTCCCCTGCAAGTCCCAGAGCTCTCACCAGGTTTCCCCCTACGTTTCTGTGGAACAGGGCCGGGTCGCACAGTCTGAGGCGGCCTTGCTGCTCTCCTTCTGTTTTCCTGAGGAATGTGCAAACGCTCCAGAGGTCTGGCTGTGGGGCCACTCCCTCAGCCCCACTCTATCCAGATGCAGCTGCTGCTGAAAAGCCAGGGCCCGGGAAGGAAAGAAATTGACCTAAAGGGGAATGAATGTGACATTCTTAGACATGCTGTTCAATGTTTGGGACTTTGAGTGGAGACTTGAATGCAATTCTAACCTTATTATTCCCTTAAATCACTCCTTTGGAACCACAAAGAAAGCTGTTGGAGAGCCCTTTCATCTTAGCCAGGTAGCAGCCGATCCCTGCAAGGCCATCTGGTCCCTTTCTTGTTGGGGTCTTGAGCTGCTGGCAAGACCTATTGATTTACCCCGAATTGCTTGGTGCAGCTAGGGGTTCCACGTTACAATGGTACTTCAGCTCACGGTGAAATAATTTTATCCCATTGTTATAGCTGTGGACCGACTGGGGTAACACTCTTAGCAGAGGTACATATGAGCCAAGCGGTACACGGAGACTCAGTTCGCTCGAGAGACTGTGACAGATGACAAAGAACTACCCTTTCACCAGAACATGCTGGAGTCCTGTGGCCATTCTGTGGCCTCATGTTCAATATCAGCAGACCTGAGTACCAGAATTCAGTCCCAACAGCTTCTTAGAAACCTTTGTCATAGAATTTGGCCTGTAGGATCCCATGAGCAGCTGACATCAGGCTCTGCTACTCATGTACTCTTCACCTAATACCTCATCCAGCCATTCCCAAACCTGGCTATAGGTCTTTTTTTTTTTTTAATAAATCTTTATTGTTCAGATTATTACAGGTGTTCCACTTTTTTTTCCCCCATAGCTCCCCTCCACCTGATTCCCCACCCCACCCCATGCCCTTACCCCCCGCCACTGTCTTCATCCATAGGAGTAAGATTTTTGTCCAATCTCTTCCCGCACCCCTCACACTTGCTTCCCCTGAGAATCATCAGTCCACTCCCTTTCTATGTGCCTGATTCTATTATATTCACCAGTCCATTCTGTTCTTCAGATTTTTTATTCACTTGATTTTTAGATTCACTTGTTGGAAGGTATGTATTTGATGTCATTTTGTTGTTCATAATTTTTATCTTTACCTTTTTCTTCTTCTTCTTCTTCTTAAAGAATACCCTTCAGCATTTCATGTAATCCTGGTTTGGTGGCGATGAACTCCTTTAGCTTTTTCTTGTCTGTGAAGCTCTTTATCTGACCTTCAACTCTGAATGATAGCTTTGCTGGGTAAAGTAATCTTGGTTGTAGGTTCTTGCTATTCATCACTTTGAATATTTCTTGCCACTCCCTTCTGGCCTGCATAGTTTCTGTTGAGAAATCAGCTGACAGTCGTATGGGTACTCCCTTGTAGGTAATTAACTGTTTTTCTCTTGCTGCTTTTAATATTCTCTCTTTGTCTTTTGCCCTTGGCATTTTAATTATGATGTGTCTTGGTGTGGTCCTCTTTGGATTCCTCTTGTATGGGGTTCTGTGTGCTTCCTGAACTTGTAAGTCTATTTCTTTCACCAGGTAGGGAAAGTTTTCTGTCGTTATTTCTTCTAATAGGTTTTCAATATTTTGCTCTCTCCCTTCTTCTGGCACCCCAAAAATTCGGATGTTGGTTCGCTTAAAGTTGTCCCAGAGGCTCCTTACACTATCTTCATATTTTTAGATTCTTTTTTCTTTTTGTTTTTCTGGTTGGATGTTTTTTGTTTCTACATATTTCAGAGCTTTGATTTGATTCTTGGGGTACGTTGATCTACAGTTGAGTTTCTGTATATTCTTTATTTCAGACAGTGTATGCTTCATTTCTGACTGATCCTTTTCCATTTTTTTTGGCATTCTCATTAAGCTCCTTGAAGGTCTCATCAAGTTTCTCAGCGGTTTTAAGAAGATTCTTGAGTAACCTTATAAATGTGGTTCTGAACTCTATGTCATCCAGTAGTTTGCTTTCCTCTGTTTCTTTCATTCGTGACATGTTTCTTTGTCTCCACATTTTGGCTGCTTCCCTGTGTTGATGGAGTAGCTTTGTGTGGTAGGTGATCTATAGGGGGCAGCAGCTCAGCCTCCTCAATTACACGAGGTGGATGCTCTTGGTACACCTCTTTGTAGGCTGAGTGCAAAGTCTTGGTGTAGTTAAGCCTTAATTGCCATTGGTACACTGGGAGTAATTGACCTCCAGGCCAATTAGCTGTGAGCACTCGCTGTGTCTATAATGGAGGAACTGCTGCGCTGAAGACACGTTTATGGGGCAGGACTTGTTTCAATGGGGCTTTGGTGCTCACTGAGTCTGCCTCTTGAATGTGTCACTTATGGATGTGAGGAGTTGAAATCTGGTGTCTCACACTGACCACTAGGTACACTGGCTTCTGGATCTCCAATGGGGTGCAGGTCAGCTACTGTCTGAGGCCACCCAGCAGGAGCTACAGTGAGAGCTACAGTTTTCTCCTCTTTGCTTGTGGTTTGGAGGTTTTGGAGCTGTCTGACCCCGGCTGCAAGTTTGCTAGGTTAAGCTGCGATAGGGCAGGGCTTTCTTATGCAAAAGCCGCTGCTTAGAGCTTGGGTGGGTTTGTAGGTTGTACAGGGCGGGGTCTCAGGTTGTCACTAGGCTAGGGCGTGGCAAACAGCAATGGCTGCTAGTTAGCTGGCTCTGAGTCCCTGTGGGCAGTCCCGTGCCCCAGTGCCATAAACAATTATTCCTGCGCGCAGGTCTGCAAGCAAGCCACCCTCACTGGCAGACAGTCCAGCTTCTCCCCGTAGGAGTTTGGGTCCCCCGTGTCTCCCCAGAGACTGGATTTCAGAGTAATCGGGGGCTTGTCTCCCTTCGGGTTGAAAAAAGCAATGCCTGCTGCCAGCCCAGATCACGCGCCTCGGTACCTCAGCTTTTCAGCGCTCGTGCACGTCTCAATGCTCTTTTCTCTTTCCTTCTAGTTGTAGAACTTCCACTCAGCCAGCTTTCCCGTGGTTCTGGGTGATAGACGTTTTTTCTTTTAGTTGTATTTTTTAAATTGTTGCGGGAGGCAGCAGTTTAGGTGTTTACCTACGCCGCCATCTTGGATTCTCCCTGGCTATAGGTTTTAACCACCTATGAAACCCTTTAAAAAGCTAATAGGCGTCCAGGCCCCACTCAAGAAGTACTGAAGTAGACTCTCAGCGGAGGAGGGGACCAGGCACCAGTGGGGGTTATGAGGAAGTCTGAGAGCACAGGTTGGCCTCTCTGGGCCTCCCTTTCCTTACTCAAAATGAGGCGTTGGGTTAGATTGATGTTCTCCAAAGGGATCCCCGAGCTGATTCAAGCAGAACAGGTCTGTGTGGGTCTGTTTTCTTACAAAATTTTATTTTCAGAAGGGGGCTCTTGCTGCTGGGAAAAAAAAAAAAAATCAGAGCACCCTTGAGTAGACTGTGTCTAGAGTTCGTCTATGACAATTCTGAGTGTCACGTTCTCCAAGGACAATTGTCCTGACTTTTTGGAGGAGGACTTAGCAGGAGCCACACAAATGGCAGTTACTGATAATGGAGTTATGCTTTTTGAGGGCAGGGCCTGGGCTGCCCTGGCTGGCCAGGTGCATGGGTGATGTGGTGGAATTTGACTTGCACCCCTTTCTTCTCCCAACCCCCTGGTGGCATGCAACCCATTTCCCCCGAGACTCTCAGAGCTTTCCTCCTTTTTTTCTATTTCTTTTAAAAAATATATATTTTATTGATTTTTTATAGAGAGGAAGGGGGAGGGATAGAGAGTTAGAAACATCGATCAGCTGCTTCCTGCACACTCCCCACTGGTTATGTGCCCTCAACCAAGGTACATGCCCTTGACCAGAATTGAACATGGGACTCTTGCGCCCATAGGCCGACGCTCTATCCATTGAGCCAAACTGGTTAGGGCATTTTCTTCTATTTCTATTAGTAGCCCAGAGTCTTCCTTCCTTCCTTCCTTCCTTCCTTCCTTCCTTCCTTCCTTCCTTCCTTCCTTCCTTTTATTTATTCATTCTTTTATTTATCCATTTTACCAATATTTCCCAAATACATCCTATAAATGACAAATTGACTCACACTCCATTTCTATCTTTAAATAATGTGCCAGCACATCTTAACCAGAGAGGCAGCCAGCCTGAGGCTAATCCCTGGAGGTGCAATTTCAGGGCTTGTTGATTTGAATGAAGGGGGTTTGGGAGAGGCCCAAATTCATGGCAGGTAGGGAGAGCCACCCCACCTCCAGCCTTGTCTGCAAGCTCTCCTCCCCCACCCTCTCCCACTGGGGCTCTACCCTCAGCAGGCTGCTCAAAAAATGCTTCTGTCATCCCTGGTCTCAGAGCTGTACCCTCCTCCTCAACTCCCACCTGCTAGGGAACAGGCTGGTGGGAGGGAGGGAGGGCCGGTTTATTCAGAGATCTGAGCTCCGTACTCCAGCCCTTGGCTCCCACCCCATAACCCTGACTGGACAATTCACAGGACAGCTGTGCTCTGAGGGCTGAAATAATGACTGTTTATTAAAGCTGTTGGCGGGAGGAGGCGGGCAGAGGAGGGAAGGAAGGGTCGCATTTCTGCCTTCCAACAAGAGGGGCCAGGTGAGGCCCGGAGCTCTCCCTCCCTCACTGGTGAATGCACACAGATCACATGAGAGATGCTGCTTTGGGGTGTTTTGAGAGATTTTTATTTTTTTTTAATGAAGGAAGAACCTTGAAGTTGCATTTGAATAGGGATTAATGTCTCTGTGGCCTGGACCTGCAGAGGAGGAGAAATTCTAGAAGGCAGGACTTGCAATGAAAGGAAACAGGCTTGATCTGCCGCCTCCTTGGTTAGCAGTTGGGAAGGGAACAGACTGGGGGAGATTTCTGGGCATTGCTGTATTTTCCTTTGGAGTGTGTGTGTGTGTGAGAGAGAGAGAGAGAGAGAGAGAGAGAAAGAGAGGGAGAGAGAGGGAGAGAGAGAGAGAGAGAGAGAGTTCCCTCAGTGAAAGTTCCACTCTAAGAATGTTCACTGTGTAAGCTTCGGGGTTCTAACAGGTGACAGGGACACTGGAGAGTTAGGAGCCACCCTGAGTGTGTCTTTAACCTCGAGTTTTTCATGCCTCCCTTTTGACTTTTTTTTTTTTTTGCAGCGGGCAGCAGAACCAACATTTACAATAAACTTTTTCCCCTGGCATTTTCATGCTGTTCTTTTATTGCTCAAATCCAAGTGCCCATCTAGGAATCCTTCTGTGTTTCCAAATCACCCCCAGCTCCTAGCATCCCTTCAGAGTTCTTGCTTCATTCTCTCTTTCTGATGATCTGACCTAGTTATAAGGAGAAAGCCAACTCTTTACACTAATTCACATTGGGGTGCATAAGACACTGACTGAAGTGTTGCCCCCTTCGTGGGGTGCCTGTCTTTGAAAGAGGAGGCCTATGGGCACACATTTCTAATGGTGGGACTTCAGGATGAGGAGGAAGCAAAGTAAATCACCCTGGGCAGTTCGTGGGGGAATGGGGACCCCCTAGAGACTCTTTGATCAAGCACAATGGTACCTTCTTGTGAGCCTGGGTACTGAATTGGCCAAGGTGCTGCGGGAGTGAATTGAGTGGAAGGCGAATGAGCAGGATGGGGGTGCCAGGGGGAGGACCGTCAGTTGGGGTGCACTGCAGAAGAACCAGGGGCTTTGAAAGCACAAGCTGGGCTACATAATAGACCAGAGGTAGATGTTGGGGATTGGAAAACGAATGGAGTACACGCAGACATGGAGCTTCAGAGGTGCTTCAGAAGACTTGGGCCTTGGGGCTGTGGGCCCCTGGGCTGGGCACGGCCCCTGGGCTGGGCACCACCCCTGGCCGACCCTCGTGCACACCCCATATGGGTCCTCAGCTTCACTGCCTCCTCCGGCCTCCCTTTATCAGGGCTCCCTGCTGAGGGGCACTCCCTCCTCCCATCCCTCCCCCTCCCCTTCTCCCGCTGTGCACTCTCTGAGTGAACCTGGCCTCCAGCTCTTGGAAGCCTTTCCAATAACACGGTGGTGAACTCTTAGCAGAGCCAGACCAAGGAGAGGGGCTGAGCCTCAGCCAACCGGAGCCCATGCTGGGATGAAAGGCCAGGCCCAATGAGCCTCCTTGGGGGAGCCAGGAGAGGATGGGTGGGGCCCTGGGACCAGGAACATTGGCCCACAGGGCCTTCCCCGCAGCCAGTGGGGCCCCTGCAGGTGATGCCTCATCAGCAAGTACAAAGGCAGCCCCTCCTGTGTTCTGTTCTGTGCCCCGTCAGGCCCCGGCTCTCTGGTCCCTACCATCCAAAAGTCTGTACTGTTTACCCGGTTAAGACCAGACTTTGAGAATGAAACAAGATTCTATAGACTCGGGTGTTACACTCAGCTACGTGGTCTGGACGGTGCTGCTGCTCAGTGGTCTGGAAGGTGCTGCTGCTCAGAGTCAGGGCAGGGGACGAGGGGCAGAGGGCTCAGATGTGCTCTGAGCTGGGACTGCATGGCACAGCCTCTTAGCACAAAGGCTCCGGAATCAGGGCCGGGTGCATGTCCCAGGCTCTGTGGCCTTGAGTAAGTATTTAACCTCTCGGTGCTGCTTTTGTAAAATGGGGATGAACCTTCACAGGGTTGTTGTGAGGACTGAATTAGAGAACCCCTGTGCCCAGCCTGTACGTGTCCAAATGGCCTTCACCATTTGGACAGCACAAACTGTGATGCATCACAATGGCCCATTCCAGACAGGTGTCCCCGGGGACATGGAGCTGGAGGGGGCATCTATATGGCCAGGATCTCCCCTGGGGACAATTGAATTTGAAAAATAAGCTCAGCGTCTTGTGGAAAGCAATGGAGGCATAAATCCACAACTGATTCAGATGACTGGATTCAAGAGCCGCTGTGGTCACACAGAGCAGGCTGGGCGCTGAGCCCTGCTCTGATGGGGAGAAGCGGGGAGGGGGTGGCACACCAGGGCTGTCTTCAAGACCCAGGGTGTCAAGGGTAGATTAAAGATCCAGGTATTCAGGTGTATTTAACAAGAAACTTCTTAGACCTGTCTTTGGCAAAATCCTGGCCTGCTCTTAGATTAAGTCCATTTATCGGTGATAGTGTAGGTAGAATTATCATATTCACAGTAAGTATCAAATCGGAGCAGGTACTAATGGGGGAAGCAGGGGAAATCAGCATGAGAGGTAATAAAGGAAAGAGACAACATCAGTATGTAAACTTTTAATGGATATCTTTTGAGGAGCTCAAATGTTGTAAAAATGATGTACCACCGAACAGTGGCCCTGGCCAAGTTTGCAAAGCTCCCTGGAGCACACACTGCCACTCGAGGTGCTCTCTCGGCCCGGCGCTGGCACCCCCACTGCTCTGCTCTTGGCACAGCCCTCTCAGATCACTTGCCCAAAGCGCACTGGGAAAGGGTTCTCTGTGTCCCGTATTCTTAGAATGCACCCCTGGCTCTAGATTTCCTCCTGCTTGTCCCTGTACTGGCCACTGCTATTCTTACTGGTCCCCCTTCAAGAAGGTCTGGTGGCCCCACTCCTGGGAGTGTGGTCAGCAGTCAGCCCTTTAAGGATCCCCTGGGCTGCAGACTTACCTGGTCCAAAATCATGGCCAGGTAGGGGTGCCCACATTCTGAGACTGCCTAAGGCATCAGGGGCTGTATAAAGGCATAGGGCAAACCTGAGGGGGCCATGTCAGCTCCAGAGGTCCTGGGGGTGGGGAGGGGGACAGAGGGAGTGGGGCTGGCTGACACTGTCTGGGCTGCCTCATCCGCTGCTCCTCTGCCCTCCCTGCTCCCGCCCTCCACCTCCTGTAGAAGTTGAATCCCCAGGGTACTCCTAACTAACATCCTTACACTACACCGCCACCTAACCACTGCCCAGAGCCCTCAGGCTTGGCAAAAGAAGGAGCCAGAGTATAATCTCTACAGTAATATTCAGGATTAATTCTGTAGTTCAGAGTCTAAGCGCCAGAAGAACGATGGCTGTAGGAATAAATGCTGCAAGATACATCCTTGAAATACAGTTCACCTAGGCATTACTACGTAAGATTTTATTAATTTGTAAAACACGAGCATTTATATTACAGTCTTGTTTATGAGTATGAAGAGTTATTTCTGCCATGCTTTCTGTATGATGCCCAGCTTCAGGGTCCCTGGTGGGACAGGAGGTGATGTAGCCTGGGGACGCTGAGGTGGTTTCTTTCCTGCTGGGCTCAGCCGGCCAGGAAAAATGCCAATTAAGGCAAAGCCATCAGTGAGGCAGCATTTCAGTTGTCACATTAACCCCACAACCTGGGGATCACAGGCTGGGTACTATCTCCCCAACTCTCCAGGCAGATGGGGCCTCTTTAATTGTCATTCGTTCCTTTGGGACGTGGTAGTGTTGTAACGTGTCCTCTGTGGCCTGTATATGGCTCATCTTCTCATTAGTTTATAAACTCCCTATAGACAGGAAGTATAGCCTACACTGCTCTCTCTGACCCCCTGTCCCTAGAATGGAGCTGAGCACATAATAGGTGATCATACAGCGGTCAGTGATCTATGCTCAGGTACAGCCACAGGCAGCAGGCTTGCTGGGGGTCTCTGTGCCTGGGGACCAATCACCCAGGCCCCAGCTGCTAGGAGGGAGATGTTACAGCTCAGGGTGTCAGCCCCTCTAGACAGGTCCCAGGGACAGGCTCCCCCAGCCATGGAGCCACACCCCTTCCTTCTGCGGGGAGTCAGGGCCCAGGAGGGACTATTACAACTTTCTTGGGAGTGGCGATAAGACTGTGTGAGTTACATAAGCTGCTCCCATCTCATCTGTTCATTCATTCACATTCACTGAGCACCTTCAATGATGCTGGCACAGTGCCACAGAGGCACACGGTGTGGGCAGTTTTCCTTCTTCATGGGGTGGACTGTATGTACAGCTGAATGGGAATCCTGGGCTGTGGAACCTCTCCCCCACCATGGAACCTCTCCCCCACACCCCCAGGGAAACCTCTCGTCCCCACAGCCCAAAGTGGCTGGTTCTCTGTTCTCACTTGGGATCCACCCTTGCACTTTGCTGCCCTTTCAGAAACTTCACCAGAGTTTGTTGTAACATATGAATTCAGCCTAATTGCCATGCTCCCACCCTCCACCCGCCTCCCCTCCGCTACTCTGGGACCTCTCAGTGAAATTGGCTGTAACCACATGTGAACCACATTTCTCAGTGAAATTGGCTGCCCCCCACACACCCTGCTCCAGCAGCTATATGCCTATAAAATAAAGGGCAGACAACCACCACATCTTCACAAGAGAGAAAACAATTAGTAACAATCAGTGTAGCCAAAAATAGGACAATGTTAATATCCATTGTCATATTGTAGACCATAGAGGGTACAAATGCAGACATTGCACAGCAGCATGGAAGTGGGTTTATGAAGCACCATCAAAAGAAGAAACAGAACAAAAATCACGCTGCCCACACACTGTGCCTCCCCTGGGCTGCGCTGGCATTGCTGTCAGTCACATAGATCCCAGTTTCCAAGCTCAGCTCTCCTGGCTGCAGGACCCTGGCACCTCCCCCCTGAACGTGCAACAAACCTCCCGTTCCTGCTGGAAGTCACCAGGGACCTCAGTGTCTCACTGGGCCCAAGGCACAGGTCAGCTCAGCTTAAATTCTCCAGCCTCTGCTACTGCATGGTGAGAACACCACCTCCCCGGGGTCACCCGCATCCCTCAGGACCCCGAGCCACGGTGTACCCAGAACAGCCCTCTTCCTCTTTCTGCACCCCTTTTGGCACCAGTCCTGAGCCTCTCCTGTATGCCCTAATTTCACGAACCCTGATTCTCCAGGTGTGGGCTCACACATCAGCCTCCCTGTCTTTCTTGCCTGTCCCTAACCCTGCAGGTACAGCTCTTTCATTCAATCCCAAGCTTCCATGAGAATTTACTGCCCATCAGTTCGGCACACAGCTAAGCCCAGAATCCCATTTGTATAAATGGGAATGCATGGAATGACAGCTCAAAGGGAACTAAGAAACAGATACATTGAGTGTGAATGGAGGTGAGGGGGGCAGGGGATTCTAGTGTGCATTTTCAAATTGCCCTTTAATATTGTGATTATATATAAATTACGTGAGCATTAAGCCAATCTTATAAAGGAAAAGGGAGGGACAGAGCATTAGTAGAGGGTCATAGAAGGTTCAGGGTACACAGCAGGAGCAGCTGGTGTGGCTGAAAAGGGGAAGGCTCTGGTGACAGCGAAGGGGTATGGGCTGATTGTGAAGCTACAGACACATGGGGGCCTGGGAGCTTATGCAATGATTTTACCATCAGATCATGTCTCTTCCTGCCCCACCCATCTTCTGGATTGCATTCCCCTGGATCTCAGCTCCCAGGGAGAGCTCTCGTACTGGAGTGGAACAAAGAGGATGAGAACTCCTGGGCGTGGCTCTGTAGGGCATGTATGAGCGGGCATGGGAAGCAGTGCCTCAGGACCAGGGGACAACTCTGGCATGGCCAGGCCAGCCCAGAATCCTGGCAGACCCCAGAGGTGGGTGCCTACCTGCTCTCCTGGACTCCCAAAGCCATCTACCACCTGCAGCCATGTTCCCTCCTTCCTGAGCTGGTGCTGCAGGAGGCCTCAGGTGCGGACACTGAGGAGGCACTTCCCTAGCCTCCCCTGCACATCAGTCAGGGAGGCCTGGGACTCAGACTGTGTGTGTGCTGCCAAGAGAGCCCATACCTCAGTCCCCAGGGGATGGTTGATGGGAGGGTGGGGCTCAGCACCACCCTGCCCTTTGTTTGGAATTATGCTGGGTGGCAGCTTCAATCTCCTTTGCTTCCACTCTCCCTCCTCCCCCTCTCCTTCCCAGTGTTCAGACCCTCAGCTTGTCCTGCCAGCCCTGGTTCCATGCACCCCTCTCCTGGACCTGACTACATATGTACCCCTCTACTGGATCTGACCATGTATGCACCCCTCTACCGCCGCCTCCAGTGGTCCAGCACCCTGGGCTCCCACCCAACTCCTGCCTCTCTGCTTCTGCTCTTGAGCCTCCCACACATTCTTCCCCCCAGAATCATATTTTTAAAACATAAATAGGAACTGTCACTCTCCAGCCTTAGCCTCTCAGTGGCTCCCTATTGTAATTAGGTTGACTACTTCACTCCAGACTGTGGCCTGAGGTCTTGCTCAGAGAGTGGTCCTGGGTCAGCACGGACCCCGCCTGGGAGCCTGGTGAAAATGCTGCTCCTCAGGATCTACTGAACTGAAATCCCTGGCCATGTACATGGGTCACTAGCCTGAGGGACAGCGAGATGCTGTCCCTATGTCCTCACCTAGGACCATCGCACCGCAGACCCAGATGGCCTCTCTGAGCCCCCAACTAAAGGAGTAGCCCCCCAGCCACAGACTATTCCTCTGTTTTGTTTTCTTCAGAGTGCTCATCCCCATCAATGAAATCATTATTTCTGTTTTTGTGATATTGAATGTCTCCTCAATAGAATGTGAGCCTCATAAGGGTAGGGCCCAGCCAATCCTCTCCACCATGTCCTCCCAGCCTATGGTGGTCCCCAGAACGCAGGAGGTCCTCAATCAAACCAATACACATTTACTGGGCACCTGTGATAGGCCTATGCCCAGTGCCTGGGCCCATCAGGAGTTTATGGTTGGGCTGGGATGACCCGCCTGTCACAGTGAAAGTTAATTCAAAATATAGGCGCTAAAGGTTAATGAGAAATGATGCTATTCTACAGAGTTCATTCAGTTGAAAATGAGAAGGAAAGGGAGGTGCCCAGCCCAGCCGGTGTGGCTCAGTGTGTTCAGCATCAACCTGTACACCTAGAGGTTGCCCATTTGATTCCAGGTCAGGATATATGCCCAGGTTGAGGACTCAGTCCCCAGTAGGGGGCGTGCAGGGGGGGCAGCCAGTGGATGTTTCTCTCTCATTAATGTTTCTATCACTCTCACTCTCCCTTCCTCTCTATCTAAAAAAAAATCAATAAAGACATCTTTCTTAAAAAGGGAGGTGCCCAGTGATTTCAGGGAAGGAATTCGCAGAATGTATGTCTTCCGATGTGTGGGGCTGGCAGTGGGAATAGGATGTTCTGTATGCTGGGCTTGTGGTGATGTCTGGCTCCTCTCTCACCTAGAAGAAACAATTAATCAGCCTTCGAAGATTAAGGAGATCAGGCGCCAATTCCTTAACCAATTCAATTCCTTAACCTAGGTGGAAAGTCAGAAATGCAGAATGTCAGGCCCCACCTCAGACCTACTATCAGAAACTCTGGGATGGGACCTGGCCATCTGTGTTTTGACAAGTCTCCAAGGGAAGCTTGATGGGCACTGGATTTTGAGAGACTGATTTGATAAAAGTAAATCTCTTTTTTTAGTTATAAAATAATACATTTATTATAAAAGTTTTGGAAAATCAAACAAGTACAAAGGAGATTAAAATATCAGTAATTCCACCACTCATAAGTAACTCCAATTAATACTATTAATATCTCGGTATATCTTCTTGCAACTTTGTAAAAAGCATATGTATATATCTATTTTTTACTTTACCTAAATTGAGATGCTGCTGGGCATTATGCTGCTTTTATCACTTAGCATTTTAGCTGTGAGCATTTCCTAATCATTCATAGAGCATCTCCTTTGAATGGCTTCATACTATTAACTCACATTACTGCGTCATAACAGCTAAATATATGGGTAGTTCCCAATTTTCCTCTAACATATGTAGCCCTACAATGAACATCCTGGCTCAAAAAATCTGATTATTTTTTTAGGATAAAATGCTAGAAAAGGAATGACTAGGCAAAGACTAAATATTTTATTATTCATATTAATGATTCATATGTCTCAATGAACTCTTTACTATTAAATGTTTAAACACATATGTATGTATTTCTAGCACATATGGCCAAAAAGTTTGCAAATGTAGATTATATATGACCAGTGGACAATTTGCATAGGAGGCAATGTTGAGCCTCATTACTAGTGAAAGTTCAAGTTATAGCTCCAAGATACCACCTTTTTCTTTTTTAACTCATCAAGTTCACAAAACTTCATTAAAAAGAAAAAAATTAGGCTGGCCAGCAAAGATGCAGTGAAATGGATATTTCCACCCATGTCTCTGGAAGAGACACAAATCAGCAGTGCCTTCTTGGAGAGCAGTCAGTTATGTTTTACTAAAGATCTGTTCCGCTGAGATGGCACATTAGACATCGTAAGGGCCCCGTCCACAGATCGATGTTTCGTAAGGTGAAAGGAGCGAGTTATTTTGTTGAACAGGATGCGCGACCCCCGAGTCCAGGCATATCATGGCTCAGGCGCCGTGTTAAGTGCTTCACTTAACCCGTGAGGGGCTATTTATTACTTCCGTTGTATAGATGAGAAAATGAGGCCAGAGCGGTCGAGTCACTTGCATATGGTCACACAGCAGGAGGGTGGCGGGGCTGGGATTTGAACCCATAAATCTCCCTCTAACACCTGTGCTCTTCACCTCCATGGCAGGCTGCCTCTCCATAGAGCAGACACTGAGAAACAGGGAGGTTCAGTGACCCTCTGAGCCAGCTGAGACTGGGAGGCATTTCTCTCATCCATTAGCTCATCATTCACCCATCCCTGCCATTACCCCCCATCTACTGACCTCTGCTGTGGGTTCTGGTCAGCCCTGCCTCCAAGATGCTTTCTCTGCTTTTGAAGCAGCATCCACATTTCAGATCGTCTAAGGAACGATTCATGGTTTATAAAGAGCTGAAAACTTGCTTTGTCCATGGAGGGACTGGTTTGTTCTGGTGTAGCCTGTTTTTCTTGAAAATATACCTACATTTTCTATGGCTGTAGGGTCCTTGGAGCAAAGGGAGGCAACTGGCTAGATTTATACCTCTGACCTGTTCCCAGACCAGTTGCATCAATGGGACCTTCAGAAAGTCCTTTCTCAGGCCACAGCTTTTCCTCAGGTGCCCAGGGGTATGCTGGTGCCATGGGAGGCACAGAAGATTCAGAGAGCAGAGAAATATGCCACCCTTGTGGGCAGTTCAGACCTACTCCACAGCATGACTGGAGGAAAGTGAGAGGGGCTCGGGGATGTCGGCCCTGCGCCTTCTCTATTCAGATATCAGCTTCTGGCGAGGTTAACCAGGAAGGCTTACTGGAGGAGCTGTCACCTGAACAGGCCTTGAAGGATTTCACAGCAACCAATGAGGAATAACAGAAGGAAACCCATGGTATTGGCAGGCTCAGATATCCCCAGGTTAGGTGGTGTGTATAGGGGAGAGGCAGGAGCCAGCTAGAAATGTAGGTGGGTCCTACGGTAGGGGAATTCAAGGGACAGGCCAAGGATTGCAGGCCGTGTTTTCTTCATTTTTGTCTCCCCAAGTTCTCAGCACAACTTGCAAGAGTCTTAGGACTTACTGAGGGCTCAGTGTGTGTTTGTAAGTGAATGAATAGCTAAATGATGCAGGTAACCGAGGTGTTGTAGCCAGGGAATATCATGATTAAAGTGAGGTTTTGTTAAGATAGGTGTTGCTTATCTCTATTGATATGGAGAGAGGTCCTGGGCAGGGTGGTGAGGACAGATAAGGTGATGCCCAGTGGGAGGCATTCCAAGGCATCAAGACTAGAAGGAGATCGTGCCAGTGCTGGCAGAAGCTGCATTGATGGGAAACGATCGCTAGGTGTGTGCTCATCATATCATATCTGCAAGAATCTCTGGGAGAATGGCCACACCCCTTTGGCTCTGCCATCCCAGGCCTTGTCCAGGGATTTTGGGACTCTGACAGACATGGCTTTATAGCAAAGATTTGGTTTGGCTTCTATCTGGGTCCCAGAGTGCTGCTGGGCCACCTCTGGGAAACAGTCTTTGAACACTGGGTGCCTGAGACCACTCCACTCTGGTGGGGATGCACAGGAGATGCAGGCTAAGGTGAGAAGTGGAAAAGTCTATATGTGTCAGGGTCCTTGGCCAAAGGCAGTTTGGTTGTGTTAGAAGAATTGGTTCCACGTGACACGCAAGATGGGCAGCTGCCTGATGGGGGCAGAGGCCGAGGGGGGTGTAGAGTAAAAGCCACCAGACCACACAGAGGCTGGCTCACTCTTTGTGAAACATTCCCACGCTGTCAGCTGCTCATTGTGTTACAGCCATGCCGGAGCCATGATGTCCCCTGTCCCCCAGTCACTGGGCAATGAGAGCTTGATGAGCACATAAAGGGATTGCTGTTCTCTGGGACCAAAGGGGATCCACATACAGAGGGCAGATGTCCAGACAGACGGAGGCCAGGATAGTGAGCATAGGTGAAGGGTCAAAGCAGGGACCCTTTGATGCTCTGGCAAGTGGCACCAGGAGAGGCATTGGCATGAAGGCATCAGGCGTGGTAGCCGTAGGAAGATTAGCACCTGGCTGGCCCCAGTGCGACTGGCTTAGCGACTGGAGATGGGTGACAGAAAGCAGCAAACTCAGCAGAGACTGGGGCAGAAGCTGACTTTGGCCTGGCTTCATGTGCTCTGAGGATTGAAGAGAGAAGGTAGCCTGAAGATTGTGACTAGATGCATGTGATGTGGCTAGAAAGGATGGTTTTCTAACGGCCACAGCTGGCAGCTTCTGAAAAGAGGCTGCTGAGAAATCCTGACATAATCATTTATTCATTGAATAAACATGGATAGAGCAGGCACTATCTATCAGAGTCCAAAGATCAATGAGACCCCACTGCTATCCTCAAGGAACTTGGAGTCTAGTGGGGGAGACATGCTGACATAGGGCTTCTGACCTTGACTGTATCTTGAGCACAGGTCTCCCTATTACCAGGAGCTATGACACCAGGGAGAGGTGTCTGTGTTGCTGGTTTATTGGGGTACAGGGGCATGGATTGGGTTTTTCCTTTACATTTTTCTTTTTTTTTAATGTAGCATTTGATATATGCAAAAGAGTACCTATCGTATATGAAATAATAAAATAAACTCCTGTGAACCCACCTCTCAGCTTAAGAAATAGAACATGACCAAAAGTATTAAAGCTCCTTGGTCTCCCTCTTCCATGGCACCCCCTCCCTTTCTCCCAGAAATAATTATTATTCTGGACTGTGGGCCTGTAATTCCCTTGCTTTTCTGATGGTCTGATCACTTCTATAGGACTCTACAGGTTTTTGTGGCCCCTAAAAAAGTTAAATGTAGAATTGCCATCCAACCCAGCAATTCTGCTCCTAGGGCTATACCCAAAAGAACTGAAAACAGGGACTCAAACAGATACTTGTATACAAAAGTTGATAGCAGCATTATTTCTAGTAGCCAAAATGTCCATCAACCAATAAACAAGTGTGTGTGTGTGTGTGTGTGTGTGTGTGTATGTGTATGTACTCACATATATATGTATTTGGAGTATTTTGTGGGTGTGTATGTGTGTGTGTGTGTGTGTATACTCACATATATATGTATTTGGAGTATTTTGTGGGTGTGTATGTGTGTGTGTGTGTGTGTGTGTGTGTATGTACTCACATATATATGTATTTGGAGTATTTTGTGGGTGTGTATGTGTGTGTGTGTGTGTGTGTGTGTATGTACTCACATATATATGTATTTGGAGTATTTTGTGTGTGTGTGTGTGTGTGTGTGTGTACTCACATATATATGTATTTGGAGTATTTTGTGTGTGTGTGTGTGTGTGTGTGTACTCACATATATATGTATTTGGAGTATTTTGTGGGTGTGTATGTGTGTGTGTGTGTGTGTGTGTGTATGTACTCACATATATATGTATTTGGAGTATTTTGTGTGTGTGTGTGTGTGTGTGTGTGTACTCACATATATATGTATTTGGAGTATTGTGTGTGTGTGTGTGTGTGTGTGTGTGTATACTCACATATATATGTATTTGGAGTATGTTGTGTGTGTGTGTGTGTGTGTGTGTGTGTGTATACTCACATATATATGTATTGGGGTATTTTGTGGGTGTGTATGTATGTATGTATGTGTGTGTGTGTGTGTGTGTGTGTGTAGGGCAGCTAATTGATGTCACATATAACTCTACTGGGCAGCAGGTCCAGAGCCTTTTCCCTTATATCACTGTCCATTCACAACAAAATTTTAATGCTCGGGACCAGAGGAAGGACACCTTCAAGGAAGCCTCAAAAAAGATCACCCTATCAGCTCAGTGGTTTTGTGCAGGCAGATTTTCCCACGATGCGCACTCAGAGTCAGGTGCTCCCCACGCACAGGTAGGTGTTGCCTGCATGGATACCCCATCTTCCCTCTCCCTGAAGCAGTGAACCCATGTTCAGCACTCAGCATTTGTGAGGCCACACAATGATTAAGTGCAAAGCTTTTTATATTGGAATCCTCATTTTATGAAGAAAAATTGAAACAACAAGTAGAGGGGGAAAACAGCCCTAGTCCCACTGCTTTGCGGTGCAATTCTTAAAACTGTATTAAATATCTGTATTTTCCTCACTTTTTCTCTTAGTGTTTCGAACACACACAAACAAGAGATTTCTGCACTTACACTTAGCAAACTCATTTTCTCAACCATGTACAATAATCTTCTTTCCCTGGAAACACCATACATTAATTTTAAATCTCTTTTTAAGTATAAAAGTAACACATGTCCAGTTTTTAAAAGGAAGGAAGGAAATAAGAAAATGAAAATTAAACTATTGTAATCCTCCTACTGAGTATGACTGCTATACTCCAGATATTTTTCTATAAACATATATTTTATTAAGCAAATTGGGATCTTTCTGTACAACACAGCACACATCACAGCATAGCTTATTTCCATGCCAGTAAAATATTTATGTGTATTATTTTAATGGTTACAAATCATGTCATTATATAAATGTACTAGAGGCTCAATGCCCAAAATTCTTGCAAGGGGCTCGGCCCTCGCAACCCTGGCTTCGCCCGGAAGGTTGTCCAGAAGGACGTCCAGAAGTTGGTTCGGCTGTCCGGTCTAATTAGCATATTGCGCTTTTATTATTACAGATATGCTTATACTTTATTCAACCTTTTTTACTTACTATTTTCATTGGGCATTTTTGAATTTTTCCATGGCAACAACAATACTGAGATTAATAGTAGGTAATAAAACCATCGCACACATTTAACTATTAGTCCAAACAGTAAGTGGTATTCCTGGCTCAGAGACAATGCACATACTCTTTTCAGGGTCCCAAATTGCTAACTGGCCTACCAAAACCATGGTGCATTTGTGTTTCCCCTCTTTTTTTTAATGACTGGCTTTTATTCTCCCTCTCTCTTTCTCTCTCTCTCTCTCGCTCTCTCTCTCTCTGTATTTTTTTCTGTGTTGACAAAGTTTGTCTTTAAAAATGAATGGGCATAGGACCCATTCATAAGAAGGTTCAGGCCCACTGCTGTGGCTAAGCTGCCTCTACAGCCACTTTATCATCCGTCACTTCCAAGGTTAAATGGGACAGGCCTCCCTGTGTCCCCTTCCTGCTGGCCCATCATCCCCCAGGCCTCTTATCTGCTCCCCTCCACTCCTCCCGTGGACAACTGCGACAGGACCAGAACAGTCCTGGGTAGTGGCTCACCTTGGATTACCAAGTATTTAGAAAATGGGGGGCGGGGGGAGCCATCTAATGACTCTTCTGAAGTTTCATATTGCATTTTTAAGTTTTTCATCTCTATTGTTGAGATTATTACAGATGTCCCTCTTTTCTCCCCCGATTGCCCCCACGTTTTTAATTTTTAAATTCATTGTTAATTTCACAAATATTACATGAATTCATTCTACTCCTTAGGGAAAAAAATTAAAGCATGAGAAATAAATCCCCACTGACATTTCCCCAAGCTGAATATTCCATTTCGTATCTGTGTTCAGATACAAAGTGATTTATGATTTGTTGAATCTGGGCTTGTTTTCTATTCTGACTCAAAGCCACCAATGCTCATTGAACACTTGTCCTGGGAGCTGTGAGGGGGGCTGGGGACACAGGTATGAGTGAGGCACAGTCTGGGCCTCGGGTGGGAGTGGGGGTAGCAGACAGACCAAAGATACCTACAATCAGGTTAAGGCAGTGGTCGGCAAACTCATTAGTCAGCAGAGCCAAATATCAACAGTACAATGATTGAAATTTCTTTTGAGAGCCACATTTTTTAAACTTAAACTTCTTCTACTTCCACTTCTTCAAAATAGACTCGCCCAGGCTGTGGTATTTTGTGGAAGAGCCACACTCAAGGGGCCAAAGAGCCGCATGTGGCTCGCGAGCCGCAGTTTGCCGACCACTGGGTTAAGGGGGAAAGCGGCACAAAACAGGGGGAGTCTTCTTGTACCTCAAAGGTTGGGGATCCAGCAACCGGAGGCTGGTGCACCCCCAGGCAGTTCACACCATCCTTGGCATAGCTCTAATTGTCAGGAAGTCATTCTAGGAAACCCAATCAAACCTCCACACAACGTACTCATGGATCCTTCTGTCCACGGAGCAACAGAGTAAAACTCTTTCTCTTCTGACAGCCCGTCAGATTGCTAACAGCTATGCCATGCTGCTCCCCCTGCCCCCACCTAAGTGCTCTCCTCCATCCCCAACCTGGACCCCCTCCTTGGGTCCTCCGGTCCAAGCACGCCCTCCACAGGACAGTGGCTGCTGGCACAGTGGCCAGGCCTCCGCAGCCTGACTGATGGCTGCAGATGCTCTGGGATCTGAGCAGAAGGGAAGGCTGCTTGGCTAGATGGAGCCATTCTCCCCGTTGCCCTGGAGAAGAAAGACATTCAGAGCCATGTATTCTAGGAAGGCCAAACGGTGAGGAGAATTAAACCTCAGGGGTTCTGACAGGAAAAGGAGTGATTAAAAACCGTAATTAATAGTTTGACATAGACAACAAGCCTGACAGCAAGGAGCTGCCTAGCACAATAGTTTCATGGGTTTTTGCGTTATTATCAGCCTCATAACGTAAGCCTTCCTCTAGATGCACTAATTGGGTAATTAGCTCCCTAAAGAGCATGCCTCTTAGAAACACACTGCAGGCTGCATAGGGGGGCCAGCAACCAAGGGCTTTTGAAGCTCCGCTCTTCAAACCAGGTGAGTGGACAGGGCAGACAGGGTGTGGGCAGCAGATACTATGTGGTCGAGGAGGCCATAAGGCATCCACCCTCCCATCAGTGTGTGGTATGGGACTGTGAGGGACCCCAAGGACTGTGTGTAAGAGACTCAAAAAGTGGGACAATAGTACTGTGCCCATGGACGATGATGATGATGGTGGTGGTGATGGTGGTGATAAATCCAATAAAGCAGTAAATGGAAACGATCACTGAGTTTATATTAAGGATCCATGGTCTCTCCCATTAACCATGTCCCATGGGCCTGTGGTTAAGTCACTTTACCTCTCTGTGCCTCAGTCTCCTACTCTGTGAAATGGGGCCATCCCTCCAGCCTTCAGTTCCCTTTGGGCTGAGTGGTCTATGCCCCTTCAGCACCATATAGGAGGGGAATAGGAGGCAACCAGGTTCCCTGAATCTGGGGGTAAGGTAGACAAGTGTGGACAGGATACCTGCATACGGGTAAGTTACTATGTGCACAAAGGTGCCTCTTCCTTTCTTTCTTTCTTTTTTTTTTTTTTTTTTGGAAAATTTAGTATATTTTCTCCTCCTTCCCATAAATAACAGGCATTTGTGTCCATTATAGCATCAATGCATGCTCAGTGTAGAGCAGCTAGAAAATGTACAGCTACAGTCCTCCTCCTACTCCTTGACGTCGCACCTCTCTCATCCCAGGCCCTGCCTCATTCATCATTTGTATCCCTCTTCCTCCCTTTCCACGCATGGTGTGTCTGTGTGTGTGTGTGTGTGTGTGTGTTGCAACACAGTGATTATACTGTTTACAATTTTGCATCCTGCTTTTTCACTCATCTTCATGAGCATTTTCTAGTTATAAACTGCTCACAAGCATACTTTTTTAAAAAATATATTTGTATTGATTTCAGAGGAAGAGAGGGAGAGAGATAGAAACATCAAGGAGAGAGAAACATTAATTAGCTGCTTCCTGCGCATCCCCTACTAGGGATGAGCCCACAACCTGGGCATGTGTCCTGACTGGGAGTTAAACCACAGACTTCTTGTGCATGGGTTGATGCTCAACCACTGAGCAACATCATCCGGCATAAGCATCATTTTTAATGGCGGAAGTAACTTGTGGTTGTCTCCAGTTCTAAGAAGGGAAGGGGCTCTGCAGGTGGTCAGCATTGGGAAACCAAGGGTGGGACAGGGCTGGCTGGCTGGGGTCCCTCTGCTCAGGGGCTGCAGGCTTTGGCATGTCCTTGGTCTCTTGCTTTGTGCCCTGGCCGTCCATTCTGACTGCCACATCTGGCCTGGGTTCCCGGCAGTGCCCCGGCAGTGGGACCACTCTCCCTCCTCCCACCCCATACTGGGAACGGTGTGGTCTTTCCCTCCAAGCTTTTCGCCTCCCCACTCCAGAACCTTCTGAGGAATATCTCCTGCCAGGGCTTTGTCTAGCTGTAGCTCACTGTCCCTCCCACCTCATTTTTTACACAGCATTTCAGGGACATTTAACAACTCTAGTCATTTCCTGACCCGTGGCAAGGAGTAAGTGCAGCCTCAGTGAGAAAAGGTGGAGCAGGACACGGAGCAGGACAAAGGGGAGGACGGCCCTGGCCAAGCCCAGGAACGCCCTGCCTGTGGAACTCTGAACCAGGATGCTTTGCCCTTGAGATCACCCCCTGAGGGCACGTGCAAAACTCAGTGCCTCGGCTTCCCAGCATCAGCCTGGGGGTCATGCTGGCATCTCTTGAGGGCGCTCCCTCGTTTAGGTGCTGCTGACCTTCCCGCTCACATTCCTGGTCTTGCCCCAGGTCCTCCGACTTGGTGGTGCTATGCGTGCTGAGCCCTGACATAAAGAAGACAGTGCTGGGGCAGCACGTCGGGAACCTGTGGTCTGGCCCCTCTGTCCCAGACCCACGGTTGACTGTAAAAGGGGATCCGTAGACTAAATGAGCCTGGAGGTCTGTGCGGCACCTCCTTATGTGTGCCTTGCCCCCCTGGACCTGCTCTGCCAGGCGAGCCTCCTTGGGCTGAAATCTCTCTCCTGCAAGGTTCCTCTGTCCATTTCTTATTTCCCACTTCCCTGCTCTAGGCTTCCCCTGCATGAGAAATCCCAGCCCCTGGACCTCACACTCCCTCCCCATCAGCCTGCTGCTGCAGTTTCTGGGTGCTTCACCCTAAGGGCACCCCACTACTCCCCTCAGCTGTGGAGTCAGACACCTGTGACCATGAGCAAGTAACATTTCATTCAGTCTCCTAGCCTCAGATGTACTCAAAGGAAGGACTTTCTAATGGTGGAATGTCATTATTTGTCAATATTGTATTCTGACAAATATTTGGGGGGAAGGTTTTATTTCCTGAGGGGAGGAGGAAGAGTGACATTTGTCTAGGCATAAAATCAAACCCCAGGAGCCTCCAGACTCCTGCTGAGAGCAGAGGACGATGGGGGCTAAGGAAATCCGCTTTGCCACCCAGTTCTGCAGGCACTCTCTAGGTAGCACGGGCTCCAGGCAAGGTGCCCTTCACTTCATGGGGCACCAGAGCCAAGCTCCTGCTGGAGGTGGGGGGTGGGGGTGGGGGGCTGCCCTAGACTCAGTCCTCCCGTGAAAAGCATTCCCCAGGGGGTCAGGGATGGCTGTCCAGGCAGGGTCCCTGTCAGTGCAGTTCAGAGACACACCTCCCCAAGCACTGCAGGCCAGGTCAAGGACCAGGGTTCTCTCCAGCCTCCACCCAAGCTGGGCTTATTTCCAGACACACCTCCCCTCTCCATCCTGGCTGCCTAGAAGGTGTTGGTGACCTCCAGGCATCTTCTTAGGAGCCCACTGTGTGAACTTCTCCTGGCCCTGCTGTGTCAGCGCCTTTCCTGCCTCCTCAGCCCTCCTCCCTCCCTCTTCCTCCTCCTCTTCCTGCTTCCCCCTACTCTGCCCTTCCCCACCCCTTTCGCTGCTCCAAACCCTCCTCCCCTCCTCCCCAGCCTTCACCCACCCCTCCTCCTCAACCCTCCCTCCCCCTTCCCCCTCAGTCCTGACCCTTCCTCTGCCCTTCTCTACAAAGCTCCCTCCCCGCATTCTCTCCCCTCCTCCGGCCTCCCTCCCTCTATCCTATCCCTTTGGTAAACTTTGCATCCTGGTATTTAAATCTCCTCTTGTTTCCTGGTTCAGGGAAGGCTCTGATTCCAATTATATCACCTTCATCCTCACTCCACAATTCTGGGCAGCCTGAGGCTTGCTGAGCCTGCTTATATAACCATTTCCTCTCCTCCCCCTTCGCCCCTCAGGGGCCCCTGCAATCCAGGCATTTTGGAGATGGGCAGCAAGAGAAGACCCATCACCCCACCTCATCTCTCTCCCTCCCCCAGATCCCGTTTTCCTGGTTCTTCCTAAAGCCAGGACCAGTTTGCTCCAAGCGGCTGGGTCCCTGGGTCCGGCCCAATACTCAAGTCCAATTTCCCAGTGTGCCTGAAGGATGCTTCGCAGCTTTAGTGAGGTATAATCGACACATAATCAATTGCGTGTGTTTAAAGAATACACAGTTTAGTAGGTTTGCAGGTGAAAGCCACACCATCAGGATAGTGAACAAATCCATTACCTCCCCATCCTCCCCCCCACACACACCACCCCCAGGGACCTCCTGCCCCTCTGTAAACTCCCCTGCCCCAACCTGGGACTAGTCTCAATACATTTTTCCTTAAGGGTTCTTTTTTCTTTATTGTTGAAAGTATCACAGCCTCCTTTTCCCTCCCATTAACCCCTTCTAGCCCGCCCCAGGCCTTCACCGTCCTATTGTCTGTGTCCATGGGTTATATATACTAGTATATGCATAGAAGTGCTTTGGTTGATCTCTTCCCACCCACCCACCCTCCCCTGCTTCCCTCTGAGTTTCTTGCTTGCACCATCTCCTCCTCATTGTAACAGGGTTCACACCTCTTGTTTCTTGTGCCAGCTGCCCTGTCTGCTGTGTTGGTCTTGCAGGCCCACCTTGTCAGCTGGTGCCCAGGTCTAGGATTCTTTGGTTTAAGTCTTGCCTTTTTCCTTTTGTTGCCACTTTTGGAAATGCAAGGTCCCCTGGGCAGAGGCAGCAGGAAGTCTACCACCTGCGATGAAGAAGCTTTGGGCAGGGAAGGGCTAGGAGGGATGAGCCAGATCTTTCAGCCCCTTACAGTGTAGGTCAGGGCCTGCCACCAAGCCTGGGTGGAGTGTGAGGAGCAGGCAGCTTCTGGCCCTGCTGGCGTTAACTCAGCAGCATTGCTGTTCAGTGAAAGACTCTTCATTTTTCTTTTTTAAAATATATTTTTTATTGATTTCAGAGAGGCAGGGAGAGAGAGAGATAGAAACAACAATGATGAGAGAGAATCATGGGTTGGCGGCCACCTGCACACCCCCTACTGGGGATTGAGCCCACAACCCAGTTAGATGTTCGGTGCAGCCATCCTTAAAATCGGCATCATGGGATAATTTTTTTCTGGAAAACTGGTTGGTTTTCTATCATCACACCACTGGTCAGGGCTGGAGGACCCGTTGGAGCTCACCAAAACACTGCTTCCTACCCCGTGCCCTGGAGCAGTATCTCCTCAGGGCATTTGGAAAGTAGGTAGGGGGCTTATTCGGGGCTGAACCACTGGGGGACACTACTGGTAATAAGTGGGCCAGGACCGTGGACACCAAGTGTCCTCCTGCAAGGCCCCAAAATTGTTGCCCCCGAGAGCAGCGATGCCTCTGCTGAGAAGCATTAGGACTCTTCACCAAGCTCCTGGCTTTGTAGAGGAGGCTGGAGCCGGCTTCAGTTCAGTCAGTGTATCCGGCTCCATCCGCATGCAGGGTGACAGAGATGGGCACTCAGCCCCACCTCCCATGGCCTGCGGTCACTTTGCTATGGAAGGTCTGCCATGGGCACGGGAGCCAAGGTTGCCCATATCCTAAGTCCCATTCCAGACTCTTCCCAGGTCAGCAGAATTAGGGCCGGAAGGGAGGACTTGTCTTCTGAGGAGGGGACAGAAATGAAAAGGATGGGGGCCTACAGCCTTTGCAAACACTCTGGACCCGGGTTAGCGCCGTGCAGACGAGCCGCCCTGTTGAAACACATCTCCTGCAGAGCTGCCAAGACATTTATTAATGTGTCACCAGCCAAGGCAAGCACTAGGGGAATGTGGCTTTAGCAGCGGTCAAGGCCAAATTCTCCTGTAACGGCTGGGCGTGGGCTCTTCTTATATAAGCCGCACACCCAGCAGCCGCCTGTGGCTGCAGGGCTGGCCTGCCCAGGGTCTGGGAGGCACTGCAGGTGTGCCCTGGCATTGCACAAGGTACCCACGCCCTGCTGGGCTGACTCTTTGTTCTCTAGGCCCCTTCACGTCCCACTTGGGAATGGGCCACCCAGGGAAACCTGAAGCCGCTACCGGGAGGTCCCCAGGTTGCTTGCTTCTCTTGCATCCTCCCAGCAAATAAGGAGAAAGGATCTTCTGTTACAACGAACAGTGGCCAGGTACCTTCTATATGCTTTTTATATGGCAGCCACCGGCTGGATTTTATATATAGTTATGTCTTTTTTGAATTATAATTCACATCCTATGCAATCCACCCCTTAAAATTGTACAATTCAAAAGTTTTAGCATATTCACATAGTTGCGTAATCATCACTATCACCACCGTTATTTTTTAGAATCGATTCATCACCTTAAGAAGAAACCCCGTATCTATTAGCACTCACTGCTCATCCCCCCTCGCAACCACTGCTTTCTGTCTCTACACATTTGCCAGTTTTTTCACAAAAATGGAATCACACAATACATGTTCCTCTGGGGCTGGCTTTGCTCACTTAGCGTGGTGTTTTCAGGACTCATGATGCATGTTGTAGCAGCTGTCAGTACTTGGTTCCTTTTTATTGCCAAAT
Organism: Corynorhinus townsendii; assembly: GCA_026230045.1. Lineage (NCBI taxonomy): Eukaryota > Metazoa > Chordata > Mammalia > Chiroptera > Vespertilionidae > Corynorhinus > Corynorhinus townsendii. Next base: position 11,196,360 of record JAPDVU010000007.1, read on the forward strand.
AATTTTCCTCTGCATGGATCTACCACCTCTTGTTAGCCAGCCAGCAGTCGATGGGTGTGTGGGTTGCTCCCATTTTGGGGCTTTTATGAATAATAAAAGGCTGCTATGAATATTCATGTACAGGATCTTAGGTGGGCAAATGTTTTCATTTCTTTTGTGTAAATACCCAGGAATTGAATTGCTTGGCCAGAGGATAGCTCTGCGTTAAATATATTTTTACCAATTTCTACAACTTGCCAAGACAGCTGTCATTATCCCTGTTTTACAGAAGTAAGCAAGGCTCTGGATGGTAAAGAAATTGCCCAAGACCACCAAGCAAGAGAGCTGCTTGAGCTGGATTCAAACTGGGTTGTATGGAGCTCTCCCTGGGGCCCTGGGCCTGTTGCTCTAGGTCAGAATTCTTTGCATCCCAGCAGGCCGTCACTAACACCAGCCTTCTCTTCTCTCAACTACGTAATCCATGATCCTGTGTGCTGTGATATCTTTGCTGTTTCCTGGTGGGATCAGACCTGACCTCTCATCTCTTTCTGGGACTGTGCTTATCTGACCTTTGGAAGTCTTAGGCTGGTCTGTGAGCCACTATGACCCTCAGCATTTTCTTCTACTATATACACCTACAGCTAGGGTTTTCCTGTCTTATATTTGCCTTTCCTGCTTCCCTTCTTTATAACTTTACTCAGTTGGATTGATTGTGATAAAACTTAAAGCCAAACAGCGTTGCTCTGAATTACGCCCACCTATTGGAGAGGCTGGCATTCCTCCCACACTTGCCCCCTTTTTATGTGTCTTTGGGCAAATCTAGTGAGGATGATTGACCGTGCGAGATACAAACGCAGGGTAGCCATGAGTCACATTTTCTCCCCTCCTGCCTTCCTCTTCCACCAGAGACCTTGCTCTCCTTGCATGCAAACCTGTCTGCTAGGGTCGTCATTCTCGGTTGTGTTGGGGTAAAGTCGTTACCATGGATTACTGCTTCTATCAAGCCCTGTCTACTTTCTCTGAGCAGATTAGGTTAGTGATTCTTTCATCCAGCATTTACTGAGCATCTACTGGGCTGGAGTATGTGGTGCCTCTACAGTGAACGTGTATCGTTTTGATGTTGAGGTAATAGTCGCCGGGGAAACAGTTGACTGCTATCTTTTGCTCTCGTACTGCTTGGCAGTGAATTTTAGGATGTTTTTCAATGCTTCAATGTCAGAAGTCATCAGTGTCAGATTTTTTTTAGAAGTTGTTCTTTAAAGGCTATCTTTTTCTAGTTACCTTCTTGATTTTTCCCCCCAAAGTAAAGACTACCTGTTGGCAAATTCCCTATCTGAGGAGGAACTCCTGGTGTTAGACACAGGTCTCCAGGCAGGCAGCTGGTGTCACCTGGGGCTTTCATGATCAGGATATTAGTCCCAGAACAGCGAGCCAGCTGTGCCCAGATGGCTTGGGATGGTTAGCACCTTTGCCAGGTCTTCTAGGGCTCAGGTGAATTATGCCAAGCCCATGGCTGCAGTGTGCTGAGCCCATAGCTACAATGTGCCCCATTTGGGGGTAGCACTCACAAGCTCTGAGACTTAGAACAAGTTACGTAACCTCTCTGCCTCAGCGTCCTCAGTCCTCACCTGTAAAATGGGCATAATAATAGTATCTACTTGATGAGGTTGTTGTGATAAATGAATTAATGCATGCAAATTGCTTAGAAGAGTGCCTGGCACAGCAGAAGTGCTCAGTAACAGTTAGCTACTTGGCAAACCAAAGCGTATACCTGTTCTGTCCAGAACAGAAGCCTCTACTCATATGTGGCCATGGAGCACTCGCACTGTGGCTAGGCCAAGTTGAGCTGCGCCGTCAGTGTGAGATTGCTGTGAAAAAACAATGTGAAGTCGCTCACTAACCATTTTAAAAATACTGATTACGCATTGAAACAGTAATATTTTGGATAGACTGGTTTAAATTAAAAAAAAATATGTCGTTACAATTAAATCTACCTGTTTATTTTTTACTTTTTTAAATGTTGCTACTAGAACATTTAAAATTACACATGGGGCTCACATTATATTTCTGCTGGACCCTACTGGTCCAGAGCAATGACACGTAGCCAGCAGTGATTGTCAGAATCTTGAGCATTCAGTGTGAGAAGGGCCAACGTGGAACCCGTGCAGCAGAGGCAGCTCTGAGCACGCCTGTCATCAGGGGCCCGGGGAGGGGAAAATGAGGCTCTGATGATGAGCAGAGGCTGGGGAGGCAGGAGCTGGGCTGGGCCTGCAGGCTGCCTCCTTTCCCGGGCAGCAAGGAAGAACCCAGGGACCTGGCACAAAGGGGTGGCAACAGGTCAGCAAGCTCCTGAATGACGTACAATAAGGCCAGGCCACCCCACGACCTGCCCCAGACTAGGATGGCCCTTCCAGTCCCCCACTGTCCCACGGACAGGGACCTGCTCCCACTCAGGTTCCCACATCTGCTCATCTGCATCCTCCTTCCAGGTCTCGGGCTTGATTTGCAACTTTGTTTTCCAAAAGCGGGCCTGCCTCCCGGTGCCTCCGGGTCTCCCTCCCCCATCCCCCAGGGGGTTGCTTCAGTCTCCATTACCAAACCCTGTGACAAGAAATGCAGCCCCCTTATTAAAATAATGTAATGTCTAACTAAAATAGAAACCCCAGATAACAGTTTTTGATGTTTTAATGACTGGGCTCATTAGACAGACTTCCCACTTAAAGTGTCTGTCTAGCAATTAAGGCTAAAAAATCATAAATGATGACCACACCTTCTGTGGCTTAATGGTTACTCTGAAGGCTGGTCTTATTATCTCCGTGATACAGTCTGTGATAAAAAAGAATTTAAGATACTCTCCCAAGATTTATTTCCCCATTAGCAAGCTGGAGGAGGAAGGTTAAGAGTACTCTTAAGGTCAGAAAGAGAGAGGGAAGGGAGAGGGTGAATAATAAGACGCCTAGAATTTCCCTCCCACAGAACCAGCCTCCTCCCAGCCCCACGGGGAGGCCCCGCACCCCCGAGGGGTTTAACTTTTGCCTGTCACAGGGAAGTCTGTGAATTGTTACTCCAAGTGACCCCAAGCAGTTTATTTAGTTAATTGTCAAGCATGCAGGCTGAACTGTAGAATCGTACTGCCTCCAAGAAAATTATTTGCCATCCTAATGTGCTGACGACAGAGGAAAAGTAAAAGGGAGCGTTTGATGGGAAAAGCCTGGGAGAGTGCGTCCAACTCCCCCAAAATGAATGTCTAGAATGAGGGGTTGCTGATGGGAGCGAAGGGAAGCACAGCCAATAACTCGCTGTCACCAAAGAAATGGGGGCGAGTGCCCCATCCCACCAGTGACTCTGGGCTTGGGCTTGGGAGGAGGAACCTGAGAAGGCGACCCGCAGTGGCTTAAAGGAGATGCATAATTGTGTTCAGAAGGAAGTAGGGAAGGGGCACCTTTAGCCTTTTATTAGGCCTGTCTTAAGTGATGAATGATATTTGGACAACTGAGGCCATTAACAGGGCCCTTGTGCTTGTCCTGGTGGGAGGGGACCGGCTGCCAGCTGCCTGAGATTGGAGGGTGATAACCAAGCTGCTGCTGCTGCTGCTGCTGCTGCTGCTTTTTTAAATCCTCACTCGAGGATACATTTATTGATTTTAGAGAGAGCAACAGCGGGGGGCGTGGGGGAGAGAGAAACATTGATGTGAAAGAAAACATGGATTGGTTGCTTCCCATATACACTCCACTGGGGATCGAACCTGAAACCTAGGTATGTGCCCTGACCAAGAATGGAATCTGCCACCTTTTGGTGTATGGGATGATATTCCAACCAACTGAGCCACCAGGCTGGGGTGATAACCAGGCTTCTTATAGAGGGGCCCACTCAGAACCAGCTGGGACTACCTGACAACCTCCCCAAACCCAGCTAGCAGGGCGGTTGGTGGGGGCTGCACCCTGCCAGCTCATTTTCAGGAATCACACTTAGTCCACAAACTTGCCTGGTCCCTTACCACATGCGGTTCGCGAGCCGAGGTTTGCTGCTCTGTTGACTAATGAGTTTGCTGACCACTAGATAGGGGCTTAATCACAAGGAACAACAGCCTGTAATTATTGGAATCCAGAGTCTAGGTCAGTGGTCGGCAAACTCATTAGTCAACAGAGCGGCAAACCGAGCAGTTTGCCGACCACTGCCTTAGCTGGATCTGTCAGTCTCCTGGTAGTCAGGTAGGCCTGGAGGGTTTTGAAAGGTGTGTATGGGGCACAGGGCATGCGGGGTGGTCACAAAGTTTAAAGTAGAGTGAGAGTGGAAGTTCACTTACATGCTATCCACAGGATGGGACCTCCTTGGGCTGGCTTCACCTTGTACAGAGATTGGGAAGCCCACAGGCTCATTGGCAAGGCATTGAGTTGTGTTCTTTCAACACTTGATCATTATTTATTAAGTATTGATTCTGTGCCAGGCATTGTGCTGGGATAACTTGTGTGAAAGATGAGACGACATATTTCAAAACCTTCCTAAAAACCACTTATCAGAGTGGTGTTATCATTTGCCGCTAGGGCCTGCTTGGTAATTAATAAAGCATTTCAAAGCACTCAATCATTCCTGACAGCAGGAATGTGAAGGATGGCTATTGTTAACCCTATTTTATTGATGAGGTAACTAAGGCAGAGTGTAATAGAACTTTTATGCAAATGAGAGAAGACCCAATTCAAGCTGGCTAAAGTGAGCCAGAATTTGTATTGGCTAGGTAAGGCAATGATCTGGGCTAGGCGCAGATTCCCACACCCCTGCACCCAGGCTCAACAAACACAGGGTGCGGGTACCTTTGTCTCCTGGCTTCTTCCCACATGATTGACCTTATTCTCAGGTGGCCAGATGGTAGCAATAGGGACAGCCTCACAGCCTTTCCTGTCCAAGTCCAGTAGAAAAAGAAAAGACCTCTTGCAGATTGTTACAGACCAAGACTTAGGATTAGGCTGATTGGCTGTGCCCATCCCTGAACCATTCCCTGTAGCCAGAGCATGGAACCATTGATTGGCTCATGCCTGGTCATAAAGTCCACCCTGGAAGTAGATATGGAGTCCTTTCTTCCAACACATGGACTACAGAGAGGAGGAATCAGAATCCACATGGAGGGATAGTCAAAGTTCAAGATTCACTAGAGGGTTCACTGGGGACAAAGCCAAGCTTCTCCCGGTCTCATAGGTAACTGGGAATCAGTGGGAGAACAGCATCCTGGCCCTGGCTGAGGCCAACTTTGGCTTCGGTTAGTATCCCTTTTCTAAGCAGATCTTTCAAGAGCATCCTAAACAACAGTGACAAAACAGTATTCTGAGACCCAGAGACAGCATACTAATATGTGATTAGGAAGACCGAAGCTGTGCGTTGGATTCATCCACCACACAGTGGCTGACCCACAGAGATGCCCTTGTCATCCCTCGCACCTGAAGTGCATCCTGTTCATCTCTGCCTGGTAAAATCACAGCCAGTGTTCAAGTTCATGCTCAGAAGTCCCTGTCAGAATGAATCACTTCCTCTCATAGACTCTGGGCTAGCCAGTAGTTTGTAGGGTTTGTTTTTACCAGTAGATTTTTATCTTATCTATGAACTTGGCTCACCTGGTGATGATTGTCAGATGAAGGATTCTGAGGCTTACCAGAAAGACTACTGTGATTGATTAGCGATGCCTGCTGAAAGGAGCAGGATGGTAACCCTTTATTAGTTAGGACATTTTGTATTGCAAGTAAAGAAAACTAACTAAAACGAACTTAAGCTTATTATAAGGTTACAAGAATATGGGTTTTAAAAGCAGAGAAAACACTACAGCCAGACCTCATGAAAGACTGAAACCAGGACAGCCATTGGAAACCAATTACCTATAATAATAAAAGCATAATATGCTAATTAGACCGGACAGCCAGATGTCCTTCCAGAGAAAGCCATGGAGGCTACGAGGGCTGAGGGCAGGCAGCCATGGTGGCCGGCAGTGACAGCAGCGGTGGGGTGATGGGGACGGCGCTTTCCCCTGATCAGCCTGGTTGCCTCCCGCAGAGGGCTCCTGGAGGCTCCTGGACTGTGAGAGGGGGCAGGCTGGGCTGAGGGACACTCCCGCTCCAGTGCATGAATTTTCATGCACCAGGTCTCTAGTTTCTTCAATATTTGTCCATTTTTCTGGGGCCATATGCTGTATTTTCTTGCAGATGACAGAGGATGGTCAAACATTATCTATATTTATATGACCATCAGGTTTAGCAACATGTAGAGAAAGTCTTGGATAGTCTAGCTTAAGTCATTTATCTACTTTTGATCCAATCAACTATGGTCAGTGAGTTGGGTCCTTAATAACCTGGGGAACCCTGTGAGGTGAGAGAAGGGCCCGTTTTCAGGAAGAAGAGGGTCATCTGGACAGACACTTCAGAAGGAGGCTCCTTTCTGTTTATTCTGTGTATTTGCTGACCACACCTTGATAATGGTCACAATGATAATGGTAGTAGCAATAATGGTGATGATGGTGACAGGGATACAGAAATAAGTAAAACTTAGACTTCCCTTCAGGGACTTGCATTCCAGTAGGAGAAAGTAACTTAGATACCACACAGACTCTGATAATTTCCAAAAGGCAGATCCTGGAGGGGCAGGATATTTGAGTTGAATCGGTTCAACCTACCTCCTGGCTCCCTCTTCACCCATTCCTCTCAAACTCACACAAGACAGGACAACGTCTATTTATAAGCTTTTTAATCATGTTGAGATTCAGACTTTTGACCTCAGATGAAAGCATCTTGTCAATTGTCCCTTCCCCACTCACTCCTACCCCTGACAGTTAGAGGGGTACCCTCAGCACCCCAACCAACTTGATATCCAGCCAGCCCCCCTACCCTCCCTTTCTGCAATTTCCCTGCCAAACATTGTCACAACCTGATAATTATTTCATTTATTTATCTTTAAATGTTTTAGTTATTATTAATTTTTAGATAAAGAGAGGGAGAGGGAAAGAGAGAGAGAGAAACATCAATGTGAGAGCGAAACATCTATCAGCTGCCTCCTGCATGCCCCCACCCCGGATATTGAGCCCACAACCTGGGTGTGTGCCCTGACTGGGAATGGAATCAGCTACCTTTCTGTTCACGGGATGACACCCAACCCACTGAGCCACACCTGCCAAGGCCTGATAATTATTTTTTTAAAAAAGGAAAAAAAAATAAGGTTCAAGTCATGCCAGAGCCCGGGAAGCAATCTAGTGGCCCCCTGGTGTCATCAGGAGCTCTATTTTCTTTAGTCTAAGTACCCTGCCCAGCAAGTATATTACAGTCTGAGAACTTAGCATTTTGGAGCTTCCATAAAGTCATAGCTCAGCATGTGGCCTGCCTTTAAGGGATCAGGCTGTGATTCAGTTTCCTCCCTCTCTTTCTCTCTTGCTTGCTCTCATGCATTCTCTTTAAAAACCAAAATGGTTCCTTTCTTTTCTTTTTTCTTTTTTTTTTTTGGCTTTCCAATCAGATGTTCACAATTGCCACCTTCTTTTCATCTTTCCTACTAGAAGAATGTAACTGTGTACCTGCCTGAATTAAAAGGATCTTCTATCAGAGGAGTAGGATCGCATTCATGGGACCAGGGGCCTGAGCCCCCAGTAAAGGCAGAGCTGCAGGTGGTATGGGACGGTGACAGAGTTTCCACAGGAAGTGCCACTTTTGGAAGAGATTGGGTGATCGCCTTGATTGAAATACGGCTCTCGACGTGTTGCTGGGTTCTGCAGAAGAGGTTTCCAGCTGTTAGTCAGCTTGCAGGCCATGGGCTTTTCCTCATCTGGCTTCTCAGGGGGAAGCATGGGTAGATGACAGACATCTGTCCCTCAGCTGTGGGCTGAAGAGGACACCTTGGCGAGACTGAGTCATTCATTCATTCATTCTTTCACCCAGTCATCAGTTCCTGAGATCCCCACTGGCTGACTCTGCCCTGGGATCCTCCCAGCTTACTCTGCCCTCTTTCATTTACTAGTAGACCTCTGGCCTGAATGAGAGTGCAGGTCTATACATGACTTTGCTTTTGCAGACCTCTGCTCACCTCTATGTAAAATGACAACACCACTGCTTGCCACGGAACTGACTAAGAATGGCCATGGGAATTTAGGACTCATTTTTCTCCAGACCCAAGAATGCCTGAGTTCCATGCACAGCATTTGGGAGTATTGACATAATCTGTTACACTGCCTAGCCAAACAAAGGGAAATGAGGGGATTGAGGGAGATTTTTTGCACCAAATTCACCTGCCCCAGAGTGAGAAGAATAACCTAGACATGCCTCACCAAGTAGAAAAACTCTGTGAAGTGCGGTTGTCAATGCAATGACTGCCTCTCGGGTGGGGCAGCTAAGGTGTGGGCATTGCCCGATGCCGCTTTCCATCACCTTGGCGGCGCCTCCCCAGAGCAGTGTCCAGGTGGAACCATTCTGCTCCGCGCTCTCGCCTTCGTTTCTAAGTGTTCAATTTTAATAAAACAGATATGAGGTCAGGGAACAGAAGTCACTTAAGAAGTAACTGCATATGCAAACCACTGTGTAACTCACTGCAATTGAAAATGCAGTAAAACCATGATTAAGTGCACCCCAAGTAACCAGAACTCTCAATTAACTAGGATTTATTTTGTAGAATTCTGCTTTTAGGGGGAAAAGCATATGATGGGGGGAGAGGGAGATCTCATCTAAGGGATATTTTAAAAACTTTTTCCAAGGTCTGTCTGATCTCAATCTTCCTTCTTCCTAATATCCCTTTCTTCTTCACCTCCATTTAAATGCTTACGTGATGAAAACTTTCAGAAGGGTGACCCTGGAGTGTGTAATGTCAGTTCAGCTCCATCATTTTACAGACAGGGACCCTGAGGCCCAGAGATGTGGAGTGACTTGCCCGAAGACACAGAGCTGAGGGCTGCCAGCAGCAAAGTCTCTGAAATGCTAGTCAACTGTTACAGCTGTGACCTGCCACTGCCCCTGACCTTAGCTGCCTAGTCTTGGTAGTCACCAAACTGGCTGCATATGAACTGAAAAGGTGGAGGAAATGAGAGGGCCCAGCGATGAGAGCATCATTATCCAGGCACCCATGCCCACACTGGGTCCAGAGCATCTGACTGCGACACAGCAGATGGACAATAGCCGAAACAGAGTGCATGGCCATTTAACTTAGTCATCCTTTGGATTTTGGTTATAATCAACAAGAAGTCTATTAAACTTTAAAAGCCTTTTAAAAAAACCTTTAAAAGCCCCTTTTTATTTTTTTGTTAATCCTCACCCAAGGATATTTTCCCATTGATTTTTAGAGAGAGTGGACGAGAAAGGGAAAGACAGAGAGAAACATCGATGTGAGAGAAACACGTTGATTGGTTGCCTCCTGCATGAGCCCTGACCAGGGCCCGGGCCAGGGAGGATCCTGCAACCAGGGTACGTGCCCTTGACTGGAATAGAACCTGGGACCCTTTGGTCCGCAGGCCGAGGCTCTGAGCCAAACCAGCTAGGGCAAAAGTCCCTTTAAAAAAATTTTAAAAGCCTTAAATATGAGAAGGCTGGGATGCAGTGGGCATTGTCTCCTAGTGAAGACTACTGATTTCCCGGGGCTCTTTGTCCCCTCCTGCCTGTGAGCACCTATGTTTACATCTCTGCCCCTGTTTTTTTCTTGTAGCTGCCCTTAAGGACAGCCTCAGAATAGCCAGTCACGTATGTAGCATCATCATAGGGCACCCGGAGGACAAACCTTTTTCTGCTCTGGCCCCAAATATTCATTTGTCCATGATCAGCCTTTAAAAGCATCTTAACTTCCATTCCCTGAGCCATCATTCACTGGAGACTGAGTTTCAGGAGCTCTGGGCCAGGCCTGGGCCTGTTTGCCCTCACATGCATTTATTTCTTCCCTGCTCCGCTCTGCATCCTGGTGCTGGCCCACCAGCTGCATGGCCTGGGATCCCTTGCCAGTGAGTTTCTGGCTAGATTTGGTTAATGAGCGACCCCAGCTCGGGGCAGAAGGAAGGTTCACCCTTCTCCCTGGCTTCTCGCCGGAAATCTTTTCCTCTCCCCAACTCCTCTCTAAATACGGCGGCACCGCTGTTACGCCTGTGTCCCCTCTGGCTCCAGCTCCCCCTGGGTACTCCACCATGGCTCTGGCACCTATGGGAAAGCTGAGTCAGTGCTCTATTAACACCTTCCCCTCTCTGGGTATCCTAGCAGCTTCCTGCTCTTGTCAGTCATGAGTTCCCTTAATTAAATGCTCCGTTGAATGGCCCAGTCCTGACTGGTGCTTGGCCAAAGCAAGATCCCTGTATTATAGTGCAAGACTCCCCGACACCTCTAACCTCACTTTTTGGTGGATACCGGCTATATTTCATGGCCTTCCCCAGGATGGGAACCCACAGTTATTCAGTCAGCCCCAAAAGTCAGGTAAAGCAATCATCAGAAACCAAAGGTATATGAATATCTAAATCTTTTATTTTAACTAAGGACATATACATGTACATTTCTTCACCAATCTCTTGAGATTAGTCAGGGCCTTTTATTTGCATATGGGTCTAATGGTTAGAGCTCCGCACTGTTCTTGCATAAACCACTCCTTAAATGAAGCATCTTCTGGGGTTTCTAGAAGGGATTTATTATGGTCAGGAACTTAAAGACAACACGCAAAGCATATCTGAGAGCAAAATCCTCCCAGGCTTCTGGTTTGCTTTCTGATATTTATTATCTCATCCACACCTAATTCAACAGCATTTTTTTTAAATGACTCACTTTTAGGTCTATCGCTTTAGTTTGTGTGAAAACTTCAGCTTGCTTTCTTTTTGTAGTTCTGTTTCATCAGTTTACATTACGTTTGATTAAGCTGTGAAATAGTAACAAGCACAAATGGCATTACCAGCTTGGCTGATGGGTGCAGAAGAGAGAGAGGGGTGTTCAGAGTGTGGAGCGCCTGGTTCCGTAGGTTTGCAGAGGGGATGGAGAGGCAGTGAGTCTAGTAAGTGGAGGTGACACTCCTTCTGTAATTCCAGCCTGGGCTCTGTGGTGGAGGTGTGGACCCCCTATAGAGAAACAAGCATTCAGGCTGATTGGATGGATGTTTCCTTCATTATTGCAATCAGTGCATTAGTGCATTAATGACGCCCAGAATGGCTTCTGCTCCACACCCTGCCCGTTTTCCAAGTTCCTTCTTTCTGAGTCCTTATCTCTCCATGGCTAGACCCAAGCCTGGAGGAGTTGGGAGGCACCGGTCTGAGGTGAACTCCCAAAGCACTGGACTCTCCCACGTGGATAAACAAAGAACACTGAGTGGCCCCTACGGTGTCTCTGGGCGCTCATCAGTCAGTGCCATTCTCAAGGACCCATCATGGGTGAAGAAGGGCAGAGCGTTCCTGCCTGGAGAAGACCACACAGACTGAGACACAGAAAGATCGATCAGTGGTGGATCAGTGGGTGTTGTTTGGAAGATGAGACTCCTGCCTGGCTAGGCCTTCTAGTCACTCTGACCCAGAGTGAGTCACATCCCTCACAAATAGAGGAGTTGGACCAGGTGGTCCCAAGAGTTCCTCCAGCTCTCCCACCCAACGTGTCCATGAGCTCGAATGCATGGCTCCTGCCCTTGAGGTGCGTATAGTCAATACAATAGTCATGAGCTGCCTGTAGCTATCGAGTGTGTGAAATGTGGCTATAACAAATTTGGATGAGCCATAAATGTAAACACCAGATTTTAAGACTTTAGTACCAAAAAAATTTAACAAACTTCAAGATTGATGCATCTTCAGTCCGTGGGCCTATGCTCTATCCACTGAGCCAAACCAGCTAGGGCACAATTGATACATCTTGAAACAATCTTATCTTGGACATAATGGGTTAAAATATATTCTTAAAATTAATTTTACTCTTTTAAAACTGTTTTCATGTGGCTACCAGACAATTTTAAGTCACGCATGTGGCTTAGGATATGTTTTGAAAGGAGAGCATGGGGCAGAGAGAAGCTGCATGAAGGGACAGTGGGCACCCAGGCAGGGCCTGCTGCAGGAGCTCACGAGGGAAGAGGGAGATGGGCTGGAGTCATCCAACAAGACATGGTGGGAAGGGGGGTGGGCCTGATTCTAGAGAGCAGAGAGATGAGGGCATATCTGTCTGGCCTGGGTTGGGTAGCAGGAAGCATTCATTCTGCTTGCAAGTGGCCTGGTTGGCCAACCTTTCTGGAAGCAACGGCTTTGGGAGGGGACCAAAGAGAGCAAAGACTCGAAAGACAGGCCTCAGTCATGCTGAGCATTCATAATCCCAGCCTCTCTCCACTCCCCTCACTTCCCCTAGTGCTCATCTTCCATCCTCTGCTCTCTTCTTCTCCTTCTTCTCCTTCTTCTCCTTCTTCTCCTTCTTCTCCTTCTCCTCCTCCTCCTCCTCCTCCTCCTCCTCCTCCTCCTCCTCCTCCTCCTTCTTCTTCTTCTTCTTCTTCTTCTTCTTCTTCTTCTTCTTCTTTTTAAATATGTCTTAGAGAGATGAAGGGAGGAGAGAGAGAGAGACATCGATCAGTTGCCTCTCCTATGCACTCCAGTTGGGGATCAACCCTGTACCTGGGCATCTGCCCTGACAGCGAATCAAACCTGAGACTCTTCTGTGAGATGACACTCAACAAACTGAGCCACACCGACCAGGGCTCTTCTGTCTTTTTGGGTGTTCCGCACTGAGCATGCTCAGCCCACCTGGGGGAAGTAACTGAGAGAGAACTCGGTTCTTTCTTTCGCCTTGTGTGTCTATAAGACCAGTTCAGTGTTGCTCACCTGGGAACGATGATTGTTCAGAAAAGTGCAGAATGGCACCTAGAAGTCCGTAGGTGTCATTGCAAATGACTTTTTGGTTCCATGGCAAGAACTCCCTTTGATAGAAATTCAAGTCCCAGGATTAGGCTGGATAGCCAAACAGTACAGAGAAAGCGGTTCCCAGTTGCCAGCCAGCCAGATGGTGGAGTTCGGGCTGTTGAGCATGTTTCCTCACCCCTGTCCTGGGCACTTGTGCTCCCTACCTCAGCACACAGACGCACGTGTGTGTGCCGCCTGGCCTTCCCCTTTTATGACCTGAGAAAATCTGGGGGCTCATAGGAAAAAGCTCATGCTGTCTCTGGACGTGGGTGTTTTCCTGTCACTTTCCATGCCTGCGTCCCGCCCATGTAAACCTTCCTGAATGCCAGCCTTGGCCAAGGTGGGGAAGGGCTGGGGGCTGCCCACCTCACTGATGGGCTACTGGCCGAGCTCCTTCTGCCTGTGCCCAGTTCTCAATCATCAGACCATCCTGACAGTCTTGGGATGAGAGGAGCACTTACCTTCCAGAGTTAGGGGTGGTGGATCTCAGCCCTTTTGGGATGGCAGATCTCTGCCCACTACATGTACCTGGGGAGCTTTGAAACTCTACCCAGGCCTGGCTCTACCCCAGAGAGTCTGATTCATTAGGCTGGAGTAGCTGGATGGAAGCATTTTTTAAAAAGCTTCCAAGGGTGGAAAACAACTATTTAGCTTTAGGACAAAACTTGACTACCAGCAACCCAGATGATTCGAATTAATGGGAATAATGGGTTTAGGACTTTAGTCTTTTTGAACACGTTTCTTCCCTCTCTGATTAGTAAACCAGGAGGTTTTTAGTCACAGTACCATGAGGTGAATTGTGTTTTCAAAGCATTACTCTTGCACCCCAGTAGCTTCAGTGGTCCCCCATTGCCGATAAAATTAAGGTCATATTCCTTAGTCTGGCATTGAAGAAACTCCATAATTTGACCTCCTATTCATTGCCAAATTCACATCCACAGTTTCTATCAATCCATCCCACCAACCAAGATGGAACCACCTGATACACTACACACATCTGTATTCATTTCTTTGTTCCTTTGTTTATACAGAGTTTGCTTTGGGTCGTTTGAGGTTTTTGTTAGGTCGTCTGCCCAGGCCCCTCTCTGCCGAAAACTTACCTATCTCTAAATGTTGATTCATCCCTCAAGGCCCCATTTCTCTGGCAGCCCAGCCTCAGAGCAACGAGTCCCTCCTTTGAGCTCCTGTAGGGCCAATTTAAGACTATCGTCACTTGATGGAGCCCAGGGTAACCGCAGGCTGTGGAGATCTTGCTTGTTTTTCTGGGCATGGGTTTTCTCACCCTGTTAGACCGTGGCCTATGCATGGCCAGAGTTTCATTTGATGGAAGGTAGATGTTCAGAGTAAAACCTTGTTGAGGAGGGTGTTAGTGCTGGTGCTGATCACACATTCACTTATTAACATGTTTATGTAAATCTGCTGCTTTGGGGCTTTTTGAAAAGTGAATGATAGCTTTAAATTAAAAAAAAAAAAAGGTGAAGTAGATCAGGGAAATAAAGCAAAAGAAACTCATTAAGAAATAAGAAAAATCTGGGAAAATGTATCCTTTGGGTTCTGTCAATCATTGGTCCTGGGTCCTGTATTGCTCCCAGGAGCAGGAGGTGGGGGTCAGGGGGGCAGCACCCCTGAGACCAGCTTTTGTCATCCCCTTTGAGACCCAGCAGAGGCCCAGACACAAGGTACACTCTTGAGTTCAGCTGAGTTGATTTGAATGAACTCATTCATTCTAAGATGTGAATGATAAGATTTTAAAGACACCACTCCCAGGGCTGGGCATTTTAATATGGGCTAAAGTCTAGGTTGGGTTTGCCCCAAAGGAAGGAAGGTATGATTGTGGAATCTGGCATCAGCCTGCCAGGGAGGTTGCAGGCCAGTAGGAAAGGGGTTAGGGTGACAGAGGCACTTCCTGGCCCCCAGATAAAATACCCCACACCAGCAGCCACCTTTTCTGCCTGTGCCCTGCCAGGTGCCCACCAATACATACTTTTCAGGTCCTGATGCACATAAGGAGCCCAAGAAGCGTGTGGGAGGGCTCAGCACAGCTGAGAGTGTTCGGGAAGCCTAATTTAACCCTGCTGGGTCTGAGTCTGGGAGACCTGGGGTGGGGATCATGTTGAGGGGGCCTGCGTGATCCCTCCGTCACGGCTTCCAGCCTGTTGTGGTGTCTGGGCATATAAGGGGCACCCCAGTGAAGTACTGTGGTGGTATCCCCACCAGAGTCAGCCTGAGGGGCACAGGAGCAGTGAGGGAGGCAGGCCAGCCAGGAGCCACCTGCAACCACTCCTAGGAGTTAACCCAACGCCAAAGACGGAACCGCTCCCAGTTCACCAAGGGAAATAAAAGTGTGAGGTGAAACACAGAGCAGTAGGTGGAGGGTCACTAAAACGCCAGCGTGGGGAGGGCACCTCATTCCCTGTTTGCCTCGTGACCTCTGCTCCAGGCTGCCAACCCCAGTCTCCACCTTCTGAAAGCTGAGCCTCAGCTGGGCTCGTGCCTGCCCCCAACACCCCTCTCTACCCTCCTCAACTGCTCTGGGGCTGGGCATGTGCCCACTTCTTGCCTCCCAAAGCTGCACTTCAGGACAGTGGGTTGTTCACCTGGGGGGTAATGGACAAAGAACATGGGTGTAGAGGGGGTGTCATGCCCACAGAAGCTTCCAGAACACTAAGGAGTGGAGACCGTCCTTAGGGGCTTGGCAGGGAGGGGTCGAGGCTATCCCTGCAATAACCCAGACAGACATCTCAGCCATGTCTGTGGGTCTGCCTCGGCCAACACGATTCCCCACTCACCATGTGGATGAAGGTGTGTCTGGGGTGTTTCCTTCTCCAGGGACAAGCTAGGAGGAAATATAAGATCGTGACAGGGTTGCTCAAATAAGGCTCTTTATTACCTGATAATCAGGAGGCACAAAGGGGTTTCCTTAGACTGGCACCGTTTACAGTCAGGAGAACTTCTTCAATTTCATCTTTTTGGGGGCTCTGAAATGTACTTTGCTGCCATATTGGGCCGTAAAGCCCCATTACAACAAACTCTATTACAGAGACGCATTGCTTTATGATAGAGAGATTTCCATGTCCCTGCAAAGGGCCTAAAGAAACGGGGATCTGCTGAGGGTTTGAAGCAGCATTTTGTGCAGAATTTCAGTGAGCCCTTGGCTGTCTGTGCCAGAAGGGACGGGCGGGTGGCACTGGATGGGCAGGGGAGGCAGTGAGAGATGACAGAGAAGAGGAATGCTAAGAAGGGCCAAACGCTGGTCTGAGACCAAGGTGCTTACAGATTTTGTTTGGCATCAGTCATAGCCCGTCGGGATATTAATTCTGGAGAGACCCTTTAGAGCAGTGTTTTTCAAACTGGAGGTGGCAATTTATTATGGGTCATTTGATCAAACTAGTGGGTTTCAAATCCACCAGCTTTATATACATCTACTAGTGGCCCAGTGAACAAAATTTGTGCACATTAAAAGGGGATTAATTAGAGGAAATAATTTAATATTGCTATTTGCCCTTTCTCTATAATAGAAGTGTCAGAGATGAAAGAAAATTAGTAAAATGTATATGAAAACCTTCGTCCTGTCAGAGTCTGGGGCTCACCATGGGACCCAGAGTCAAGTCCCTGCCCACCCACATGCACCTCAAAATCACGTGAGACTGAGACCCAGCTGTCCCCCCCACATTGAGCTAGATCCAGACCCGGTCAGTCCCACCCTTGTCAAGCCCCACTGGGCAGGGAATGTAGCCTCAGGTCCCCTGGCCCAGTGCCAGGACAGGGGCATGGCCTGAGGTCCCCCAGACTGGGGCCTTGAGGTCCCCCGTCAAGCCCCTCCAGGTGGGGAACATAGCCTGAGATCCCCTGTCAAGCCCCGCTGGGTGGGGGGAATGGCCTGAGGTCCCCTAGCCCAGCACCAGGATGGGAAGCGCACCTTGAGATCCCCTGTCAAGCCCTGCTGGGTGAGGGGTGCAGTCTGAAGTCCCCTGTCAAGCCCCACCAGGTGAGGAGACATGGCCTGAGGTCCCCCGGTTTGGTGCTGGGGCAGGGGGAGCAGCCTGAGGTCCCCTAGCCCAGCACCAGACAGGAAGCGCACCTTGAGGTCCCCTGTCAAGCCCTGCCGGGTGGGGGACATGGCCTGAGGTCTCCTGTCAAGCCCCATGGGGGCAGGGGAGGGCGTAGCCTCAGGTCCCTGCTGATTGCTCATTAAGGCTCCTATGGGAACTTGGCCTCAGCTGTGGATGCAGCCATCTTTGTGATGGAGTGATGGTCAATTAGCACATTCCCTCTTTATTAGATCGGATATATATAAAAGCCTAATATGCAAATTGTCCCCTGGGGAGTTCAACCAGGAGACCAGGAGTTCACTTGCTCACTATGATGTACACCGACCACCAGGGGGTGGCTTGGAACAAAGGAAGGCCCCTGCTGGCAGCCAGAAGGCCTCAATCGGCCCTGATTGCTGGCCAGGCCTAGGGACCCTACCCATACATGAATTTTGTGCACCGGGCCTCTAATATACTAGAATAGAAAATACTAGTATGCATCATATGTAGTTAAAGTGATGTTGTTCAATCAACATCATGTGCAAGCTTTTCTTTGGTTTAACATCCTAGTCATGAAAATGGTATAGTGGGTTATAGTAAAGACTGGCCCCAATATAGGCATTGGTATATAATTGGTATTATATACCAATGCCTCTATTTTCATTTTAAGAGAATTGAGGTCCAGGGAAGGAAGGCCTCTTGTCCAAGGTTATCCAACATCTGAAATTTGACTCAAGGACATGTGGCCTGATTTCTAGGCCAGGCCTCATTCGCCGCCAACCCCCAAGCAATTTCTATAGGAGCAAGTCAGAAGCAAACTGCACTAGGCCCTGGGAGAGTCCCTGAATCCCCTGAAGTTCAGTTTTCCCATTTATAAAATGGGCCCACATTCACCCAACAGGGTTATGGTGAGGACTGAGATCATATAAAAGCCATGCCCAGCCCGGCCGGTGTGGTTCAGTGGTTGAGTGTCACAGTTCAATTCCCAGTCAGGGTACATGCCCTGGTTGTGGGCTCAATCCCTAGTGTGGGATGTGTAGGAGGCAGCCAATCAATGATTCTCTCTCATCATTGATGTTTTTATCTCTGTCTCCCTCTTCTTCTTCTCTGAAATCAATAAAAATATATTTAATAAAATAAAATAAAACCCATGCCCAGCACATGGAAAGGACCAAGAGTATGCAATTTACTTTTACCTTTTCTTCCTTTCCATACATCTAGTCACAGAATACAACTCCCCTAACCAGTACCTCCACACAAGCACACATCCCGGGAAGAAGGTGAAGTCCTGAGGCTGTTTGCCCATCTCCCTTCTCAGCCATTTCTCTGAGATTGCTGGTTGTCTGCTGAGGGCCTGAGTGACAGCTCTATTCCATCTGGGGTCCCTGCAGATAAGGAACATGCTCGCTAGGAACCAAGGGGTGTTGAGGAAACCAGCATGACTTACAATTTGGTTGCACATGGAGACCATTGTGGAAGGGTTTTACGTGCAGTCTCACCTGTGGAGAAAATGCTGGGTCAGATCCCACCTCCTGTCCCAAATGTTCTCACACTCTGTTGCCCTGTCACAAGGCTCAGTGTTCAAGAATCTTCTCCAAGCAGGTAGCAAAAGGGGATGGTGCATAAACATGAAATAAATGCTTTGTGGGAACTGCTTCAATTGCAACTCACTTGGAATACCTCTGGCCCCAAACCATCGTGATGCCTGAAGGGAGAGGACTGGGTTTCTTCTCTAGGCATCACTAGTGTGTATACCAGGACTGTCCTACAGAAATATCATGCAAGCCACATACTAGGTGTCTCAGTTAATAATGTGGATTTTGTAATCAAAGAATACATGATAATTTCAAGAGAAACATCAAAAGTGCTTTATTCAAAGTAATGTCCATCACTAGCTACACATTTCCCCATCTTTCAGGTAATTTGTGGAGACCATCCCAATAGAACTTTTCTTGTTTTGAGGCAAACCATTCAGAGACCCAATTTTCCACTTATTTGTACGTTTTGAAGTGCTGCTCAGAAAGTGTGTGTGCCATCGATTGAAACAAATAGTAATCAGAAGGAGCAAGGTCTGGTGAATATGGTAGGTGGGTTAATACTTCCCAGGCAAGATCTTTTAACGTGTCTTTAACTGGTTTTGAAGTCAAGTGTGTGATGGTGCGTTATTATGAAGCAAAATTACTTTGCTGTGTCTTCTGGCCCATTCTGGTCATTTCACGATCAGAGTGTGGTTTAAATTGATTCTTTGTTGTCGGTAGCTCTCAGTATTAATGGTTTCACCTGGTTTTAGAAGCTCATCATACACCACACCTTCCTGATCCCACCAAACACAGAGCACATTTTCTTCCTTCTGAAGCGATTTGGCCTTGCAGTCGATGTTGATGGTTGACCCGGATCAACCCATGATTTTGTGCATTTGGGATTCTCAAACTAAATTCACTTTTCATCGCCAGTCACAATTCGATGCAAAAAAGACTTTTTTTCGTGCTGTTGAAGCAACATTTTACTGATGACTTTTCGGTTTTCCATTTGTCTTACGTTCAGTTGATGTGGCACCCATTTTCCGTCCTTTAAAATCTTTCCCATTGCTTGTAAACAATCGGAAATTGTTTGCTGAGCAATGTTTAATCTTTCTGCAAGTTGTTCTTGAGTTTGACACGCATCTTCATCCAATAATGCTTGTAATTGTTGGTCTTCAAACTTTTTCGGTTGACCTGGACGTTCTTTGTCTTTCACATCGAAGTCATCACTTTTAAAGCATTTAAACCAGTGTTCACAAGTATCTTGAGATGGAGCATGTTCACTATAAGCTTCCCGAAGTATTCAGCAGCACTTCTCTTCAAAATAAAGTAATGAATTATAACTTCCCATAAATGCTCTTTTTTTGGCATGAAATTTGACATTTTAACTATAAAAATATCTATGATGTTAACACAATCAGCAAATTTTACATATGAAGTTTTAAAGCTTGTTGTCAATACAACAAAACAGCATACATATCAAATCGCATATATATCAACATATGTGTAACTCCATCTATTGAAAAAAAATCCCCATTATTAACCGGTACGCCTGGTATTCACTTCAAAATTTTCCTTGTGGTCACATTTAAAAAAAGAAAGGAAGCCCTGTGGCTCAGTTGGTTGAGTGGTGTCCTGTGCACCTAGAGGTCCCCCATTGGATTCCGGGTCGGGGCACATGCCGGGGTTGCAGGCTCGAACCCCAGTAGGGAGCGTGCAGGAGGCAGCTAGCCCATAGATGTTTTCCCCTCCCCTCCCTTCCTCTCTCTCTAAAATTAATAAAAACATTTTAAAATATATGTTTTAAAAGAGAGTGAGGAATAGGCGACATTAATCTTAGTGATGTATTTTAGTTAATTCAATATATCCCAAATTGTCATTTTATTATGTAATGCATATAAAATGATTAATGTTCTACTTTAACATCGTTTTTGTACTGTCTTCAAAATCCGGTGTGTACTTTACCCTCACAGCTCACCTTCATGTGACGAGCTGAATTTCCTGAACTCCGTGGCCCCACGTGGCTGGAGGCTTCCATGGTGGACGGCTCAGGGAAAGTCTGACCTGAGCTTGATGCTGGACACCTGTTGAACTGGAGGCAGTCTGCTGAGATGTGAGGACAGGGATTGAGAGGAGAGAATGAGAGGAGGGCCTGGGGGGGGGGGGGGAATCCCTTAGAAGGAGCAAAATCACAGCCTTTACAACTGCTACAGAACTGCCTCCCTTCACAGGCTCTTTCGGACTTGTTAGGTGTGGGTCATGACAGTTCCAGAGGTGTGGGTCGTGACGGCTGTGCTGTGTGTGTTCGTGGGGCCAGTCGCACTATGTGGGCAGGGGGCATATGAAGCCTCACCAGATGTATGGCTGGTTAGCTGGCTTGGGCTTGAGAGCTGGCCCCCTGAGGTCTCATTTTCCTTGCAGGTGAGGTTTGTAGTCCCCTTCTTGAATATTTGCATCAAGAAGAATCATAATTGTAGCTTTCGTTGTTCATGCATTTCAAGGAATCCACCCTAGATAAGAAGAGAAACTCCGTGGTATCTTTGGAGGGGACCAGTTCCCACCCTCCTTGAGGAGACCGTTTGCTTTTCGTTGTTGCAGCACCTATCAGAGCCATCTGCTGCACCAGCACAGACGGGGCTCAGCTGGTATTTGTTGAATTTGCCTGAACCTGCCCTGGGGAGGAAGGAGTTAAGGGAGGGAGGACAAGGGAGCAGACATTCCCTTAGCACCTAGCTCTGGTGCCAGGCACTGCACTGTCTTAGGTGCATTTAGATGGATTATGTGTTCAGTCTGCCCCTCCCCCACTGGAAGCAGGCCTGGGCTTCTTGATCTCCCGGAAACTGCAGGTGAAGCCCTCAGATATCATTCTGGGAGCGGGGAGGCGGGAGGTGAAACAAATCAACTCAGATTATGCAATCGTCATTGAGCCAATGACCTCAGCCAAGCCCACAGAAGGGGAAGAAGGGCTGCTCTGGGCTTCCTGGAATTCCAGGTACCAAGCAAGGCCCCTGGAGGTTCAGGCAGTGCCTCCTCTCTGGCCACTTCCATCTTGCTTCCTGCTGTTGTCTCAGGGCACGGGGCTAGAAGCTGCCCCACATCATCACCCCACCCCGGGCAAGAATGCCAGGAGCTACGACTAAAAGCAAAGGGTCCCTCTTGTGCCCCTTGTCCCCCATAG
This sequence comes from Corynorhinus townsendii, assembly GCA_026230045.1. NCBI lineage: Eukaryota > Metazoa > Chordata > Mammalia > Chiroptera > Vespertilionidae > Corynorhinus > Corynorhinus townsendii. The sequence goes on from JAPDVU010000007.1 coordinate 11,217,912, forward strand.
AACAGGTGGGCATGTGGGCAGGGAGGGAAGGACTAGGTAGAAACTGAAGATCCACTGCTTGGCTTTTTAGCAATGGGATCTCTGGCGGCACGCATGCTGATGAAACTGACATACAAGTTTCGCAGTGATAATGCCTGCATGCTGTGGGCTGGGAGAAGCAGTGCTTGAGGAAGTACACAGCGGCGAGGCCTGTGTGCTGAGAAATTGGGAAACACCCCTTTCTCTTCTCTTCTTATACCTTGTGCCACCTCCCTCTGCTCTGGGCCCTTTGATAGATGACCTATTTTGATACTGGCAAAGATATGATTAAATTAACTCCAAGGGGTCAAAGGGTCAAGGAAAATCTGAGAATTGGAAAAAAAGTAAGTGCCAATATGTTAATAAATCTGTGACCCATCACAAAAACATCACTAAACGGGAAGGACTTTGGACAGCAGGAGACCTAGGTTTCAATTCCTTTGATGAGCCAGGTGACCTTGACCCTGCTATTTCCCCTCTGTCTCTCCCAGGCTTTGATTCTATGTTGGGTCATACAGAGCATCTTTGAGAGGAGGCTCTTACTCTTCTCTTCATTCTATTACTGGAAGGTTTGTGGGGGTTGGGAAAACTGGGTCACTCTGTCCCAGACCGTGTTCCCTCTCTAACTGACCTGAGGATATCATGGAAACCCTCCTCCTTATACAAGAAATATGCCACTAAGCAGCTTCCGTATGTGGTTCTCCACACAGGGGTGTAGGAATGTTCTAAGCTGCTATGCTCTCAGGGTGGGAGGGGGCAGACCCTTAGTGCTCAGTGGTACTCATCCATTCATCTGACAGACACTTGCTGAGCCCCTACTTTGTGCCAGGCCTGCTGCTGGAGGGCTAGACAGCCACCAAGACAGGGAGGTCCCTGTTCCCGAGAGCACATGTCCCAGCCGGCAGTGTCACCAGGCCCCTACAGTAGGCCCAGCTGGGGGCTTGAGAGGTGAGGCAGCAGTTTATATTAGGGTGGAAAGAGAAAAGGGAGAACTGAGGAGAGGGGATAGAACACAACCCAGGACTGGGGTGCTGGCACACAGGAGCCTGGGCAGGGGCTGACCCACCCACACCAGCAGCAGGAGGGCCTGGCTCTTCACAGGAGTGGGTGGGGGATCAGGACGGGACTGGCTGGCCAGCCACAGTCAGACTTAGCCCTGCAAAAGGGAATTGCCAGGTCTTGTTGGTGGGAGGGGAGGAGAGGCCTTGTCTCTGCTCAGATTCATGGCCTGTTTGAATTCTTTGGCCCACAAGAGCGGTCTCCTGGGAGCCTGCCCGTACCTGCCTGCAGCACTGTGTCTGTCCCCGCCCCAAGGACGCCTCTATTGCATTGTTTCCTGCACCCCACTCCCCAGCCCCAGAATAAAGAGAACCACCCCTCCCCTCCACCGCCCTCCCTCTCCACCCGGTGACTCAAGCTGGTGGCCGGTGGCGGCTGCCCTGCTCAGCCTGGCTCCCCTCAGCTGCCTACATCTGCTGTTGATTTGCCTCGGAACCAGTAGGCCTTTATGTCTCTGCGACCTAAATTAGGGTGGGCTTTTTTTTTTTTCCTGGATTAAAAAAAAAATGGTACCTTTCTCCCCCTGTGGTGTGCAGATTATTATAGTGTCTGTTTGCTTCAAGAGGACAAGAAAGAAAGTGAACTCTGACAAGTCCGGTTTAATTGAGACATACAGCTGCCCGAGGTCTCCTGTCCACTCTGGCTAGTTCTGAGCCAAACCAGTTTTCCATGGCCAAATGGGGCCCAGTTTCCACAGCGTTTCCTGTCAGGAAGTTCCCTCGCCCAGTATGTGCTGTTAAATAGGATCCTTTTCATTCCTTTTCCTCTTATAAACTTCCCTTTCGGGTCATCCTGAAGGGAGCATGGGGATGTGGCCGCACGGCGGGGAGGGAACCCCAGGCTCCACTCCCAAAAGGGAGGTGGCTCGGGAAGGGAGGCCAGAAGGGCACTGGGAAGGGTCAGACACCTGGGGTCCCAGCTCCTAGACAAAGCATAGGGTGGCTTCCTCCTCTGCAGAGGGTGCCAGCTGCCTCACCCATCCAATGAGGCTCCTGGGTGCCCCCTCTCCTCCCTGCCCCACAGAGGAGGTGGTTATGGGTGAAGTGGGATTTGAGGAGTCGTGGCAAGCGTACCCCATCCTAAAAATACCTCCCTCCTGCTCCCATCCTAAAAATACACCCGCCACAAACTTCCCACAGAGTGCAATTCTACCTTTCCCATTTCAGTCCGGGCTTGTTTGCTTGTCGCAAGCACCCTGGGGAGGTACTGGTAGCTTTGCCTGCTGGCCCCTGCCTCTGCCCACCGAGTCCTGGGAAGCTGGCGCTGCCCTTGGGGACTGGGACATGGGAAGGCAGCAACTCGCTGGGAAAGGTGAGCTGGAGTTGGTGCCAAAGGTAAACCTGGTCAATTAAGACAGTTGCCGGGCCCTGTGTGGGGAGAAGGGAGGAAGGGGCAGGTCGGGGAGAGTTCACTGCTCCTGGTCTTGGGTTACAGGCTTCACATCTATCATCTCACTCCGTCCTGGGATCTGTTTTGTAATATGGGTATTCCCCTCCTGTTTTGAGTCTTTTTACCCCATTTTACAGATGAGGGACTTGAAATTCAGAGAAGTGTCACCCGATCTCACACAGCTGGCACTAGAGAGTATGGCTATCTGATTCCAGAAATCTAGTGCCTTCCTCATGCCCCTCAAAGGGGCATCCATGCCTCATTCATTCATTCACTGTAAAATATACATAACATACATTTCACCACTTAGGTGTGTAATTCAGCAGCTTACGTACATTAATTGTTGTGCAACCATCATCACTATTCATCTCCAGAATTGCTTCATCATCCCAAACTGAACTCTGTGCCCATTAAACAAGACTGCCCATTATTCCTCTCCCCTTACCCTGGCAACCATCCTACCTTCTGTCTCTGAATTGAACTATTCTAGTACCTCATATACATGGACTTATACAATATCTGCCCTTTTGTCACTGGCTTATTTCACTTAGCATAATGTTTTGAAGGAACTTCATTCCTTTTTGAGGTTGAATAATATTCCATTGTATTGATATATCATTTTATTTCTCAACTCGTTTGTTGGTGGATTTTGGATTGTGTCCACCTTTTGGCTGCTGTGAATATGAACAAATATCTGTTGAGTTCTTGCTTTCAATTCTTTTGGCTACATACCCAGAAGTAGGGTTGCTGAATCATATGACAATTCTCTGTTTAATTTTTTGAAGAAGCACTGTACTATTTTCCATAGTGGCTGTAGCATATTACATTCTAATCAGCAATGCGCAAGAGTTCCAATTTCTCCACATCCTCACCAGCACTCATTATTTTCTTTTAGTTTGGTGTGTGTTTTCCATTGATAGTAGCCATCCTAATGGGTAGAAGGTAGTATCTGAATCTCATTGTGGTTTTGATTTGCATTTTCCTAATAATTAGTGACACTGAGCAAAATATTGAGTATCTTTTCATGTTGGTCATTTGATCTAGAGAAATGTCCATTCAAGTCCTTTGCCCATTTTTGAATTGGGTAGTTTGTGGAGCGGGGGGGGGGGGGGTGTGTGTGTGTGTTATTGTTGAGTCATTCATGATTCTTTACTCAAAAGTACACATAAGGAGGAGTTTTTTCAGAAAATCTAAAGTCATCATTTATGTTCCTAATGAGGACCCCTGGTTAAGCTGCTGTGCTCTCTGGACCTGCTAAATAGTTCATGCCATGGTTTTGTGTAAAGTGTGTTTTATTGCATTTGAAATATCTGAAAAATCTATAGCTCCTGTGAAGTTTTCATTCATTTATCATGCATGTATTAAGAACCTGCTATGCACCAGCCACTGTGCTGCAAGCATGAAAGATGACATGACCCTGCTGGGGAAAATTGGCTACAACACGAAGTGATACGTACACATTTTCTGAACCAGAAATCTCAATGTATAATGTGATGGGAATTTGGGGTACATTAGGCTGGGAAAATGGGGAGCCTAAGCTCAGAGGAAGATAAAGAAAAGATCGCACAGAATCATCAAGAAAGAGGAGAATGGGATAGGGGGTAGGAGGGGTTCTGGGTCTCTAGACTCTTCCTGTCCTGAAGCTATCATGTTGGCATGTTTGCACCCCATCCTCCTAAAATGCACAGGTGCCTGTCCCCCTTGGCTGCTCTGGGCTTCTAGCTGGGTGCAGACTTTTAAGGGAGAACTGGGATGTATGAATGCAAAGAATGACTCAGAGGGGATCTCTGACCTCTGGGTGCTGGTTCAGGATGGGAATTTCCCTTCTCCAGGAAAATGTTGTGTGGTGGGAGGTGTGGCCCCCACACTGAGATGAGGCAGGTACTTTCCAGCTCTGCTGGGGCTCTTGACTGGCACCCCCTGGAATAGCGGGGCAGCCTTCTCCCTTCTTCCTCCTGCTACCTCTGGACCTTGACCAGCAAGATAACACTAATTCTTTTCTCAGGTGACACCACCTCTTAGAGTGTCTTCCTGGTTTTCACAGCTGGAGATCAGGTACTTCTCTGTAGCTGGAGGTTCATGTGCAAGGTCCTGGTGGGGATAATTCTGGAACCAGGCAGGCAGGCCCAGTTGTTACCTTCCAGAACTCCAGGGACTAAAAGTATTTCATCCTCATTCACTAGACTGGAAACTCATTGTAGACTTGTGTTAACTTCTCTATGCCTGGCGGTAGCTGGCACAGCATAACTGTTGAGCATTATTTGTTGAGTGGGTGAAGGAATGAGTCCCCGTCTGCCTCCTTGACATTCACTGGGTGCCCCCTTGAAGTCATGCAGCCCTAGGTTTGGGTAACGCAGGAGCGCAGGTGCCTTGGGTAGGTTGATTCATCTCCACGAGCCTCAGTTGCCTCACCTATGAAATGGGATAGTGATTCCAGGACCTTCATCCAGGGAATGTGCATCAAAGGCCTAGAAGAGCGCCTGACATGTCACTTCCCTCTCCTCCCTACCCTGAAGGATTTCCCAACCATGGACTCCCTCGCCTTGATCAGATCTTCTTTCTAATCTCCCACAGTGGCTCAAATCCTGCCTTGCATTCCTGCCTTTTTCCGGGACAATCCACATCCTTTTTCTGCTTTGCTCACAGGGCAATGGGGAGGTCCTATAGTCTAGAGCATAGGCCTGGATTTGAAGGAACAGGGTCTGAGATAATGTGTGTACAGCCTTGTTCCTGGTAACAGAGGCACCTCAGATGGAAGGTGCAATGGTGGGAGAGGTTAGAGTGGCCCACTCACTTACTTGAGCCTCTGCTGACCACAAAGTAGGGATTTCTTTGGCATGTGCCACGAGTTCTCACAGCTGTCTGTTGTGGGCCAGCCCTGGGCAGACCCTGGAGGGTGACCTGTCCTCAAGCTTCTCAGAATCAGGGTACAACCAAGAGAAAGGCAATGGACAAAACTGGCAGAGTGCTGGGTGGCAGCTCTCAGGCCAGCCTGTGAGTCCCGTCAGACACAGTGGTGGGAGAGAGAAGAATCAGGAAAGATTTCTGAAGGGAAGGGGTATAAGCTGGACCCTGGAGAATGGTTATGAGCTGAGACAACAAGGAAGGGACAGGCCTTTTCAGATGACAGCAGGGAATTGGAAAAGGGGAGAGGCATGCCTCCCACAGAAACACCTGGGCAGGGATGAGCCAGTGGTGGTGAGACAATGTGCTCATTTATCCAGTGAAGCAACACAAATGTCTGAGCACCTCTCTGTGCTGTGCCTGCACTGGAGCTGGGGATACAGAGGTGAGTGGGATGCTGTGTGTGCCCTCAGGGGTGCAGGTGACCTTCCTGGTGGGCAACATGTGCCGTTGGTGAGGGAGGGAAAGATACATAATTTTCTCCTTTTCAGATCATGGTGCCCTGTTGGCTTCTTATGTTATGATGTCCTTGGCCTTCACTTGGGAGAGGCTATGCGTTCCAGCCCTGGAACTTGGACCACAGAATGGTCAGTTGTCAAAGCGAAGAGGGCCCTGAGAGGCACCACATGTCCAGGGCTCTCAAACTTTAGAGAGCATCTGACCCATGTGCTAGGGAAGTGGTTAAATTTGAAGATGACAGGAGCCACCCCAGAAGGGCTGATTTGTAGGTCCTGAGAGGAGTCTGGGGAATATGCTTTTTTAATAAGTTCCAAAGTGATTCAACAATGGTTCTCAGCCTTAGCTGAATATGGGAGGCCCTGGGGAGTTTAAAATGCTGGTGGAAGTCTGGGTCAGGGTCTAGACACTGGTGGTTTTAACAGCTCCTTCAATGATTTTGCTATGCAGTCTGGATTAATACCGAGGACTCTCCTTCATCTAAATACTTTGCATTAGTCAAGGTTCTCCAGAGAAGAGAACCAATTGTGTGTGTGTGTGTGTGTGTGTGTGTGTGTGTATACACACAGAGAGAGATTTATTTTAAGGAATTGGCCCTGATAATTGTGAGGGCTGGCAAGTGCAAAAGCAAAATTGGCAGGTAGACCAGCAGGCTGGAGATCCAGGGAAAAGTTGATATTGCAGTTTGAATCCAAAGGCAGTCATGAGTCAAAATTCCCTGTTCCTCTGGGGATCTCAGTCTTTTCTCTCTTAGAACCTTCAACTGATTGGATGAAGCCCACCTATATCAGGTAGTATAATTTGCTTTACTCAAAGTTTACAGATGTAAATGTTAATCTCATCTAAAAAAAAATACCTTTACAGATACATTTAGATTAACGCTAGAATAAATAGCTAGAAATTATGGCCTACCCAGATTGTCACATAAAATTAACCATTATACCCTTCATTTTACAAATAAGAATTGAGACCCAGAGAAGTAGAACAACTTCTCCAGGGCCCATACCTAGTTCCTCCACTGCTGATTTTCTTGTCATAGGATTGCATATCCTAAAACCATGAAGAGACCGTAGGTAAAGTCCAACTACTTTGTTTACAGAGGGAAGCTCTGACTCGAGGAGGCTAACCACCATTCCCAAGTCATGTATTTTGGCAGGGAAGAGAGCTGGCCCTTAAACCCAAGCCTCCTTTCTCTGTTCCAAATGGCAACATAGTGAGGGCTCAAAGAGAAGTACCTTTCCATGATCATGTGAACAAGTCCTGCCTCTCTCTCTCCAGCCAGCAACCTCGTTCTACAGGGTCTTGGGAACAGGGAAGGGGGGAAGCTGTAAATTGACTCTGCCTCTAAGTAGAGGGGAGAGTTGGGAGGCCTCACAGTGGTTGCTGACTCCCTGCATTTATATCCAGGCCCCACTGGTATCTATCATTTTGTGGCTGCTTCCTTTATGCTTGGGTTTGCACACTTAATGCCATCATCCACAGAGATGGCCTCACAGAGATGATCGCCTCTTGTTTAGCATTCGCCATGGCTTATGCTTTAAATCAAAGCCCAGTTACAATTGTTATTCTTGAGAGTAGCATGTCACCCTCACCTCTGCCCCCAAAGGGCTTGGCAGCACTCACATCAATGGGGTGTGTGGACCCTATGAAATAAGCATGTGATGTTGGCCAGATGTGACCCAGAGTCTGGATGAGTCTGGATGAGGCAGGCTGTGGGCAGACAGAGAACTCCAGGGCCGAAAATCATGGCTGGCAGAGCCCGGGTGGGCAATAGGCCAGGCCCCAGGGATGCCCTGCAATGATTGTGGGGCATCAGAAAATGTATAGCAAGGAAGCTAAGAGTTCAGCTGGCTGGGAGATGATACCTGGCTGGCAGATGGAGAGAGAAGACACTGCATACTGGAGACAGGGGACCTCCAAAGGCAGGGCTGCCTGACACAGGAAGCTTCCATGGGCTGCCTGGTAGGGCTGGACCCAGGCATGGGTTGCAGGGAGAGGGAGGGGCAGAGGAAAGAGCTGGCAAGCCCTGACCCTGGGACGGTAGCTTGGTAGATGGGCTGCCCACCCTGCCCTCTTCATGTGGTGACAGAAAACAGGCGTCCTCAGATAAGACCACATCTCCAAGAGCTCTGGACAGGGAACAGTGTGGTGGAAGAGGCTCCGCTGAGAGTGCAGACACCCAGGCCAGGCCACAGCTCCAGGTTGGAGCCAGAGCCAGGGCAGGAGGCAGGCGTCTAGGTTCCCATCCCAGAGGGCTCTGTCCTCAGTCTCAAAGATCTCCAACCAGTGGCTTTGATTTGCTCTGTCTCCGAAAGTGACCCCCTGAGTCCTCCAATCAGCTGAGCAGCCAGCAGCCTTGTATTCCTGTGTGTCATGAACATGGCATTGCTCTGTGGATTCCATGATGGGAAATGTTTGGGAAGCACAGCTCCACACCAATGTTCCATGCAGGGTCCTCGTCACACCAGTGCTGCAGATATTGAAAGGTGTAGGCAAAGTAGAAAGATTAAACAGGGTTAGGGAATTCAGAGTTAAAGTTAGAAAGGTGCTGTGGCTTTCTCAGAGGGGTGTGTGTGTGTGTGTGTGTGTGTGTGTGTGTGTGTGTGTGTGTAATAACCAATGTAAATCTCTAACAGGCTCTAGTATTCAGGTATTCCAAACATAGTCATGTCATTTGAAGTTCATAGTTGCAAATGAGAGACACGAACTGCTGCTGCTGGCTGCCTTTCACTTAAGACCCAAAGTACTGGCAGCAGCGCCCAGCTGGCTGGGCCTGAGCCCGTGAACTCTCTGCTAGGGATGGGAGCTGGAGGTAGGATTCTGCTTCCCACCAAGGCGTTCATAATGGGGGCCTCTCCTGAACCAAAAGGACATGTCAGACCTTGGCAGTTGAAATCTTTGACTACAGGATCCTCTCCTTGGATCAGACAGGAGACCTCCAAAGGGAGAATGCTTAATAGGGACTCCCGCCCCAAGGAGCCAGTGTTACGAGAGGCCCACTGTGGGCTTTGCCTCTCAGCACTAGGCTGTGCCCTGCTGTTTTTCTCTAGCTCCTCCATCTTTCATTCCCTGCCCCTAGAGAAGCCTCCCCTGCTCCAGGCCCCTTCCTCTCCCGGCTCCTATCACTGTCCTCCCCTTCCCATACTTCATATAGCTGGTGGTGTGGACAGGAGGCCCAAGGTCCCCAGGGAAGGCTCCTTGGCTCTTCCGAGGAGACAAACAGCTTACCTGATGCTCTCACGCCTAAACTACTCTCAGACTAATCAAAAATCCTTGAAAACTTGGATGCAGGAGAAAAATGGCCTTGGGGGGTTCCCACCAGCAGAGTTCCTTGTTATAACCTCTCCTTGTGGGAATTCTCAGGGTGGGCACAGCAAGCTGGATGGCATCATCTCGGGCTGGTAGAAGAGATGTACATTGGGATGGGTAGGGCTCAGTGAGGTGCCCTCCCATTACCCCATCCAGCAGCTGCCCACATGTGCAGCCAGCCCTGCTCTGTTTTCTAATGGATTGGGCCACCTTCTCATCCATAATGGTCATATTGCTCAAATTTCCAAGATAATTATCCAGCCGTGTGTTGACAGTGACTCAGAAAGACCTGCTTAAGAGGACTGGATTGCCAGAGATAGCTATCGCTATTGTCACCGTCCTTACTAATGAACATTGATGAGGCTGCCACATACAACATACCATGAATGTGCTGGTTTGGGTGCAAAATGTAGTTTGGCATGACTCCTACTGCGGAGGGTTTTACCTTCTAGTCCCACAGGCTCAGTTTTCTCAAAATTTACAAAATGGGGGCATGAAACCAGGTAGTTCCATCACCTCGTGTCAAAATGTGTCTCTACCCTGTGGGTATTCATTGAGAACGGGACCACAGCTGGCATAGCGATTGGTGGTTCCTTACTTATACGACCATATCACCATCTCTCCTTCTTTCTCTCTTCCTCCACACCTGCCTCTTCCCTACCTCAGCTCCCTGCTGTTTCATCAACTTCCCTGCCCTCCTTCTTCCGTCATCACATCTTTCTCCCCCACTTCTGCCCCTCCCACATCCCTCTGGGAGCCTAAGGCAGAGGGCTGCCCCCTCACAGGTAAAGCAGAAAGGTGCCAGGGTTGAGCAATCGTTGGTGACAACAGACATTCTTTCTCTAGAATTGACTGGGGCCGGGCAGTACCCCAAGGGTGTGGGCTGGGGTCCAAAGCCCTGTTGTGTCTAATGAAGCCCAATCATGAGGGCAGCTGAGGCGGGGCATTAGACAGGAGAGTCTAGGGTTTAGGCGGAGATAGTCTAGGTGACCAGCTATCCCACTCTGCCTGGGGCCAAGGGGATTCTGAAAATGCCTGGCTTTCAGTGCCTAAACCAGGAAAGTCCTGGGAAGACCAAGATGTGGTGGTCCCACCTCTTGGCTTTGGGTGGTAGAAGGAGGAAGGGTAGCTTTTGGGGGAGAATGGTGTGTTCTATTCCTCTCTGGGGTGCTGACGGGCCATCACAGACTTCTCCCCACCTGCTGTTGCCTGAGGGGTACAGACCCCACAGTGGAGAGCTCTGTGTCTGCCATTGAGGTTCCCTGTGCTAGAACAGGCACTAGGGCCATGGCTAAGAGCACACGCTGTATTTGCTGCCATGTCTCGGTGGACAGGTCTTTTTCCCTCCCTGGGCCTCAACATCCTCAATTACAAAAGGTTCTGTTGGGTCCTAACATCCTAGAAGCCTTCTACAGGTGTTGGCAGACAGCATTCCCAGCTCTTTGTACCATTATCCCAGTTTCTGGCCTTCGGATGCTTTCAAATGGAGCTCCCATAATGGAACACACCACTGACTCACTGCTCATCCTGGACATGGGACTTGACCACTCCTGGCTCTATCTCCTCATAGGAAATGGGGGTTGAAGTAACCAGCTCACAGAGTGATTGTAAGGATTAAATGAGGAGCTATCTGTAAAAGAGTCCATTCAATACCTGGTACTTAGTAGGTGCTTAAGAAATGGTGCATGAAATCAAAACTACTCCGGTTGTGGTCTGACATGCTCAAAGTTCAGTGGTTCTATGACTATGACAGGATGTGATCCTTAGCACAGCAGTGATTTTTGTGGACCCAACAGTGTGGAAAGCCAGTGTGATGCACGCTTCCAGCTCAGCCAGGTCCCCCTGGGAGAGGGGGAGAGGGACTGCTCTCTTCTCCCTTCCCAGGGGACAGCCTGATGCTCCCCTCACCTCTCAACTGTGAATACTCAGGATCAGAACAGAGAGACTCATTGCGGCTGTGTTTGTTATATCTTGAGATGATAGCAATTGCAAAGCAGTATTGGGACGAAGGTTGTCGGAGGAAATCCTTTTTCTCTCAATTCATAAGTTGCTTACTCAGAAGAAACAAGATTCTCCCAATTTTCCATTGGGAAATTTAACTCACGAGAGTTTTCTGGTGTCACATTTTGCTCTCCTTGGCTACATATAAGCATGGCCAGGCCTCGCATTACTGAAGGGTGAGCATTAGCTACTTGCCGAGGGCTTTGCCATTCATTACTACTTATGCTCCCACATTACTTCCTCCTTGGGAAAGTCAAGGTGACACTGATCATTTCAAGGTAACCAAGCCCATGTTTGCTCAATGAGTCACTCAGCAAACACATGCCAAATGTCTGTTGGTGTGAAGCTCTATGTTCCATGCTCCATCCCGTGGAGGGCATGGAGAAGCAAACCATTCTTACCATCAAGGAACTACTTACATTCCGGTCCTGTGGGCTCCATCCTTTGGAAGATGAGGATCCTTTTAAAAGCTGAAAAAATTTCATGGATGGCTACCTGGCTGTATCCATTTTGTATGATTCAGTAATGTTGCATACATCCGTGTTGGATCCATCACCATTCAATCTGCACACGTGTGAAAGCTAGCCATATGTGTATGTGTGCAGAAGTATTTGTTCAGCATCCTAATGATGTAGGTTTTATGAGTCTGAATATCCCTGACCTTTATTTCCAACTGCTTAAGGGGCTCAATGAGTGTTTAGGACTATTGGAGGGAGATGGGGGCTCAGGATGGGAAGGTGAAGGCACCTCTGATGGAGGCCAAGAGCTCCAAGGTGGGAATGCATTGGGTGCTGGCCCCTCACTGGCTGACCATGGCAAGTGTTGGGGTGAAGGAGAAAGGGAAAGAATGACCTTTTCCTGGGGAGAGAAAATAATCCAACTTTTGTGTAACCCTACTCTTGTCCGTGTCAGAAAACCTTTCTCACACCCTTCGTTGCATGTGGATTCACACTGTTCCTTTTACAGTTTAATAGCCGAAGCTTTGTAAATCTCCTGTAGCCATGTCTCAGGGACCCTGCCTCCCTCACTGAAGGTTAAATGCCTTGGGCTCTAGAGACAGGTCAAAGTCAGCTACTGTCTCTGCCTCTGTCCATCCTACCCCAGTCCCTGCTCCACAACTTCTCAGTCACCACCTGTCACACACCTGGGCTTAACCTGGGTTGCATTTCCCTGCATTCCTGGTGGTCTCTCTCACCCCATTAGTTATGGGGATCCCCAACACCCCAATGCTTATCCTGCAGCACTCACTGTGGTCTGTCTACCCTGAACCCCTCTCAGTACCTCACATCTTGGAGTTACTTCTTCCTCCTCTTCCCCACATCAATCTCAATAACACTCATTTTCCAGTTACATCTCCATGTGGTAAGGGCCAGGAGAGAGGGAAGGAAGGGAACATGAAGGAAAGGCACCTAATTCAAGAAGGCTTCCTGGAGGAGGTGATGCACAAGCTAAATCTTAAAAGATGGGTAGGAGTTAGCCCAGTTAGGGCGAAGAAGTTGGGAGGGAAGTGTGCTTCGGTAGTGGGGACAGAATAAGCAAGGCCAAGATGGTGGGAACTGGGTGTGCAGGTAACACCTTCCAGTTGTTAGAAGCAGATGAGCAAGATAGTCAGGGGCCACATGATGGAGGCCAGTGTGTGTTTTCTGGTGGCGGGGGCGGGAGGGGGGGGGGGTGAGGACAGACTCCTGAACAAGTGGCAGCAGGAATGGAGAGGAAGGACAGATGAGAAAGGTGATGCAGAAACAGTGGACTGATGTCGGGAGCAAGGGAGAGGGAGACCCGTGATCTCCACCAAGGTGTTGGACCTGACGGCTAACCGCTAACATGGAAACAAAGACGTGGTGGAAGGAAGACAAGGGCCGACCTCCCGAGGGCCTGCTCAGTCTGCTCCCTGCTTTTCCTTTCTTCCAGGGAACTGGAGCCTATGTGTTTGTTCCTTCACCCCTCTGCTTCCCCCACTGGCACAAACTCCCCAGAAAAGCTAAAAATTCATCTCATCTGACCCAAATCAGAGGGTGGATGCGCTGGGGCTTTATTACACACTGGTTAAATGGGTCTTGTGGGAGGGGATGGGCTGCGTATAATTGTCTCCTTGGTCACCTCCACCCACCCGGCCAGAAAAACAGTGGGGCTGCCTCTGTTTAGACACCAGTCTACAAAAAGGCCGCCTCCTCCTTTCCACTTTTTCTGATTAGTCTTGAAAAATCAGACTGCAGGCCTGGGAAAGAGATGGGCGGAGGGAGAGAGTGGAGAAAGGATCGTGCCCTCCCACCCGGCTGCCTGTAAGGAAAATAGCCTGGGCGGATTTGAGATGTCTCTGGGGACAGGGCGGGCAGGCTCCGTGAGAGCCTGGGGCAGGGGCTGTTTTAAAAGCAGGAGCAGCAGCTCCCTTTACATCATTTTTTAACATGATTCTTAAAGTCCTAAATTGTTCTTTGGGTTTAAGCATGCCATCTATTTCTCAATGAGTGTCAGAAATACTGAAAGAGGGGGCCGTCACTCTGGCTTTGGAAGAAATATTTTTGGAAAGGGTGGGGAGCAAGCAAATAAATCATGAGTAGCATTCAGTGTAATAAGTAGGAAGCAAGAGCCCTTTCCAGGCCCTCCCCTGCCCTCCCTCCTTCCCCGGAGTTGGGCGATGAGCCTGACTCACAGCGGAACAGTGGGAACGCTCATACGTGAATGCTCCGCTGTGAAGGTGAGTTGTAGGTGTTAGGTGGTGGGTCTGCAGGTAGTTTGCCTGTGCGGTGTTTGATACGTAATGAGGGTACCCGTCAATCAGGAAGCCTTGTGCAGTTGTGTACTGTAGCCTTTCTACACACCTGCCTTCTCTTCAAAAAACAGGAAGCTCGAACATCACTGGGAATCTCTCCCTCTGTTCCCAGCCTTCCACTAGGCATGAGGAGAGATACAGGGGAATTAGAAACCACACTTGTTTATTGTTTGTTTGTTTGTTTCGGGGGGAGAGACAAGATTACACACATGGAAAAGTTAGGTGAGACAAAAAAATGGGCAGGAGCCAAGGGGTAAGGTCCTAACGCCTAAAGGAGTTAAGAGGAATATACATTAGTTGTTGCTGTGTAACCAAAATGCCCCAAAACTTTAGCAGCTTAAAACAACAATAAACATTTATTATACTCATGGTTTTTATTGTCAGCAATTCAGAAGCAGCTTAGCTAGAGAGTTTTAGCTCAGAGTTCCCCATGAGGTTGCAATCATCTGCATGCTTTTCAGTTTAATCTTAGAGACAGTTCTCTGCACATCCCTATACAGATTGCCTCGTTCTTTTTAAAGGCTGCATAGTACTCCATGGTGTATCTAGAGAGCCCCCACTGGTGAACACACTGTTTGCTTCCAGTCTTTGCTATATCAATGTGCAGGGACGATCTTTTTATATAAGCTGGCTTCATGTGATAATAAAACTGTAATGATAAATGTAAGAAAAATTTCTGAATCCTCAGATTTTTTTAATTTTGCCCATCTGATGGAAGAAAACTAAAATTTATGTATTTAATTTTTATGTCTTTCATGCTGAGTGATGTTGAACATTTTTCATTTTTTAAAAAGCTATTTGTGTTTATTTTTCTGTGCTCTCCCTGTTCATTTTTTTTCATGAGTTTTTTTTTTCAGCAATTTTTCTGACAAGCTATAGGTCTTTTCCTGATTTAATATAAACTCTATAAAGAAAAGTATCCCTTCATCATATGTTGTGCAAATATTTTTCCCAGTTATTTGTGACTTGATTTTGTTAGGGAATTACACAAATGTTTGTCATTATTTAGTCAAATTTATCCATCTTTTGTGGCTTCTGGATTTTCTGTCTTACTTAAAAAGGCTTATCCCCTTTGAGATTATAAAATAATTCTTCAGTATTTCCTTTTCATGATTCTTCTTTCTTTAACTTTTAAATCTTTGTTCTAGTCGTCACTTATTTTGCTGTAAGGAATGAGGAAGAGATCCAGGTTTTGATTTGTTTTGTTTCCTACATAATTGGCCAGTTGTCCCTATCTCATGTTTTTAAAAAATCTGTCTTAAAATAAACATTGGAATTCCACCTTTATTTTATGCTAAATTCTCCTATATATGAATGTATGTAAGTCTATTTACAGACCGTCTATGACTTTCTATTGATCTGTCTCTCTGTTCATGATCCAGTATGAGATATTTTCTTTTTATGGCTTTATAATGTGTTTTTATATTTGGTAAGGCTAGTCCCCCCTACTCCCATTACTCACCTGTTTCAAAAATCTCTTGGCTAGTCTTGAATGCTAATTTTTTTCTATGTGAATTTTAGAGTCAGCTTATCTAATTTCAATAGAAATTCTCATTGATATTTTTATTGCGATCATATTGCATTTATTGAACTATTTAGGGGAAATGGATTTATTTACAATATTGTGGCTCCTTATCCACGAGTAGGACATGCTTTCCATTTAAGTCTTTTTAAAGGTGCTTCACTCATATTTTTATACTTTCTTTGAATGGATCTTACACATTTCTTAGGAGCTTATTCCTAGGTGTTGTATCTGTTCTCGGTGCCAAGTAAATGGGGTCCTCTAACCTATTTCTGAACTTGGCTGTTGTTTGTATAGGAAAATGTCCAGTCATATCCTCAGCAAATAATGCTATATTTTGCCAACTCTTTTCTAACTTTCTGACCTTGTATTTCTTATTCAACATCTTTTATCTTAAGATTTCAAAGGGAAACCAGCTTTCCTAGGTTTGCAAAAATCACTGCGCCCATCCCAGCTCATCAGTGGATCTTCCGGGTTTCTTTGGGCTGGGGCTGGGGGTGGGTTCTTGTGTCTTAAGGGTACTTCCACCGTAAGTTATGATAGTCTGGAGGCCAAAACTCTTGGCGCAAATGGATGATGAGTCATAGCAATCAGAGTGGGAAGGGGTGGGTAGTTCCTCTGTAAGGTGCTGATAGGTGAGGCACTTCCCAGAGGCTGAGAGAGAGTCCAATCCTTTTGCTGGGCTCCTGGGCTGGGGGCAAATGTGGCAGAGGGAAGGCAGGTTCTGCCTTTGAGATGTGCACCAGGGAAACAACATGAGGGAGGCGGGGCTCCTGAGCCCTGCTCTGAAGGGGACCCTTGCTGCACACCATCATGCGGTCTCCATCACGGTGGTCTGACGCTGGGTCCTGCCCAGACACCCACCCGTAACTTACTGGCACTCTGCTCACATGGATTCCTTCCTTCTTGATTACTATTTCATATATATACACTGAGGGGCCAGATTATTATGATCTCTGAACGCATAATAATCTGGCCACTCAGTGTATATCCTATATAATAAAAGGCTAATATGCAAATTATCCCCTCAACCAGGAGTTCGACCAGCAGTCAGGCTGGCCAACCACCCATGTTCCCTCCCCCTTGCCAGGCTGGCCAGACCCCACCCATGCACGAATTCATGCACCGGGCCTCTAAAATATATATATATATATATATATACACACACACACACACACACACACACACACACACACACACACACACACTGAGTGGCCAGATTATTATGTGTTCAGAGATCATAATAATCTGGCCACTCAGTGTGTGTGTGTGTGTGTGTGTGTGTATGTGTGTGTGTGTGTGTATTGATTTCAGAGAGGGAGAGAGAGATAGAAACATCAGTGACAGAGACAATCATTGATTGGCTGTCTCTTGTACACCCCCCTATTGGGGACTGAGCCCGAAAACAGGGCATGTGCCCTTGATGGGAATCGAACCCAGGACCCTTAATCCACAGGCCGATGCTCTATCCACTGAGCCAAACTGGCTAGGGCTTGGTTCCAATTTCTCTCTAACACAGCACATCCTCAAATAACATCAATTCACTCACTGTTGTTTCACTACAACATCGATGAGATGCTGTAGGAACTTAACTTGTGTTTATATCAATTAGCCTGTGGCAAGATTGTTTTTGTCGGACATCAATGAGTTTAGGTGAAGACTTATTGCATATGCCGTGGGTGAGTTTTACCTGCTCAGGGAAGCCAGAGCCCCTCAAAAGTAGGTTTGGGGTCTTGTTTAAAACCCCACACAGCAGGAAGCCCAAGTCAAGCACATGGTGAGTGATCCATAACATTTGTTAACTGAGTGTCCACTCACATTCTCATTGCCCTGGAACTGTCTAGCCCTGGGCTTCTGCAGCAGGCAAAGTGGGAAATTGTAGCGGAGGAGGGACTGGGCTCGAGTATAAATAGGAAAAGGAAATGCTTGGACTTTCTCGGCGCAATAAAAGTTATATTATAATATTATATACAATTAAGCCTGAAAATTGCAAGCTTCCAGTTTGTTCTCCCCAGCTGAATGCCAGGCGGTTCTCGTGGTGGATGGCGTCTGCTTAGAAGAAAGGGGCAAGTTCGAAGGCAAATCTGAGGTTTCACTTCCTTCGGAAAACATAGATCCTTGGGGCGGGCCACCTGGGCCGCAGCTCTGGGCCTTGTTTCCAAACTGAAGTGGCCAACGGCAGGGAGGCAGATGTGTTCTTCGAGGCATAACCAGAACATCGTCCACCTAGAAGAGGCCTTGGAGTTTGACTCTGCCCTCCTTCCTCCCACAGCCCCTCCCCCACAGGAGCCCCTAGACTCCGTTCCCTCCCCAGAGGTCTGGGACCAGGGAAGGGCAGGGGTACGGCTGTGAGTAATGAGCAGCAGCTTCATGGTCTAAAGGCACCATCTTCTAGCTGGTTTCCAGCCACCCTCCACTGCCTTCTCCAGGACTGCTGGTTGCTAGCAGTTGTTGATTCCTCTCCCATCCAGAACCTTCTCTGACTTTCCCACCCCCACCCCCGCCTTAGACTCGCTTGCCTTTCTGAACTCACCGAGCCTCTGCCTTGGAGCCCAGCACTTCCACTGCTCATTGCTCCCGCCATGCTAGGCTCAGGCTTCTGTGCCTTACTTTCCACACACGGTGCCCTTTGCCGGAATGTTCTCCTGTCTCTGCCCCACACCCCCGGCTGTCCCGGGGCCTCGGAGCTCAGCTCATCACCTCCTCAGTGGAGTCCCTCCCGACCCCAGCGGAGCCCTGCTTCCTGGCCTCTGCCCCCAAGGGACCTGTCCACACCTCTGGATAACACTTAATACTAGGTTAGATCTTGACTTGACTTGTCTCTTGCTCCTAGTCTTCTGAGAGTTCTGAAGGCCAGGAACCCCATCCCTTCACCCCGTTTCTCCAGCCCTGAGCAAAATGGGTCCATTCTCCTGGAGAATGCTTAGGAAAACTGGCATCCAGATGCTGGGGTTGAAGTCCCAGTTCTACCTCAGTTTCCCCATTTGAAAAATAGGGTAACGATGATGGCACTAGATACCTCCTGGGGTTTTTGAGAGGATTAAGTGAGAGCGTCCACATAGAATATTTAGGACAGTAGCAGCACAGAACAAGCACTCACACCATCTCTGTTATCTATTTGATTCTATCGACCTCGGTTGGAGGAAACTCAGCATTAACGCTCTGTCTCCCATATATTGTATCTCTGTCAAGCTGTGTCCCTGTCTGTTTCCCCACACCCCACACTCAGGGCCTGTGGGGTTGTTGGTAATGAATGTGTACACACTCTGGAGAAGCAACTTCCAGACACTGCCCAGCAAACATCCTTGGCTGCTGTCTGAGGGTTGGGGCCATAAACCCGGATCCGCTTCCTGGCCTCCCTCAGGGGCCTGGTGAGGGAACAGTCAAGTACTTTGTACCAACTGTGGTGTCTCATCACTCTGCCCAGTGTGGCTTAAAACTGATCCCGCCCTGACTTTGTAGCACGCCCATCCTTTAAAAGCCCAGCATATGCTGTTCGTAACCTCAGAGTCCAAGGATCCACCCGGGAACCAAAATATTTAAGTGGATTAGTTGGAGGGCACCATAGAACCATCCAGTGTAATGAGCAGCAGCAAAGGACCTTCAGAGCCTTCTAGTCCACGTTAAAAAAGAAACCGACGCTCAGAGAGGGAACTCAGCTGGTCCAGGGCTACCTGTAACTCGTTGCAGAGTGGAGACTAACTGCAAATACAGGCTTTAAGGATGGCTCTTCCCCAAAGGGCGTTAGCCTCTCCTTGCACATTGTACACCTGGGCACTTCTCAGCCCTTACTCCTCGCATTTTCCCCCAAAACAGTGGCCCTCTTGCCTGGCACCCTCTTTCCATTCTCCCACTGCAAAGTCCCCTGGCTTGCTCGGTGGCCGTGGTGGGCGCTGGGAGACTTTGGCCCGCGGCTCAGGGTGGCCCGCATGCAGAGTGCCTCAGAGGCTGGCGCTGTGCAGCCGCGCTGGTGCCTCTAGGAGAGACACTAAAATAACCCCAGGAAGGTCCAAATGCCACCTAACCCAAGCATCCACACGCAAACCCTAGTAACTAGCAAAATCTAAGCCATCCCCACTCCTCCACAGGAGCTGGGGCCTCGGGGCAAAATGCTAAAAAGAATGAGGCTCCCGGGGGCTCCAGTGTGTCCCCCACCTCCCCACCCCCAGTGAGTGTGTGACTGGGGAGGACAGCAGAGCAGCTGGGACACCTCCTGGAAAGGCAGCCAGAGGCAGTGGGATTCTGAAAGGCAGTCACGTGGGCCTGGTGCTGCTTATGGGGGATGAATGATTTATTTTATTATCTACATTTTCAGTGCTTTAATAAGGTTTAATAAGCTTCCCAGGGAGTTTTCTGGCTCGGGAAATGGCCTCTAATAAACACGAGTAGTAAATCCTTTATTCTGAACATGAAAAGGTGTGCAATTTTTCCTAAGAGGAAACACGTCTTCCCCTGCACACCCCCCCCCCCCCCCGCCTCACTCTCTAATAAATAAAGGATGACTAAATTATTAAAGAACAATAGTTGGAAGGGGAACCACTTTATTTGTCTGTCCCAGACTCCCCCAGGCCAGCCCACTCCCCTGGCCTGCTCTGCTGGCTCTGAGCCCCTCCAGCTCCCTGAAGAGGGCGCGCCTTGCCTCACGAGACCATTTGGCCCCTTAGCGACTCACACTGTCTTTTCTGCAAGGTCACCGCTCAGGGTAGGAGAGAAATCAATAGCGTCAGGGGACATGCGGGTTGTCCAGGAGTCATTTAACCACATTACTTTGTGACCTTAACCTCACTTGCCTTGTATTTCCTTATCTGAAAAATGGGTACAACCCTGGCCTCACCTGCCATCGAGGAGGTGGAAGTGCTTTGATAAGTAAAGGCTCCAAGCCAGTGCTTGGGCGAGGGTTCCAAGGCAGCTGCTGTGAAGAGGAAGGGGTTCCTCCAGGGGGTAATTAAGCAGCTCAGACACTCATACCCCCACCCCCATCACCAAGGGAGGAGCTGCCCCTCACTCTTCCTCGCCCATCTCTCAGACCACCTCTAGGTACCCCTCCAGTCTGTCCCAAGTGTGTTTCATCCCTGTAAGAATGGAGGGGGAGAGAAGCTCACCCTGACTTCTGTCCCCCTCCCTTGGTTTGGTTTTATCAGACCTTGTTCTGATAAAACCAAACCAAAGCGGCACTGAGGGAAGGGGGAGGTGGTGAGGATGGTGAGGGAGGGTCCGCAAGGGATACAGCATGGCACCGTACAGTCTGGCCTCTGTCACTGACCTAGTGCTGTGACTTTGCGTAAGTCAGCTCACCAGTGAGTTTACGTTTCTCCTCAGAAAAGTGGGCCAAAGAACTCTTTCTGTACCCATGGATCCTGGGGAAACGTATGGAGAAAGGAGATATGAACAAGTTGTTCTGAATCTAAAGCTCAACAGGGCGGTGGCATTGCTAACTCGGGGGCTTCAGCAGAGGACAGTGAAGCAGGGGCGTGCATGTCTGGTCACAGGAGCAAAAATTCAGACCCCCAGATATAGGAACATGGAGTAAATCTGTCTGGGGCAAGGGAGAGAACCCACGTGTGCCTGCCTGCCAGGCCTGGCTTCTGCCCTGGGCCTCAAATCTTGTTCTGTGTGTGTGTGTGGGGGGGGGGGGGGGGGGAGGGGTGGGGGGGAAGGGGGTAGGGGGGAGTGGGGGGGGGAGAATTAGGCATTGGGGGGACACAATCGTGTGAGTCAGGGGGGGTCTGCATTCCAACTGTAAGGGAACATCTGGTGGACAAGGGAAGCTCAGAGCTCATTTCATAGAAACCAACCAGCTCTAAACCCTGGGCCTGAGGCAAGCTGGGGACTGTGGGCTCCAGGCGTGTCCTGGCAGGGTGGCAGGTGGGGCTGGCTGTGCTCAGCTGTGGGCGCTCTGCCTAGGGTGCTCTGGCAGATGGGGAAGAGCCTAGACGTGGAAGTGGCCCTGCCCAGCCTCCTAGCCCATGAGGCTCCAGGGCATTCTGGGGGCAAGGGGTGTGGCTGCCCTGCTCAGGGGAGCTGCCAAGGGCAGGGTGGGGACGGGTGCAGAGCTCCAGCTGCTTGGACCAGGCCTCGCTGCCCTCTCTCCTGCTACCCCGCCTCCCAGGTTTCGGTGCCTACACAGACCACAGGAACTACGGACCTGCTCACAGGGTGCAGGTAGCTGCTCCCCACCTCATTCCATGTCTGGAAAAGAACCACATCGGCCCCTGTGCGGCACCCCCACCGTCACCACATGGAGTAAATCTGTCTGGGGCAAGGGAAAGAACCCACGTGTGCCTGCCTGCCTGCCAGGCCTGGCTACTGCCCTGGGCCTCAAGTCTTGTTCTGTGGGTGGGGGAGTAGGCATTGGGGGGACACAATCGTGTGAGTCGGGAAGGGCCTGCATTCCAGCTGTAAGGGAACATCTGGTGGAGAAGGGACGCTCAGAGCTCATTTCACAGAAACCAACCAGCTCTGAGCCCTGGGCAGGCTAGGGCAGCGGAGGAGTTGGAGGCTGGAGGTGGTGGGACCACTCCCGGGGCAGTGGGAGCCTGCCAGCTGGGGCCAGCCTGCCCTGGCATTTGGCAGATTTGCTGAGCTGAGCAGGATTTAGGAAGGCGCTGGACTTGTGGATCAGCGCGATAGAATTGTCTCAGAAGTCATACCACCAGTCAGCCATAGAGGACAGGAAAGAGATGGGACTCAGAAATTAAAGAAATCACTTTGCCGCTCTGATCCCCACCCAGTGGGGATCATAAAAAGGATAAGGTGAAGGAATATAAGTGCCTTATGAATGACAGGGCTCTGTTCCAAGGCAGAGGATTGGGGCCACCCCTCCACCTTTTTCGACTTCCAGGCTCTCTCTTCTCTGCATTTGAACTGATCTCATTCATTCAGGGTCTGCCATATTCATACTTAATGGCATCCTAGGAATGACACAGGCATATAAGAAACAGACCCTGCCCAGAGCAAGTGAGATCTAAGCAATGAATTCCCCATTTTCCAGATAGACAAACTGAGGGCAGTGGAAGTATATACTTTGCCTATGCCCCTGTGCTTCACGTTCCTGGTAAAACCAATCCTAGAACATGGGGCCCCTATTAGCCAGACAAGCCTGCACCTGGCTGAGGGCACAGACTTGGCATCAAAACACCCTACTTCTAGTTCTACCTCTGACACTGATTGGCCATGTGACCTTGAACACAGGTTCCTCCCTGTGCCTCATTTTCCTCATGTGTAAAATGAGTATAAAGTTGATACCAGCTTCACCTGCCCCATAGGAGTGCATGAGATAGATGTGAATGAACCTTAGCAAATAGGACTCACATGTGCCAGGGTGGCCTGGGGACTTGTAAGGGCTGTTCTCAGAGTCTTTGGTTGGGTGAGGTGCTTACTGGTAAGTAGTATGGATCTGCAAAACCATGCGGAAGGCAAATTGGTTCCCAGGATGGTCCCACCTCCCTCTGCCAAAATACCTATTATGAGGCTTCAGGGCATTCTGGGGCCAAGGGGTGTGGCTGCCCTGCTCAAGGGAACTGCCAAGAGTCTATGTACTTCCTGGACTTCAGAATTGCTAGCATTGGTTGAGCACCTACTATGTATCAGGAGGCTTTAGCTCGTTTGACCCATACAGCAACTCTGTGAGGTCAACACTATTATCATCTCCATTGTGCAGAGGAAGAAACTGAGCTCAAGGACGGAAATACCACGTCCCAGAGGTCATCAGTGTGGGTGTCGGATGTGGACACAGGCGGCCTGAGAGCAGGGCTCTCACCCTCCACCCCTCAGCGTGGGCCGTGGGTTGTCAGATGACCGTCAGCCAACCTCAGCCCGTGCTGGCTGGGAGCGGCTTCTGGTGCGATCCCACTCAGGATCCAGGTGAGGCACACCCCCCTCTACCCAATATAATCCGCTCTATCCTTCATAGCTCAGACAAGCCCAGCCCACAGGGGTCCAGTGCCTTTCCGTTCATACCTCTCATTTACACTCAGCACTGAGCCCCCAAGCCCCTGGCATGTGTGAGTCCCAGCTCATCCTCACCCCTGGCTCTGATCAAATCTCTGAAGTAAGAGACAACATTTGGGGGGCGCGGGGAAGAGTTCAAATCTCCGTGTCCTGTAGAGGGCAGTGTGGTACAAGGAAATAGATATGAACTTTGGCACCAAATACAGCTGGCTCAAAGCCTGGCTCAGACCCTTGTGGCACTGGGCAAGCCACTTACCCTCTCCACACCTTTTCTTTATCCCTAAGTTGGAGGTGATGATACAAATGTGTGCCTTTCAGAATTGTGTTGGTTGAGGAAAGAGTAGAGGTGCGATGCCTGACATGTAGCAGGTGCTCAATAAATGATAGCTAGCATTGATTATTCTTATAAATGCTGGCTGGCTAGCTTGCTTCATTTGGTTATTAGAACAGGACACAAATAAGAAAACTCAAGAAATTGGCAGTAGAGGACTTCTGGAGCCAGATTCCTACAATGCATTTCTGTGGTGGGAGGCCCTCCGGCCCCTTCCAATCTCCCCACCCCCACCACTTCTCTGTTCTGCTCAAAGAAGCACCTCTGTCTGTCTGTAGGTGGTAAACTGAGGGCAAGATCTCTTCCCATGGCAGGGAGAGAGGGGAATGCAGGGAAGTTACCCGAGCCAACGAAGTTTTCATTTTAAAGCTGGATAAACCAAGGCCAGACACGGGAAGTGCTGCCTTTGTCAGACAGGGTTACTTGGACATTCTGGGCTCTAGAACCTTCCACTGTGGGCAGAGGCCTCGGGAGGCTGTGGCAGGCCTCCTGACCGCCGGAACCACACCTGTGAAGGTCCCACCTGCCTTCATTCTTCCCCTAGAATCTCCTTCCTCCATTTCCAAACATCTCTTCCCCTCTTTCTCTCCTCCTTCTTTGTTTCTGATCTGTCTTTATAGCTTTTTCTATCCCCTTTGTACCAAAGACCATCTTTTGTGCCAAGCCTCTCCTGGCTATTGAGAGTCTTTGTTTTGTTTTGTTTTGTTGTGTGTGTGGGGGGGGGGGGGGGGAATCTCTTTCATGAGCATGTTATTCTTGGAGACAGAACTGCCCTGGCTTAAGCGATGGGAGGGGAAGGAAGGAGGGCCTGGGTGAGAAGGAGGGAAGGTGGGGGTGGGGTATGGCCACCCCTTTGGGACACTGCTCTCTGGGTCCTCCAGGGCATGGGAATCTTAGGGTCATCAGGGAAGCTCCCAGAGTGAAGGGCAGGGACAGGTCTTCCCAAAGAGACAATGAAACAGCAAGCGTCAGCCCTCACCTCCTGCCTGGAAAAACAGCCCAGCTACACAGCTACAGGGGTCCTCCAGGAATGGGACAAAGGCTGCAACCAGGCCACTGTGAGAAGCTTTGCTGGGCAGAGCAGCCTGGAGTCCAGGGTCCCCCGGCCTGTTGCCCTTTCCTCATCCAGGTCTACTTTGCCCTTCTAACCTCTCATGGTCATGGCACACTGGTCATTAGATTTTCCATGACCACCCAATGACAAGATGAGGCCTCAGGAACCCAGAGAGCTGAGCAGCCTCCCAAAATCTCAGAGTCGTGGGCCCTGATTCCCAGGCTCAAGCCGATGTGGCTACAAAAGCACAGAGATGGGAATTTAGGCGAAGGGACAGCAGTCTCCATCCCTCAGGGAGCTTGTCTGAGATACCGACCACCAACACATGGTCCAACGGGTTCAACTCCTCTATGTAAGAAGGTGGGAAAAGCTTAAAGAAGTGTGGGCATTTCCCCCTAAAATAAGATTTAAGAACATTTTTATATCTAAAGGAATAAGCCCTTAGCGAGCAAGAAAATGGCTCTAATTTCCTGAGATTTTACTGATGGGGCTTTTCACTTAACAGTCCAAGGGGCATTTCATTCACAAACAGTCTTCAGAGGGGAGGGTCCCTCTGAGGGTCAGGACCCTGTTACCCATTAGGAAGCTTCAGGAGAAAAAAGGTGTCATTTCCTCAATACATATTTAGTTTTTAAAGAAACTGCTGAGTTGATCACAGAATGGCTGTACCACTCATTCTCTCACCAGCAATGTATGCGTGATCCAGTTTCTCCACACCCTCACCAGCATTTGGTGTTAGCACTCTGTTATTTTAGCCATTCTGACAGGTGTGCAGTGATAGCTCACTCCTCTTCAGTGAACCTTGCTGTACCTTTCTCACGGTTGTGTCACAGTTCTGGAGGCTGGAAGTCCAAGATCAAGGTGTCAGCAGAGTTGGTTTCTTCTGAGGCCTCTCTCCTTGGCTTGCAAATGGCCATCTTCTCCCTGTGTCTTCACAGGGTCTCCCCTCTGTGTCTGTGTCCTAATCTCCTTTTATGAGGACACCAGTCATAATGTATTAGGGCCCATTCAGGTAACCTCATTTTAACCTTAATCACCTCTTTGAAGGTCCTACCTCAGGACACAGTCACATTCTGAGATACTGGAGGTTAAGACTTCAGCCTATAGGTTTGGTGGGGGATGCAACTCAGCCCATAACAGTAGCCAGTAGCCAAATGTTAGTCTGTTACAGGAGTCAGAGGATTTTTGCAATAATCCAGAGCATTTTCTCAGCAGCATTGAATCATGAGAGAATATCCCCCCTTTGGCCCTCGACCTGCAGATACTGTGTGAGGAAGTAGTGGATGTAGCTCACAGTAGTAGCTGAGTGTCAGGTGGCTGTCCGTCCTGGTGTCTCACCATTGCACATGAACGAAGTTGACTTCAGTGAAATCATGCCCATGAGAAGCTTACAAGCCTTTGCCAAACAGCATATGCCAACTGCCCCATAGAGGTCAACTTCACGGTGGGTCCAAGAAAAGACCCCATGAGACATGAAAAGCCCCAGCCTATGAGCTGGGCTCTGCACTGCAGGTGGGATTTAGAAAAGCCAAGAGGGAGGGGGGCTGGAGGGGGAAGCCTTAAGCAAAGACAGGGTGGTTTGGGCCACCATGTCCACCAGCCTCGCCTCCTTGGTCCAGCATCCCAGAGCTGAGTGTCCCCTCCTGGGACCACGCCCTCTAACCCCGTCTTCCTCTCTGTGTCCGTCTGCAGGGCTCTGGCTGAGACCATGGCCAATGGCATTGACGAGCTCATCGGCATTCCCTTCCCCAACCACAGCAGCGAGGTTCTGTGTAGCCTGAACGAGCAGCGGCACGATGGCCTGCTCTGCGACGTGCTGCTGGTGGTGCAGGAGCAGGAGTACCGCACCCACCGCTCCGTCCTGGCGGCCTGCAGCAAGTACTTCAAAAAGCTCTTCACAGCCGGCACCTTAGCCAGCCAGCCCTATGTCTACGAGATCGACTTTGTCCAGCCAGAGGCCCTGGCCGCCATCCTCGAGTTCGCCTACACCTCCACGCTCACCATCACCGCCTCCAACGTCAAGCACATCCTCAACGCTGCCAGGATGCTGGAGATCCAGTGCATCGTGAACGTATGCCTGGAGATCATGGAGCCGGGCGGGGATGGCGGGGAGGAGGACGACAAGGAGGACGACGACGATGACGAGGATGACGATGATGAGGAGGATGAGGAGGAGGAGGAGGAGGAAGAGGATGAGGAAGAGGATGATGACACAGAGGATTTCGCTGATCAGGAAAACATGCCTGACCCCCAGGACATCAACTGCCACCAAAGCCCTTCCAAGGCGGACCATCTCACAGAGAAGGCCTATGCAGACACACCCAGGGACTTCCCGGACTCCTTCCAGGCCAGCAGCCCTGGCCATCTGGGCGTTATCCGGGACTTCTCCATTGAATCTCTGCTGAGGGAGAACCTCTACCCCAAAGCCAACATTCCCGACAGGAGACCCTCCTTATCTCCCTTTGCCCCAGACTTCTTCCCACACCTCTGGCCAGGGGACTTTGGTGCCTTTGCCCAGCTGCCCGAGCAGCCCATGGACAGTGGGCCCCTGGACCTGGTCATCAAGAATCGGAAGATCAAGGAAGAGGAGAAAGAGGAGCTGCCCCCGCCCCCGCCCCCGCCCTTCCCGAATGACTTCTTCAAGGACATGTTCCCGGACCTTCCCGGGGGGCCGCTGGGCTCCATCAAGGCGGAAAATGACTATGGTGCCTATCTCAACTTCCTGAGTGCCACCCACCTGGGGGGGCTCTTCCCGCCCTGGCCCCTGGTGGAGGAGCGCAAGCTGAAGCCCAAGGCCTCTCAGCAGTGCCCCATCTGCCACAAAGTCATCATGGGGGCCGGGAAGCTGCCGCGGCACATGCGGACCCACACCGGGGAGAAGCCATACATGTGCAACATCTGCGAGGTCCGCTTCACCAGGTGCGCATGGCGGCCCCCAGGTGGGGGCCCCGGCTGGGCGAGGGTCGGAGGCTGCGGTGATGACAGCAGAGAGGGGATGGGTATGCAGGGATGGGGCAGGGATGGAGAGAGACACCCAGCTCAGGGGAGGTCCAACTGGATCCTAGATGCACGTCAAATTCATTGCTAGAAGGCATGCTAGGCATTACTTGGTGCAGTGATTTTCAAGCTCTTTTTAAAAGGGAAAATATTTTCTTTAAAAATATATGTTTTCTTAAATACAGTATTAGGTGGAAGGCACACATATAAAACAGATCAGAGCAGAGCTGTTCTGGGTAAGGCAGAAGTGAGGAGCCTCAGTACCTTGCTCACTTGGCCCCCCTCTCTCCCCAGTGTAGATCCACAGAAGCCAATTGAAGTTCCCCCGAGGAGTGCAGCCCTTTTATTTTATTTGGCGCATGTTCAACATGCCAGGGCTGACCTAAGTGTATTCTATATCCTCTCACCCCAGCCCTGCCCTAGGGGAGACGGGGAGGTGTTATATGGCCTTTGTTTACAGATGAGCGCTCTGTCTCCCAGTGGCTGGTTGGCCACTCATAAATGCAGCTAGGAAATGGCAGAGCTGGGACTTACTCATATGACAGCAAAATCTATGGCCGGGTGGCTACAGAGAACTCTCAAGTTTTGTAGCCAAAATTGATGGGTGGGATGTGGGGGTCAGATTTGTCCACTGCTGGGTATTGATGGGCCTGCTATGTTGTGTTGGTGCTGTGAGGCTCACCTTCCCTGCCATGTCCTCAGTGGGAACAGTTCTGGTGGTGGCCTTGCATCAGGGCTTGGCCGTTTCAGTGTGTCGGATGTAGACAGCATCTGGTGGATGTCTGCCCTGTGACCCTGACCTTCTCGATGAGGTCCTTTCCCCACACGGCCACTGTCTGTCAATGAGCTCACCCTGAGAGACCCACACATCTGCCAACGGCGCTGCTGTCAGCCCGTGTCTGGGAAATGTCTCCGTGGGAATTGCTGGGGGCTTGTTCTTCTGATTTTGTTCTTCGATGGGCCCAAAGCTTTGGCCTTTGAGGATAAAGTGAATTTTTTTGAATTATGTCAAATATTGAATAAGGGCCATGTTCTTCGTGGGAACACGAGTTCTATGAAGTAATGAGACCTGCTTTTTTGGGTGGCTTGGAACTCTATCAGAGGTTTCCAGAGAAGGGCATCAGAAATATATGTTCAGGTGACACTGGCATTGCCAAAATAGCTCAGTGGGCTCATTTGGTGACTACTTCTGGCCTTGGGGTTCTCACACAGCTGCTTCTTTGAGGGAATCCCCAAACAGAACTTCTCCCAAACCCTTTGAGCTAACAGTGGGGGACAGAATCTGGACCTGGACCTCAGATTCCCTACCTGCGATTCACCTGCCCTCAGGTGTCTTTCATTACTGGCCCTGCCACTCTAATGCTGCCTTAGGCGACGCTTTCCTCTCCCACTCCACTGCCTCCTGAATTCACTGAGCTCCGCAGGCCTGGCTAGAACACCTAAATGAGGTTAACAGAAGCCTAGGATAGCAGAAGGGAGACCAACCAGAACATCATCCGGGGTCCAGCACTACTCACTCATCTCCTGCCTGTGACTCCCCAGCCCAGCTCCAGGGAATGACTTTAAAGCATTGACACCCTTCCCAGGCCAGATCAAAGACAGGCAGCCCTGCAGTGGCCCAGAGCTTCCCCTCCGGCTGCCCAGGGTCCAGCTCCCTAACTTTCACGCCTGTCCCTGTGCAGATGGCTGCCACGGAGACACCTCTCCCGGCAGAAGGGACTCAGGTCCACAGCTTCAATGGGATGCATGTCTCAGGGTACAGCACCATGACCCTGCCCAGCCCCCCAAGTCTCCACCTTTATTCCCTCCCTGTTCCTCCCCTCCAGGCCTTTCCCACATGCAGCATCTGTGAGGACCACACCAGTCTGTGGGCCCTGCCTTCCCTCGGGAAAGTTTTAAACGTAATTAGTTGCTGCAGGCAGATTCCTCTCCCTCCTGACACTAGAAGGTTCTCTAAGTAGGCTTCCCAGTGGGCAGCGCTGCTGGGTTGCACAGGAGGTCTACATTCCAGAACCCTTCCTCCCAGCACATTCCTGGTGATCACTTAGGGTGGCCTGGTGCCTGCAACCTCCCCACCCTCCAGGTCAGATGGCCTGTGCCCTCCTGGCCATCCAGCCATCTGCCCTGCCCTCCCCTCCTCAGCGAGCTGCATTCCAGCCTCCATCAGCACCTCCCCTCACGCTCCCCCTCAGGGTTCCCTCTGGGCTCTCTCTGACAGGCCTGAGAAAGATCAGGAAAGCTCTGGCCCGCCTTCCTGGGAGGCTGGAGGTTTTCCTGGCTCCTTCGGAAAAGGAACTGCACTTCTCCCTGTGGGCCATGCTGCCCCTGTGGAACACCTCCCGATCCCCTCCCTGGCACATTCTTCGGAGTCACTGGTTCCTTGCTTCCCTCCTGCCACCTCCCGAGAGCTGAGCTGCACGGATTCTTTTTGTCTGTAGAGAATGCCAATGCTGGCCTGCCCAGGTCAGGGCTTCCTGTAACTGTTTGCAGCCAAATCCCCCTGCAGCCCTACTCTAGGGACCTTCTTTGTGTCTAACTTCCTGCAGCCACCATTCATAACACCTCCTCCCCAGTTGGGGACTCTTCAGCAACCATTTAAAGCAACAGCTGCTGCCTCTTTGACTCAGAATTCCCAGGCTCCCTTGCAAGGCCAAGCCACTCCCTGGGACTGGGCCCCCAGAGGCTGAGGGAGTCAGACCTGCTGCCTTCAACCCTCCTCTTGGACAGTTTCCCTTTCTGAATCTCAACTGAGCTTCTGCTCTCTGGCCAGGCCTCCTTCCTTTCTCTTAAATGCTGACCCATCCATCCCTCTTGGGGGATGTTGGAGGGGCCTACCCTCCCCCTGCAAGGTGATCCTGTGTCACAGGCTCCAAGTTATGGCCTCAGATGCCAATGCCCAGAATGTCCATACCCCATGAGGACATCATTCCTCATGACTTCAGCAGCCACAACAGGGTGGAGAGGCCTGGGGGTCCTCCTGACAGAGCCCTTCTGTCCCTAAAGCCTGCCTGCACCTTCCATTGTCTGCTTCTCCAAGAACAGGGATGAAGGCCTCCCCACCATTGCTGTCTATTCCTTGGAGTCGGAGCCCTCATCTCTGAATCAGCTCCAGATTTCAGCCAGTCCCACCAGTTGTCCCACCACTGGTTGCTCCATAGATGAGATACCCCTGGAGCCCTGAGCAGGGACTCACAGGCTTCAACCAGACTGTGTTTCTGTGGCTCCTTGCTGACCCCACTTAGCTCTGGTCACCACTCTAGGTCCCTCCACCTGTGCCTGAGTCTGTGTTTACACTCTCCAGGAGTTGTCCAATGTCACCATTTTCTTCTTTAAAAAGAGATGGCTTCACCAGGCTTGTGTGGCTCAGTGTTGAGCGTTGATCCATGAACCAGAAGGTCGCAGTTCGATTCCTGATCAGGGCACAAGCCTCAGGCTCGGTCCCCAGTAGGGGGGTGTACAGAAGGCAGCTGATCAGTGATTTTCCCACTGATGTTTCTATCTGTCTTTCTCTCTCTGAAATCAATTTTTAAAAAAAATATTTTTTAAAGAGAGAGACGCCTTCTACCACAACCGATCCCATTGGCTCCACCTTGGGAGAGAGAGGTCTGGATCAAGGCTCCCCCAGGTCCTCTTCATCAGGAGTCCCGCTATTCCCAGAAAGTCTGGAAGCAGGGCCGAAGGTCAGGACCCCAGGGTTCTGCCAGACCTGGCCCCTAGCACAGGCCTTGAAGAAAAGGGAGCAAATGAGCCCGGGAAGATGAGAGGCATTGTCTCTCTGCATGCGGAGGGAGGCTGCTGCCTTGGCGGGCATTTTCCCTGCCCACCCAGACCACAGGTTGTCCCCCTGGTTGTCAGACTGCAGCCCTCCTCACCGCCAACGGGACCTCGCCCTGGGCTGTGAAGGCCTCAGAAGACCCTTAATTCCTCCTGATGTCTGTCACATGGGTCCTTGGGTACAGGCAAACTATGAGGGGAGCACCTAGAGAGCATGGCTGGGGAGCCTTCCCTCCTGCAGCCCGGCTACCAGAAGTGCTCCAGCCGCATCCGGCTGGGCAGGTAATAAAGGAATGAAACCGCAGGATTTGTGAAGGGACCAGCCCCTGAGCAACAGAAGCCCCATTCTGTCCCGGGGATAAGATTGACAACCTTGGAGCCCTGAGAAGTCACTCTCTGGTGAGCCATGATCTCCCCCGTTTCCACTGGATCCCCTCCCAGCAGCCCCTAAAGGTTGCAGCTTCTAGTCTTCAACCCCTGCCTCCAGGATGAGTAAAAAAAAAAGCTGTCCGCTCTCCGAACAAGGCCAGGAGCCTGGCTTCTTTTTCGTTCTGTATTTTCCTTTCAGTCTCACCACTCCTGGCAGCTCTGGGGACCTTAGTAAGATAATGTAATGTCATTAGCAGTGGCAGCAGGAAGAGGGTTGGTCTCTGACCATCAGGTTACCAGGAAGTCTGAGAGGATGGTGCTGGGAAAACATTAGCCTGACAGGGGCCTTCGTGGAGGCCGAGGACCTGGGCGAGACCTGTGGTCCCTTCCTTTCACTCGGGATGCTCACGCATGCAGGCACATCTTTCTCGATGATGAATTCTCCCAGCTGGAAGGGGGATGCAGATCAAGGTTTGGGTGCACGTGATCTGGCTGGTCCCTGGTGCAGGGTACAGGGAGGAGATGGCAGACAAGGGGATCAGGGTGAGAAAGGACCACGCTGGAGTTTCGGGTTCTGAAAACTGGCCCTGCACCAGCAGGTCATTAGTCAACAAATGCTCCCGGAGCATCCACTCCATTCAGTGTTGTGCTCTGAGCAGAATACAAGAGTGTCTGACAGGTTCCTATCAAAGCGGGTACCAGTGCCATCTGTGCCTCATGCTAGATGAGGGCCGAGAAAGCAGCACCTGGCACACAGAAGAGCAGCTGAGTGAGTGACTGTAGAGCTAGCATCTCTCAGTGACTGTGGCACCTCGGAGAGAGCACTGGGTGATCATCAGGAACCCAGGTCCAGGGTCTGGTTCTGCCTCTAACTAGCTGTGTGACTTTGGCCAAGTCTACTCCCCACTCTGGGCCTCAGTTTCCCCAGGTGTAACATGAGGGGGTAGGAGCAAGTGCTCCCTAAGGCGGGTCCCAGCTTTATGACTTCATTTACATATTGCCCATGAACATGAAAGCTACGGACACAGGACTAATGGAGGCTTTTCGTGGGAGCAGGGCAAAACGGTGAGTAGAGTGGACACAGCTCATGGGAAGTCAGTCCTGGAAAAAACTTCGAGATCACCTGGTTTATCAAGAGCCTGTTAACATGTCTGATTCATAGTCTGAGTCGGGGGCCCAGTGACCTGGGTTATACGCAGTACATTTCGCAGGACTTTGGAAATACTGATCTAATCCAGTTTGGCTCCATTTCCTCATGGGAGGGGGAACGGAAGTCCAGGTCATGCCAGCAGGAGTTTAAAGATGCACCTGACCTGCAAGGGGAACTGCACGTCCCTATGGTGTGTGGGTGCAGTACTATGTACGGAGAGGGGCAGGGCTGGCAGAGTAGGTGGGTTATTTTTTTCTTCCGGCTTTCCTGAGATATGATTGACATATGTCATTGTATAGGTTCAAAGTATACACTGTGATGATTTGATACGTGTGTTATTGCGAAATGACTACCACAGTACGGTTAGTTAACATTCACCACCGCACATCGTCACCTTTCTAGTGTGGGTGTGGTAGAACAGTTAAGATCTACTCTCTTAGCAACTCCGAAGTACACAGGACATTCTTGCTAACTAGTCACCGGGCGTCCTCAGAACGTAGCAATCTTGTAAGCGATTGGACAGGCTGAGCTGGTAAAGGCCTGGAAAGCCATGCTAACGGTGAGGTAGCACGTAGGCCACTGGACGGAAGAGGCCTCGGGGCGGGGCGGGGGGGTGTTTAAGCAGGACCACAGGCCTCCAGTCCTGGCAGGGGGTGACCAAGAGCTCAGATCCTGAGGTTCAGGCTAGAACACTTTCCAACGACACTCATGCTGTCTCCACGAGCAGCTTAGATCCGTGAAGAAGCAGGCGTAGAAAAGCATTACTACAAATATGAAGCCAACTCACAAGAAAGAAATTTGGTTATACCCCTTTACTCAGGTGCAAGCACAGAACACCAGAGGTCAAAATGGCACAGCCCAACCTGCATTTTAGAGGTCAAGAAACGGGGGCCCACGCCAGCTAAGGGCCTGTTCTGGGAGTATGCCAGTCCTAGCCTTGCCAATGCGCACGTTCAGTACAGCCAGATGAAAAGGTCATTTCAGAATAAGGCGGCTGTGTGCCCTTAGAAGCTCTGCCCCCTCTGGTCTGTGGTTTCCTCACCTTGAAGGTGAGGGAACTGGATGAGGTCAGTATTTTCAAGGTCCTGCGAAATGTACTGCTCATAACACAGGTCACTCAGACCTGTTAACAGGCTCTTAGTAAACCAGATGATCTCTTAAGTTTTTTTCCAGGACTAACTTATCATGAGCTTTGCCTACTCTACTCACCACCCTGCCCTGCTCCCACAAAAGGCCTCCATTAGGCCAGCTCCCTGCCCAGGGCTGAGTTCCTACCCCAGCATGTCCCAATCTCCTGGGCCCAGAGGCAGAAAGCTGGCAGCAAATGCCTCGTCTTGACTGTTCTGGTCTTGACTTTCTGGGGCAGCCCTTATAGGCCTTGGACTGAAAGTCCCAGGTTTGAAAATCTACCTGTTTTCAACCTCAGAACAGCTTGCAAACAAACCACACCCCAAGTAGCTCCTAGCCCCCTTTGCCCATCACTGGCTGGATACCTTTGGGAAAGCCACCTGACTTCTCTGAGCCCTGACTTCCTCTAAGTGAGGAAATTACTCCAGGTGTGTTGAATCAAACTCACACAAACCTAGATTCCCTCATCAGCCCCAAACAATAGAATTCACGTCTGGCCCTAGGTTCAGCTATGTACAGAGGGGTTAAGTAACTTGGTAAAGTCAGTGGTGGGTCTGCTGCTGCAAGCAGGGCCTCCAAGACTCCAAATAGGGAACCCACCCCTACACCATAACTTGCCTCTGAATAACAGCTTTCCGGGGTCATTAAAATGGTATATTCACCTGCCCATAGCAGGTGCTCTATGAAAGGAAGATATAATCACCTTCTTGGTACTTCTTACACCTTTGAGCCAATTGCCATTGAAATGTGATTTATTTTAGATGCCCGAATGAAAAGCCTGGGAGAAGTTGTGGTTATGTATAAGAGGCCCTTGCTACTAGAAGATTTACCCTTTGCATTGTCCATTATTTGGGGGTGACCCTCAGGGTCAAAACTACAAATTATGTGTAACAGTGTTTTTGAAAAGAAATCATGCTGTCTCCGTGGTGAGGCTTAAATGAGGTGCTATATTTAAAGCCCCCTAATGACTGTAAGCTGAGTCCTCCACCTGGTGAGTTCAGGAGTCAGACAGCCAGTGGGTGAGCCTAGCTGACCACCTAACACCAGTTTCCATCAGGGCCTGGGTGAATGGGTGGGATCCCAAGACATAACCCTCAGGGCTGTGTAGCTTTGCTCTCAGAGTTCAAGTGCACTATGCACCCCATTGTACTTCCTACAGTGGTGAGGAAAGAGGCCTGGGCTGGGAGCCAAAAGACCTGATTCTAGTCCCAGCTCTGCCATTAACCTCTGGATGACCTCGGTGACTGTCCCCCTCCCTGGGCCTCAGTTTGCCCACCTGCAGAGTGAAGAATGAGCCTAGGCCCCTGGTTCTTAAAGTGGTCCATGGACTCACTAGCTTCAGCAGCAGCAGCAGTGGCATTGATCAACTTGTTAGAAATGCAAATTCACTGTCCTCTCCATCCCAGACCTACTGAACCAGATTTCAGCACCGTTTCATCGAGCCCTGGTAATGGTTCTGATACAATATCAAGTTTGAGACCCTCTGGCTCAGATGCTCTCTAAGGCTTCTTACTGCTCAAATATCCAGTCATCTGGAGGAAATGAGGGTTACAGCATGCTGGGGGGAGGAGCCATGGGAGGTCACAGCTCGGTACTATGCAGCCTGGGGGGCAGCTGGTGGTTGTGGGAGGGACAAGGGATGTGGAAGAGAGGAGGGTCTGCTGTGTGGAGGACACCAGCCAGCTCACTTCCTCCTCTCTGCCCATCCCACTCCCCACCCCCACATCCAATTCCCAGGTACCTTCCAGCCTTCCTGTGAGCACAGGTGGAAGGGGCAGGTCTGCCCTCTCTGGTCCCCTTCCCTGGTCCCTGCCAGTGTACACAAGAACCTCCTGCCCGGCCCCTGAGGAACCAAAGGAAAACGAGAGCCAGTGAGACCTCTAGCGGCCAGGGGACCCCAGGAGACCAGGCCCTCTGCTCCTGCTGTCCTGGGGTTGTGTTAAAGGCAGTTTCTTTAAATCTGGCCATTTTAGGGCAGACACCTGAGCTCCACATCTGCTCCGACTTCAAAGCTCAGCCAAAAATTACAGGCAGATGTTCCACCCATGCCAGGCCTGCAGGGTGGAGGTGGAGGCTGGACACAGCTGCTTGGCCTGCGGGTCTGGCCAGGGAAGGCTTCAGAATGGTCCTGAGAGGAGTCCTTCCAGCCATGCTGACTCCACCACAGCCAGGCTGAACCACTCCTTGAGCTGGTTCATGCAGGCTCAGTCTTGAGGAAAAAAACCCTAGAATGTCAGCTTTCCTCTCAAGACCGCCAGGAGGTGTGTTGAATGTCGTACAACACAAACCCACATTCTCTTCATCAGCCCCGGACCATAGAAATTGACGTCTGGGCCGAGGTTAGGTACCTTGCCTAAGGTCCCCCAGCATGTTAGTGGTAGGTCTGCAGCTAGAGCAGGGGCTCCCCAGCCCCAGTGCGAGCCCCACCCAACACCATTCCTTACCTCTGAATAATCCCACTTAAACCCTCAGGAGCTTTGCCATGGATTAGGCTGCATTCTTGTTGCACCTGGCTCTTTTGTAAACCCTGGAATTGTCTGCAGACAAAGAGCAAAGCCCAGGCTTGGGATAAGAAAACACCATGCAGGAGACTTGAACGAGGTGTGCCGGCTTCTATAGCCTCCCAGGTCAGCCCTGAGGACAGACAGAGCTCCACAGCCTGGCTGGGATGGGCCCCGGGACTCTGGGCCAAAGCACATGACAAACTGGAGGGAAGTGGGCATGAGATTAAGGTGCAACCCAGTTTCAGAGGTCACTGCCCCACGGAAGGACTCAGGCCAGACTGCTGCCTTGTGGGGATGTGTGTCGCCAGCAGGCCTGTTGTCCAGTCTGTGAGCGAGCCCTGATAGACTGGGAGCTTCACTGCTCAGAGCTCAGCAGCAGGAGGGGTTCTGAGTGGGGGAGGTCTTTCAGGACCCTGCTCTTTCTCTAGCTCTCTGAGCCAGGTGACAGCCACACCTCTTTGGGGTGGGGCAGTGGTGCCATTCCTGGGGTTTGAGACCAGGACAGTACAGCAGGTTCTGGAGGAAGGGGCAGGGGGCGAGGGTTAGGAGTGGCTCCCGGCATTCCCTGCGGGGACTGACTCCCGGCTCTGCATTGCAGGCAGGACAAGCTAAAGATCCACATGCGGAAGCACACAGGGGAGCGGCCCTACCTGTGCATCCACTGCAACGCCAAGTTCGTGCACAACTACGACCTCAAGAATCACATGCGCATCCACACCGGCGTGCGGCCCTACCAGTGCGAGTTCTGCTACAAGAGCTTCACGCGCTCTGACCACCTGCACCGCCACATCAAGCGCCAGAGCTGCCGCATGGCACGGCCTCGGCGGGGCCGCAAGCCCGCCGCCTGGAGAGCCGCCAGCCTGCTCTTCGGGCCCGGAGGCCCGGCCCCAGAGAAGGCGGCCTTCGTGATGCCCCCGGCGCTGGGCGAGGTGGGCGCCCACCTGGGCGGGGCCGCCATGTGCCTGCCGGGCCCCAGCCCCACCAAGCACTTCCTGGCGGCACCCAAGGGCGCGCTGAGCCTGCAGGAGCTCGAACGGCAGTTCGAGGAGACGCAGATGAAGCTATTCGGGCGCGCCCAGCTGGAGGCCGAGAGGAACGCAGGCGGCCTCCTGGCCTTCGCGCTGGCCGAGAACGTGGCCGCCTCCAGGCCCTACTTCCCGCTGCCTGACCCGTGGGCCGCGGGCCTGGCCGGCCTCCCTGCACTCGCTGGCCTCAATCACGTGGCCTCCATGTCTGAAGCCAACAACTAGGCTGGTCCTGTCGGCCCCAGTTCCAGCTGCCCTGTCCTCTCTCCCAGCAGGCCCACCTGCCCCATCCAACGGATCGGAACTTATTCCAAAATCACAAAGAAAAATAATGAAATATATGTCAGCAGCAATGGTATTTTCCAGGCCTCCTGAGGCAGCTGCCTCCCTTTTGCTTGTGTCTGAGATGGGCATCTCCCCTCAGCAGGGCCAGCCTCACCCTGACTGTCTGGCTCTCACAGGGTCCCAGCCTCGGAGGAGGCCCCACGCTGGGTGGCCCCGAGCATTCCGGAGCTGTGCCTGCAAAGAGGAGGCTGAGCCAGAGGCAGACCTGATGCAGCAGAGATGAGGGGAGGGGCCTGGGCACACCCCTGGTTGAGCCCCACAGCCTAAGGCAGAGTCCCTGCTGACACTGCTCCGATGGGTCATTTTTCCATCTCCAGAGGCCCTGGGATCCTTATGGCAAATGTCCTATTGGCAGGGAGGCCTCCTGGAGTCAGGAGCGAGGCTCCTGGAGTCCAGGCCCATTTTTTCCTCACCGTCCTGTGACCTTGAACGGGTCAGCTTTCTGTACCCCAGTTTCACACTGCTATGACGGGGGGCTGGCGATTTAGTTTTTCCTCTCCCACCACCCACCCACTTGTACATGCCAGTTCCTCCAGAAGCCATTCTTGTGAGGGTAGCAGCGGATGAAGACGGCTGGAATATGGGATTTAGTTTTATCACGCCCACCTCTGTATTAGCCCAGGGGAGACATGTGGCCAAACTAGATACCAGTGACAGAGAGAGAGCTGGGTGGGGATTGTCCACAGCCCACAGGCAGCTTTGGGGAAGTCCACACATTCTCCTCTGTTCTCTGGGCAGCCTGTGATGACTGTAGCATTTCCCCCACCTCCATGCACCCCCTCCAAAGCTGTAGGGCGAGCATGTCACACTCGCAGCCTGGGGGCCGCATGCCTCATTTATTGGGCCTGTGTTAGCCTTTGCGTTTGACATGCTTGCTGTAGGGAGTCTCTTGGGACTCCTGAGGTCAATAACGAAGGGATGGGGACCCTGTCTGAACACCGGTCAACTGCCTGCCTCTACTTTAATCCCTGGAAATAGACCAAACTCCTGGTTCCCCTGGTTTATCTGTTTGCTTTTCAAGTTGTGGGTTTCTCTTGGCTGCATTTGAACACCCTCTACCCTTCCCTCCAGGGATGAAGCTGGGGTGTGTGGCTTCCCTCAGGGCAGGGAGGCTGAGCCTTGGCTCCAACATGGGTCTGAAGGGCTCTGTGAGTTGGGCGGTTCACACACTCTCCCTGGTTCTCGAGTTTGTAGCAGGTCCTGAGAAGGAAGACAGCTCTGCTGGCCCAGTGCCTTCCTGATCTCTTCCCCTCTCCTGCCTTCCCTCCCTTTCCTGGCTGAGTTTGCTTTTGTCTCCCAGCAGCCAGGAAAGGAGGAGCGTTCATCCGCAGGGATTGCCCAGGCTGACGCTCCCAACCCCAGAGCTGTGGGCCCCGAGACTTGACTCTTCTCGCCTTGGCTTCTTCCTGCAAACACTACAAACAAAAAGGCCAGAGAAAACCACGGACTGTCACGACCGCAGCTCCCCAGAAGAGACCCCTGATGCCACATACCCTCAGATGCCGTCCCGCCCAGAGGGGATTGCTTCGGACACCCTCTTATCTTCACACGTAACTGCTTGGGCAGCCGCCTCTTAGACTCCTGTCTCCATTCCGGACACTTGCCGACATGCCCTTGTCCCCGCAAGCCAGGGGGTTGGGGCTGACCCAAACTTCAAAAGAAAACAAGTGAAAATGAACAAATTGGAATCCAGTGGTGTCGGGCTTTTGTTTTTATTTTGTAAAGGTAATGCCTTCTTATAAACTCCGTTTTTTCAGATGACTGGTTAGCTCTCTTTGATTTCTCTTGGCTGCAGTTTGGAGCTGTACATTGTCAAATATCCAAAGATGCTGAGTACTGTAT
This sequence comes from Corynorhinus townsendii, assembly GCA_026230045.1. NCBI lineage: Eukaryota > Metazoa > Chordata > Mammalia > Chiroptera > Vespertilionidae > Corynorhinus > Corynorhinus townsendii. Next base: position 11,257,812 of record JAPDVU010000007.1, read on the forward strand.
GTTCAAGGAGAACTTGAAGCAAATGGATTGTGGGGCAGGGGGTTGTTTTGTTTTGTTTCCCTTTTATTTTTATTTTTTTTGGATGTTCTGATTTCCCTGTGTGTCTGTGGGAGAACTTCGGGATTTTTTCTATTTATAACCCTCTCTCTCTTTTTTTTTTATGTGATTGCTTTATGTAAAATGACACTCAACAAAGTTTGCCTTAGTGATTCAAGGGACAATCTTCCGTAACTTTGGTCGCACGCCGCATCCCGCCGAGAAAACTCTCAGCTACTTTTCTGGCCTATTTATTAAACAGTATTCATTGACTTGATTAAATGATATTGAGAGGTGACAGCAACAAGCCAATCTGTAGACATTCGTGGCTTAACGTTTTGACGACTGGGTGTCATAAACTTGCAATAATGTCAAAGACACCTTTACAGAACAGCACAACCCTTGGCCCTTACTTAATCGTTTGAAAAACAGTGTTTTAAAGCAAAGAGAGCTACACCTGCTCAAGGCCCGGGTTACCATGGACGCCCCCCCCCCCCCCCCCCCCCAGTTCTCATGTTGGTTGTCAGTGGGTGGTTGACTGATGGGGAGGCCAACACTCAGCTCTTTAGTGGTCTCCTGCATCTCAGCTTTGTGAGCCACTGTTTGATCATGAGCTTTTGGACATCTGGGAGCCTGAGTGTGAGGTGTGTGTGTGGGTGTGTGTGTGTGTATATATGTGCAAACACACGCATGTGCAGATACAGCCTGTGGTGTGTGAACAAGGGAACGTCAAAGTGTTGCTGACCGTTTTAACACAACCAGTCCTACTGGCTCCCTGGTGTGGCATCCAGGGGGTCTGCGGGTGGCCCTGCTACCTGGGCCTCCTTCCTCTCGTTCCCTGGCACCGGAGTTGGACTTCTCACCTGAGCCTTTTCCCCAAACAGGGACGGCTGGATCCAGAAAGAGGTAAGGAAATACACTTTGTCCTTGAATGGGGTCAGCTCTACTCAGAACCCAGAGCACAGATTCTGAATGAAACTGTTCTTTGAACTGCATTTTCCGGATAACCAAAGCCAGCCCGGAGCCCCTTTTCGGTTCCACTCCCCTTTCTTGCCGTAGTAAGCGCTCCTACAAACCAAGCACAACATTTCTTGGGTTTCAAATCCAGACTCCTCTGAGCTGTGTGTCCTCAGGTTAATTACTTCTCTACTCTGGTCTTTACTCCCCTCTCCTCTAATAAAAAGGAGGTTGAGCACATCAGTGTTTCTCCAAGTTCTCTACCCAAACACCCCCTCAGCAGAGGGAACCAGCTCATTGGGGGCCTGGGGACTGAACACTAAAGAAACTGCCCTAAGTAACCTTTGCACAGTGTAAAAGTCCTCTGAAGTTTCATGTTTTGGCTCTGACCCAGGACTTGCCCTTCCAGAGGAGCGGGCAGGGCCTCGGAAGGTGTCCACCTGCAGGGCCGCATCCCAACAAACATTTTCTCCCACCCGTTCCTTCTCTCCTGGGACCCTGCCAGCCCTTCCTCCCGGAGGTCCTCTGAGCTACTGTGGTGGGTATTTCCAGAAGCAGCACCACTGGCTGTCCCCCGTGGGCACCCTCCCTTCTGCAAGCTGGGGGAGTTGGGCTTCTAAGGGAAAGAGAGAGGGTGGGGCAGGGAGGCCTTGTCTGCCACAGGCCCCTCCGGTGCAGAGTGTCCTTTCCAGAAGCCGCCAGGGAGGAGGCCCTGCAGGAGGGAAAAGCAACCTGCACACAGAGGCCCTCCAGGAACCTGGGACAGATTCTGAAATCAAGCATGTTAACATCCAGCGACCCCCCCTCCTGACCCCCCCAGTGAACTCTCTCCTCCAGGTGCCCCTTCCTACCCCAGCTCCCCTTCAGGATGTAGGTGCCCCCCCTCTCGGCCCTCCCCTCTGTCCCAACCCTGACAAGAGCTACCCAGGGTGACTCACAGGCTCCCTCTCCTGACCTCAGCAGCTCCTGTGCCTCCTTCAGGCTGGAAAGAAACACCCTGAGCCAAGCAATCTCAGGCCTCAAGCAGCAAATAGGGTGGCTATTTGGACAGCTGGCCTTGAAATCAGACCAGTGGGCAGTTACCAGCCAGCCTGGGCCTCCTGCTCCCTCACCTGTCCCCACCCTGCATCCCAGATGCAGGAGGCCTATAGCCTCCTTCCCTCCTTTCAGGTTTGCAGTGCCGAGGACGGAGCCAAACATGCATTTCCAGGAATTGATGGGGAGAGGATTCCCTGGGGAGGCCCCACACATTTTCCCTCCTTGCCACCTGGGCAGAGGTGCGGTGACCTTGGTGGGTAGCACCCACACAGCCTAAGCCAAAAAATATGGGTCCAGAAATGGCCTCACAAATAAGGACAAGACATCTCAAATCTGGACAACCCTGGAAAACCTGAAAACGGATCACTTTACCTGCAATCAGACATGCACACACACATGCACACACACGCACACACACAAGCATCAGACAAATGATACACAGGCTGATGTCATCCTCCTCGTAACAATAGGAGACGTGGCAGTGCATGGACAAGACCCAGCAAAGCCGTTTTCCCCACAGGTTTCCCTGCTGGAATATTTATAAGGCACACTCTCACTTTCATCCCTGTGGTTCCTCTATTTAACCACGGACTCTGGCCCTGACAACAGAAGCAAATGAATAAACAAATCATTTTCTGGAATAAGGAAGGAAGAGAGAGTGAATCAGACCCTTTTCTGGTGTTCCTCTAAAAATTAACAATTTAAGCGCAAACCCTCTGAGTAACATAAGTGCTTTCTCCGAGGATTTGGACTTAGCCCTAGGAAGCACACACCATAAATGCATGTTTCTATTTGTATCAGTCAGAGCTTCGTCCAACACCAGGTCACTCTAAGCAGCTAGAGTAGCAAAGGCGTTTATTAAAGGGAACTAAGTCTCTCACAGAATTTCCACCAGGGCCAAAGAGCCAGGCCTGCAGGGCCACCAGATCAGCTGTGCAGGTTGTGTACTGCACGATAGTGCCACCGTTGAGGGGTGCCCTTCACACCCTACGCTGATTTGTACGTTTTTTACAATATTCATTAGATTTGTATATCATAGCAACTTCCCAGCAGATGGCAGTAATGTGTCTAGAAGGGGTTCCCTGGTCTACTTTTGTACGAAGTCCATGGCCTTGAAGCGAGGAAGCCGGGAGAACCCCACACCGCAGCATCAGACTGCTCCTAGAGAGATGTGATTGCTGCTGCTGCTGCCAGGCACAGACCCCACGCTCACCCCACTAACACGAGGCCTGCCCGGGACACTGGGACTCTACTCTTCTCCCCAGAAAACAGATTTCACGTGTCTGGACTTGCGTTGCTTGGTGCTGGTGCATCTGATTGGGAAAGCCATGTCTCTTGATTGCAGATTGACTGGGAAAGTAAGCTTCTGGCTTCTACCTTATTTTCTCCTCCAGGCAGAGTTCCAGGTGGCTGGGGAGGACTCAGAGACTCCCTCCAGTCTGCATTCAGACCCAGCCCTCACCCTGGGGATGCTGGCAGACTGGCCCAGGGCTCCTGTCCAGTCGTGTCCTCAGCATCCTCGCTCAGCCTGTTTCTCTGTTCGTAAAAGGAAAGAGGTGATAACATCTGCTTGGAGGGTCTCTGATAGGATTACAGGGGGCATAGGGAACACCAGCACTGCCTGCCACTTAGTGCCTCCTCAGTCAATGTTGGTCTTCTTTCTTCTGTGATCCCATCAGTAACGTTGAGAACAGTGGTGCTTATTTATGTTTCCTCGCCTTTTCAAATGGAAAAGGAAGGAGGGAGAGAAGGGAAGAGGGGAAGGGAGGAGGGGAGGAGGAGGAGAGGCACTCATTACTAATCCCAGTGATTATCAGAGTTGTTGTTTTGGATAATCTGATGATGGTGGTTAATCAATTGCCAGTTCCTGTGGGAAAGCTGGAGGAGGAAGTGACAAGGACATCTTCTTTTTAAATCAGAATGTGGAGCTGGTGATTTCTCAGAGTTTGCTGGCCTGTAAAGCTGTTTGAAGGCACCCAGGGAGACCCATTCAACGGCAGAACTTTGATTACATGTGCCTGGGGCCTCCTCTCCAGATGCTGTCCAATTACAGCCCAACCTCCCTGGGCTCCCCAGGGCCCAGCGGGGACCTCTCTGGGGCTGACAGAGCCGTGGGCAGGGAGGCCAGTAGAGGCTGTGTTGCTTGTGCCACATGTTGGGGGAAAGCAATCACAATTGGATCCTAAGGATTAGGCTTGGGAAGATGGGAAGAATCGTCAGCACTGCCTTGTGGCCTGGCAGCCAGACTCCTGCCCTGGCCTCATGCCTTACAGGGCTCCCCGTGGGGCATGGAATCTGAGCCAGGGGCCTGTGCCCCTTATGGATAGAGCATAGGCAGGGTACTTGGGACCCTCTATTCCCTATTCCCAGCACCTCCATGGACCTCTCCCAGGTGTTCCTTCCTGAGGGCAGGTTGTTGCTGGCATCCCTCTGCCTACACTGAGGGGTAGCCAGGAGGGCGGGGGGAGGGGGTGCTGTTTGTGGGGAGGATAGAAAGAGCTTGGCCATGTGGATTCAATGTTCACACGCAAGACCTCTCAGCGTCCCTGACAGAGCAAGGGGCGGGGAAAGGAGGGCCTGGGGGGCTGCCAGCCAGCAGACTGGCTCTGCCCCACCAGAACCCCAAGGATCTGAGGGTCTACCTGGGATTTGGCTCTCCAGGTCTCTATGCTTATGGAGATAGGAGGATAGAACAGAGTTTATTTAACAACTTGTTAGCTGGACTTCTGTGTTTAAATATTTATTTTTTAAATACATTTTTATTGATTTCAGAGAGGAAAGGAAGGCTGTTTCCTACACGACGCCCAATGGGGATCAAGCCTGCAACCTCGGCATGTGCCCTGATTGGGAATTGAACCATGACCTCCTGGTTCATAGGTCAATGCTCAACCACTGAGTCACACTGGCCGGGCTGTGTTTAAAGATTTAGACATGACATGTGGACCTCTATCTGTATTGTAGCTCAGGGAGGGAAACATGAAGGGAAAGCTGTGGTGGTCCCATAAGTTTTATAAAGGAAGGGCAGGGGGTGTGAAAGTCCAGCAGGTGGTGGGGATATTGGGGGGCTGACACTGCACTGACTTCACTTGAAGTTGCCTGCACTTTGTTGAAGGAGCCAGACCAGTAGGGTGCCAGCAAGAAGGTGTCATTCCCTCCCATCATTTCGCTTCACACAACTCTGCTGGGTCTTTCTTCTCTGACTCTCCATTTCAAGAAGATCCCATACATTTTCTGGGCATGTTCAGTAAAAGGAAAGTCTCATTTTCAGTCATCTAAACAGTCCAGCTCAATCCAACATCAAAACTTCCCTCTCATCCATCACTGCATTCCCTTCCCAAGATCCTTCATGCAGGACCTGGAGCAGTGGGGACAGGATCAGGGACTCTATTCATCCGTTCAGCTGCTATAACGAAGTACCACAGATTGAATGGCTTTATTAACAACAGAAATTTATTTCTCACAATTCTGGAGGTGGGAAGTCCGAGGTCATGATGCCAGCATAGCCGGGTTCTGGTGAGAGCCCTCTTATGGTTTGCAGATGACTGTCTTCCTGCTGTGTCCTCAATGGCAGAAGGCATGGAGAAGCAAGTTCTCTCATGACTCTTGCAAGGGCACTAATTCCATTCATGAGGACCCCACCCTCATGACCTCACCTGACCCTAATTACCTCTCAAGAGCTCTACTCCTAGTACCATCACATGGGGGCCGGGTTTCAACATACACATTTTGGGGGACACCAGCTTTCCGACTACAACAGCTGCATTTCACTCTTTGCTCTACATCCTCAAACACCCACCAGCTACTTTTTCTGGCTCCTCTGGGGGTCAGCAGAGTGGAGAAAGGCAGGAAAAGGGTAAGGTCACACTGCAGGTGGACAGTGCCCTCTCAGTGGCAGATTGTTCTCTCCCCATTGGGAACGCCAATCTTACACTGTTCCCTGATGGAAAAGAGGCCCCTCTAGCTGAGTTCCTAGAATACTTATGGTATCCCCACAGTCCAGCCTGAATCCCAATGGAAATGACAGAATGGAGAAGGGCTTAAGCCCCTCCTACATGCCACTTGGAGCTGCACTACACATTCCCCTGCCTGAAGGCGGGTCTTTTCAATTGTATGAGCAGTCTCACGTCCCAGCATTGGTCACCCCATGAATGGAGACAAATGACAGAAGGGGTACTGGTGCCTTACACACGTTTCTGCAGGCTCTACTGGGTGACCAGCTGGATTGGGGACATTCTGACCTTTAAAATTCCCTTCCCTGGGGCAAGGCTGTAGGCCCTGGTGAAAATTAATTATAACCTCCAACTTGATTTTATTTGGACATCAAAGATGAGTGCCTCTTTAATCTTTATAGTGAGACATACATAACAGAGAGCCAACAAGAGCGCTGTGTCTAGGGACTTGGGCAAGCTATTCATTCTCCTTTGAATGTAGCTGTCAAGGTTCTTGTATATGAGCCAGAGGAGACTGGCAATGAAGGAGAAAGCGGGTTTATTTGAAGGATATTGCAGCTCAAGGACTGACGGGAAGTGGGAGCATCAGAAAACAGGGAGGAAGCAAAAGGGGCAGAAGGTCAGCACCATCACTACCGGCATGAGAAGCTGCTGCTCCATGAATATGGCCCCCTAGAGTGTCACCGTCTCCAGATGCAAAGTCCCAGGCGGGAGCATCCATGTGGCCAAGGCGACAGCACAGGCCCCCCAACTTTAACTGCTAGAGGCAGGAAAAGATTGTTGCTGGCCCTCTTAGCTTCCGCTCCCTTTAATGCCCACTGAAGGAGGCTCTCCAACCAGGAGAGTAACGGAATGCCGGGTCCCCCGAAAGTGACAGAGGTCAAGCACAGTCAGTGTGCGTGGCCTGAGAACCATGGTCACACTCCATTACTCTCATATGTTGATATGAGAAAGAAACATCACTGTGGCTTCAGATGCCAATAGCAGGGGCCAACCATTGGTTTTGGGTTTTTGTATTTCAAAACCACTTATTTATGATTTGGGGATTTGGGAAAGTTTCCTTAATCATTTATCATTTTCAATCCTTTTTTCCTACTGCTCAGGATAGACTGGTGCAGTTACCAGAAATTAGGAGGCTGATTTCCAAGCCTTCCTCTGTCACCGACTCTCTGTGTCTGTGCAACCAGGGGAAAGTTACCTCAACTCTAAATCTGTTTTTTCTCACCTGGAAAATGAGGGGGTGGAGGAGATGATCCCCAAGACTTCTTTCTGCTCTCACACCGTGAGATTCCATGCTTCCGTGCCAGGGAGCATTTGACATGGGGCTAATTTCCCCAAGGCCGTCTCATCTCTCTCCAGAACTGAAGTTGCCTGTTACGCAGGATGTGCATAACATCAGGTGGTTTGATGTGAATATTATTGAGAGTGACTCCACTCTAGGGCCAAAATCACCCACTGGAGATGCCATTCAAGTCAAATTACCAAACAGCACACAGAAGGGCTCCTGCTTTCATCTTTCCTGAGTGGGAAAATCTGCTAAATCTTATTTTCCCGTCTATCCATCCATCCATGCTGACATGCAGGCACAGACGCACAAACACACATGTTCCTGTGTCATCATCACTGTGGCTTAGAGTCGCATGTGCAACTATATCTGTAAAAAGCTCTTTTTCGTGGGCTGTGCCTTACCTAAAGGCACAGAACAAGTTCCTTTTCCTTCTATTCACACTGCATTTTCCCTTTGTTCTCTACGTTGGATATGGCTCAGCCATGCCCGTGGGCATCTGGGTGACTACTGTGGAAGGCGGGGAAGAGGAGGAACGGTGGGAGTGGAGTCTGATGAAAGTGTTTTTTGAGGTGAACACTTGCAGGAGCCTAAATAGATATCTGCATCTGATTCCACGTTTTGTCTGAAGATAAATTACATTTCCATGACCCCAGTCAATGCTGTACCTTGATTTCTGAAGGGAAGCCAAGTTCCCAGCAGCCCCTGGGGGCGCTGTGGAGACAGCCCTGCAGAGAAGTGCATCAAGGCAATGGCAGGGCAATGCCTGCCTGGATGTGGGAGCTCCAGCAGGGACCCCGTCCCCGTGTCCTCTCTCAGGGCCACTCTCTCACCAGTCCCTACACAGAATTCTTAGTGATAAAAAGTGTGTCCACGAACCATGCATATTATTCTATAGAAAATCCACAAACTTTTATAGTATTAGTGGCCAGAAAGTCTGCATTGCAACTATTTTGAAATCCATCCCAGGCCATGGTTTTCTAAGGTTCTCCATGGGCCTTTCCGACTGGCCCTCATAGCAGCTGGCAGGTGGGAGAGCCCCCAGCCCACGTGGGAATTAGGTCGAGAAGAGCAGGATCCAGCAGAAAGCGTTCTGTGGTGCAGGGGCCAGGGACAGAGGCAAAGCGCCGGGAGGTCATTCAGTCACTCCCAGGTGAAGGGGAGCGAAAGCAGCCAGTCGGTGTGCTGCGTGGTCCGTGCCCTTCAGCGGCTACAAAAAGCAGGATTCATGACTTGCTTTCAAGCAAGAGTTCAGCAGGGATCTTTCCTTCCGTGCGTGGCATGGGAAAGCTGCCTTTGTAGGATCCCAGCCTTTGACCTGTGTGGGATCACTCATATAAAAATGGGGCTAAGCTTCCACTTCCACCAACGGCCAGCTAGGATATCTTGGATCTAGCCTTCTACTGATGTCACGTATAAAATCTGGGGACATTTTTAAAAATACATTTTTATTGATTTCAGAGCGGAAGGGAGAGGGGGAGAGAGAGAGAGAGAAACATCATTGATCGGCTGCCTCCTGCACGCCCCACACTGGGGATCTAACCCACAACCAGGGCATAAGCCCTGACTGGGAATCGAACCGTGACCTTCTGGTTTATAGGTCCGCGCTCACCGCTGAGCTTAGCCTCCTGCCGTGGCTGATGGAGTCTGCGAATGCTCCATCCGCAACATCGCCCCGGACCCTGGAGAGGAGCAGGCACCAGGACTGGGGTTCCAGGCGCATCCCCAGGAGGAGTCTGCTTTATCTAAAGCGGAGGCTCCAAACGGGATATAACCCTCTGCGACGCCCCTCCCGACCTCCCTTCCCCCCCCCCCCCCACCTCCAACCCTCACTCCTCCCCCGCCTCCAGGAGCAGTCCCCGCGCGCTCAGTGCCCAGGCGGCCAAGGCGGGGCGCTGGGACCAGGGCAGCAGAGGAGGGAACAGGGACAGGGAAGGAACGTGGGGAGGAGACCAGCCCCGCCAGCCGCCGCCAGCCCTGCTGCGCCCCCGTGTGGCCTTCGCGCGCATCTGCGTCGCGCGGGAACAAAGCCCGCGGCGGAGAGGGCGGGGCCGGAGGGGCGGCGGGTCCTGGGGTGGAATCCGAGGCCGAGCGAGCTCGGGAGCTCGGGCTCACAGGCCCCGGGTCCAGGTGGGGGTACCCCTGGGCGGGCTGACGCTCCAAATAAAAGAAACCACGATTCTAGACATGGCTGCCGAAGATTACTCTCAGGGGAGCAAATAGGGAGGGGAGACAGCGCTGTGACGCCTCACCCATTGGGAAAGATCACCCCGTCTTCCGCCCCCCTGATCCTCTGCCCCCCCTGAAGCGCCAATCCCGGCTCTGATCAGCGGGCAGACAGCGACTCAGAGTTTGAGGGCGAGAGAAGGAAGGGCGCGCTGCCTGGGAACAGGAGCTCCTGATGGCTCAGCGAGGTCCCGCAGAGCCATGCTGGGTAGGTGGCCGCAGACGCACCGCCTCCCCTCCCCCCGCTCCCCCCTACCCTCTCAGGCCTCGGGCTTGGACAGAAGTTAGCGGAGGCGCAGAGGAGCACGTGGGAGAGTGTCCACCACCCAAGGCTCCTGTGCACACAACCAGCCCGCAGACCCTGGCGAGACTGGCCGCAGGGCCTGTGCTTGACCGGGTAGGTTCACGCAGGAACTGAAAACCTGGGAATATCCTTTCTTTCTTTCTTCCTTTCTCTCTCTCTCTCTCTCTCTCTCTCTCTCTCTCTCTCTCTCTCTCTCTCTCTCTCTCTCCTCTTTTGCGTTCTTTGAAATATCGGTGAGCAGGCTGATGACTGCACCGCCCTTTCATTGCCTGTGACTTCACTTTCCACTCTTTTAGCTCCAGCGGGCTGGGGGCAGCAGCGAGCAGAACACCTTTGCAGCGTTTAGCAGAGTGAGCGGAGGAAGGCCACCTACTGTGTGCTGGGCCTCTGCCCAACCATCTCTTGCCCGCATGAAACATTCCCAGAGTCCATTGGCCACACCCGGAGGCTAGAGGAGTTGGACGGAAGTGGGTGGACTCTGTCCCATTTCTCCTCTTGCCCGGGACATGGTCAAAGGCACTCTGTCTGCACCAGGGAGTCTTCTGAGAAGCACGCTGGTGCCATCTCGGTCCCAGCGCTGGGCCCGGGGCCTTGGGGTTCAGGCTGCTTGGGCGTCTGGGCGCCACTCCAGGGGCCTCTGTGTCATTTCCTGGAGACCTTCGGCACACAGAGGTTGCTAGGTGGGGCAGCCTCTGAAGGCCCAACCTTGCTGGGAACCAGGATAGCATCTGAGGAAAGGCGTCAGCCGCTGCCCTGGGACTTGCCTTCTCCCAGTTCTGCCTCTAACACTCCGCAGAGTAAGATCCCGGTTCCAGGCCAACACACTCACTTTACAGTTGAAAAAACTGAGACCCAAAGAGAGGGCTGGCAGGCCCTTGTAGTGAGCGACACAGTTCTAGAGTCGGGATCTCTCCCAATCTTCCATGGCAAGCAGCTTCTTCCACCAGCATTAACTACTTTATTTATTGCTTTCACCCTCCCTTACCACACACACACACACACATACACACACTCACACACACACCGTCTCAGCAGAGCAGCTGCTTGGGCCATGGCAGGGGGACCCCGCATGGGCAGAGGCTCAGGCCACTGGCAGAACCTTGGGGAGCTGCAGCTGCACAGCAAGAAGGCGGGGTTCTGTCCTCCCTCCTGGGGGCCAAGAGGCGGGGGGAGTGAAGGGAAGGTCAGGTCCAGAAGAGCAGCCTCCCTGGCGGGGCCTGCTGGCTCTGCCCTCCAAAGGGAGGTGGCAGGATGTCAGCCACCGAGGGACCTTGGGGTCCAGCCCCCAGAGCCTGGGCACAGTGACTTCATCAGACATTTCCAGCTTTTATGATCTGCCAACAAGGCCCTCAGTGACGCAGGCTGACCTCCCCGGGCAGCCCATTTTCCCCGGCACGGTGATCTCAGCCCCCGTGGAATGCCACTGCCATTCTCATGCCCCTTCCCAGGGTGCGCGCGCGCGCACGCGCACACACACGACTTACACATTCAGATGACAAACCACTCACATTGCGTTCAATCCAGGATTGGATGGAATGACCTTGGGCAAGTTGCTTCCCCTCTCTGAGCCTTGGTTTCTTTGGGGGGGGAAATGGGAGTAACAGTAATAGTGTCTTCTTCATAGGGCTATGGTGAACCAATAAATAAGGTCATACATCATGCCTGGCACATAGGAAGTGTTAGGAAGAGAGTGGTTATTACTGTTACCTTTGTCTCCCACGTCAGTAAGCAGAGATTCCTGGCAGAGACAGCAACTGGTCTCCACGTGTGGCTGTTAGGAACGGGCGGCAACATGCGCGTGATCTTTGGTCCAGCCCATTCGCCTTGAGGCTTCAAGGAGTTATTCTCCCTGCTCTAACAAATGACACTGCTGAGGCTGAGAGAGCATGAACAGCTACTCAGAGTGGCACCGCCAGTAGACGACAGGATGAAGGTTTAAATGCAGTATGTCGCTGCCCAAAGAAAGCCCTGTAGTTCACCGACTTCTGTGTTTCCAGATTTTTGGACTCAATGATGCATATTTGCATTAATTAGATAAATAGGGCGTTGTTCCCTGCGTGACCCCGATCTAGGAATAGTCTACATTCAAAAGAGGAAGAGATGGTTGGGAAGAGCAACAAACACAAAACTAATCAAATAAGTATATAGAATCTACAGCTATCGGCTGAAGATAAATATATTTCACAAAAGACACCACGATTCATTTTCTGCCTGGAAGTCGTAGTTAGGCTATAGAGTGAGCTGTTATAACAGGGCCCACCGTTAGGATGCTATACATTGATCTCTCTCCCATGAAAGCTGAAGGTGAGTGGCTCAGGGAGCCAGTGCTGCCCTTCTTGTTCTCTGCCATCCCATCTCTGCCAGCCTCCCATTCTACTGACGAGAACTTAGTCGCATGGCCACTCAGCGCTAGCTATAAGGAGAGTGGGCGAACAAGGTCTCTAGTTTCGGGACCATTTGTCAAAACTCTATTGTAGAAAAGGAAGGGAGGAAAATTTTTGAGGTGTATAACGTGGGGTTTTCTTAGCTCTAAAAGTGGGAGGTGGAAATAGAATAGTTTCTTTTTTTCTTTGATCATTTAATGTCTTTTTCCAATGAAATCGCATATGCAGACAAAAGCAGGGTATCTTGGTGAAGTGAGACAGGGGGCCCGGGGCCCTGCCGGCTTGGCCTCCCCCTTCCTGACCCTTTCCCCAAGGTGGTTCCCTGAGGCACCTCTCAGGAACCCCCAGGCCTAGAACAGTTTGCAGCTCGTGGTCTGGAGGGGCGGGGTGGGGGTGGGGGGTCAGTATCTGAGGCCCTTTCCAAACCTGCCTTTCCCTGATGATGCTGTGGCCTTGAGGATAGGTCGTATTAGACTCTCAGCAAGGGATGCATGATCTCCCAAAGCAGGAACTCATCCCTGTGGGTGAGGTGGGAAGGGCAGGAAAGGCTTGGGGGAAAGGCTAAAAAATCCCAGCGGTTGGTCAAGGAGTACAGTGAACACAGAAAAAAAGGTAACATTCAAAAACATTCTTTGGAAAGGCAGAATTTTAAGAGTCGGTCACACTTACTTCATATTTAACTTGACCACTGCCGGCTGTGTAACCTTGTGCACGTGACCTCTCTGACCCTCAGTCTTCTCACCTGTGAAATGTGACGACCTGGTAAAGTTTTGGTGACTATTCAATGAGCTAAGCATTTAATACAGGATCTAGTATACAAAGTGCCCAGTAAATGTTTTGTTGTTATCATTAACTAAAGGAGGGGATCTTTAAACAACAATTTTTGCAGAGGTTCCTGCAAACCATTCTGAAACGTGCAGAGATTTCAACTTTAAATCAGAGAATGGAAAGGGCATACATAGGCTTAGCTTTTAGTTATGTGGCCCCATATCCCTCTCTGCTATTGCCTCATTTCTGGGTTTCCTTTACAAAAAAGTAAACAACCTCCTCAATCCCATTTATATGAAATATCCAGGGTAGATAAATCCACAGAGGCAGGACTGGTGGCCAGGGCCTTGCGGGGGGGGGGGGGGGGGGGGGGGGGTGTGACATAGGAGAAACTGCTTAATGGGCATGGGGTTTTATTCTGGAGTGATGGAAATGTTTTGGAACTAGCTAGAGGTGGTGTTGGCACAATACTGTGAATGTACTCAGTGCCACTGAACTACCTACTCTAAAATAGTTCATTTTTCCCTGGCCGGTGTGGCTCAGTTGGTTAAGCATTGTCCCATGCACTGAGGAGTCGCTGGTTCGATTCCCACTTAGGGCACATACCCAGGTTGCAGACTCGATTCCCAGAGGGGAGCGTGCAGGAGGCAGCTGGTTGATGTTTCTCTCTCCTTCTCCTCTCTCTCTAAAATCAATAAAAACATACGTAAAAATAAAATAAAATAGTTAATTTTATGTTATGTGAATTTCACCTCAATAAATTATCAAAAGTTTAAAGGTTGTGTAATATAATTCAGAACCCTTGAGGACTTTAGTTGGATTGCTCTGCGTGAATTTGCAAATATGTTTCCTGGATGTGTGACCAGATTTAGATACAAGTAAGGACCTTTTCTTTTCTGTTTCAAAATAATTAAATGAAAAACGATTCCTATAGTAACAGAAAAGTCAGCACATCCTTCCAGAGACCTTTCTCTGTACCCAGAATCGCCCAGGGCTTCCTTATTGAAAGGACTCAGCCGGGATGCAAACACCAGGCAGAGAGAAGTGCCAAGGGTGCTCCACTGAGTCTTCCTGCTGCTTCCGCGGCCGCCCAGGGCGGAGCACAGCCCCGCGGATGCTCGGCCAGTGTTGTAACAACAGTATCCATACTAATAGTGTTACTAACAGTAAGCAGCTCTGTCAGGACCACAGAACCCACATCCAGGGCTCTGCCCTAACACTGCGCTCCTGCTGTTGACTCCCGCGCTCACGCACTGCTTCTACAGCACAGTGTCCGTGCCAGAGGAGCTGGTCAAGACAGCCTTCCGGCCACGACTTTTCCTACAGCCTCTGGGCCCAGGTGATGGGTGGGTGAGCAATCTCCCCTGTCCTCCTGCGTGATAACGGTGACTCCCTTGTAAACTTACCTCCTCCCCAGCCACCAACCAGCACGTTACGGCATATTGGAATAGCCGCACTGACCCGGCCGCAAAAGATCTTACTGTACACTTTCTCCCAAGACAATTGGTGCCTTTGCAACTTTAGATATTCGCGTATAAAGAATAGCTCCTACAAGATACCTTTCTGCTTCAACTTAGACCAGGAAGCAACTGGCTCTATCATCATCATCATCATCATCATCATCAGCTAATATCTGTTGCATGCTATGTGCCACGCTCTCTGCTCTCTTACTATAACCTGTGAGCTAAGAACTATTATTGACTCCATACTACAGATAAGGAAACGAGGCTTTGTCATGCACCCAGCCAGGTAGACTACATACAAAAAAAAAAATGTATATAATCTACGCTTTGAAAGCAGTGTTTATTAAAATACACTTCATTTTCAAAATGTAATAGAATCTACAGCTATCAGCTGTTAACGTGTGTATACATTTTGGGGGACACTTACCTCATTTGGGGAAGATAATTAGTGAAATTGTTTACCTTACTTGTTTAGTCTTGCTACCCATATTAATTCTTTCTGTTACTCTCCACTAAGCACGTTTAGAAAGTACTAGAGTAAACAAATGGTCACGAGCTGGTAGGAACAGTATTGGACTAACAGTTGGAGACGTGAGCTGTAGTCCCAGCCGTGCCGTTCTTTTGATGCGTACATTCGGGAGAAATCATATCACCTCTCTGAGCCTCAGTTTCCTCAGCTGTGAAATGACAGGGGGACTGAATGCTGTCTAAAAGTCTGTCCTTCCGTGTACCAGCGTGTACCAGCCACACTTTAAATCTTGAATCCACGAGGCATGGCAGCGTGTGTGCGCACCCATGCAGAAAACACTTCAGGAGCAACCGCTCGGCCACACCATCCATGTATTCCTTCCTTCCAGACGGCTTGGTGGGGGGGGGGGGGGTACCTCTCAGGAAGGATGAGTGGCTTGAAGCAAATGACTGTGAAATCCCTGGGAGAGCCAGATGCTCTTAACTCCGAGCTGGTTACTGGCTCACTTCTGATTCATGTCTCCTGGCTGATCTTCACTGGCTTCTTAATAGCTTGTCCTCTTTCTCCCTCGCCTCCTGCTATTGTCCATTCTTGCTCCTTTCGGGAATGGTGGGGACCAAATGTCACCCTTCTACTGGGAGAGAAGGTTCTGCCTGAGGAGACCCAGGCCCCTCACGCTCTCCTTGCTTCAGTCCAGGCACGTGGGTTGCAGAAGGCAGAGCTGATTGTAACAACTGCCATTTTTATCATCTCTTGGGCAGCCAAATATTTACACACGGCATGGAACTTGAACGCTTAGTGGGTGGTTCCTGCATTGATTGTCTGCCCTGTGCATGGGTGCTAGTCAATTTCTCATAATGTGATTCTTCCACTGTAATGGGGGGAGCACCCCCCCACACACACACACACACATTTCAGAGTTTCAAAAATCTTGTAAAACCCAATGTTGATGAAATAATGATGAAACAGACACTTTCCAATGCCCCTGATGGGAGTACAAGTAGGTATGACCTCTCTGGAAGGCAATTGGACAAACGATTTAAAGAACGCGCACCTTTGTATGAGCCAGTGTTTCCTATGAGAAAGTTGAGGTCCAAGCAAAAATCCTAAGAATGGCAACATTTAGATATAAGGCTGTTCACTAAAGCATCTATGTAATTGGAAAATGTTAGGCACAAAGCCAATTTCCAAGAACAGGGGATTGCAAAAATAAATTACAGTACATCCATTACAAATCATGTTATAGAAGAACATTTAACGACACGAGAAAATGCTCATGATACTGAAGTAAGTGAAAAACGTGGGTTCCAAAGCAGTACAGGTAGGCTAACTCATACAATCTATATATATTAAAACATAACAAAGTAAGCATACATGCCAAAATGTCAATAGTGGAATAACACACGATGCCTCGTTTCTGTTTTTAGACCTTTTTTAAAATTTTAACTTTATGAAACAGGAGGAAATATTTATATATACATCCATAACGTCAAAAACAAAACACATTCAATACATCTTTGTGTCCCAGGTCAGGCAGGGGGTAGGTTTCCTCTCTCTTCTAGGAACAAGCCGTTTCCTTCTGGCCACGCTACCTTCTTCTTTCTGCTCCTCATTCTTCCACTGGGAATCCTGCCTGATGGTGGTGGTGGTGGAGCGTGGGGGCTATGAGTCATTCCACCAGACTGCCCAGGCTTCAGGCCGTCCCCCACCAGTAACCCACCCCTGTCTGGGACACTGAAAGAGCTGACTGTGCACATCATTCCCCCGTGGCATCATGTTGGGAACTTGGAACTGACCATGATGAGAGTGCTTACACTACAGAAATAGGCAAAAGCCACAATCGGGGCTTTTCCGGACACTCTGGGCGGGTCCTGCGGTCGTTGTTTTAACAAGCCCTGCAGGTGATTCTGGCACACGCTGAAGTGCGCATTGGGCAGGGCATCCTTCGGCCCCAGGAAGGACTCTGCATACCCACAGGTGAGAGGGCCAGGTTCAGGGCTACCCCTCTTTAGATCTGGCTTTGCCAAACACAGAAATCCTAAACTTACCCCTGCCCACCAGAGAGTAACATTATTACCCAAACCACAAAGGCCCTACCCCTTTCCCATTCTCCACTTTTCCATGGGGAAGAAGATGTCAAAGACCGTTAGAGCCCTAGATCCTGAAAAGATTGTACGCCTCGGCCTGCTCCCGCACACACATCTAAATTAAACTGGTACAGAAGGAAGTCTAGCGATGCTCAGATTTTGTTACGCTAAGGCCGTGGTCAGCAAACTGCGGCTCACGAACCACATGCGGCTCTTTGGCCCCTTGAGTGTGGCTCTTCCACAAAATACCACAGCCTGGGCGAGTCTATTTTGAAGAAGTGGCGTTAGAAGAAGTTTACGTTTAAAAAATTTGGCTCTCAAAAGAAATTTCAATTGTTGTCCTGTTGATATTTGGCTCTGTTGACTAATGAGTTTGCCGACCGCTGCACTAAGGGAAGTATCAACTACTGAAAGTTTAGTCATTCTCCACCTCTTCTTTTTCACCACGCTTTGCTGTTTCCCTAAATAAATGCTTTGTCGTCCTCTTAGGTAATCAACCCAGCACAAATTGCCACCAAGAAGTGGCATACGTTTTCATTCGAGGCCTCCCAAGCAAACCTTGGCAGCTCCAGTTCCCCAGACACAGCCTTCTGCATATTCCAAGCAGGTGGTGAGGGCAAAGGGCCCCTGTCGATACTAGTCTCTTGCCGTGGGGAGCCATCGAGGGTCTGTGAGAACAAGACAGATAATCCGGGCCTAGGTCTGACCTCCACGGGACAGATGGGACATTGGTACCAATGCTCTAGATTTGACTGGTCACTGGATTCGACCAATGCTTTGAATGGGTGGGCAGCCCCTCGCCAATCAGGACAGAGACATTTTTTTCCTCCTTCTCCCCTCCAAAGCTTAGGTACGGCTGGACCGTCTTGGGCTATGTGCTGCCGAAGAGAGCACATGGATTGTCTTGGGATCCATAAGTCTCCAGGCATCACCTCCTGGCTGTTTGACCATCACCTCATTTCAAAGGCAGGCATCTTCCTACCCGCACTCACAGAAGAGAGCAGTCTCATAAATAACCACATACAAATCAAGTCGCTTCCATTTGGCTCCATTATGCACAGCATGTTTCGGGAAGAGCAGATTTGCTCTTCTAATTTGCTTTGGCTGCGATTAATATTAACATGAGGTGTCAGGGAGCAGGGACAGAGCCTGGCTTGAATGACTTGTCACAAGCAGAACACTGAGAGCAGCCAGCAACTGGAATCGTGCCCTGTGACTGCGAATGACTGGCTCAGCAGACGTGGGACACGAAGCAGGCAGCCACCCCCACAACTGCCACCCAGGCCCAACCCAAGACCACAGCATCACCCGCCTCACGGCCGTTTCTCAGAGATCCCTGCTGTCCATCCGCGTGATGCCGGAGAGGCCGAGTGCGCAAAGGCTCAGCGTATTCTCAGGTGGTGTACGTGGATGGCCATGCCACATGGGTGGGACTTGTGTGTTTCAGCCCATTGGTTCCGCTCACCATGACTCAAGGAAAAATTTCAGCACAGCGTATGGGAGAGAGGCATTACTTTTGAGATAGTGTGCTATCATTTATTTTTAAAAAGAAAATTACCTCCACATCTCAGCACTTTAGTGTCAATAATGCTTGCAACGTGCAGCCTCTCTGCTAGTGACACACCCGAGTCACCGCACCAAGGCAAGGAAACTAATCAAGAGGACCGAGACCACGTCCTGTGTCTTCATGGGCCCAGGACCCAGAGGACAGCAGCTGGGACTGGGCTAATGGCCATGAATTGGACAGATGAGCAAGAATAAGAAGAACCATGGGACTTACTAACTTGGAAGACCTGCCAGAGTCCCTTGTGTGGAAGAAAATGAACTAGCATGTGTATATAATCATATCCTAAAGGGGGTGCCTCCAAGGAGCTAGAGGTCAGAGGAGGGGCGGATGAAGCTGAGTTGGGGTGGTCAGGGAAGGTGGTGGAAAGGGAATTGAACTTTGTTGAAGGTTTGGGAAGTATATGAATTAGCCTAACAGCCTGTCCACACATTCAAGATAGTACACTGGGTCAGGGTCCAGGTAGGCAGAGGAGCAGGACTTGAGGTGAAGTGCAATTGAAGGGAGCCAAGTGTATCCCTGGTTAGACACCTTTATGTTGAGGAAGAGAGAATCCTGCCAGTGCAGAAGCCATGAGAGGACAAGAGCAGACCAGACCCGCCCCCTCCCAAGGGCTAGGACCTTTCTCCTGGCCACTTCTAGGAAGTACTAGTAAGTGGCACCCAAGTCCTGGAGCCTTGTCCCCAGTGCCTGGTGGGTGCTAATTACTGTGTTCAACACCTCCAGGCTCCAGGCTCCCTTTCAACTCTGGGGAATCTGACAAAGTGGGTTTTAATTTCCCACCAGATCTCCGCATTTCAAAGGCAGAGGTAGAGGGTGGGGGAAGGGTCTCTGTGACTGCAGTGGGGCTGTGAGCACCGACCTGATGCCTGCTGTGCCCTGGGGACCACGCCCACCTCTCACTGGAGCAGAGGGCAGCCTTTCTTCCTGGCTGCCTGGGCTCTGCTGTGGGGGCACCTCTCCCTCACACTTTCAGCTCTTAGGTTTACACAGCCCAAGGGGGATCAAGCCCTGGAAATCTCACTCCCCTGGGGAGGGGCTCAGAGTTCAGTTGCACAACTGTTTATCGAGCACTTGCTCTAGGCTTAGTTCTGGGGACCATCATTGGTTTAGGGCCTACTTAGACCCATATGGACCACTCACTTTTCCTAATGCTCACAACAACCCTAGTCTTACACACACGGGGTACAGGTGGCAAAAAACAGAGACCTGAGGGGTAAATAACTGCAAGGTCACAGTCAGTGAGGGGAGCACCATGATTTCACCCACAGTCTGATTCCCAGGCCTCTCTGTTTCTGCTCTTCCCCCACTGTGCCCCATTGCCTTCAGATAATTCCAAGTCACCCAAGAGAGAAATGTACAGACCCAAAACAGTGACTAACTTCATCCTTATTACCATATCTGATTCTCCTGCAGCCTTTTGAGAAAGGAAAAACACCCTCTTTTCACCAACATCACATAAATAAAGTTGGCATTACTGTTGATATGGTGTTCTAGTAACATTATTCTAAGTTCAATTGCAAAGTTTTTTGGAGCCCATGCTAATGGCCGTGCTCTTGGCATACAGCTTGTAAAGAAGATGATGAGCCATATGCACATCAGGATGGTTCGCCAAGACCACCCCCACCAGTCCCACTGACCACACTTCCACTCTCCTCTGGTCCCCAAACTGCCTGGCCCCATCTCCGGGGGTGCCATCTTTCCTTCTTCTGCAGCAGAACTATGCATACCCTTGTCAGTCTTGATCCCCTCATCCTGCCCTCTCATTTTCATCACTCGTTGGACCCATTAAACTCATCACACTCTCTTTCTCAAAAATCAGATATTTTTAACCAGCTTCTCACTCCCACTCCCATACCCACGCTTTTCCATTTTTCTCAGAAAACATGTCCCCTGACGCTTCTCTCTCCCTTCTTTACTCACTCTCTCCATCCTCCCTCCTCCCCACTTCCCCTCCCACTTCTTCTTGCTCTTTCTTAGTTCATTGCATTCGTAACCTCCAAAAAGCGTTCAGGTCAAGGTTGATAAAGTTAAGTGCTGTGCTCCTAATGCTCTCCCTCCAGGGAAAGGCACGTCTGAAGCTTTGAAGTGCGATTAGATGTGATTAGGAAGCCAGAGTCATCAGCCGCTGGAGTCTTGGGCTCCTGAAGTTTCCCCTAGCCTAGCCTATCAGTGGAATTCTCTTCCACCTAAAATTAAGCCTGCTTATCCTGGGTCTCCTTTCTGGTATGCGCTAGAGTGCAGGCATGCACAACACACAGCCCACTTCCTCCAGCAGTGTGAGATGCTAGGACGCTGCTTCCTCTTACACATGCCCAGACAGGACATTTTATCCGCTAAAATGCAGAGGCAATTTCCCAGCAATAAGTTGGATCATTGTGCTTTGAAATACATTTTCCCCACGCGACTCAAGTTATTTTCCTTTGGGATGAAAATACGTTGCCTATAAATATTTTCACTTTTCTTAGCTTGGTTTTCATGGAGGGGAAAAAAAAAAAAAAAAGGACTTGCTCACCATTAGTATTTGGTGGTGTCACATTGACTGCAGTTTAACTCCTGCCTCTGCTGCTTACCAGCTATGCAGCCTTGGGCAAGGTACTCAAGCGCTCTGTACAAAGAGGGGTTAGCAATAAACAACTCTCCAGGCTGTGTGAGGAGTTAATCAGGTGGTGTGTGACACCCACTGTGAGAGTTAATTTTGTGTCAATTTGACTAATGTTTGTCAAACATTATTCTAGGTGTTTCTGTGAGGGGTTTTTAAAAATGTGAGGTGAACATTTAAATCCATAGACTTTCAGGAAAGCAGATTGCCCTCCATAATGTGGGGGGGCCTCACTCAACCAGCTGAAGTCCTGACTAGAACAAAAAGACTGACCTCCCCCAGCAAGAGCAAATGCTCAAGCATGCTGCCTTTGAACTTCATCCACAACATTGGCTTTTCCTGGTTCTACGGTAGAATGCCTTCGGACTCAAACAGAAACATGGGCTCCTCAGGGTCTCCAGCCTCCAGCCCATCCTGGAGGTTTCGGACTTGTCAGCCTCCATAACTATGTGAGCCAGTTCCTTATAATAAATCTCTTTCTATGTATATGCACATCGTATTGGTTCTGTTTCTCTGGAAATGGTACATTGCCCCAGAGCTCCCAAGTCCATCCTGTGACTCTCATAATAATCCCTTTCTCAGGTGTCTGTCCATTTTCTCACCCAGGAGTGCCTCGCTAAATCATTACCATACATGTTGCTTTCATTCAACATGATGTTGTGAGATTCATCTTTATTGTCGAGTGCAGCTTCACTTTCTTCATTTTTTATTGTCGCATACTATTCTGTCATGTGAATCAACCACACTGAAATAGCCACGAGAGGCCCGGTGCCTTAGCACTGCTGCAGAGGTGGGAGAGGTTCCTGCCACTGCCGCTGCACTTGCCAGCTGTGAGCCTGGCTTCTGGTTGAGCGGAGCGCCCCTTGTGGGAGCGCACTGACCACCAGGGGGCAGCTCCTGCATTGAGCGTCTGCCCCTGGTGGTCCGTGCACGTCATAGCGACCTGTCGTTCCACCGTTCGGTCAATTTGCATATTAGTGTTTTATGATATAGGATTCTGCTGTTAATAAACTTCCTGCACAAAAAACACAATCTAAATGCAGAAAATTTGGTGTGCAACTGGGCCATGATCACTTTTTCAGTGAACACTAAAATTGTGAGGAGGTTGAACGGTTATGAATGCATCTGAAAACATTGGTATAAAACCAACAAAAAAGAAGATAAACACTGATCTATTAACTAACGGGTCCACTGAATGTGGAATACTTCCGCTGACATGAACCAGGTTTAAATCTAAAAAGAAAATATAAAACATTAGAGAAAGGAATTTTTACTTTAAAAATTGTTGTGATATAAGATGCAAATAAACAAGCACAAACCCTAATAAATTATGATAAAGAGGCAAGTCAGCAGCCAGTGCAGTTGTGCTGTAGATCACGTGGCTTTAAACTGTAATTTTCATACACCAGGCCCAGTCTGGATGAGGAACACCTGTGGTTCTCTGAGAGAGTGGCATCCACGTGAGCAGAAGCAGGTATGAGGAAACCACTCATGACCTCAAGTGGTAGTGGCACCTCAGAGCAAACCCTGCCAGCCTCCCTGTAAGGGGCAGAAGGAAGCAGAGCACAGAGTTCAAGTTGTGTGTTCACATTGTGACCAGTTCCCCTCCCTGCTTCCGAGCAGCCAGCAACATTTGCCCCAAATCTGCAGGCAGTGTTTGAGGTTTCCTCGAGCTTGAGGTCAAGGTTAGCATGGCCCTTGCCCATCACCCCACCCCTCAGAACCCTATGCTATTATTAAGATAAAGAAAAATCCCCTTCTTACTCTCTTTGTTTATTTAATTGCCGATTTTATTTTCTATTATTATCTTTTTTTCTAATAAATATGTACAGAGTTTCAGGTGCATCATGGTCTAAGCCAGTTTTATGGGTTAGCCTGGCACTATTATTTATAAGTTAAGAGTTGAGGTTTCAGGATTTCAACAGTGTTTGTTGGGAGGAGACTGGGAGATTGTTTCTACATCACACCAGGGGAAAGGGAACCAGTATTTCATGAGCAATTGCTCACTGCCCAGCCCATGTGTGAGCCACCTCATTTAATCTTCATAAACCATCATTCCCAACCAGTTCCATATTTTTCTCTGCATTTCACAGTCAAGGAGACGGAGGTCTGGAGATATTAAGTACTTACTTGTGGTCAAACAGCTCCTATTACTAGTAAGCAATCATCAGGAGTCTGGGCTGTGAGCTCAGCCGGCTTGGGGGATGACCCAGTTGCATCACTTCCACGTCGTGGGCCTTGGCAAATCATGTCCTTCCCCATGGGTGGGGATAATCATGGCGCCCTCTCCATGCGGTAATATGTGTAAAGGTACATAGGACAAAGCCTGGTCCGAATGGGCACTTTCTACTAGTCAGCAACAGCCATTTATTTGCTTGTGGCTGCAATTTGGTCAGGGTGCTCAGGGTAGACGCTCTCTGCTCTGCATGGCATCAGTTGGGGCAGCTTTACCTGGGGCTACAGCCAGATTGGCTGGGTCCCCAAGGTCCCTCTTTCTCTCTTTATGTGGCCTCTTCTCTCGAGCAAGACAGTTAGATTTCTTTGCCTGGTCCCTAAGGCTCTACAACTTGACTCTGAAAGGGAAGTGCCTGGTCCCTTAAGGCCAGAATTGCTTCGACTAAGTTCCATTGGTCCAAGCCAGTCACGAGGCCAGGTTGCTAAGGGAGGACGAGTAGACTCCAGCTTTGGAGGGAGGAGCAGCGTATCCTGCGGGAATGAAAGCACCTGGCGGCCATCTTCGTGGAGGATTCAGACTGTAGAAATTTAGGGCAGGTGAGCCAAAGTGGTTAGACGTCATAAGAGGAGACATTCTGGAGGCTCTGAGAAGAATGGGTGGGGCTAGAAAAGGAGCAAGATATTCCGGCAGAAAGAGAAATTTGAACAAAGACTCAAAGCAACGTTCCATGAAGTGGCCTGAGACGCAGCCGCTTGCCTGAGGTAGGGCCTGTGGATAAGAAGCTGAGCTGTAGGGAGGGAGGGGAGAGAAGGGCGGTTGGAGTGTAGAGGGCTTTGAAAGGGAATCCCAAGGGCAGCGGGGAGACTAATGTCCTCTGGATGGAGAGAGACATGCTGGAAGTGGTGTTTCGGGAAGTCATCTGCAGCAAGTCCCCGGGAGGGGTGGGGGAGCACAGACACTGCAGTCAGCAGTAATGTGGGTCTGAGGGCATGAGAGACCAGAGGGTTGTCCAGAGGGAGGAGGAAGGACAGAGCATCTCTGTTGATGAGTCTTTGCCAGTGTTTTATATCCTGTCTATGGTTGTCCTGGAAGGAGGGGAGGGAAGAGACTAGGCCTGCCTAAGCCCCAACTCCCTGTGTGACAGACCAGACCTCCATCAGGAACCACATTTTTCAGAGGAGCAGGTGACACTCAGCCATCAGGGAAGGTGTGGCCCTGTCCATTTTCCCCCAGAAGAACCAGTTTGTTGGGACCCATTCTCATTCTTTGCCCTTAGAACAGGGCACTTTCTCCTCAGTGCTGAGCCAAGGTCCCCAGACTGCAACCCCTTCTTCCTATGCAAACCTTCCCCCCAGAATAACACCCCCTCCCAGACTTCCAAATACACCCGTGTCTCCCTACCTTAGACTATGGTCTCCTGGAATGTCTCTGCTCTCTCCTTGTCCCCTGCCACAACCCTTCTCCCATTCAGAGCCCAGGTGCACCCCTCTGCAGGGAAGCCAGCCAGACACAACCAAGCCTCCTCTAGACTCACACAGCCTCACCACCTCAGCAAAGCCCGGCACACACATGTTTTCTCTGCATTTCAGCCAAGGAGAGAGAAGGAGGCCTAGAGAAAGTAAGGACTTGCTTATGGTCATATGGCCCTTCTAAAATGTGGTGTGTCTTATCAGCACAGCTGCACTGGAGGGCAAGGGCTGTGTCTCTCTCGTTTCTCTTTCCCTCACAGAGCTTAGAACAGTGTTGACCGGGCAGTAAGTACCTAACCTAAAGGCAGAGAAGATGAGTTGTTCCTGGCCTCAAGCCCTCTGCTTTCTACGCAGCTAAGACACAAATTCTTTGATAACTAGCAAGAGTTAGGAGGTATCGCAGTGAAACCAAGAGGCCCCTGAAAATCAGTCAATATCTGTTATTATTATTATCCTTGATCATTCTTTATCAGAACCGTTAGAAGCGCCAATGCTTGTTAACGGTGTAGTTTGTTATCGGTGGCGATCAGGTTGGGAGATGGATGTCTTAGGCTGGGTTCACTAGAAGCAGAGCCCGAGGCAAGGATTTGGCACACATGATTGATTGGGGGAGTGCTCTCAGGAGGGAGAGAAGCAGAACCTGCCCCGAAGGACCTTAGCAAAGGATGTAGTTTCTGCTGAAGTCTGTTCGCAGCCTGATAGGGGTGAGGATGAGGTGGGGGCGGGGGGAGGGCACTGTTTTGCCTGGAGCTGTCTTAGTTTTAGCAATGAGAGTTCTTTGTCCCAGGGACCCCTCAGTTACGGGCAAACACTGTGAAAGTCAGCTTTTGTACTCCAGGTCCATCAGTCATCGGCTGTGGGTTGCTCCTGGGCAGGGTCCTAGGCCAGAGGCAGGCCTCTGGTGAACGGGCGGTAGTGATGCACCAGCCCAGTAAAGGGATAAGGGGTCACTAATGGTGTTCACTCCCCCAGACAAGCCCCTCCACAGCGTCCCTCCGCCCCTCCACACACAGCTGGGAGCAGCACCCAGCACAGGCCAATCTGCCTGACCCCTGCAGCGGGGGATGGGCCCACAGAGCGCAGCCTCCTCCAGGCCCCTCTCTGGGCTAATTCTGAGAACACCTAATAGGTTTCATAAAACCCTGTTGGCTTCCTGGTTGTTTGCGACTCAATTAAATTAACAAATTGGTCTCTTTGCCCAGAGTCTTCCCACCGCCTGTATTTTAGCATATGTCAGTCAGGCGGCCCAGCGTCTCCAGATGGCTACGCGCTCACTCTACAGATCTGATGCCAACTCGTTGCTGGGAAGTGTGTGTGTGTGTGTGTGTGTGTGTGTGTGTGTGTGTGTGTGTGTGTAGAAGCTCAGAGACAGAGACACAAAGCCAGATAGGAGAGAGATGGAAAATGAGGTAGGTGAGACAGAAAAAATGAGAGAGAGGAAGAGGGAAGGTATATTGAGGCAGGAGAGCTTAGATTCTCTCTCACAGGTTAACTGGCAGGTGCCAAGGACCCTCCCCTCCCTGCAGGGAAGCCCTCTCCTTCTTGGGGGGTGAGGGAGAGGGGCAGGGGTGCCTGAAGAAGACTCTCTCAGCCTTGAGTTTCTCTGGAAGACATTGCCAGTGGTGGTTCTCGAAGTGTGTTCCCTGGGCCAGCATCATCAGCCTGACTCGGGAACTTGTTAGACAAGCTAATTCTCCGGCCTCACCCCAGACCTCCTGAATCAGACTGCGGGTGGGGCCCAGGCCTCGGGGTTTCACAAGCCCTGATGAGTTTCTGATGAGTTTGAGAAACACGCTCCTGAGGTTGTAATGCTTGACCCTCAGGAGCTGTGCGAGCTCCACGCACGGAACCCGCCCTCCGCCATGGTCACGGGCTGCTGCCTTCCAAAAGAAGTGAGGTGGGTGGTCTTTGAGCTGGCACCACGCTCAGAGTCACTTGAGTGACCCTCCCTAGCCCTCAGTTAACTGTAGGGATTGGGGAAACAGGAAGAGGAGTCAGGCAACGGCCCGGAGGAAAGAAAAGGAAACGTGGAGCAAAGGCTGTAAAGGCTTCAACTGGCCAGTGACAGCTCCTGCGCGGCGGGCTCTCAGCTCCTGTCATGCAGGACCAAGATGGAGAGGAGGCACTAATGGAAGTGCAGCCTGACCCAGTGATGGAAGGTCAGTCTAGAGGTTAATGGTGGTGTGCTCTGGATTCTGTTGGGGAGGGGCAGAGGAGGACAGGAGGGGGATGGGAGAGGGTAGGAGGAAGAGGAGTGGGAGAAAGAAGGAGACAGATACTGGAGAGCTGGGGGCCCAAACACAGGCTCCTGCTCCAGGCCTAGAGTTTTAGGAAGACCATCGTCATTGTCCATCCATCCACCTTGCTCTTCTGGCTTCTGAGGCTGGAGACCAAGTGGTGAGAGAGCCTTAGTGTGGCCCTTGGGGAGAGGCCTGTTCTCATTTCAGCAGGTGTGGATATTAAGGTTGGTCCACGTGCCTGGCATGAGTAGAATGGTCAGTGACCTCAGACACAAAGGTCTTCAGGGCCCAGGCAGATAACAGAAGAGAGGAACACAAGCTGGATGGAAAAGCCAGAACAGACGTTGTGAGTTGGGTGTGCAGGCACTGGAATCCTGGCCCTGTCTGCACCATGCCGCCAGGCTCCAGCCTGTTGTTAGCACCCAGACAAGCAGCCACGTGCCACCAGACTGACCAGCTCCAGATGGACATGTAAGATATCAGATCACGTGGGAGAAGCTACACGAAGCTCACTCACGGCCTGAGGGTGGTGGGGAGGCCTGGCCATGGAAATGGGCTGTGAGGGGCTGGGACCCCATCCTGTAGTGATGGGGCAGTGAGGCTTTTTACAGCGAGGACCACTCTCATCAGATCCCTCTAGGAATGGGCCTGAGAGGGACTCATTCTGTATCTCCTCTGTATTCTGATGCCTGCTCCCTTTCTTCTGTTTAAGGGTAAATGTAATGCTGGGCACCTGGAGTGCATTCTTTATTTAAGCCCCCTGCCTTCAGGAATATAAAATATTTATCTTCTCTATTTGATCCAGCAGAGCTGAGGACCAAAAAGTGCAATAACCTGTACTGAGTCCTTAGCCAGGAGGCGGGGGGGAGAGGGGGGGGGGCGGCGGTGTGAGGGGCTGGAGGCAAGACAAGAATGTAGTCTCTGGCCCTGGGGCTCCCACTCACGACAAAGATTTTTGTAGGAAGGGCCCTGCAGGTGGGGAGGGAGAAGGGAGCTGGAGCTGGTGGGGCTCTACAATTTGTATTGATCAAAGAACTCCTTGTGGCTTTGGCCTTGAATAATAGCAGCTGCGGCTCTCCTCACCTTTGCCTCCTCCAGATGTCCTCAAACACCCTAAGATTTATTTCTACTTGGAAATAGCAACAAATCAATGCAGGAATGTCAGGGACACGGCTCACCTAAGGGGCTCAAAGCCCTATGTCTTACTTCCCAGTTGGTACTTCTGAGCATTAGGGTGTCCACTGGGGTTTGAAAACTAGAGGTCTCAGATTACCTGCAAGCTTTAAAAGTGGTTTCTTTTGGTTTTTTTTCAATAGAAAAATTATGTTCAGTTTTACTTTTGTTTCTATGTGATTTGAGGGTTCTTTATTTTATATATATATATATATATATATATATATATATATATATATAAATTTATTTCAGGGAGCAAGGGAGAGAGAGATAGAAACATCAGTGATGAGAGAGAATCATGGCTCGGCTGCCTCCTGCATGCCCCACACTGGGGATCAAGCCTGCAACCCACGCATGTGCCCTGACCAGGAATTGAATCATGACCTCCTGGTTCATGGGTCGACACTCAACCACTGAGCCATGCCAGCTGGGCTTGAGGGTTCTCTTAAAAACAAAGAGCAGGTATGTCATTTTAACATTTAAAAAATAAAAAAAACAAAGGGAGAGGTAAAGAAAAATTATTATTTCTACCAAACTGTTCACTCTGGCTTAATGTTAGTTTTCTTTTGTTGGTGGTGCTAAACTCTAAATGCATTGGGAGCAAATGAATTCAACATTGGGGGTGCTTGACGCTCCCTTCTCTGCCTGCCATGAACCCCCTCTCCCGGCGAAGGCTGAGGGGCCCTTACAATTGGCCAGTGAGCCTCAGCCTGATGGACTTTTCCATTTCAGTAGTCAAATGAGGTGGGTGGGGTGGAGATTAAGGTGGATTAAAGGATTACAGTTAGGATTACCGTTAATCAAATGCCCAGCGTCTACAGAATTGAATTTGGGATTGGGGTTAATAGCATGTTCCTGTGAAATAAGGTAATTACTTCAGCGAGGACCGCTTAATGCAGTGGGAAAGCGGCTTCTGGTTTACTAAGCACTTGTATGTGTCAATATCTTGAGTGCAGAATTGACAGGGCTCGCTTCAGTACCGACCTGGGGTGGCCTGGTTTTCTT
Organism: Corynorhinus townsendii; assembly: GCA_026230045.1. Classification (NCBI taxonomy): domain Eukaryota; kingdom Metazoa; phylum Chordata; class Mammalia; order Chiroptera; family Vespertilionidae; genus Corynorhinus; species Corynorhinus townsendii. The sequence continues at coordinate 11,287,008 of JAPDVU010000007.1, forward strand.
TTCTAACCCCATTGATTAACTTGGCTTTCAACAGGGCTTCGCCGCCCTGTTTTCTAAAGTCAGAAACAGGAAATGATCTGCTGAAATAAATTTCCCTGGAGCACAGCCATTCATTTAAAAAAAGAAGCGAGGAAGACCGAAACACTTTGTTCAATATCTGGGAGATGCAAAGCCCCGTGGTGATATGCAAAGTACAGAGAGGCTGGAGGCAGGAGTGTGTCTAGGAATTGGGGCGCCCAAAATACTCTCAGATAAAAGGAAAATAAATAGACCTGGCTTCCTCTAAGAGGAAAGAGAAGGGAGAAAATAACCCCACGTTATCTCCTCTCCTTTAGTCCTTACCCCCAACCCCCACTGGAATAGCTCATTAACCCTTGACAGCCCCTTTCCTGAGATAGAAAAAAGAGAGTTTTGAAGAAAAAAAGAAGAGTTTTTAAGGGCCCCGAATACCTGAGGTGTGTTGCAGGGTGGGAGAAGGGGGCGCTGGATGTGGGGGTGACAAGGAGGGCCCTGGGCTTCTAAAGGATGACCTTTGGTCTGAGGTAAAGGAGATCCATGAGGGCCTGGAGGGGGGAGGGGGAGAAGGAAGGTGTTCCTAAGGACGGAATAGCAGGTGCCCAGGCCCACGGACCCAACTGGAGGATTGGATAGAGTGGGCATAGGCTGAAGGCAAACTCAGGATTGGTCTGATTCCCTTTTGTGTCCCTGTGACTTTGGCAGTGTGGGGCTGGTCATGTTGAAAGAGGCTGAATGGAGAGCCAAACTGAGCACACGTTGGATAATAGTGTAGCCTAGTAGGAGCACCCTGGGCCTGGCACCTGGCTTCTTTCAGGGTGCTGGTGTGGACCTGGCTGGCATCAGGTGCCCTGGGATTAGAGATCTGCTCTCGGTGCCTACAGGGGGTGGGCCCAGGACAAAACCCCCCCTTCTAGAGGGTGGGAGTCTCTGCCGCTGACCCTGGGGAGGACGTGTGAACTGGCACTTCTGGGAAAAACAGTGGCATTGGGAAGCCCAGAACTTTATGAAGGTTCAGATAAATTTGGTTCAAAGCACAGAGTCCCATGTAGTCCAGGAAGAGTGCCAAGGCTGAGGGGGTTCAGAAATGGGTAGGGAGATGGCAAGTGAAGCCAACCATGTGGTCACTTTTGAAGATAGCGTTGCCAGGTAACATACAGGGTGCCCAATGAAATTACAGGTAAACTACAAGTAATTTTTTAGTGCATATATAGCCCAAATGTTGCATTTCTTTCCTTCCTTCCTTCCTTCCTTCCTTCCTTCCTTCCTTCCTTCCTTCCTTGTAAACCTGGCAACTTTATCTGAAGATGAGTACAGGTGTTTTTTACTTCCTCCTTTGATTCGTTCTGTATGTGCTACGTTAGCTCATGACCAGATATTACTTTGGCATCAGGGGAAAACAATGCTAGTCCCAATCCTGCACTAATTTCTGTTGGGTTAGGCTGAGGAGATGGCCAGTCTGGAGACAGGAGGGCGCTGAGGAACAAGTGCACCCTGCCAGCACCCTGACTGGGTCCAAGGCTCCCAGACTTTGCAGCAGCTTCCAGTCTTACATCCTTATCATCATGGATCGTTTCCGTCACATCCAATCTCCTAAAAACTCTGGTTTTTCCCTCCTTACCCCTCTAAGTCCATTAACATCCCTTGCGCCTGAGTCCCTAGGCCTTATAGATCTTTCCTGTCCGTCAAGCTTTTCTGGGAGAAGGGCCCTCAGCACCATTGTCTGCTTACCTTACAATCTCAGGCATCTTTCCCGCCCTTCCACTTATCTCATGGGACTTCCTTAACAAGAGGTTAGATATCAAATCATACAGATACCGAAGTGTCTAATCTCATTCCAATCCTCAATTCTTGCTTGTTTTTAGCCTATTTGAATTCTTAATGAAATTCTGTTTAAGTATACTTATACTAGTATATGTATATCTTAAAATATTTAACTTCCAGAGTCCTCATCTGGATCTCACTATTGAGCACTAATTAGAAACAATCCAGTCTGGCCTTTGTCTTTAATGGTTTTATAAGTGTGAGGCTTTGCCTTTCTAATTAGATGATAAACTGGTCTTTTGCTTCCCTAATCTCTCCCAGGACCTGCCACAGAGTGGGGTGCACGAAGCGGCAGTTTAATGACATGTCTCAAGCCACCTGGCTCAGGTGTTCTGTTCTCTCCTCGCTGCCTAAGTCCCTGCTCCCAGTGCAGTCCCCCCCCACCCCACCATTAAAAACAGGCTCAGTTTTTATTTTATTTTTTTACTATGTTTTTATTGATTTTTAGAGAAAGAGAAAGAAAGAAACATCCATATGAGAGAGAGAAACACTGGTTAGCTGGTCCCTGCACACCCCCTATTGGGTATGGAGCCTGAAACCTGGGCATGTGCGCTGACCAGGAATCAAACCAGCAACCTTTTGGTGCCTGGGACAATGCTCAACCAACTGAGCCACATCGGCCAGGGCTGGGCTCAGCTTTTTAACCCATCGTTTGTAACATCTGCATCCCCTGATGAATGAGTTACACTTTTTCAGTTTAATTGGCACATCTCTCAGAATCACACTTCTTTAGCTATTAAGTATGCCCCCAATAAACCTCCACTTCTCTCGAATTGGGGAGCAGAAGGCCTTGAGTCTCCTTGATTTCCTTGAGTTTGTGAGAGTACTGATTAATATGTATTAGTTATTCACCAATATTGTTGTTTATATTAACTTGAATAGCAATGTTGCCATATAAAGCCATTTTAAAAAAAGAAAATATATGTTTCTCTAAATACAAAAGCAATGCAGACTTTAAAAATATAGACAAGCACAAAGGCAAAAAAAACAACAACACAATACAAACTTTAATTCTCCTATTGTAATCACTTCATATGTATTTTTCCAGTATTTTTCTAATTATACATTATTACAAAGCATAGGCACATATAATTTTGTTTTATTTTCCTAGACAGGAAACATTTAGGTATTGAGCTTTAGTATTTAGCTAACCTGTCCTTCAGAGAGAACTGACTCTTTACTTGGGGCCCCTGGAGAGAAGGTGGGTGGGGGCTTTGCATTCCTCTTCCTGCTGCTCACGTGAGTCACTCATTGGGGGCAACACTAGCCTTTCCAGGGACTCTCCAAACACGTCAGTATTGCTAGCTGCTAACTTGTATTCCAGCCGTTCTTTTAGGCGCTTCGCTTATCTATCCAAAGAATGTTTTTCTGAGAGCTTGCTGTGTGGCAGGCACCGTCCTAGGTGCTGGGGACATGGCAGTGGAGAAAACCATGTTTCGGTCCAGGGCACAAAGAATCTTACAGAAGCTCTGGGCTGTAGAGGAACTTGTCAGCTGTAAACTTCATCTTAGTGTGCTTGGGCCTTTTCCTCGTGGGACCATCATGCCGGTATCTTTGGTGTTGATCAGGTGATCAGAGGAGACGCTACCAAGCTCCTGCATGAAGGGTGAGGTCTGGCTGCCAGATGCCCAGGAGCTGAGTTGGGGAGATGGCACCTGGGGACTCGAGCAGATTCAAGCTAATCCGATGGCATTGGGTTCCAGAGCCACTTACCAGCTGGGTGAATATGGGCGTGTTACTTAACCTCTCTGTGCCTCAGTTTCCCCAGCCCACGTGATGAAAACAGCACCTCCTAGGTTACTGTGAGAAATAAAGGGTTCAATAGCCATGATGCTCTTGGAAATTTTCTTGGCATATAGTAAATGCTCAGTAAATGTTAACCTTGCAGTTACACTGGGTCAAAAATATGGCAGAAACCTCAGGCATCCTCAGGTTGCTCCCACAAAAGAAACACTATTTTAACACTTTCTCTTCTGGGCTCCTGGCCTTGCTGTTACTGTCTTTTCATTACAGTCTTAACTATCAGGTCAAATCCTACCTTTCAAAAGTACTTTTGAAGAACATACTTCTTGCTAAGAGCTTGGCTACTGGCCTAGGTCCCAAGTATCCTTGCTGTTACTGTCTTTTCATTATAGTCTTAACTATCAGGTCAAACCCTACCTCTCAAAAGTACTTTTGAAGAACACACTCCTTGCTAAGAGCTTGGCTACTGGCCCAGGCCCCAAGTATCCTTGTGTGTGAACTTGTCTTTTTAAACCAGAATGCTACAGAACATCTGAAAGATGCAGCTGGACAACCAATCTTCAAAATAAAAGCAAGCACAGTGAATTCCCAGCTGTGCGAAGGTAGGATCAGTGTCCAAGTCCTTAGCAATTGTATTCTAGTCCCACCCTGATGAATTTCTGACTCATTAACAGCATCATCACAGAGCAGGCCTGGAAACTGAAGATGATTGCAAAGGAGGAACTTTCACCGCTTAGTAACACTCTTTAAAAGAAGGAGTTTTGTTGTCATCTTTGTAAGGTAAAGAGGATCTAAAGCACTTGGCTAAGAGAAGTTTCAAAAGTTTGTGAAACCTGTGTTTTGACCCCATCGCTCTCCCTCCTCAGTGGACAGGGGACTCAGCCTTTCTTTTTTTTTATTAATATATTTTATTGATTTTTTTACAGAGAGGAAGGGAGAGGGATAGAGAGTTAGAAACATCGATGAGAGAGAAACATCAATCAGCTGCCTCCTGCACACCTCCTACTGGGGTTGTGCCCGCAACCCAGGTACATACCCTTGACCGGAATCGAACCTGGGACCTTTCAGTCGCAGGCCGACACTCTATCCACTGAGCCAAACGGTCAGGGCTGACTCAGCCTTTCTGGAGACCAGCTTCCTCACCTGTAAAACGGGAGGGTTCCCTTGCAGAGAGATGGCAAAATGCACATTTGCATCACCACTCTCTCTGAAACCCACCAGAATGAACCAAGGAAAAAAATTCAACCCTAATATGACTAGAGAATGAACACAATCTCACAAGACAGATTAAAAAAATATTCATTTATTCCTTCCTGTTTCATTCGTTCAACAAATACTTACAGAGCGCCTCTGAGATGCAAGGGCTGCTCTGGATGCCAGGAGTTCCATCAGCTACACGTGATGAAAGCCAAGCCCAAAGAAAGGAGAGCACCAGGGTCTGACACCTTTTTCCTCTAACTCAAAACAGGTACAGATTTAGGAATGTGAGTCAGAACGTTCATAGGATTCTGTAGCAAAGACTTTAATCTTTCCCAAAGAGAGGCCTGGTCTTTGCCCATAGCTTCTGGGATGTAATCTCTAAAGCCCATGGAATGTCATGCCTGATAGGAATGTTTTTGTTTGTCCAGGCCCTTGAGTCACTCCAGATAGTCTAACAATGTGATTGGGGATGGGGTGGGATTGGAGTAACAGGGTATCAGTGAGACCTTGGAGGCTGGAGACGGAGAGCAGCCACATGGGCAGCCAGCCATGCCTGTGTGACAGAGCCCTAGTAAGAGCTCTGGACACGGGGGCTTGGGTGCCCTGTCCTGTGGGCAGTACTCTGTGTACAGAATCACACATCATTACTAGGAAAAGGGGTAGTGGCCCCACTTCACTGAGAAGGAACGACTGGAAGGTCTGTGCCCGGAACCCTCCTGGACTCTGCCCCATGCACCTCTTCCTGTGGCTGACTGTGATCTTACACTTGCACGAACTGTAACGGTCAGTGTAACGGCTCTCAGTGAGTTCCGAGTCCTAATGAGTTATTGAACGTAAGGGTGGTGTTGGGGACCCCTGGACTTGCAATGGTTGTCCAAATCGGCAGGAAAAATATGACTTATACAGATATCCACTTCCTGGTTTAGGAGAAAATAAACCTGGTTTTCTGCCTAGTATTCATTCAAAGATTAAAATGTTAAAGAGAAGAAAGGAAAAAGAAGCTTACTAAAGAAAAATGGGAATGAATTATTTTTATAAGCTTGCAATAAGAAAGGCCTTTCTAAGCATGATGTGAAAAGCACAGCAATAAAGAAAATGTTTGACAAATTTGTCCACTTAAAAAAACTTGAACATTTTTGATGGGGGGAAAGAAAAGACAGTCTAAGAAAGTCAAAAGTCCATACCCAGCTGGTGTGGCTCCGTGGTTGAGCATCAACCTATGAACCAGGAGGTCACAGTTTGATTCCCAATCAGGGCATATGCCCAGGTTATAGGCTCGATCCCCAATAGGGGGCATGCAGGAAGCAGCCAATCCATGATTCTCTCATCATTGATGTTTCTATCTCTCTCCCTCTCCCTTCCTCTCTGAAATCAATAAACATATTTTTTAAAAAAAAAATGTTCACAGTTCCTGATAGTTTCTTTTGGGAGCTGCTGCACCAGTCCGGTCCTGTTCACCTCTGCACTTCTTGTGATACAATAAAAAACAATGTTTGTTTTGTTAAGCCACTGTTGTAGGGTTACTATTATGTGAAGCTAAATGCAATTCCCTAATGATACAGTGGGTTAGAAAGCCATGGAGAGGAAAGAAGAAGCTAGCTAGATCAGATAGCTAGAAGAAGAACCAGAAAAGTATAGTGTCTTAGCGGCCAAGGGAATCCAGTTTGCCCCAAAGAAGGCCATTGCCAGCAGTTGCAGAAAGGGCCAGAAGGCAATTGTAGAAAGGGCATTCTAAGGACAAGCGTGGCAGAGCTGTGAGTGGATGGGAGGCTGGCAGGGCAGCTTGGATGCAGTGGAGAAGATGCCCAGGCAGTTGAAGAGGCAGAAGTCAACACATTTATCAGGTTGTTGACACAAATGTTCAAAGTGACTGGGATAATGGCAGGGTGAAAAGAAAGAGTGGGAGTCAGGTGCCAAGGAGTTATCTAAGAGTTTAGGAATGGGTCCCAGAGAGTCCTGCGTGTAAGAGAGTCCTAGCAGCACCCAGACAGCATTTCACCAGCCGGTCTTGTCTTAGTGATGTCACAGCTACTGCTTGTTTCCAGTTTTCTGTGGTTGGCCAGATGCTCCGGAACAGTCTCTCATGCTCATGATTAATAAAGTTGGACCTAGAGAGCCATGTGCCTATTGACTAACGGGGGAGGGGAGGGGGGAATGTGCCTTTCCTCAGATTAACACTCTGAGAATTACATGTTTTTCTTGGCCTCCTTTACCTGGTGTCCAGGTAACTGGAAAACCAACTTTATAGGCAGGAGATTGCTTGATGAGCTCAGGACCAGAATGCTTAGATTAGTGTGTTTTCTCAGGAGCGGTGGGGCAGGTGAATCCCCTGCACCGGGGCTGTGTGCACCTCTCTCAACTCCGGTCCCCCCATCTTTCTTCAGTTGTGCAGAGCCCGTGAGGGCTGCTGGAACTAGGGCTTCCTTCATGCTGCGATCTGAGCATGCAGATACTCCCTGGGGAGGCCTGGCATAGCTGTGTTCTTGTCTTCTCAGCAGCTCTTTTAGAAGCCACCAAGAGCCCTAACCGGTTTGGCTCAGTGGATAGAGCGTCGGCCTGCGGACTGAAAGGTCCCAGGTTTGATTCTGGTCAAGAGCATGTACCTTGGTTGCGGGCACATCCCCAGTAGGAGGTGTGCAGGAGACAGCTGATCGATGTTTCTCTCTCATTGATGTTTCTAGCTCTCTATTCCTCTCCCTTCCTCTCTGTAAAAAAATCAATAAAATATATTTAAAAAAAAAAAAAGAAGCCACCGAGAGCTAGGTGGTCATCCTCAAATTTGGGGCTGCATTACTGATACTCCTATAAATCAAAGACAGATGAGGATAATAATCACTTCAGTTCTTTCCAGGTTGATATCATAGCTTCAAGTCCCAGAACCAATACAACCCCTAACAGTGGCCGGAGGTGGGCCAAGGTGCTGGCCCCCCTGTGCTTGTGCCTGCTCCTTTCTGCACAGTGGCCAAGGGATGGCCTTCCCCGCAGAGCAAGCAAGCTTTTGCCTGGTGGCTGATGCACCTACTTTTTGGCTCAGAAAATAGAGCCACTAAACCCATGGGGATAACACTTGTTCTGGGTATTTTCAAAGAGAGTAGAGAAATATGTGGAAAAGGTGAGCAAGTAACATCCTTTATCCCTAGGCACAACTCCGTGCACATTGTCCAGAGCTCCCAGCCTCCCCCACCCCACACTGTGTGGCCCCACCCTGGTCTGAGTGCACCTCTTTCAACAATATGGCAGCAAGGCACCTGCCCAGGATGGCAGGGGCGTGAACACCTGGGTGCTGAGCAGCAGGAAGCCCTGGAGAAGGGCAGTCTGAAGGTAAGACTGGAGGTGCTGTGGCAGCAGCCATCAGATTCCTAAAAGGAGCACTAGGAAGCCATGCTGGGTGTAAGAAGACTGCACACCCTGGCAGCAGAGTAGCTTGTTTCAGAGGAAATTGGATGCTGGGCAGGCCATCTCACCCAGAAAGCCAGGGACACTGTGAGGAAGAATGTGGAAAGGATTCTTTTACTGGGGAAAAGGTCACACCTTATATAACTTATGAGGTCTCTTCCAATGCCCATGTGCCGGATTCTGTGGCCTGATACTATGGCAACTTACCAGAATTGTATGTGGAGAGTATCCCATGTTGTGTGTGTGTGTGTGTTTATGTATATCCTGGCCATTGGTTGTCAAAATCCTCCCAGCCATAACCTTGAGATGAACAGAAAAGTTTTGGTTGAGTGTAAATAGACACAGAACATCATGACTTTGGAAGGAGATCTTAAAGCACCAGGTGTACTTGGCACTGAAAATACATAGTTGCATTGTTTTGGATATGCTAATATGAAACATACTCCAGAAGTCTGAAGTGAAAACAAAGCAAAGGTCAACAGTGTGAATAGCATACCTCCATCCATTTTTAAAATGATATATATGTATCATTTACAATGATATATCCTATCTAATAAAGAGAGAATATGCTAATTGACCATCATGCCTTCACAAAGATGGCAGTGCCCACAGCCAATAAGGAGGGAATATGCTAATTGACTGCCATGCCCTCAAAGATGGTGGCGCCCACAGCCACCAGATGGCAGCACCCAGTCCCCTCAGCCCTGCTGTGGTGGCAGGCATGCGGCATGGCCGGGCCCACCCCCAGGTGGGTCCGGCTGCTCCGCGCCTGCCTCCGGAGACTCCCAGGCCCCTCAGCCCCCCAGCCACCCAGGGCTGGCCCGAGGCTCAGGTAACCAGGGCCAGCCGAGGCTTGCACTGCTAGCAGTGGCAGCAGCAGAGGTGTGATGGGGGTGTCACCTTCCCCTGATCGCCGGGTCGCCTCCCACCCCTGAGGGCTCTCAGACTGTGAGAGGGGGCAGGCCAAGCTGAGGGACCCTCCTCCAGTGGATGAATTTTCATGCACCAGGCCTCTAGTGTGTGTGTGTGTGTGTGTGTGTGTGTGTGTATACACACACACACACACACACACACACACATATATATTTGTATATTCATACATAACTCTGGAAAGAGACCCAAAAACCTGATAACAGCAGTTGTATCTAAGGAAAACTGAATGACTGAGTGTGTGGAATAAATTACTTTCCACCGGATTTATTTACTTATTTGTATATTTATTTTACTTCTATGTAATGTGCTTATTATACCTATCAAAACAACAACAACAACAACAATAATAATAAAATAGACCTTAGCTGCCTTAGTGGGAAACCCAATTAGTAGCGAGTGGGGGGGGGGGGGGGGTGTGTGAAGAGGGCAGCCTCTAGGAGTCCCAGGGAGATGAATGCCCATATTTAAATGAATGTCAACTTGGCCCAAGTTTAGAAATCATCTGTGGTGAATTCAACATAGAACTAGATTAGTTTGAACTTGAGCCGCCCTCAATTGGATCATAAAAATGAAAAAGGGTCTCATGACTGTTAATAAGTAAACAAGTGGCATTCGCTTGGGTTGGGAACACTAATTCCCGTACTCCTGGATGGGCATTCTGGCACCTGGGTGGGGTTTCCATTTTGCCACCAGCTGGTGGTGTGACCTTGGGCAAGACACTTCGTTCCTCTTGGACTCCTGGAGGAGTAACAAGCTCACAATTCATTATCTAATTCATTCTGTGGGAAGGGGGGTGCGTGTGGAAAAATGGCTGCAGAGCAACAGAAACCTAAGGTCCTGGGAAATCAGAGAGCCTAAAAAGGAAAGCACAGCCTCCATGGGCTAAACTTGGACAGAACTGCCATGTCCCGTTTTCTGCCCCAGCTTGGCAGGCCCTTTACCAGGCTCCAATGAATCACCAAATCTCTGTCCTGCCTGGCTGGAGGCACAGCTCACTGCACAGATGGTGCCGGGAGCCCAGCAAGCCTTGTTAGGCGGAAAATCTCTTCTCCATCGCTAATCCCAGTAAGCATATGCTTAATTAGGCAAGGCTGTGTGGGACTTCCACAATACAGATGATTGAAAATCAGTGCAGGAGATGGCGCGGTTTCACTTTAAAAAGAAAGGTACGCATATGGATAAGGTGTGACTAAATTAAGGAGATGGATTTTGTTAACCTTTGAATTTTTATTGTATACTTAACTTTACGGAGACTAATTTTAACTAAAACACCACCCTAGATTCTTTTCTGATCTTGTTTAATATGCAAACATATGTTTAAAATTATGTATTGTATTTTTATTTCAATGGTAATGCGTACTTTTACGGGAATATAATTTTATTTCAAAGGTAATCATGCTTTTTATAGAAAAAATTAAAACTACAGAAATATATAATACAAAATATAAAACTCATGAAAGACAGAGAAAGAAAAAAGGAAGGTACCATGGTAGTAGGGTTGCAAATTATTCCAGTTATACTTAGCAGTGTTAAGGAATAGGAGTTTTCACTGTGCTATAAAAACTTTTACATGCTCTGATATTTCTCACAAGTACCTCGCCCCGGATAGTAGAAATCTTAAAAGACTTGCCAATGAATAGTATCCCCATGTTCTCTGGTTAAACATGTACTTTTAAAAATATGTTTTTATTGATTTTAGAGAGAGAGGAATGGAGAAGGATAGAGAGATAGAAACATCGATTGGCTGTCTCCTGCACACCTCCTACTGGGGACTGAGCCCCCAACCCGGGCATGCGCCCTGACTGGAATCGAACCAGTGACCTCTTGGTTCATGGGTGGATGCTCAACCACTGAGCCACATTGGCTAGGCAATACATGCACTTTTAATTTACAAACTCAGACTTCTCAGAGAGTAATTCCCCATAAGGCATCAGCTGCTCGGAGATTGGAGCAATCTGATACCTAAACCTGGTTAATACTACTGAAGGGCACCTCTCTGGGTTATGTGCCTCATTGCCAAGGTCTCTGAGCCCAGCCATTCGTTCAGCTGCACTTGCTTCTGCGGGTCCCCTGACCCTCTCAGCACTATTGCATCCCCTACAGGCATTTGGCTCCAGGTGGATCCTTTGCTGGCTGCAAGCAGGCCAGGGAGAACCAGGAACTCACTGTTTGTCTAACTTCTGTCCGACCTGCCTCAGCCTCTCTCTGCCCTTGAAGTAGCCATAGGTAGGGTTTCTCCTACATTACATCCAGGAAGTGAGCTGCTGGCCCCAACGCCCTTGGGCTTCCCAAAATTTACTGGATGTTTAAGTGCCTGCCTGGCCAAAATGGAGAGGAAAAATCAGTCTTTCTTCTGTGTTCTGCCCCCTGAGGGTCTCTGTATCATGTCCTCCTTGTCTCTAAGTCAGCCAGCCTTGCCATTCAGTCACCACAGGCGGAAGTGGAAGTTCCTTGCACAGTGGAAGGAGCCCCATGCCCTGAGCCCGCCTGGATTAGCCCCTAATCTGGTTAGCCAGGAGCCTCAGGAATTTGAAAATCCTGTTTGTCCTGACAAAGTCTGTCTCTCAGGATTTTTTCCCATGCTATAAAACCCAATTTTGGATATCAAAAACAAATTGTTAACTCTTCCTTTTCTTTATAGTACAAACTGTAAGTAAACACATTAAGTACTGCCTCTCCTTTCCTCTGTCCTCGGCCCCCCTCCTCACACACCTCTCATTCTCCTTTACCCAACACAGATGGATTTCATAGGCCGAGTAAAGTCAAATGCATAGAACCGTTAAGCAAAACACCACATTAATATACTTAGAAATATTACTTCAGTTACATAATTTTTATTGTGCAATTTTTTTCTGACGACTAGTAAGATTGAACATTTTTAAAAACATGTCATATATATAATATTTTTATATCTTTATAATAGTTCTGTATATAGTAAGGCTATTGACTCTTTTTATTTAATGTATCATTTTCCTATAATACGTTTTTTGGTCTTATAAAATGTTTTATGGAAACAGATATATAATTCTTGCATTTCTATTTCTTTCATGATATTATGTTTAGAAAATCTGCCCCAAGACCATTTAAAATGTTTACTTATATTTCTTCCACATTTTTAAATCACTGAGGTTTTTATTTTTCCCGTTTAACATATTGACTTACTTTAGGATATAATGTAAAGTGAAGCCCAAACTTGACTACTTCTAAGTTGCTGATTTTTCCAGAGTCATTTGGTGAATATTCTAGAAACAGAAACATTTTTATTGCTATATTTGGTATGGATGTATTAATTTATGCTTTTCATCACTTAACTTTTTGAATGACAAGCATATACCACCTCTTACAATCCGATGAGTGGTTTCCTCCTGAGTAATCTTTTTAGAAGACTATGTAATTATTCTGAGGGTGCTTCCATTGCTGGAAAATTCTTTGCTGATTTACTTTGAAAATTGGTTTTGGAAGCAGCTTTTGAGCCACTTAGAAACCAGTCTGGTAACTTAATAATACTTCTCTTCGGACCCCAAATTGCATGCTGCAGCTCGATTACCCACCTTATTTGCTAGAGAATCTGATTCCAAATGACTCCTTTCTGTTTCCAAAAAGAAAATGCACTTAGAAACATGATGAAGATAAGAAGAGGATGGGTCTCCATTCTGTTAGGTTTGTTTTAGCATTGATCTTGTGACTTCGTAGTTGCATTTGATCAAGTGTGTATATGCATGTACACAAATAAGTTTCTATCTTCCTGCTCTGCATGTTTGACTAGAACTATAAATGAAAGTCTGACAAAGAGAAGCATAAAAAAGAGTCATGCGCTCTTAGGAAGAAGGTACTGGCCTCTAAACTAACTCAGTGCTCCTTCTCTCTCCCTCCAGGAGGAAACTCACTGGATCCTAATCCTGATTCAGATTCACCAATGGAAATAGCAAGTGATTCTTGGAATAAAATAAGCTCCATATGTCAGTTGTAAAGCCCATGGTTCCATTTAACTTTTTCTAGGGCCCTACACACTTATAACAACAACATTGACTAAAGGAAAGAAATGCCCAAATTGATATCCCTCTGGATTTTATACATTTCCCAATTTTCTAATTGCTACAGCTATTGCCAACAAAACACGCTGAAAGAATGCCCCATAAGGAGAGGTCTCAGAACACACCACAGGACAGGACTGCAAATTTCAGTGATTACAAACAATTAGAGCGGGCAGCCAACATATAATTTTCCTTTTAGGCATGGACATAGAATAAAAAACTACTTACTAGGCTGGAATAGATAGAAATAGAGCCGTTTCCCTTTGTGTAAAAAAATCACACTTGATCAAGTGGAGATTAAAGCTAATGTGTTCTCCCCCCATTTGCTTTTAAAATTGAGGGATGTGGAAATTAGTGAAATTAAATTCACAGCTGCATTAGTTGCAAGTAACAAAAAAATCTTATTTGATCTTGCATAAGCAGAACAGAGGAATGTTTGGGCTCGTGGGGAAAAGGAAAGAGTTGCACGTCCAAACAGTGAGAGAGCCGGAGATGCCTCCAAGAACGGTTGGAATCGTGGCCCCAAGTATGACCAGAACCATCTCCCTCTGTTCTGCATGTTGGCTTCTTTCCGCACATTGGTTCATTCCGTCTCACCTGGGACCAGACTGCTCCATGTGTCAGAGTGGATGTCTGTCCCCAACTCCTAAGGGTTGTTATCTCTACTACTGGAGAGACACTGCCTGTCATATTGCTTTTGGTTTGAGGTGCAAAAATCCCGTTGTTGGAAGGCTACCATTCAGACTACAAATAGTGTGGATCTCAACAATATCTGCCCAGATAGGCATGAAGTGTCTAGGAAGGGGCACCTTTTCTAATTTCCACAAAGATGCCATATGGACTTGTAGTGACCCTGGGTAGGGTTCTGATTGGCCCAGGTTGGGTCACATGCCCACTCCTGAACCAGTCAACTATGGCCATAGAGTGAGATCATCTAAGAACATGGCAGCCCCTATGGGATCCTTATAAGTGGAAGAGGAACAGTTTCTAAAGAAGGGAGGTACAGTTCCCTAAAGAAAGGGATACTTGTCTGATGGGCAGAAAAAGTATTAATTGTCCACTATATAACTATCTATAGCAGTTTTGTGAGCCTACTGCACATTTTCTCTCTCCTTTGAAAAAATTTCTTGCTTCTACTCTTCTTTGCTAAATTTAAACTCTAATAGGGCAAGGACTGAAGCTCCATATGTTCCCAGAGCCAGCACAAATACTATTTGTTAAAAGAATACATCAGCCTGGCTGGTGTGGGTCAGTGGATTGAGCATTGTCCTATGTACCAGAAGGTCACTGGTTTGATCACAATCCCCAGTAGGGGGAGGCAGGAGGCAGCCAATCAACTGATGTTTCTTTCTCTCTCATCGATGTTTCTATCTCTCCCTTCCTCCCCCTTCCTCTCGCTCTAAAAATCAATACAAACATGTTTTTAAAAGAGTACAACAATTAATTTATTAGATGGTTCTTCTGAGTATAGAACATCCTTCTCGTCTTCATTTCTTACTTCCTTAAATTAAACAGTTAAAGTATTCTCTTTTAGTGAGGATTTGCATGTGGTAAACTCTCTTGGTGTAGGTGTCTATATTTTGCCATCTCTTGAATGACAATTTAATTGTGTATAAAATCCTAGTTTGCCAAATATGTTTCTTGTATTTTGAGGATAATAATCTATTATCTTGAGGATAATAATCCATTATCTTTTGGCCTGTATGGTTGCCAATAAGAAACCAGCTGTTAGTCTAATTGTCACTTATTTATAGGGGATAGCGTTTTCTCTAACAATTCTTAAAGATTTTTAATTTTGATATTTTACAACTATACAGTATCTAAGTGTGGATTTAGTTTTATTTTATTACCTGCTACTTAGTATTTTAAGCCAAGGACATGTATCATCCCTTAATTCTGTCAAATTTTCAGCTGCCACCTCTTCAATTGTTGTTTCTCTCTATTCTTTTCTTTTGGAATTCTTATTAGATGTATTATTCAATTTCTCAGTTTATTCTCCATGTTTTACAACTATTCATGAAAACTTCTTATGCGTTTTGTGCTGCATTCTGAATGAATTGTGATACTGTCATTTAATCAACTTCTTTGTTCTTTAAAAGTATCCAGTGGCCTCATTTTTTAAATTTCAAAATCTATATTTTTATTTCAAATTTTTAAATCAATTTTGTCATATATAGATATTCTTATATCTGCCTGTTTGCTTTTTTATTTGTCTTTCATTTTATGGGTATGATTTTAGCATGTAAAATACTTATATTTAGGTCTTTTTTTTTCAGAATAACATCTAAAATTTAACTCTAATGGAGAAAATTTATATTTCATTTTATATTTTTAGGGAAATTTTTTAAATTTTATTTTTCAATTATAGTTGACATTCAAAATTACTTTGCATAGTTTTAGCAGTACCAGCAAATTTGTATTTTAATTACTGATTTTCACTGTGACCTTTCTTAGCCTTAGATTTCTTCATATGCCTTATATAATTTTAGTTTGTAAACTCACTTGGAGAAGGAAAGTTGTTTCTTCTTTATTTATTAGATTTATGATTGTTTCTTATTAGTTTCCCCCACCCTCATTCCAATATCTCAGTCTGGGTCTTATATATGTGATACACACACACACACACACACACACACACACACACACACACTAGTGATCCGGTGCACGAAATTCATGCACATTAAAAGGGGATTAATTAGAGGAAATAATTTAATATTGCTCTTTGCCCTTTCTCTATAATAGAAGTGTCAGAGATGAAAGAAAATTAGTAAAATGTGTATGAAAACCTTCCTTCTGTCAGAGTCTGGGGCTCACCACGGGACCCAGAGTCAAGTCCCCACCCACCCACATGCACCTCAAGATCATGTGAGACCCAGACCCGGCCGGCCCTCACCCCCATTGGGCTAGATCCAGACCCGGCCAGTCCCACCCTTGTCAAGCCCTGCTCAGCAGGGGGCGTGGCCTTAGGTCCCCTGGCCCAGCGCCAGGATGGGGGCATGGCCTGAGGTTCCCCAGCCCAGACCAGGGCAGGAGGCATGCCTTGAGGTCCACCATCAAGCCCCGCCTGGTGGGGGACATGGCCAGAGATCCCCTGTCAAGCCCCTCTGGGTCAGGGGGCATGGCCTGAGGTCTCCTGTCAAGCCCTGCCAGGTGAAGGGGCACAGCCTCAGGTTCCCCGGCCCAGCACCGGGAGGGGGCACAGCCTCAGGTCCCCCGTCAAACCCCACTGGGAGGGGGCGCAGCCTGAGTTCCCCCGACCCAGCACTGAGGGTGCACCTTGAGGTCCCCTGTCAAGCCCTGCTAGGTGGGGGGCACAGCTTAAGGTCTCCTATCAAGCTCAGCCAGGCAGGGGGGTGCAGCCTTAGGTCCCCTGGCCCGGTGCTGGGGTGGGGGGTGTGGCCTGAGGTCCCCTGTCAAGGCCTGCTGGGCAGCGGGTGTGGTCTGAGGTCTCCCAGCCTGGTGCTGGGTTGGGGGGAGCAGCCTGAGGTCCCCTAGCCCAGCACCAGGATAGGAAGTGCACCTTGAGGTCCCCTATCAAGCCCTGCTGGGTGGGGGGTGCGGCCTAAGGACCCCTGTCAAGCCCCACAGGGGCAGGTGAGGGTGTAGCCTCAGGTCCCTACTGATTGCTCCTTAAGGTTCCTTATGGGAACTTGGCCTCAGCTGTGGGTGCAGCCATCTTTGTGATGGAGTGATGGTCAATTAGCATATTCCCTCTTTATTAGATAGGACAGTGGTAGCCAAACTCATTAGTCAACAGAGCCAAATATCAACAGTACAATAATTGAAATTTCTTTTGAGAGCCAAATTTTTTAAACTTAAACTTCTTCGAATGCCACTTTTTCAAAATAGACTTGCCCAGGCTGTGGTATTTTGTGGAAGAGCCACACTCAAGGGCCAAAGAGCCGCATGTGGCTCACGAGCCGCAGTTTGCCGACCACGGAGATAGGATAACTAGGCCTTATATATGTGGTTGGGGTTCTGGTCCTATAATGATAGAAGAATGTTTCAGATCCTGTCATCAGGCCATTCATTGGGCAGCTTATTTCATTTTCTAGTCATGGGACTGTGTTTCTGCCTCCGACCTTCCTAGATTTCCCTCCTGCCTTTGTAAAAGCTGTAAACACACACATTAGTCAACAACAGCTTTCTTTTTCAGCTTCCCTTCATGATCAGGAATGTGATCTTGGCTTCCATACTCTCATGTGGAGCACATTACTCTGGGGAAGCTGGACACCTAGCCACCACTGCTGCCTCTAGACCAGAAGCCCAGCATGCCCTGGCTTCAGCTCTATTTACTCCTTGACGTTTCTGTGTTCTTTCTGGGTCGTGGAGATTTTTATCTTGTTTTTGAACCGGTAGTGTTATTTTAGTTTTATATTTTTTATAGTCATCTATAACTGCTATACTTTGGAGTAAAAGGGATGCTTCAGAATGTGCCATCTCCACTGGAAATTTTAACTCCATCATTTCACAGTAAAGAGGTGAAGGGGTATTCATCAGATTGAACACTAGTATATGTACTTATCAATATATATAAAGAGCCAGGGTCTGTAACATCAAAAATGACCGAAGGGACGACTGAACGCCAGGCTCCTCACGCAGCAGGCTCAGGTGGGCAGGGACTGGCGAGTGGGCTGAACTGCTGACCTCTTGGAGATAGAGAGAGGCGGGGCTGATCAGCAGCTGCCCCAGGCTGCTGGCGAGGCCCAGAGAGAGAGAGAGGCAAGCAGCCGAGCTTCTCTCTCTCTGAGAGGTCAGCAGTTCAGCTCGCTCGCCAGCAGCCTGGGGCAGCTGCTGATCAGACCTGCCTCTCTGATCAGACCTGCCTCTCTGATCAGACCCAGAGATAGGCCTGGAGACACTGACTGGCATAGAAACCAACCATCAGAACCAAATCTGTGAACTGCGAGGAGCCAATGGCTGCCTAGGAGGTGGAGTTTATGGCTCTGACTGGCATAGAAACCGACCAATCAGCCCTAGCCAGCTTGGCTCAGTGGATAGAGCAGCAGCCTGCAGACTGAAGGGTCCCAGGTTTGATTCCAGCCAAGAGCACATGCTTGGGTTGCGGACTTGATCCCCAGTGGGGGGTGTGCAGGAGGCAGCTGATCAATGAATCTCTCTCATCATTGATGTTTCTATCTCTCTCTCTGTCCTCTCTGAAATCAATAAAGAAATATATTATTTTTACAAAAGAAACCAACCAATCAGAACCTAATATGGGTGAACTGCGAAGGCAGAACCTAAGGTGGGGGCTGAGGAGGGGTTTTAAGGACAACAGCAGTTTGGTATAAGTTCTAAGAAAGTGGTTCAATTTTTTAATGACTGCTTTGGCAGTATAGTGCATATGGCTGGCTATCAGTCCAGATATAGGGATTATGTACTTTTGTCTGCCAAGAGCATTTCCTCCTGCTGGAAAAGCCCCCCCCCCCCCCATTTAAGCAGTCCTATCCTATATAATCTATCTATACTAATAAAAGGATAATATGCTAATTAGACCGGGTCAACCAGCTATCTTCTGGATGTCCGGCATCTTTCTGGAGGCCAAGGCAGAGGCAGTTAGGGGTGATCAGGCAGGCAGGGGAGAACCATTGGGGATGAGATCAGTCCAGCAGAGGAGGGCAGTTAGGGGTGACCAGGCTGGCAGGGGAGGGCAGATGGGGGCAAGATCAGGCCAGCAGGGGAGGGCAGTTAGGGGCGATCAGGCAGGCAGGCAGGCAGAGAGGTTAGGGGCGATCAAGCAGGCAGGCAGAGGGGTTAGGGGCAATCAGGCAGGCAGGCAGAGGCAGTTAGGGGGTGATCAGGCAAGCAGGCAGGTGAGCGGGATTGGGACTAAACTGGCGTTGGATATCCCTCAAGGGGTCCCCAATTGGAGAGGGTGCAGGCTGGGCTGAGGGAACCCCCTCTCCCAGTGCACGAATTTCGTGCACCAGGCCACTAGTTTATTTATACTTTATTCCATAAATGATTTCAAGAATTTCTCTATAATACTTAAAATAATAAAATAAAATGAGTTTTAAGAGAGAATATCAATTAGAATAAAATATTAAAATTAGGAGGAAAATATAAAATTCACATATTCACACATGCAGTTGATAAGGGCCCACATTTTAGGCTGCATCTTTGGCCCTGAGATTCCAAGGTAACCCAAGTGAATAAGCACAATAGGTTACCTAGTTCTCTCTTTCTACAAAGAAAACCCTTGCCAGTTTTTTGAGAAGTAAAGTATTTTTCTGGCAACAAGTTATAAGATAAATTGGTCCTATGTGCATCATAGCGGGGCACTGAGAAGTGTGATAGATGATGCCTTCAACAACTCTGTTACAACATTAGTTTCCCAATAGAACATAAGCCATAATGCCCACTCAGCTAGCATATGGCAGATTTGAGACAGACTCAGGTATGAGTCTTTTTTTTTTCTTTCAGAGCATGTTTATTAAAGCTGGGGACAGTGAAACAAGGAAGAGCTTCAGACAGAAGAAGCACCAGGAGAGAGCCTAGTGGTGCTCAGCTTTGGCTCCCTAGAAATGTTACAGGAAAGAAGCGAGCCAAGGTGGGGCTGCTGTCAGCTCACTGAAAAGTCAGAGAAGTCGGGGCCTTGGAGACAGGTTCGGGGGGCTAAACTGGGATGAGCTGCCGCTGCCCGCTGCTCCCCTCATTACAAGTCTCACGGGAGCCCTTAGAATTTAGGAGAAAAAGTAAAGATGCACACCTGAGAGGGAAGAAAGGCATGGGGGTGCTCCAGGGAGAGCCCGCCAGGAAGGAGTCTTGATCAAGTAATGCTCACAATACTTCCTCTTCTCTGTGGCTCTAAAAGATCTCCATGTAAGAACCTTGCATTAGATCACTTTGACCATAACGAAGCAAGAGGTCACTTCCCTTATTATTTATTACATTGTTTTTATTGTTGTTGCAAAAGACAGGAACTCAACTCCAACTAGCTTCAGCAAAACAAAATTAAAGTTTTTACAAATTTTTATTGTCTCATGAAACCAACTAAATAATTCCAGAGAAGGCAGGGTAGCTCTGGCTATAGAGACAACTGACTTCTAGGAATCAAACACTGCCAAGATCCTCTCCATCATATTTCTCTTCTGTCTTATGTTGCCCTGATTCCTTCTTTCTCTCTGTGGGGCAGTGTAGGTGGCCACAGGCAGTTTCGGCCTCATAACCAGAGGAAAGAGTACTTCTTCCATGGATCAAGCTGTAACATACCTTAGGGAGGATTGATTGGTGTGGTTCAATTCTTATGCCCACTATGAACCTCCATTGATATTTATTAAGCACTTATTATGTACCAAGGTCTGTACTAGAAGCTTTGAGTGGATTATAACATTAAATCTTCAGAATAACCCTATAGGAGCAGTAGAAGGTGAAGATAAGATAACCACTTTTCTATAGGTGATTTTCTCTTGGTCTTGGCCTCTCAGTTCCTTGACCCCTCACCTGCAGTGAACTTACCTTTTACTCTACCAAGTCACTTACACTCCCACGATTATGCCCTAAACTTTACCTTTAATAACTGCATAATCCCAATGTTAAGTGTCCCACTCTCCAATCACTACTTCTGGTACCCTGACTGCGGCATTCTTAGACATCACTAGGTCCTCCAACCCAGTGATCCTATCACCTTTCATTGTTTTGTTTTGTTGTGTTTTTTTTAAATATATTTTATTGATTTTTTTACAGAGAGGAAGGGAGAGAGATAGAGAGTTAGAAACATCGATAAGAGAGAAACATCGATCAGCTGCCTCCTACATGCCCCCCACTGGGGATGTGCCCACAACCCAGGTACATGCCCTTGACTGGCATCAAACCTGGGACCTTTCAGTCCGCAGGCTGACGCTCTATCCACTGAGCCAAACCGGTTTCGACTCACCTTTCATTATTTTAACAACACTTTCTGTCCTCTCTCCCCACAATCATGTTCTTATTCTCTTCTCATCTGGTTAAAAACTATGATTCATCATTGTTCTGCTCAGAAGCTGATCCTGAGACCAGGATTTGAGTGCCAGTAGTTTGAGAGGTGATCCCAGGAAGTGTTGGTAAGGGTGTAAGAAAGTCAGAAAGGGAAGGGAAGGAAGTGAATAAAGAGCATTTACTGAGCAGGTGTGTAAAACCCCTCAGATTTATTCCCTTCTCTGAGGCAAAGAAACTGGGGTAACCCTTCCTGCATTGGCTGGAGTTTATTCCTGGAAGCACTGACATCCCAGCACTTCTGGCCTGCCCGGAACACAGGCCAACAGAAAGTTGGATGGGGAGTTGCAAGTGTTTGGCATAAAAAGCCAACAACTTGTATTGCTATGGAGTACCCCTTGCTTGGAGTAATCTAATGATTGCTGGTGAGAAGCAGATCCCAATTACAATACAGAAGCCAAAAATGTCAGCACTGTACCTTCCCAGCCCTGCCTGCAACTGCTTCAAACAAACAAACAAAACACAAAAAACCAACACGCTGAACTTGGTAAACCTAAGGGATCTTCCCAGCTTTAAAGAGGGCACTCTGGTAATGTAAAGGAGGTTTGGTGGAGAATCCATTTTGGTGGCAATAACAGGTACTGCAGTGACATCTGGTTTCCAGGAGCAACAGGGCTGGTAATGCCAGTGATGGGTGGTGCCAGTGTCCAGTGCTATTGAATTGGAAGTGTAAACTGAGGTACCTTGTGTTGAATGGTGGTGGCAGCAATGGCCACCTCCCTCAACATGCTGTATTGTGATCTTGGCTGTGATCCTAGCTGCTGCCCAGACTTCCTTGTTTTTGCTTATTGTCGGAACCTTTTTTTTTTGCAGCCTTCCCAGCAATTGTGTCAGCCTCCCAGTATCTTTTCAACAAATTCCTTTCTTAAGTCAGCAATGTCAACTTCTTCTGTTGCTTGCAACTAAGAACCCTAGCTATTACAAAGAATACTGGATGGGTGGGTAAGTGGTTGGGTGGATGGATGGATGAATAGATGAATGGGACTACATGAATAGAGGTTAATCAGGCACAAATGCATTCCAGGCAGAACAAAGAGCACAGCCTAGCCACTGAGAAATGAGAAAGCATGGTGTACTGGAAAAACTGCCAATAGTTCAGTATGGCTGGGGGCCAAGGAGTAACGTAAGGAGTGGTGAGGTGTAAAGCTAAAGAGACTAACTAGGACAGCTCATGAAGGATCTTTCAGGCATGCTAAAGTCTTGATTCTATCCTGAAAAAAAAAATATCAATTTAATCAAGATAGTAATGTCAGATTTGCAATTATAAAATATGGCATCAAAAGAAATCCTGGCAGTAGGGAGAATGGATGGGAGGGGAACAAGTCTGGATACATGAAGACCAGTTAAGTAGCTATGGCAATAATTCCAATGAAAGATGACAAAGGTCAGAATCAAGGCAGTGAGCTTAGAGAGGAGGCATTGGATCTGAGATGTATTATATATTATGAAGTTAGAGACAAAAAGCATTTTGTCCTCATTTTAATATAAAGAAATTAAGAAGAAAGATCATGGATGACTCCAAATTTTCAGCTTAAGTCAGTAGATGATGATGCCACGTAATCATTCATTCAACAGAAGTTTAATTAACAATTATTGTAGGAGGTTACTCCTTGGCCCCCAGCCATACTGAACTCCTGGCAGTTTTTCCAGACCTGGTCCTACCTTTGCTGTGCTAATAATCCTATATAATAAAGAGTGGTATGCAAATTGACCATCACTCCAACACACAAGATGGCCACCCCCATGTGGTCAAAGATGGCTGCCCCTATGTGGACACAAGATGGCCACCACAGATGGCTGGCAGGGGAGGGCAGTTGTGGGTGATCAGGCCAGCAGGAAAGGGCAGTTGGGAGGGACCAGGCCTGCAAGAGAGGGCAGTTGGGGGGAACCAGGCATGCAGGGGAGGACAGTTAGGGGTGACTGGGCAGGCACAGGAAGGCAGTTGTGGGGGGGACCAGGCCTGCAGGGGAGGAGAGTTAGGGGCAATCGAGCCAGCAGGGGAGGGCAGTTAGGGGGGACCAGGCTGGCAAGGGAGGGCAGTTAGGGGTGACCAGGCCAGCAGGGGAGGTCATTGGGGGTGACCAGGCCTGCAGGGGAGAACAGTTAGGGGTTACCAGGCCTGCAGGGGAGGGCAGTTGGGGGGGGACCAGGCCTGTAGGGGAGGGCAGTTAGGGGTGACCAGGCCTGCAAGGCAGGACAGTTAGGGGTGACCAGGCCTGCAGGGGAGGATAGTTGTGGGCGACCAGGTCGGCAGGGGAGTGCAGTAAGGGGTGACCAGGCTGGCAGGGGAGGGCAGTTGGGGGCAAGCAAGTCTGCAGGGGAGGGCAGTTGCGGGCGACCAGGCCTGCAGGGGAGGACAGTTAGGGGCAACCAGGTCAGCAGGGTAGGGCAGTTAGGGGTGACCAGGTCGGCAGGGGAGGGCAGTTGGGGGCAATTGGGCTGGCAGGGGAGCAGTTAGGCGTTGATCAGGCTGGCAGGCAGAAGTGGTTAGGGGCAATCAGACAGGCAGGCAGGCAATCGGTTGGGAGCCAGTAGTCCTGGATTGTGAGAGTGATGTCCAACTGCCCATTTAGGTCCGATCCCAGTGGTGGAATCGGGCCTAAACAGGCAGTCGGACATCCCTCACTGGGTCCCAAATTGGAGAGGGTGCAGGCTGGGCTGAGGGACACATACCCGTGCATGAATTTCGTGTCCCGGGCCTCTAGTTACTCTATATTAGGCTTAGTTTATGAGTCTTCTCAGATTTTCTAGGCTTTAGCATCTCTGGGACTCTTGGCATTTTGCTCTATTTCAGCTGCCACTATGGGTGACTTAGTTAAGTCTCTTGTGGTTTGATTGTCCAAGGCTGACCAGCCACATACTCACAGACTCCTCCCATCACTTCTGGACTCTAGGGCAGGGCACTTGGCTTTCTGAGTGGCTATCAAAGCATATGGATAACACAACTGGGCATTGTGGGAAGTTAGCTTCCTGTGGGACAATCTTTGACTAACAGGAAACAGGGGACATAAAGTTCCTCCCTTCCTTGGATTGTTCCAAAACATGATTACTCCATATTGTCTGTATGAAGATGTTCTGTATGGCCAAGTGATTGCACCTGTTAAAAGACTGGCTGTTACTCTCCAAGGCTTGTCATTAGCAATGATTATCACAGTAATGCATCACCATGCATTGCTCCCCATTTTTCCTTACCTTTTCCTCCCTCAATGTTGCTGCTTTGGGATAATACCTCCTAAGTAAAGCCTCAGCCCTTAATCCTTACACCAGGCTGTTTTCTAGGGAGCTAGGCTAAGACACACCCACACAGACAAATAGAAGATGAGTTTGAGTGAACTTAAGTAAAAATTATCCATCCATTTAAAACTACTTATTGAGCACCTCCATGTTTCCTGCTCTTGTTGAGCCTACATTCAGTGGGGAATGGTAAAAATAATAAGTCAGCACAGAAATAAATGAGCATAATTACAGATAGTGACAACAATTTTAATGAACAATTTATGATATGATAGCATGACTAGTATATGTGTGGGGATGCTAATCTAGACTGGTTGGTCAAGGGGACGAAGAATTGGTAGAAGAAAAAGACTTCTCTGGAAGGAGGATCAGATCTTTCACAAAATGTCACTGGGATGAACCTGGAAACAGACATGTTGCACAGCGTTGGGGTTTAGGTGCAGGTAGGAAACGTATCCCTAATTTGGCTGTAAAGAAGGTGGTCATTAAATATGCATAGAAAATAATGGGAATAGGGAGATTGAAGAGAGTAGAGACGGGATGAGGGTGCAGATCAGGGACAGGTAGAAGAGTTAGTGAGCAGTGCCAGAGCAGAAAAGGTGGCCACTCTGTGTATAATCCCTGACACTAAGTGGCCATAGAACTTTGGAGAAGCCTAGTCCTTGGTTGTTTTAGCTCCAAAATAAGGGTATTGATCAAGCTCCATGATTGTCTGAAGGCAAGGAAGAGCTGAAATGAAACCTCTATGTAGCTATGTAATTTACCCCTTGAAATACACCACTGAAGTCTTTAGTACCCAGTAATAATTGGCTTTCTCCCACCATTAATTATATTCTGGCCAATCATCAGCTAACACAATAGTCAGACTCAGCAAAATGTCTTTTTTATAACTGAGGACTGTTTACAGTACAGACAAACATTTGGGGCTCATTAACTCAATCATTAGGACAATGATTATGTATCTATTGTCTACTCTAGTCAGTTATGTTCAATAACCTCTTCAGTATTCATTAGGACACTTATGCTAATAAGTTTGAAATTTCCCAAGAGTATTATACCTTCACACACTTATCCTGCCTACCAGCAGTCTGGCTCAGTCAATATTGTCACACAAAGACAATATATCCTACATAATAATAGGCTAATATGCAAATAGACTGAATGGTGGAACAACCAGAACAACCGAACAAGTGGTCGCTATAATGTGCACTGACCACCAGGCAGGCAACGGCCACAGCAGGATGGTGAAGCAGGTGAGTGGAGGTACCAGACCAAGGCAGGGCACCAGTCGCTGTCATAGGGGCGAGCCTCTGGCAGTTACTGAAAATTCTTTGTTCCTGTGCCATGGTCCCACCTGGTGCTCACACCTGCTGCCAGCACTGGTCCTGCTCGCACCCACTGCTGGCGCCAGAGCCGCTGCTCACACTCACTGCCAGTGCCAGCCCGCTAGCACATGGAGCCAGCACTGGAGCTGCTGCTCGCACCTGCTGCTGGTGCCCAGCACCAGTCCCAATCACTTGGTGCCATCAGCAGGTGCCGGCCCCGATTGCCCCTCAAGGCTTCTCCACCTCCCCCTGCTCCTGAGGGGTGATTGGGGCACTGGCCCCACTCATACCCACTGCTTGTGCTGGCCCCAACTGCTCTGTGCCATCAGTGGATGTGAGCGGGGCTGGTGCCATCAGTGCATGGGAGCAGTGGCAGTGGGAGCGGGGCTCTTGTCTTGGGTTAGGGTTTTTGGGACCACGGCTCGCAGCAGGAGGGGCCAGGCAGGGATGCGGAGGATGGGCCAAGACTCACCCATGTGCCCATTGCAGCCTCACGGCCCACAGTTCCTTTCAAGGTGCACAAATTCATGCACTGGGCCCCTAGTATATACATAAAAGCCAAGCGACTAGAATGACCGGTCATTATGATGTGCACTGCAGCCAGCCAACTGGCCCAATCAGGGGCGGGCGGGCCAGCTGACCTCCCATGGCCTCTCCCCATGGCAGGCCAGGTCCTGATCAGCCCCTATCAGGGCAGGCTGGCCAGACCTCTCCCTTGCATGAATTCATGCACCAGGCCTTTAGTTATAAATAAGGCATAAGTCCCTACTGTTGACATATGACTACTAAATTATGCCCCCTCACAATAGAACTTTAAATAATTTGTACATTTGTTCTTTTAGGATTTAGATATTGGCCTGTTTTTCCCATCCCCCAAATATGTAGATTTTAGATAATATTTAAATGTCTTTATGGGAGTACTCATTGCATTGGCATTGTATTATAACACTACAAGTAATATTTGAACAGTCTCTGAATTAGCTATCTAATGATCAATAAAACCAATGATCATTTGTTTTTAAATGCATAAGTAAGAAATATTAATTATCAGCTGTCTGGAGAATAAGAAATCTAACTTGTTTTCCCAAATATTTTTCTCCCAACAAGAGGCAACTTTTCTCTCAGTCTCTTTACCTCCTTAAATAATAATAATTTAAAAAAAACCCTAACTCACCTGGCTGATATGGCTCAGTGGTTGAGCATTGACCTATGAACCCAGATGGTCACCTTCGATTCCCTGTTGAGGCATATGCCCAGGTTGTGACTCAATTAATCCCCAGTGGGGGTGGGGTAGGGTGGGAGTGGGCAGGAGGCAGTTGATCAATGATTCTCTTATCATTGATATTTCTATTTCTCTCTCCCTTTCCCTACCTCTATGAATCAATAAAAAATATATTTAAAGAAAAACTAACAAAAACCCTACCTCAATGGTTTGTTTTCTTGAGTGATTTTGGCATAGAATAATTTTCCACCATAATCAACCATTGCTTTTATGATTGGCACATAACAGATACTGATAAATACTTGCTGAATCCTTTTTTCTTGTATATGCTTCATCAGATGTTAGTTTTCATTTTTAACAAAAGCTAGCATGTGAATAAGGAGTGTGTGTGTGTGTGTGTGTGTGTGTAGGCAGGTGTACAGACCTTTAATACAAATTCTTTTAAAACATAAAATTTCATTGTATTGAGATAAAAATCCAGCTGGTGTTGTTTTTTTCTATCATTATTTACAAAAAAAGTAACCCCACAACTTTTGTTCTTTACAATTTTTACTTAGGTTATTTCATGTACTCAGTGTCCTTTCAGTTGCAAATAACTGGATGTTTCCTTAAGATGTAGCAATGCTCACTGAAACTTAGCTCCACCAGGATAAGCAAATACAGAGATCAGATGCTGAAGAGATGCTCAATGGCTGTACTGAGATCAACTACAAATGGAAAGGATGGGGCAAAGCTGTGTAGAATGCTTGTGGACCTATGACACACACAGAGTGCTATACAAATGCTGTATTTCACTTCAATTACTTAGTCTTTTGGTAAGGCTGTGGGAAGACAACTGAGAATGAGGTGCTTTCCTTATCTTTCAGGAATATACAACCTAAATGGGGAGACAAAACATACATACATGAGAAAGCTAAAAACCTTCTCAAGACTTAACAGGTCAAGATTAATCAAAGCGAAGTCATATGTGTATCATCCAGGAAAGGCTTTCCAGCTCTCGTCAAGAGAGATGGACTATGAGTTGTATCTTTTGAAAAATCAACACATGGATAAATATTTTTAAAAATTCAAACTACAGAAGAAATAATGATGAAATTTAAGTTTTCCACTCATGACTTCCAAGTTCCCATTCCAGAAGCAACCACCATTACCATTTTTCTTGTATTTCTTTCTAGTACATTTAACTACTTTTAAATTGATTCTGAATTGATTTTAATTTCATTGATTTTGCAGTGTCATGAGTAATGAAGGGTTAAACTTAGTGTCTATTCACATAAAAATAAGATTCACTTAATATAATTTAGGCAATAGCAATCTATTGATGATAGGTCTTGAAGTACCCTAGGGGATTTCCCAGTTGATTGTTGCCACGGCAATCCTTCTCCATCTGCCTTCAGTTTCTGTCTTGACCCACTTCGGTTTAGACTCATTTCTAGCAGAGGGGACAGTAGGCATGTTCCCATTTCAAAACCCTATGGGTACTGCATTGGTAGCCAGATTGCCTCTCCTCCCATTTCTTCAATCTCACAGATCCTAAAAGGATTCCAGAATGGAAGTTAGGGACTCAAAAGTCTAACATTTTGGGAAGATGGTCTTAAACTTCAAGCATATCATCTACTGAATTGCTGTACTCTTTAATCATTCCCTAACTCCCATAGCAGATTCTTCTGGAATCCCAGCCAGCTCAGGAATCCCCCATCACCCAAATGGATACTCAAATAAATGTACACCCTGGTCACATAGGAGAAAATATTTGTGTGACCCAGGGTAGCTTTATTTTTTTTAAAATAAATTTTTATTGATTTCAGAGGAAGGGAGAGGGAGAAACATCAATGATGAGAATCATTAATCAGCTGCTTCCTGCACACCCCCTACTGGGGATCAAGCCTGCAACCTGGTATGTGTCCTGTCCAGAATTGAAACGTTACCTCCTAGGTTGACACTCAACCACTGAGTCATGCCTGCCAGGCCCAGGGTAGCTTTTAATAGGCTATCCTATATAATAGAAGGCTAATATGCAAATGATCAAATGGTGGCATGACCGGTCACTATGATGTGCACTGACCACCAGAGGGCAGACACTCAATGCAGGAGCTGCCCCCTGGTGGTCAGTGTGCTCCCACAGGGGGAGCCCTGCTCAGCCAGAAGCCGGACTCACAGCTGGTGAGCACAGTGGCAGTGGTGGGAGCCTTTCCCACCTCCATGGCAATGCTAAGAATGTCCGACTGTAAGCCGTCAGTTGGACATGCCCCTAGGGCTCCTGGACTGTGAGAGGGCACAGGCCAGGCTGAGGGACCCCCCCCCCCCAGCAAGTGCATGAATTTCGTGCACCAGGCCTCTAGTTTCATATTACAATGGTTGGCTTGGGTCAGCAGGTAGGACCAAAAACCAGAAACAGCCTTCCTACTTCTAAATTGAAGAGCTTTTGCCCTGGCCTAGACCATCCTCCCTGGTGGCTCTGGGATATGGAAGCAGAGGCCTAGGAGATGGATCAGTTCCATCCGTTGGCTTCCTGGGTCTCTTTCACAAGCTATTTTAAAAAGTAGGTGAGTAGAGCTGCCTCTAAGCTGACAATGGAAGAAAACACCCTGGAGGTCAACTTTTGAAGAATTTCTGCTGAATAAGTTTATCTTAGCATAAATACATGAAGGCAACCGAAGGCAAGAAATGTTAACAATTATTTTCTTTGAACTTCAAAGCTCTGTGACATTTATTATTTTATTTAATCACCACACAACTACATTTGAATAGCTATCATTGCAGGTGAGTTCCACTTGCTGAAGATCAGATTTGGAAGAGTAGAACTAAAAACTACAATTTGCCTATCTCCAGGGTTCATGCCCTTCATCACAACTTTTCGGTGAGAAGGGTACTTCTATGTTTGAGGAGGGAGATGGTGGACGTGAAGATTTTGAAAGGACATCTGGAAAACCTGTAAGACTCAGGGAATGGCCAAGTATCTCCAGCAGACACCTTCCTCGGAGAAGCCTGCATATCTGAAAAGAAAGCATATACTTCGAGAACTCTTACTGTTTGAAATGGTCATTTGGTACTTCCTGTTTACTGATTTATATTGTCAGTGCCCCTCTCCTGCTTAAGTCGCCACATGAAATTCATGAAGGAGCACATGACATTGAGCGCTGAACTGGGAGCCAAGAAAACTGCCTTGTCTCTGCCACCAACTACCTGTGTGAGACCTAACTTTCTTTTTAACTTTAGTTCTGTGGTGCTCCCTGCCCAACGCACTAAGTGCTTAATAAATACTTGATGTGGTTGATTGGTTGGGTTCCATATTTCAGCAGAGATCTGGGTGTTCGCTAAGGTGAAAGCGAAGTTACCCGAGTGCGGTGACGCTCCCGCCAGTTTTGGTCAGCACGCAGCTTACTAGTAGTTAGGGCCTTGAAGCGCAGATGCTGGAGGCCTACCAACATCACCTGAACAGCGGAGAAATGAAGGGAAAGTGAATCCGGCAATTAAGGGGCATCCGGCTTACTTTTCAGACTTCTCAAGGGTCGTCCACAGCATGCATTGTTAGCTGAAGAGAGAACCAAGATTCTGGTTAAACCTGGCAACCTTTACCCGGGCCTTAAGGCCCAAAGATCCCCGCCCTAGGGGCTTATTTACATCTCGGACCCCGCCCCCATTTAGCACCATGGGGGGGGGGTCGCCCACTCGCCCGCTCATTCGCATATGGGCGCGCCCGGAGGGGATTCAGTACCACGGCTTCGGCGGAACCATCCTCCTGTCCTCCAGGCGGGCTCGGTTCTTGCTAGGTGATGAGCACTTGCCCCTTCTCGGCTTGATTAGGAAAGGTGGGCCAAGCGGCGGCCCTCACAGGCCCCACCCAATGGCGGTGGAGAGACCGAGAAGGGGACCCAGGGCCGAGGAGAGGGACGGGTGATCCCGGGGCTGTTTCCCCTCTGCGGCAGGATACGTGCTTTCCCTCCATCCCTTCCCACAGCCTCTCCTGGGAGCTCCCCGAAGACGAAGTCAACCGAAACCGGGGGCATCCCACCCCACCTCGCCCACCGCCGCCAGCCCGGCCGCACCTCTCCTCGCCTCACGCTCTACGGGGGAGGCGGGACCAATCAGGGAGCGACGTCTCCCTTCCGATTCGAGGCTCCCGACGCGCGGCTCACACCCCGAGCACCTCGCGCGCTGATTGGTTGCGCGCGCCGCCGGTCGGGCCGAGAGGGCAGGGCGGGCCGGGGGGAAAGAAGGCGGGGAGGTAGTGGCCGGGACTCTCGAAGCCCCGCTCGCACCCCGGCCCTGCTTGGGAGCTCGGCCTCCTGCCTTCCCTCCTCAGTTCGTCCTGTCTTCCGTGCGTGCCGAGGGCTGCGATCGGCCAGCGTGCCTCGCGCCCTAACGGGCGGCCGGGGGCGCCAATCAGCGGGCGGCAGGGTGCCAGCCCCGGGCTGCGCCGGCGAATCGGCGGGGCTCGCGGCCTGGGGTGGGAGGCGGGTCTACCGCGCGGCCGGGGCGGCGGAGGAACAGCTCCCAGCCAGCAGCCAGCGAGCTCCGAGCGAGCCTGCCGGAGGTGGGTGCGCCGCGCCGCTGCGGTCAGCGGCGGAGGGCGCGGGGCGGAAGCGGAGGTGGGCTGGCGGGCGCGGCGGGGAGGGCTCGGTCGCCCGGGCGGCCCGAGGTTGGAGGGATGCGGGCGCGCGCCTGAGGGGAGGAGGGGCGGCGGCGGCGGCAGGACGCGCGTCCCCACCCCCTCCTTCTCGCGGGCGGCGTCCGGGCCCGCGTCCCCTCCCCGCGCGCCGGGGCCGCGGGCCGGGCACTAGCTGGGGAGGCGGGGCGGGAGGCCGGGCGGCTGCGAGAGTGTTTTCAGTTCCGCCTCCAATCTCCCATTCCCCTCTCCCCTCTCAGCCCCTCATCCCGTTCGGAAGAGGAAGGAACAAAAGGTCCCGGACCCCCGGGTCCGACGGGGCGGAACCCGGAGCCTCGGTCCAGGTAAAGCCGCGGCGCCCGGCGGGCCCCTGGGGCTAGGGGTGTGTTTGTGTTGGGCTCGGGTCATTGAGGCTTCGCGTCGCCTCGCCACAGGGGCTGGTGCTGAGGTGTGGCGAGGTCGGGGCGGCGGAGCGCCCGGCCCTCGGGGTGCGGGAACGCGGGGCTGGGCAGGCCAAAGGGAAGGGGTCGGCGCCCGGAGCTGCCCGCCGACCGGCCCGGGGTCCGCGGGGGGCCTTCCCCTCGGTCGTGAACAGTTGATAGTTTGTGGTTCTGATTTTCAAAGCCGGAGAGACAGCTGTGGTTTAGGACCCGCTGGGAAGCCGTGTTAGGACCGGGCGATACTTTGCTTCCACTTGTTTTCTGGTCCCGTAACCTTTGTTGACCATTCTCGTCTTGGGGTTCCGAAGTGCCGAGTGTACTCTCTCACCAACGAGCAGGCGGCCCTTCTCTCCTCGCTTGTGAAAGTTACTGTGTGTGGAGCCTGTTAGGTTTTCTCACACGCCTTTAGAAAGCATGCTAAATGATTTCACGGATTTCAAACTTCGTTTGGAAATTTGCAACTTTAGTTGTTTTGTTCTCTCCTGGGGGAATACTGTCCTTGGGTTGTGTTCTGGTGTCTTTCACTTACTTAATCCTTATGTGGTTAATGGTTTCCTTTTGATCCTAAACAAAGGAAAAACAGCTCCTAGGTTGGTTTTGTTATTCCTTCCTCTTGACCCTTTTAGCTAAATACTATGGGTTTATTGTCATCTAAACCTTTGAAACAGCCATCTCCAGGTAAATGAAATTGGAAGTAGCATTTTCCTTCTGTCATGTATTGCCTGTTACAGCTTGGAATATCTTAAATTCTGGTGTTTTAGATGACACATGAAAGGTAATTGTTAATAAGGAAATGATCACACAAACTTCCAATTCCATCTTTTTAAAAAATGGTCCCTGAAATTTGAATTATTTTCAGAATTCTAAATGATTCTATATTCCTAGTCCCTTTTCATTTCCTCTCTTCTGATTTCATATGAATTGAACGTGTACCAATTCATATGATTGCAAGGATGTTTTATTGGAGCCTAATAAGATAATAAATTGGCTATTACTCTGCAGATACATTTGTTATTCTAGCTTTGACCAGCCTTAAAAAGTGTTTCTCTTGCATAGATGAGTAAATCAATTAGTTAAATGAAGTTTGAGGAGTTTTAATGTGAATAAGTAAATAAGCAAATTAACACAAAAATGGGAGAAAAAATATGAAATGGATTTCATAAGTGTACCACAGTGTGAGGATTTTCTTATTTGCCTTAAGAAAACCATCCAGGGTAGCTATATACTTTTCTCCACCAAAAGATCATTTAGCAAACATTTTTATTCAATTCAGAAAGTAACACTGATTTTAAAGTTCCTTGGTTTTTGCCATAAAATTAGTTATTGTTGGCAAATAAGAATAGTTAGAGTCTTGTGGACATTTTAAGGTGAGTACCCACTTACACCCTTAATATTACAATTAATTGACTTTAAAGTAGTTCATTGGCCCGTTTTAATTAATATAATGTGATTGGAAACATCAATTTCTGAGCTTGTTTTAGTAAGAAATTGCTCTTAGAGCCCTGTTTTTATACTTTATACCTATACCTTCTAAAGTGAGTTAACATTGTAGATGTTCAAAAAAGTTTTGCTTTTTCAAGCTTGTAACTTACCTGTACCTGTTCATAAGTGGTCAGATCTTTACACTGTCTGTAAATTCATAAAATAATAATCTTGTAAGAAACTGTGCAGGGTAATTTCCTGTTGTTTGTGGTTTGTCAGGCTTGGTATGTGTTTTAACACTCAACTAGGAATTTGGGGATGTTTTTTTTTATATTTCAGCAGAAATCTTTTTAATAGAAGCAAAGATTTTTCTACCGCAAGATGGCAAAAGATCCCCTTTTCATTCTGTAAATATTAGAATTATATTCCTATAATCTCATTACTTTACATTGGGGATGAAAACCACTCAGTTTAGCTGCATAACCTGCTGATCATAGACCTGTTGAGTTTTTACATTTTGCAAATATTTTCAGTTGTGTCTTTTTATAAAGGTCTGAATGCTTTTTTTTGTTTGGTTTTGATTCTGCTGGTTTTATATTTTAGGACTGCAAAGACTGTGTTTGTAGCAGCTTTGTTATACAGGTGTATTTATAATGCATCTAAAAGCTGTATGCAGTTTGGCAGATGGAGGTTTATTCATATTCTTGGGACAAGAGTAATTTTTTTAGGATAGAGAGGGGCATGTATGTCTTAGATTCCTTGTCTTTGATGGAAGTAGAAGAGCCATTTTTAAGCTCTTAGTTCTGTAAGAGGAAAGATGTTTCCCACTAAGTATTGCAAGGGTATGTCAGAAAACGTGAAAGATGATTTCAAAACCCCATTCAGAAGAGTGCCGTTATGCATTTATTAAACAAATAGTCTTTGATGTGTGCCAGGCCCTGGACTAGGCAGTAAAATACCTAACAGGGAACAAGTGTATTATCCCTCTTCCGTGGTGGAATTAGAAAAGAAGTTCCTCATATCTCTTGCCCTGTCCTCCAGTGTTTAGAGTAAGAAAATCATGTTATTGCAGATTGAGGGAGCATGTAATGCATTACTGAGCCAATTTCTAAATATGCTTGCAATGCTTTCTGTAATGTAGAGGACAGCATTAAAGATGTCAAGTGTTAACTCAGTGTCACTGGGAACTGTCAGTGTATTGCGGGGGGGGGGGGGGGTGGAAACATCACCATTTTTGCACACTCCATACAAACTGAAGATATGGCCAATCTTTTATAAACATATTTGTTTCTGAGCAGATGAACACTTGTAGAGTTAAGCTTAATTTGGCCTTAGTTTGTTTATTCATTGTTCTTTAGTTATAGAAACTGGTTAGAGAAAGAAAGCAAACTTGAAGGGTCTGGTTCCAGTAAAAGCATCAGAATTAAAGTGTAAAGACAATTAGCTAATCCAAGAATAAGGATTGGGCTGCAGTATCATGTAGTGGGAAGGCCAGGGGTTTTGGAGAGAGATAGCTAAGCTAGTAGTTGGTTTCTCAGTTACTATCTGAGGCAAATTACTTAATTCCTGAGCCTTGTTTTTCTAACTGAAAATGGAGGTAATAGCTACCTCTTATGATTATTGTAAGGGTTAAATGATCATGATGAAAGTACCTAGAACATTGCCTCAGACATAAGAGTCATCCCAAATGATCTTTTGTTCTGTTTTAGTTGTGGTTTTCAGTTGTTTTCTTTCTAATCCAAATGATTTGCCCATGTTCTTATCTTTGACCTATTATAAAATGCACTTGAGAGGCAGAAACTAAGCAAAGAAGACCTGGGGTACTCAAATTGTCCAAGTCCATATATCTTAAAGCTTTAGTCACAGGAGAGCCACTGAGACCCTTAATCAGAACCTGTTGGCATTTATTTCAGACATTTCTAGCAAGGAAAGCTATCTGGCTTCTAAGTCCACAATAGATTAGAAAGAAGTAGATTGTGAGTAATGTGGGAGGTTAAGGGGAGTGTGGTGCGGGCGGGGGTGGGAGGATGGGGAACTGTTGCCCACTGTCTGTTGTAAGAAAAAACAGATAACAGCTTGGTAAAGACAGTAGACTTAATCTACAAGACACAAAAACAAATATTCAAAGCCTATCTAGCATGTCTGGGACCATTCAGTGCAGGACCAGACCTGAAAGTGTAGTAATGCATGTTCATCAATTAGCTTAAGTCATGTTTGGGGAACTCTTTATGAGAGTGCAGTAATCTACATAATATACTTTAGATTGTCATTCAGGATGATTAACAGTTCTTAAAGGGGTAAAGCATTGTACTGTATGGAATGACTTATTTCATGGAAAAACCACAGTACTTGCAAGCACAGTACCTGCTAATGTTTTTCATTTGGTTTGCCATTCAGTGTGCCATGTTACAGGCTAATAAAAAGCCTTTCATGCTAAGCTACTAGTAAAGAAATGTGATTTAAATGGCTTAGCACCCCATACCAAACCTTTCTTTAGAGTAAGTCATTCTTTTTGTCATCTATAAGGATGTCAGGTAAAACTTTTCACTCAGGCTTTGAGATAGTGTGCTAGAGATTTCCAGAACCAAACTAACGTGGACAGTAGCTAAGCTAGTCTGTTTGTTGAGGGCTTCTTTCCTCTTACATGTGACTTCTACCCAGTATTAGCTTTGATAATTTTTTTTGGATCCTCCTCCTTTCTATCTCAGAGTTACTTTGTAAACAATCTACTCCACCAAATAGTAATTGGTAATGTTTGTAATATATAGCCTTGACTTTCTTAAAAAAACAAAAACCAGGATTTTGTTTTTATTTTTTTAGCTAGTAGTACAAAAGTAATCCAGTCTTTTTCGTTTTAAAAAATGCACAGTTAGAGGCTTATTGCTTGCCTTTCATCAATTTTGATCAGTTCTCTAGATTGGTATAATTGTGATGTATTCAGTTAGGATATATTTCAGTGCTAATTCTGGATATATATATCTCATGAATAGCTTTCAGCTTAAATTTCAGTAATTTCATGTATGGAGAATATAATTTTGCCAAGCCAGGTAGATTTAGACACTGCCCCTGGCTTTGCCAGATAGCCAGACTGATTAGGGTAATTCTGTGACTTACCTACTTGTCTTACATTCTAGAGCATGAGTGGTTCTCCTTTAGCTCAATGGGTTCTTTTCAGATGTAACTGAGCCACACTTATAGTACAGATGTCCAGTAAATTAGATCTTTAGGTTTATAATTTAAGAGAACAGAAATCCTAATGATTTTATTCTTACTAAAATGTTACTAATGAAATTCGTACTATGAAATTGTTACTAATTTTTCCAGATAGTTCTGAAATTTTTCAAAATCTGGAATACTTTGGCCTCAAGACTAGAGCAATAGAAAGTGAGTGTAGACTTTAGTTGCAGTCCATTCAGCACACATGTCCAGTTTGCACTTGAAAAGCTACATTTTCTTTAATAATGTACAGTGTCCTACCTCTATCTCCCTTCCCTTTTAGGGGGAGGCTATAGTTTCATGTTCAAAGTACTCAGTAAGGATGAATAATTTTGGAGGAGCCACTAGAAGTTCAAGATTTTAATTAAAAAAAGACTTGACCTGAGGTAGTAGTATAGTAAATCTGTGATCTTGTAATTTGCCTTTGTTTAAATTACATTCTCATATGCTGCTTTAGCTTCTTCCAAAAATTCTACAGAGAATGGTTAAGGTATTGTAAATATTAAGGAAATACGAATAAATGCTCCTTCTTAATTGCATCCTTCATTACAAAATGTGGAATGGGGAATCTGATTTGCTAAGTTCACAGAAGGAACTCCTGATAAATTGTGTAGTGGGAACTGGGCCAATGAGCTTTCTT
Organism: Corynorhinus townsendii; assembly: GCA_026230045.1. Taxonomy (NCBI): domain Eukaryota; kingdom Metazoa; phylum Chordata; class Mammalia; order Chiroptera; family Vespertilionidae; genus Corynorhinus; species Corynorhinus townsendii. The sequence continues at coordinate 11,324,235 of JAPDVU010000007.1, forward strand.
TCTCCCTTGATTTGAATAAACTGTGGAAACTTTTTCTTTTTACTGAAGATGCTTTATCTGTGGCAGTGAATGCAAATTTACCAAGTTTAGACCAAGTTTCCCTCCTCCTTCCCCCAAGTTTTACTTCATAGACAGGTAGGTAGTTCATGTAAACTGGCTAGTTAAAATTTTCTTTATAAATTGTTTTAAGTATGAGGAGGGCCCAGCTTTGGCCTGAGGTTTGTGTATTGACAATTTCTGCTCTATATCACTAATTTTCAAACTCAAAGTATTCACACACACTTATGCACACAACAGCATCTGTCAGACTCATTAAAAAAGCAAACAAACATGCAGAATTTCAAAATGTAAGGGGAATAGATGGGTGCTGAAACACTGAACGCTTAGTTTTCCTGTCATTCTTACCCGTTGGAAACTCCACTGAGGAATAATCTTAAGGAAAAATGTTTGCTATACACCTGCACTGTCCAATATGGTAGCTATTGGCCAAATGTGGCTATTTAGCACTTGAAATAAGGCAACTGTGACTGAGGGAATGAATGTTAATTTAACTATAATTAATTTTAATCTAATAGAAGGTTCTTTTGGACAGTGCTATTAGACTTTGTTTTGATTGCACTTTTACACCCTGAGAACTGTATATACTTGACCTGGTTGTAAATTGCTGCTTAGCAGAGGGTTAAGACAGACTTAGGAATTTGAAGGTCAGTTGGAGTACTGAATATTTGTGCAATTTGAGTCTGGGCCTGTGTAGTCTGATGGATGATTTTTTATAATTTTGGGAATGATAAACCAATATGTAAATTTATGTTTACAAGCTGATTATAGAACTCGTGAAAGGAATATAACTCAACTGAAAAACAGGTGGTTTCCTTCCTGGCAGTGCCTATATAATATGGCTTTCACTGAACCAAGACCAATTTTAGGATTAAATTCAAGCTCTAACATTAGATTTAGCAGCTCACAGAATTGAACACATGATTTTTTATTTATTTGTTATTTTATTTTATTTTATTGTTTAAAGTATTACAAATAGTAGTACATACATCCTTTTTTCTTCCCCATTGACCTTCCCCTAACCTACCCTACCCCCTGTCGCATGCCCTCATCCCATCCCCCCAATGTCTGTGTCCATTGGTTGTGTTTATATGCATGCATACAATTCCTTCAGTTGATCTATTTCCCCCCTCCCCAGCACTCCCCAGCCTTCCCGCTGTAATTTGACAGTCTGTTCAATACTTTACTGCCTCTGTATCTATCTTTTTGTTCATCAGGTTAAAATGTTTTTTATTTTCCATAAATGAGTGAGGTCATGTGGTATTTTTCTTTCATTGCCTGGCTTATTTCACTTAGTATAATGCTCTCCAGTTCCATCTATGCTGCTGCAAATGATAAGAATTCCTCCTTTTTTATGGCAACGTAGTATTCCATTGTATAGATGTACCATAGTTTTCTGATCCACTCATCTGCTGATGGGCATTTAGGCTGTTTCCAAATCTTAACTATGGTGAATTGTGCTGCTTTGAACATAGGAGTGCGTATATCCTTTCTGATGGGTGTTTCTAGTTTCTTGAACACATGAATTTTTCTATTTGCTTTTGTTTAAAAGACACATTAGCCATCGTTCTCCACAGGGCCAGCTTAGATTTCCAATTGGCAGTGTGTTTCCTTACTAACTTATAACTTTGGGAAAAGTATAGTTATAGTGAAAATGGAGAAACCAATTTTTTTTAAATGGCTTTTGATGTATTTTTTTTTTAATCCTTTCTATTGTACTGATTTCTTTGACTAAAAAAGTTGTAAAAATCCAGATAATAAGTAATCTTTTTTCTTTACCTTGTATGATAACATGTTTATGGATTGCCAAAAACTAATAATGATTTTACACTATTTCTGGTGGGACTTTCGGTGTTCTTTATGAAGGCAGAACCATCACATTTCAAGTATTTTATGTTGCAGTATCTAACTTGATTTTTTTCTTGAAGTAAAAATTCATATAGGTATTTTGGGAATATTTTGTATTTGCAGTTTGAAGATATTTGAAATTATATTTGCTTCCTATACTTAATCACTTCCTTTTTTCTAGACTTGGACTTTGTGAAATGTTTTTTGCCATTCTTTTTTCATATTCTCCTTCACACTGCCCTTTCGGAAGTCATCAGTGAATTCTGAACTGCCAAGTTTAGCAGCCTTTTCTCAGTTACCATACTACTTTCTTCAGTCTCAGCCATTATTGACTATACTCTAGATTTCTTAAAATCACACAGGCATATTAGAACAGACACAGATTAGTCTCTTTTCTCCAGCTATAAATGTTGGACAAAATGTCAGACTTATTTTCTTTTATATATGTCTGATCTAGAGAGGGAAAGAAAAGTCCCCAAGAACAAGAAACTTAGAAAAGTCAGTGTTCAGGAAAAGGTGGTCTTAGGGAAATTACTAGATAAAGAATTCAGTAGCAGGGGATGGGGTTATAATGCCATTCAGGGAAGGGAGACAAAACTCTAAGAACTGAATGCTAAAATATATATTTATGTAAAAACTGTTCTGATGTCATTGAAACATCTATGGCCTCTGCTGGAAAAAAAGCCTCAAACTCTCTATGGAGGAACTAGAAAAATGCTAGTCTTTATAGATGGACTTTAAACATTACATGAAGGCAAGCAGTGTCAATAAAAAGCAAGATACCAGCTAAGTGTAAAGAGTGAGTGTTTTTGTTTTTTTCAAGTATATATTACTAGAAGCCCGGTGCACGAATTTGTGCATGGGTGGGGTCCGGCCGGCCCGCCTGATCAGGGCCATTTGGGGCAGGGCTGGCCAGGGGAGGGTCTGTGGGCAGTTGGCTGTCTGGCCCCACCTTTAATTGGGGTGGAGGGGGCCAACCAGGGGTGGGTCCAAAAGTGGGGAAGTGCCTCAGGTGGTTGGCTGGCTGGCCATGCCCCCTAGTCGAACTCCTGGTTGAGGGGACAATTTGCATATATAGGATTATGATGAGAAATTCAAAAGGTCCAAAGGATGGATGGAGATACACACACACACACACACACACACTCACACACTCACTAGTGACCTGGTGCATGAAATTCATGCACATTAAAAGGGGATTAATTAGAGGAAATAATTTAATATTGCTGTTTGCCCTTTCTCTATAATAGAAGTGTTAGAGAGCAAAGAAAATTAGTAAAATGTGTATGAAAACCTTTCTCTGTCAGAGTCTGGGGCTCACCACAGGACCCAGAGTCAAGTCCCCGCCCACCTACATGCACCTCAAAATCACGTGAGACCCAGACCCAGCCAGTCCCCTCCCCCCATTGGGCTAAATCCAGACCCGGCAGTCCCACCCTTGTCAAGCCCTGCTGGTCAGGGGGCATGGCCTGAGGTCCCCCAGCCGAGACCTGGGCAGGGGGCGTGCCTTGGGGTCCTTCATCAAGCCCTGCCAGGTGGGGGGCATGGCCTGAGGTCCCCCGTCAAGCCCTGCCAGGTGGGGGGTGACGCAGCCTCAGGTCCCCCAGCCCAGCACCAGGAGGGGGGGGCGCAGTCTCAGACCCTCCGTCAAGCCCCACCAGCAGGGGGGTGCAACCTCAGGTCCCCCATCAAGCCCCGCTGGGCAGGGGCACGGCCTGAGTTCCTCTGACCCAGCACTGGGGGTGCACCTTGAGGTCCCCTGTCAAGCCCCGCCGGGCAGGTGGTGTGGTCTGAGGTCCCCCGGCCTGGTGCCAGGGTTGGGGGGTGCGGCCTGAGGTCCCCTGTCAAGCCCTTCCAGGTGTGTGTGGGGGGGTGTGGCCTGAGGTTCCCCTGCCTGGCCCTTTGGTGAGGGGAGCAGCCTGAGGTCCCCTAGCCCAGCACCAGGATGGGAAGAGCACCTTGAGGTCCCCTGTCAAGCCCCATGGGGGCGGGGGCAGGCGTAGCCTCAGGTCCCTGCTGATTGCTCGTTAAGGCTCCTTAAGGGAACTTGGCCTCAGCTGTGGGTGCAGCCATCTTTGTGGAGTGATGGTCAATTAGCATATTCCCCTTTATTAGGATTGAAAAGTCTGTCAGCCTGCGGCTTGCCACTCAGTTGCCTGTTTAAACACAAGTAGCATTACTAGGTTTTTGTGAATTATTCAAGAGATTTTATGCATGTCTGAGCAACTTTGTGGGTATGTTAGCTTTTAGTACAAATGGCCATATATGTATGTTACTTAATAATGCATCTTGTAGATTATTTCATGTTCATACCTTTTTCTTTTGATTGCACAGTATCCTTTTGTGTGAGTGTCTGTAGTATACTGCTATTTCATCAGTCTTCTATTGATGGACACTTAGGTTATTTCCAGTCTTGTGGTATTAAAAATAGTGCTGCAGCAAATAATTGTTTATTCGTCATTATACACATACATAAGATAGATTTCCAGAAGTAGGATATTTACATTTGTATACTTATTTAGGGAATATATTCATTTTTTAAAATAGGTAATACATGCACATAGTACAAAATTCAAAAGGAACAAATTAATATATAATGAAAAGTAAGTCTCCCTCAGATGTCTGCATTCTGCTACCTAATATACTTTCCAGAATGTAACCACTGTTACTGCTATCTAGCCACTAGACAAATGTTACTATTGAACACTTGAAATGTAGCTAGTCCAAATTGAGATGGGCTGCAAGTATAATACTTAGTCTATAAAATAGAATGTAAACTATCTCCATTTTTAATACTGATTTGACATTAAAATGGTAATTTTGATATTTTGGGGTGAATTAATATTATTAAAACAATTTTACTTATTTTTTACTCTACTTTTAAAATGTGGCTAATAGGAAATTTATAATTATATATGTGGTTTACATCCTATTTCTGTTGGACAGCATTGGTCTAAAGAAATACATTCATACATATATAAATGTGTATTAATATATGGGAATTCCTCTAATCAGGATTTCCTTTTGCATTGTAATCTGTGGGATCAGAAATCTCTTGCTAGGATATGGTTAATAGAGAGGTACCAGCCTGGCTGGCATGGCTCAGTGGTTGAATGTCAAACTGTGAATCAGGAGGTCACTGTTCGATTCCTGGTCAGGGCACATGCTTGGGTTGCGGGCTCGATCCCTAGTGTGGGGTGTGCAGGAGGCAGCCGACCAATGATTCTCTCTCATCATTGATGTTTCTATCTCTCTATTTCTCCCTTCCTCTGAAATCAATGAAAAAAAAATTTTTTAATAGGAGAGAGAGGTACCAGGCTATTCTTTTTTGATTTACTAGAGGCCTGGTGCACGAATATGGGGTCCCTCAGCCTGGCCTGCAGGATCTGGCTGAAACCAGCTCTCCAACATCCCCTGAGGGGTCCTGGATTGCGAGAGGGCACAGGCCAGGCCGAGGGACCCCACCAGTGCACAATCAGGGCCAGGGAGAGATGCGGGAGGTTGGCTGGCTAGGGAGGGACCGCGGAAGGGCTCCAGGGCATGTCCAGCCCATCTCGCTCAGTCCTGATTGGTCGGAGCATCTGCCCCCTGGTGGTCAGTGCATGTCATAGTGACTGGTCAACCGGTCGACTGTCTGCCCCCTGGTGGTCAGTGCACATCATAGTAAGTGGTTGAGCGGCCTTAGCATAACATTATTATATTGCGCTTTGATTGGCTGACCGGACGACCAGAGACTTAGCATATTAGGCTTTTATTATATAGGATTATTTACTCTCAACCATTTACCATGATCATTGTTGGCCTCATTAGTGAAAGTCATGCTTCCATTGTCTTTTTTTTTTTTCACTTCTATTGTCTTTTAATATGTATGTTAACTTCAGGGAGAAACCCAGCATTACTCTTGGCTTCATGTTTTTGAACCTGCTCCAGTTTGCACTGGTGGCCTTTCTACACTTAGTACACAGCAGTCAATCTGGATCCCTCTTCACTTCTCTCCTTTGTTAAATCTCATACTCTTGTTTTGTGCTCCCTCCTTTTGATGAAATATTCTTCAGGACTTTTCTTGTGTATGTGGGGTAAATATTTGGTTATGTTGCACGTCCAAAAATAATACCTTCATTTTACCCTAGGAAATAGAATTCTGGGTTGGAAATAATTTTTTTCCCAGAGTTATGAAGGCATTGCTCTATTGACTTCACTTACAGTGTTACTGTTGAGAAAACCAAAGGTATTCTGATTATTATTTTCCATATGACCTGTTTTTTTTTCCCCCTGGAGACTTTAGGCCCTTTTGTCTTCAGCATTCTTAGGTTTCACAGCCACTGGTCTTGATGTTGGTGTGTTTTCATCCATTGTCCTGGGGTCTTGATGGATCCTTTCAATCTGGAAATTCCTATCTTTCAGTTCCGGGGATATTTCTTGATTACTTTGATAAACCCTCCTTTCCTCCGCCTTTCATTATCTCTGATGTCTTTTTGGAAGTTCTGTTTGGACATTGAACCTCCTGAGTTGGTCCTTCAGTTTTCTTCACTTTTCTCTACTAATTTTCATCTTTCTTTTTTATCGACTTTCTAAGAGATTTCCTCTTATTTTATCTTCCAACCCTCTGTTGGGTCCTTTCCCCCATTCCCAACCCTGTCAAGCTATTTAAGAGCTCTTCTTTTAATCAATGTTCCCTTTGTACAGAATGCTGCTGCTCTTGCTTCAGGGTGGCTATATCTTCTCTTATTTCTCTGTGTATATTGATGATTTTTACACTATGTTTTTTTTCTGGATAGTCTCAGATTTCTTGAAGTTGCATTTTTCCTGTTTTTGTTTGCTTTTTTCCCTCAGATAAAGTAGTACTAGATTAAGAAGGTAGGGGTCTATTCTAGCAAGCTGATGGGAAACGAAGCATGTGGGTGAGGCTTTGTCTCCTTTCAGTTTCACTGTAGAGTGATCTGAGTGGGCTGTTTGTTAGTAAACTCTCAATATTAGTATCTGTACATTTTTCCTTTTGGGGTTGGTCAGGTACCCCAGAGAGGAGTCTCAATATGACTAAACAGGTAAAGGTCTGGCTGCTAGTATTTTGGGAGCCAGAACCCAGTGGGTTGAAGAGTCTACTTTTAGCATGCATTATGCTCATTTTCATTACTCCTCGCTTCTCCTAATGGTACTCAGGCCACCTTCTAGTCTAGGAGACTGTTTCACCCTCTGCCAAGAATAAACATTTAGTTCTCTGGAGAGAGGCAGTTACCCATCTAAGGATCTAAATGCCTCTCAAATATCTCTTACCCAATCCTGCCTATTTCATCTCCGTCCCCTCAGTTCCTGCTATGACTGGAGCTGTTACTTAATCTTTTGAGGATTCTGCCCTATAAATCAGGACATTTACCTACAGTTAGCCTAGAATTAGTAGTCTCTCTTAGTAGTTCATAGTTAGTACTCATCCATCCATTTTCCAGTTATCAAAATATTGCTCGTTTCCTCCTTACTCTTCTCCCTATCCTTGTGAGATTGTCTTTTCTTTTTAAATTTCTTCATTATGGCTTTTTAAAATAGGCTACTGTCTTCACCTGTAGCCCACTGATTAAAGTTTCCCATGAAAAATACCTTAAGGATAACTTTGAAAGAGTTGATACAGAATGTGTAACTCCCAAGTCAGTGTAAATGAAGAAAATTTGGTAATTTTAGTAGAGGTGGGAAAGGAGAAAAAAATAAACAAAGAAAAATGCATGGGAATTGGAAAACACAAAATGAGTTGATAGAGAATAAATATCTCCATAAGCCTAATACATAATAAATTCAAAATGAACTTGCTGGCAAGGGAGAATAAAAACTTAAAAAAGTTTTTTTTAAATTATTTCTGATTTAATTATCTGTAACCTTTGGATACTAATCACATGAAGCTACAAATTTAGCAAGTGTTTTAAAATCTGTATATAAAACAATTTATGTCACATTTCAAACTCATTTATTAGTGTACCACTCAATCTTTAAAAAAAAGAAAAAGAAAAAGGAGTCTTCAAAGATAGTCTTATGGCATTCTTTAAAAAGGAAACTGTTCCTTTTAACTTGACTCCCATCCTACATACCCATTTCAAAACATATTTAATCGCCTTGGTCATGGAAATTCCCAGGATGAGATTTTTATATTTCGCTCCCATAGCTTCTGATTATCAGAAAACCCATTGCTTTCCTTTATTGAAGGAATGTGGTCCTGCTGATGTTGGTGTATCCCTTTCAGTATTCTTCATCCCCATCTTTGCTTCTTGGAGACGTTTCCTCCGGTTCGCTATCTTCATCTTCATTAAAAGGTGCTGCTGCTACTGAAAGGGTTTTTGGAGAAAGAGTTGGAAGATTTTCTCTAAGTTACTTGATCCAAGTTTGGTGGATATGGCTGAGGCTTTCTTTGTTTGACTGCCTATGGCAAATCCAAACTTAGATATCGTTTGTGGGCTTTGTTGGGAGGTCTGCAGCTGTTTCTTCATTTGATGGCTTCTCAGCTCTGTGACTGGATCTTTCCCTTCCATTACTTCGGTGGCTCCAGTGCACTGCCCTTTCTCAGGCTTCTCTCCTGCCTTCTCTCTCCTCTGCATTTTCCCCACCCTGAGAATGAAAACTTTAGAATTCTAACAAAATGCTTTTTATTAGTAGACACACCTAAAAGGATGGTGATATAATTTTAAAGTAAAGGAATGACTAAAGATATATGCTAGGTATAATCTGTATCTTAGTCCATTTGGGTTGCTATAACAGAATTCCATAGACCAGTGGTCGGTAAACTGCGGCTCGCGAGCCGCGGTTTGCCGCTCTATTGACTAATGAGTTTGCTGACCACTGCCATAGACTGGTTGTCTTATAAACAACAAATTTATATCTCACAGCTCTGGAGGCTGGGAAGTTCAAGATGCCAGCAGATTTGGTTTCTGGTGAGGGCCACTTCCTAGTTCATAGAACAGCTGTCTTTTTGTTGTAATTTCATAAGGCTGAAGGGGGCAAGCAAACTCCTTGGTCTCTTTTAAAAATATTTTTTTACTGATTTCAGACAGGAAGAGAGAGGGAGAAAGAGAGAGAAACATCAATGATGAGAGAGAATAATTGATCACCTGCCTCCTGCACACCCCCTACTGGGGATCGAGCCACAACCCAGGCATATACCCTTGCCTGTAATCGAACCCCGGACCCTTCAGTCTGCAGGCCGATGCTCCATCCACTGAGCCAAACTGGCTAGAGCTCCTTGGTCTCTTAAAGGGCAATAATCCCATTCATTGAGGCCTCCATCCATGACCTAATCACCTACCTTAGGCCTCCACCTCCAGATGCCATCACATTGGGGATTAGGTTTCAACATGGGTTTAGGGGAAGTGGTGACACAAATATTAAGTCTATAGCAATCTATACAGTAAAGTTGGCAAAATTACAAGGATAAGTCTACAACTGTATAATCACAGGAGTTGTAACATAACTCTCAGTAATTTAAGAAAAGTAGATTAAAAATACAAGGTTTTGCTCTAGCCGGTTTGGCTCAGTGGATAGAATGTCGGAAGGGTCCCAGGTTCGATTCTGGTCAAGGGCACATGCCTGGGTTGTAGGCTTGATCCCCAGTAGGGGGCATACAGGATGCAGCCAGTCAATGATTCTCTCTCATCATCGATGTTTCTACCTCTCCCTCTCCATTCCTCTTTGAAATCAATAAAAATATATAAAAAAAATATATATATATATATACACACACACATACGGTTTTAAAGGATTAGAAGGTACAGTTAGCAAGCATGCAACAATTACAGAATATGTATTCTTTTCAAGTACTCATGAAATTTTATAAGAATTGTTTATGTACTTAGACCTCAAAGCAAATGTTAACAAATTCCTAAGAATTTATATCTTAGAAATCACATCCTTGGATCCTATTGCAATTCAGTTAGAAATATAACAGGAGGATAGCAACAACTCCCAAATCTGAAGTTGTATATTTCTGAATTTATGAGATGAGGAACAATTCATAAAAATTAGGAAGTGTTTAGAAAAGAATGATGAAAATACTACCTGTCAAAACTAGATACGGCAAAAATCCCATTTGGGAAACTTTAGATAGAATTTTAAATGTTTATTAGTGAAGAACTAAGTAAAAATTAATGAGTTAAGTATACAATGTAATGAATTAGAAAAAGGAAGGTAATTAAGTTGAGAAACATTAATGAAAAAATATATAATTGGAGCAACTAACCAAGGGTGCTAAGTTGAAAAGACTTTGCCAAGATTGGTGGAGGATAAGATTACAGATGTATTAGAAATAAAAAAGGGTTATGATTACAGCAAACAGATTTTGAAACTAAGAACACCAAGAACAGTTTTTTTACCTTTAATTTAAAAGTGGAAAAGACAATTTCTAGTAAAATAAATTACCAAAATTGGCTTAAGAAGAAGAAACTTGACTAGATTGTAATTTAAAATCTTAAATTCATTAGAAACCTACCTATACCAAAAGAAAATTAAGTAAAAATCCAAACCCAAGTGAAAACCCCAAATGGCCAAATTCTACAAAACATGAGGAGTCAGTAATTCCAATCATAACACAAAATGTTATAGAAAAAAACCAAAAAATCATTTTGCAAGTCTACTGTAATCTTGATACCTCCAACGGGATGGGTATCATGAGAAGGGGAAATGTATAGTCCACATCTCAGATGGCAATAAAAGTTTTAGGTAAAATGTTAGTATTTGTTATAAAAAAAATACCATGACTAATAAGGGTTACCTCAAGAATGATGATAAAGATGATTAAATGTTAAAAACCTGTAAATGAAGTTCATCACATTAACACACCAAAGGGGAAAAAAAACCCATATGAGAATCTTGACTAGATTATAATTTAAAAACTTAAATTCATAGCACCACCAAAATAAAGTTAAGTAAAAAAGCAAAACCCAAGTGAAAACCCTAGCTGGGCAAAGGAAAAAAAGACATGATAAAATGCAGTACGTTTTTGACAAAAATTCTTAGAAACTATAAATATGAGACTGCTGGTTAAAGCGGGGGGGGGGGCACAGAAGAGTACATATAATATCATTCACTTACATGAGTTTCACTTACATGAGTTTCTAGAACAGGTAAAATTACCTTGATAAAAGTCAGATCAGTAATTGCCTGGGGTAAGGAAAGTAGATTGACTGTAAGGGACACAAGTAAACTTTCTGAGATGATGGAATTATTCTATGTTTTGATTGGGATGAAGGATATATGGAGGTATACATTTATTAGTACTCATTGAATTATATACTTAACATCTGTGCATTTCATTATATAATAGAGGCCCGGTGTATGAAATTTATGCACTGGGGGGGGGGGGGGTGTCGCTCCGCCTGGCCTGCGCCCTCTCGCAGTCTGGGACCCCTTGGAGGATTTCCGACTGCTGGCTTAGGAAGTGGGCCCAAGCCGGCAGTTGGACGTCCCTCTTGCAGTCCGAGACCCCTCGCTCCTTACCGCTTGGCTCGCTGCTCCTTAGTGGTACCACAGAGGTGGGAAAGGCTCCCGCCACTGCCACTGCACTTGCCAACCATGAGCCCAGTTTCTGGCTGAGTGGTGCTCCCCCTGTGGGAGCGCACTGACCACCTGGAGCAGCTCCTGCATTGAGCATCTGCCCCCTGGTGGTCAGTGCGCATCATAGCAACTGGTTGTTCTGGTCATTCTGCCGTAATGGTCGCTCAGGCTTTTATTATATAGACTAGAGGCCCGATGCATGAAATTCCCTCAGCCCAGCCTGCACCCTTTCCAATCTGGGACCCCTAGAGGGATGTCCGACTGCCCATTTAGGCCCAATTTCACCGGGCAGTTGGACATCCCTCTCACAATCCAGGACTGCTGGCTCCCAACCACTCGCCTGCCTGCCTTCCTGATTGCCCCAACCGCTTCTGCCTGCCAGCCTGGTCACCCCCAACTTCCCTCCTCTGCTGGCCTGGTCACCCCTAACTGCCCTCCCCTGCATGCTTGATTGCCCCCAACTGTCCTCCCTTGCAGGCCTGGTCCCTCCCAACTGCCCTCCCCTGCTGGCCATCTTGTGGTGGCCATCTTGTGTCCACATGGGGGCAGTATCTTTGACCACATGGGGCAGCCATCTTATGTGTTGGAGTGATGGTCAATCTGCATATTACTCTTTTATTAGATAGGATAAGTTATGCATCAGTGAGGTTGATTAAAAAAAGTTAATATGTAAAAACCAAGGCATGTCTATGTATAAGCAACAAACAAAATTTAAATAAAATAAAAAAATCCCACCATTTAAATGTCAGCACAAACTACAAAATCCCTAGGAAGAAATAAAACAAAAACATGTGGGACCTGAGTGGAGAAAATAAGACACTTATAATTCAAATTATAAAAGATGTACTTGTGTTTATGACTAGAAGGCACATTACCATAAATCTTTCCGTTTTCTTCCACTTGTTTGTAAATTTGGTGTCATTCCAATTAAAATCCCAGCAGGTGAAAGAGAATTTACTTTATCAAGTACAAAGACATATTCTGTAGCTTTAGTAGTTAAGCCACAGTATTTGCCACAGATATAGACTAATTGGGGGGAGGGGGGAAGAAACACAAATAGCATTGTAATCAGTAGGGGAGAAGATTCAGTTTATTATCTTTGCTGGGGAGCAGAAGGTACCTGCCTTGCATCACACACAAATATAAATTGCAGATGTGAAAGAGAACTTTAGACTTTATAACTTTTGAAAGATGACAGTATATGGAAGATTTTTAAAGAAGGTACACGTGTATACATCATATAAGATTTTAAATTGATGTGCTCAAATTTAAATTGATAAACTTGAGCACATTAAAGTCACTCTCTCAAATCAATACAAATATATTTTTTAAAAACTCTAAATTTGGTGGGATTTGAAAAGCTAAACTTAAAATAACCTACATAAATCTGAGAAGGAAAGGGGCTCACTCTGCAGATATCAACACTCTTAAGAAGCAATAACTAAAATTCTGTGATATTGTAGGTATGAAAAAGTACAGCAATGAACAGACTACAAAGCCCCCAATCATAAATTTATTTTATAGGGATTTGATGTATGACAGGAATCGTATTATGAATTATTAAAGAAAAGGTAAATTAATTATTTGATGATAAAATAGTCTGTCCTTACAGGAGATGTTTAGATTGCTGTCTCACCCCTTAAATAAAAACAAATTCCTGATATGTTGGAAAGCTAGGTGTGAAAAGCAAAACTAAAATGTCTGTGAGAATACATGGGGGGAATCCTATATAATACAAGGCTAATATGCAAATTGTCCCCTTGGGAGTCCGACTGGGAGACCAGGAGTTCCATCGCTCTCTATGACGTGTGCTGACCACCGGGGGGCAGTGCAGAACATGGCGGGCGACCAACAGGGGCAGGGATACTGAGGGAGCAAGGGAAGGAGGAGGCAGGGAAGCCCGGAGGTGGGGAGCTTGATCAGCCCTGATCACTGGCCAGGCCTAAAGAGCCTACCCGTGCACGAATTTTGTGCACCAGGCCTCTAGTATCTTTATAACATCAGGGTACTTTTTCATGCCTCAGATTCCTCATTTATAATTAACTAGAGGCCCGATGCATGAAATTTGTGCGAGTAGGCCTTCCTTCCCCTCGGCTGCTGGCACCAGCTTCCCTCTGACACCCAGGACCTGGGCTTTCCTCCAGCTGCTGGCAGGCACCCAGGACCTGGGCTTCCCTCGCAGCCCTGGCTTTGCCCAGAAGGTCATTCGGAAGGACATCAGTCTAATTAGCGTACTACGCTTTGTTATTATATATGGTATCTATTCCATTGGATTCTGATGAGAATTCAATGAGTTAATGCTTACCTGACTCTTAGACTGTGTCGTAGTTAGCATTCAGTATATGTTTCCTACTGTATTAGAGTGCAGAAAGGGGTTTCTTTGAAAAGAAGCTAAGTTGTATCATAAAATAAATACCATGGTTAAAATGTAAAATTTGTTCTAAAAGACAAAGTAAAATAAATATTCCAAAGATTTGGAGGTTTTTTTGAAATACATATACAGTGATGAAATACATATATATCTATATATAAAAAAGGCTGCATGACCGACTGTATGACCATCTGACCAACCAACCTATTGGCCAGGACATATGACGCGCACTGGCAATTTAAAAATAAATGTTGACTCGCACATGTGTGATACATATAAAGCTCTCGCTGGTGCCAATCTAGACAGAGTAGGAATATTCCTTCCTAAACTCATTTTCGGACGTGATCAGTTATATGATGTTTTCTCTCGAGTTCAAAGACTGTGTGATGTTAAAGTTGTAAATACTTCATCACAAGGGAATTAGTCAAGCACTCTGAAAGTGTTTTTACTCTTAATGTGGTATACAGGGAGATATTAGCATAAATTTAATCAATTTACCAGTCATTGTTTTTATCAATGTTGTTTTTATATCATGTTTTTGTTCTTTTATGTTTTTGTTGTTTTTATATCATGTCTTTGTTGTTGTTATGTCATGTTGTTATTTATTCTAATTAATTTCCTTTCAATGTGCATGAATCCATGCAACGGTCCACTAGTATCAGAATAAAAGCAGTAAGTAAAGGAAAGAACAGTTGATGACTTTACAAAGAATATGAATTATAGTTTAATAAAACATGGAGAATGCTAATTGTAAAACTTACACAATTATTAATAACTTGAATGCTTCATCTGCTAGTTCAGGATAATCAGACCTCTTACTTAACTGAAACTTTCCAGTGAGTAATCTTATAATCCCAATTTTACTAAGCTATCACTTGATAAGCTTTCTTACTTAGCTGTAAAGATACAGTCTTCCTATTCTATTGAAACCTGAATTATCTAAGTATCACTTAGTGCTGGAATTAGGAACAGAATTAGTATCTGAACTTATTTTTCATTCTTGCAGATGTTGGGAAAAAAAATTCTAACTTCAGTACAGACCCTGCTGCCACACTAGTGAAGGAAATCTGTATAGTCTGTAAATGACTTGTTCACGTATCAAAAACTTGATCATAAATTTAGTTTATTTCATTTTGTCTTCATCGTAGAACATATTGACATTGGTTCCTTGTAAAAGCCTAAATTCAATCTGTTTACATTTCAAAACTATTGGCTAAATATCCTAGATATTTAAAATGCTCAATTGATAAAAAAGCATTATCAGCGTTACTGAAAAATATTTTATTGCATAATTTAAAAATTCTCCAGAGATAGACAGATGTCAGGCAGCCATGGTTACTAAGATATAACTTAAGGCTGCTAACTTTAAGTGATCAGATAGTTCCAAAGTGGTTATAACTGCTGTTCTAAGGCATGGGACACTGAAATCATGCGGCAGTACTAGGTCATGAGGTCATTCAAATGACCCAGAATAGCCTTAAACTTTTCATGTTTTTGTTTCCATAAAGAAAAATAATTTAAAAGGTTTTATAGAAAAATTAGATCCCCAAGAATATATCTCAACTGTTAAGAAACATTCTCCTAACAAAAGTGTAACAGAGAACCTGTTAACTCAGAGTCTAACACTGGAAAACACTTTCATTTTTGCTGGTTATACATACATAAGTTTAATTTTTATTCATTTTCTTAGGCTGAATTCTCATGAATACATTGAGTCAAAGATAGACACTTTTAAATAAAATGATTCTTATATTGTCCTTGTCATAATCAGTTTTTCACAAGGAATAGGGATCCTTCATGTAATTCAGAGTTTTCTAAGGATAAGATTGGTGTGGGCCTGCAACAAGACCCAGAGAGTCATTCCAAAGCAAGCTTGGAGACTGGTTGTCTCTGCCTTGCTTGGGTACATACTCTTATTTGTGCGCTGACCACCCTCTCTTCTGAGCTTCTGCTTTCTGGCCATGTGATGAACATGAACGCTTATATCAAAGCATGTGTAATACTGACCCTGTAACCGTATCCTTCAGGTTTGCTTTTCTTTCTGTGTTCCAAATAGTGATTAGTGTACCATTACATGCTCAGTTACATTAGTTAGCAACAGTTAGCTTTGAGTCCTCCTTTTCCCTAAACTGCTCATATCCAGTTGCTCAGTAACAATGTGAATTTTCTCTAAAACAATGAATAGTCCTATCATTAGCTCTAACTTCTTTATTCAGCTTTTTCATCTGACTAGCTTTCCTCTCCCCTATCTCCTACCACATTACTTTCTTATATTCCATTAGAGGCCCAGTGCACAACATTTGTGCACTGAGGGAGCGGGGTTCGTCCCTCAGCCCAGCCTGTGCCCTCTTGCAGTCCAGGACCCCTTGGGTGATGACTGCCTGCCAGCTTAGGCCCACTCCCCAGCAGAATGTTCCTGGCAGGCAGACATCCCCCAAGGGGTCCTTAGCACTGCTGTGGAGGCAAGAGAGGCTCCTGCCACTGTCGCTGCACTTGGCAACCATGAGCCCGGCTTCTGGCTGAGCAGTGCTCCCATTGTGGGAGCACACTCACCACCAGGGGGCAGCTCCTGTGTTGAGTCATTCCCCCCCCCTTCAGTCGATTTGCATATTAGCCTTTTATTATATAGGATTTTCAAAACATTTCCTTTTCCCTAAAAAATTAACTTTCTGCCTGATGTATTCTATCTCTCTTCAGACTTGCTCTGGTGTCACTTTTGCGATACCTCTCCTTTCCAAAGGTTGAATTCATCAGCATGTTCTCTGTGCTTGGATAAGACTGTGTCACATGGTATTGAGATTTATATAGCTGGCTTGCTCCTTGCACAGTATGATTTGTGACAAAGTAGGAATTTAGCAGAGACCAAAGGTAATCAAATATACCTTTTGCTGCTTGGTAGTCGTGTTTGCTTTGGTAGATTATTACATGTATTTCATGGAATTTTGTAGGTTGCTTTATTTTGTCAAGTTGTAGTTTTATATACTATGGTGCTTATTCATGTGCATTCTAGTCTACCACTAGACAATAGTGCTGCTGTCAAATTGTAATTGTTGTGGTCCCCTGAGAATTCAAAGTCATTTTTTGAGAAGAATTATACTTAAAATTCTTTTTTAAGAAAATGTATAGTTCTAGTACAGCAGCCTTCCCACCAGTGTCTCCCACATAAGTTTGTGATTAGATAACATGTCAAATAATTTTAAATATTTTCCATAGCTCCCTAGGCCATGTTTGCCAACATTTGTGTAAATATGCCTGCAGATGCTACCTGCAAATTGTGGGCAGACTCCCCTAGGCTTCCATCTTTAGTCAACTGCAACCTCCTCTCTCCTGAAATTTACAGTATGCATTGGCATTTTGAAGGTTTGAGAAATTCTTAAATCCATTTCACTTATCGTGGAACTTTTTAAGGTATTTGTCCTGATAATTTTTTTTAAATTGTAATTTACATTCGATAAAATGTTGAGTTTTGTGAGTTTTATAATTGTGTACTCACATAATTTCATCTTTTGACTGTGGTTTGCTATTCTCTGTCTTATAATTGATTGAGTGCTGAATATTTGTATAAAAATGGTACAGATTGAAGTAAACATTATTTACTTCCAGGAAATGGGCCATCATCCTATATAATAAAAGCCTAATATGCAAATTGTCCCCTCAGGCGGTTGTTCCACAGGGAGTCCAGGAGTTCGACCACTCGCTATGATGTGTGCTGACCACCAGGGGGAGGCGTGGAACATGGCGGGTGTTGGTGACACGCTGCGACCTCTCACCGGGGGTGGGGGTGACAGGACAGAGGTGCGGTGAGAATGTGGGTGTCTGCTGAGCTTGCTCTCACTCCCCCTGGTACCCTTCCCCTGGGATGCCAGGGTTCGCATGCTGGGGAAGCCCCACCCTCCGGTGCTGGGCGGCTGCAAGGAGCCCACCTCGCACTGTGTGGCGTCTTCCAGGTGAGCCAGGCCACAGCTGCCAGGACCGAAGGGGCCAGTGAGGCTCCCTGTGGATTCGTACAGGAGCCGGTCTGCGAGGCTGGCCAGGAGAGCGCGCACTGCCCGCGCGGCTTCCGTGCAGTGCCATTGGGTGGCCCAGAGGCCCACTGCGCCCCGGCCCGCAGCGTCCGGTCGTGCTCACCGCATCTCTGCGTGGGGACTTGGGTGTTGTGGCTCAAGTAGAGGGGGGCACATGGAGGTCTGGGGGCCCAGGTGCTGGCCAGGGCCCGGAAGTCAGCTGGGACCTGCCCTTCCACACCAGATGCTTGCACTTCGATCACCGGCCAGGCCAAGGGACTGCACCCGTGCAAGAATTTCGTGCACCAGGCCTCTAGTTTCTTAAGTTAGTCTGATAGTGGGGCTAAGTCAATAAGATGAATAGTGGAGCTAGTTCTGGGCTTTGTTGCAACTTTAGTTTGATTTCTTTTAAATGCTTTGAGAGCAGGATTAGGACTTTTCACTTTCTGCAAGATTTGTTGTCTGATTGTAATTTCAGTTATTTCTTTGTGCTTTATATCTGAGCCATCAGCTGTGGGACCTTTGGGCATTTTCTCTGCTTCACAGCCTAGCTGTCTGTTCTTTGGTCATTCTGGAGTACTTTGTGCTCTCAGCCCTGCCCCAGGATTTTTTGTGTCTGTTGTGATAACCACTCTACCAGTAATGCCTTCCAGGGTTTTCTCTCAGCAAAGCTACCTGCCCTGGTAATAATGTGCAGAGTATCTGGGTGGAAATGGTTCTCTCAACTCTCCTGTCTAACCTCAGCCCTTGGCAGCTTAATGTTTGGAGTTTTTTGGAATGATTTTTTTTCACTTTTGCCCATCCCACCCTTCTCCCCCCATCAGAGGACAGATTTATTGCATTTGAGGGAGACTAAGTTTCTTAGAGTATCTCTCAGCTTTCCAGCTCTGTCCCCCAATCTTGGTCATTTTTCAAGCACTTTGGTGAATACCTGTGGGAATGAGTGATTTGCTTTGTGGAATTCTGATATGTTTTGTCAGCCTACATGTTAAGATTTATTAAAGGTAGGCTGGTTTCTCTTACGGTGCAATTATTCCTCCTTAGCCCCTCAATCAGGAAAGAAACCACCCGTGGGCCTCTCTTCTGTCAGTTAATTCTACTTAGGTTACTATGCATCCTTACCTCTCTGATGGGTTCAGAAAAACTATGATTTTGTAGCTTACCTGGCCTGTTTTTATTATTAGGGTGAAAGTGATGGTCTATTGTGATTTTCTATAACCTGATTAGGAATAGAACTCCTCTCATTGATATTTTTGTTTTGTTTTGTTAATCCTCACCTGAGGATATTTTTCCATTGATTTATTAGGGAGAGTGGAAGAGAGAGGGAAAGACTGAGAGAAACATCAATGTGAGAGAAAACACATTGATTGGTTGCCTCTGACCAGGGCCAGGGCCCGAGGAGCCTGCAACCAAGGTACGAGTCCTTGGCCAGGATCAAACCCGGGACCGTTTGGTCTGCAGGCCAACGTTCTATCCACTGAGCCAAACCGACTAGGACAGTGGTCGGCAAACCGCGGTTTGCCGCTCAGTTGACTAATGAGTTTGCCGACCACTGGACTAGACTAAATGTTACCGTGTAGATGGAAGCTGTGAGGATTAGGCAATTGTGGCATATTGTGTGCAAAGAGGTAAAGGGTAGTATATGACAGTGGTCGGCAAACTCATTAGTCAACAGAGCAGCAAACCGCAGCTCGCGAACCACTGTTTGCCGACCACTGGGCTTAGGGCATCATGGAATTTTTTTAAATGTGTAGTTTGGTAAGTACCTGATAAAATTGGTTATTTCATCTAGTTGATTTTCTATAGTAGTTCTCAGAACTAGGTTTCTAAATATATTTCATCTCAAATCTTAACTTTTCACTTCTGTCCTCAAGTGATCAGTGATCTTGTCTCTTATTTTGAGATTAAAGTCATCAGCATTAAAATTTAATTGAGGGGCTTGTGAAGAGTATGGAAAGAATTTGTGGTAGGTACAGAGAAAACTAAGGGTAAAAAACTAAGGAAATTAACTCAAGGGGAAAAAGAGCTGTACAAAAAGGGAAATATGATTAAATAGTAGTTTACTGCTAATCTCATCAGAACTACAATTGGGAGTTAATTATCTTAAAGGTTGGAGGAATGTGAGTGGTTGTGGTGTAAATCCTCATTTCCACTGAAAAATGAACAGATAATACCTAAACTTCATATTTCAAAGGATACCATTATAAGTCTATTACACTAATGAATACTGTCTCCACCCCCTGGTTACTTAACACCTATCTCCGTTATTAGATCAGTTATCAGAAATAGAGAAAGAGAAAGACAGTAATCCTCCCTAATCCATTGGGAACACATTCAAAGACACGTCCCCCTGCCCCAGTGGATGCCTGAAACCACAGGTAGTACTGAACTCACTTTCTCTCTCTCTCTCTCTCTCTTCCCCCCTCTCCCCCCTCCCATCCTATTTAATAAAGAGCTAATATGCTAATTAGACCAAACAGCAGAACCATCTTCCGGACAAAGCTGAGCCCCTTGCACAAATTTTGTGCATTGGGCCTCTAGAGTGTGTGTGTGTGTGTGTGTGTGTGTGTGTGTGTGTGTGTGTGCACGCGCGCGCGCGCTATTTTCCCCTATAATGCATACTTATGATAAAGTTTATAAATTAGACATAGTAAGAGATTAACAATAATAACAAGTAATTAAATAGAACAATTATAACTATGTTATAATAAAAGTTATGTGAATGTGGTTTCTTTGTCTTTCTCTTTCTCTCTTTCTGGTAACTGATTTAATAACCGAGATAGCTGTTAAGTGACCAAAGGGTGAGGACAGTATGCATCGTGGATATTCTGGAGATAGGGATGATTCACATCCTGGGTGGGATAGAGTGGGACAGTACTAGATTTCCTCATGCTACTGAGAATGGCATGCAACCTAAAACTTTTGAATTGTTTATTTCTGGAATCGTGCATCTTATAATTTTGGATTATTGTTGACTGTGGGTAACTGAAATCCTGGAAAGTGAAACTGCAGATGGGGTCTGAGGGGTTAGGGTGGGGTGGTTACGGAGACTACTGTACTGAGTTATGAATAGCAAGATTAAATAAATGTTTTAAGATTTTAAAAAATTATATCTTGGTGTGAGAAGAACAACTGTATTTGATTATACTCACTATGCACATTATTACTTAAAAATGAAAATATATTTTTTAAAAGAAGCTTAATTAAAAATCTTCTCAAGGGATGTAAAAGTGAACCAAAGAGGGAGAGATAGAAACATCAATGATGAGAGAGAATCATTGATCGGCTGCCTCCTGCACACCCCCTACTGGAGATCAAGCCTGCAACCCAGGGCATGTGCCCTGACTGGGAATGGAATGGTGACCTCCGAGTTCATAGGTTGATGCTCAACCACTGAACCACACAGGCCAGGTCCCAAACCTTTTCTTTACACACTGTGTCTACCTTTATTTTTTTACTAGAGTCTCAGTGCATGACATTTGTGCTCTGGGGATGGGGGGTCCCTCAGCCTGGCCTGCACCCTCACACAGTCCAGGACCCCTTGGCAGGGAGTGGACCTAAGCCAGCAGGCGGACATCCCCCGAGGGGTCCTTAGCTCTGCTGCGGAGGCAGGAAAGGCTCCCGCCATTGCCACTACGCTCACCAGTTGTGAGCCCAGCTTCTGGCTGAGCGGACACACCTCCTGTGGGAGCACACTGACCACCAGGGGGCAGCTCCTGCGTTGAGCATCTGCCCCCTGGTGGTCAGTGTGCATCATAGCGACCAGTCCTTCTGCCATTTGGTCGATTTGCATGTTAGGGTTTTATTATATAGGATAGGATTCTTGTTACATATTTTGCACTTTTCCCTTCTTATAACTTCAGATTTTGTTTCATGATACCAAGTCAGTTATGAAAGTTCAGAACTTTGGGGAGAGTGGGCTTGTAAATTTTAAAAAAATATTTTTGTGAATGTTTTGAGAATTAGATTGAAGTTCTAAAAAGTGAGAAAATAGTTTTTCTTATGGTGAAAGTATTTTAATTATTGACACTATTAAAAGTTAATATAGTATTAATAGTGATTAACTGGTCTAGTATTGATAAATATTTTACTTGTAAAATTATTATATATACCCACTTACAACATTGTGTTTTTTTGTAAAAGGGTTTATTTCTATAATTGGTTTAAATTAAGATATTTTAATGGGTGAAGAAGAGAACTTCTGAAAAATCTGTTGTGAAAGTAGTAATTTGAATTTCTATTTTATTTTGTAATTTGCTTTTGATATAATGTTGAAATAATTACTTGATTTTAAAGTTCCCCTCTAAATTACCTTTTCCATATTTTTTCTAGGTTAGATAAAGGAGGATATTTCCTTCGTGTGGATTGCTGCCTTTAGTAAGAACATGTCGTCTATCTTGCCATTCACTCCACCAGTTGTGAAAAGACTGCTGGGATGGAAGAAATCAGCTGGTGGATCTGGAGGAGCAGGTGGAGGAGAGCAGAATGGACAGGAAGAAAAGTGGTGTGAGAAAGCAGTTAAAAGTTTGGTGAAGAAGCTAAAGAAAACAGGACGATTAGATGAGCTTGAGAAAGCTATCACCACTCAAAATTGTAATACTAAATGTGTCACCATTCCAAGGTAAGTATTGTCAGATCAGAAATTTGATGGCATCCTGTTGAAAATTGCTTGAAGGAATCTGAAGGAGAATTATTTGAAATTTTGTTACTTTTGAGTCACCTGTAAATAGTAATTATTAAAATAGGACAGCTATTTTTAGCCTGATATATTAATTTTGATGTACTCTTTAGTCTTATTTTACAAGTCATTTTCTTAAGCAGTGAGGTTTAATCAAGCAAAATAAAATTCTTCCAATATGTTAAGTTTTATCTTCACTGTCTTCTTTTGCCTTTGTTGCCTAAATGCTTCCTTAGGTTTTACCTAATTTCTGTGATTGAATGACATTTGGGCAAAGATTCAGTGCTTTTCTGTCTCTAGTGCAGTACTGCTAGACAGATTTCTCCCCTCTTGGTTAAAACTTCACTCAGTAAGGAGTTGAAAGAGGCTACTACCGTTGTGTTGAATTTTATGTATTATTTTGTTAAGAGGTCAAGTTTTAGTGTAAATATAATAATTTATAGTTAAGTACCACTGTGAGAAATACTGTTTGTTTTTTAAATAATGTAGTAGATGTTTTTTAAGTGTTTCATTCCTTTTTATGTACATTACAGGGCTTTTTGGGAGTGTCTGCATAAAAGAATTGTTTGCCGTGTCATGCACATGGGCTGGCATATGGGTATAGCACATGAAACCATTCCACTTGACATGTTTTCAATGAGCTTTTGGAAATACACTCTGGGTGCTTGTTGATAATAGATCTAGTAACAACCCACCTAGCTACTTGCAAATACTAATAGTAGAATGTTTCCTTCTTGTTTGGTAGATTATTTATTCATTTCTTTTACCTTGTTTCATGTATATCTTATTTAAGAGTCATTTTTCTTGTTTTATTCTTTTGTTTTACAAATGCTTATGAGTACCTGATGTGTGCAAGGTACTGTTTCTAGGCACATGGGGATACAGTGATGAACAGAACACCAAGTTCCTGCCCTCATGAAGGATTGATGTATATAATAAATAAGTGGAAAATATAATTTGGTAATGAGTGCAGAAAAGACAATGATTGAGTGATAAAATCCATTCCTTTGGATTGGATTGTGATGTTTTAACCTAAGCTTTGAGAAGTACCAAGCTAGCTGAGGATTGAGTCTTCTAGGCAGAGGAAAGAGCTGGTGTAAAGACTCTGAGATGAAAAGTTATTGTAATGGAGCCCTGTAGAGTTGGAGTAATACAGAATGAGTACAAAACTTGGGAGGAGTCATATCATATAGGGCATTGTAGGCACTGTGGGAGTTTGAATTTTAGTATAAACTTAATAGCATATAAGGATTTCAGTGGATTTCTAAAATTTAAATCCACTTTTAGAGAATTTTTTACATTCACTTTTACAAAGACTGCTGGGGTCAAGGTGGTGATGGGGATTGTGTTGTGAGTGTGTGTGTTTTAAAATGAATGGTGGGTCTGGAAGCAGAGAAATCAGGAGGCTATGATAGTAATCTAAATGAGATTCGGCAGGCTGGACTGGCGCGGTGGCTGAGCATATGTGCAGTGAATGAATTTGGCATGTAATTTGGAATTACAACTGGTAGGACTTGCTAATGAATTGGCTAAGAATAAGTCAAGCTATGTCTGTTAAGTTTTCATTGTGTAGCACCCAGCATTTCAATTCAGTAAACATTTTTCAATTAGCCACTACATGTATGATAGGCTCTTCCTCATTGGAGTTAAAATACAATTTCTACCCTTGAGCCACTTTCTATTAAGGGAGACAAACTTTAAAAATATAAAAAAGGATAAATTTTGTAAGGTGCAGTAGGTGTTATGAAAGATGTTTGCTCAGGGAACTATGTCCAAAGGAGGAGAACGTTGCCTACTTTGTGGCTTGTGGAAAGTTTCCTTCTGGAGGAAGATTGGTGCCTGGATTGAATTTTGATGGATATAAGGGAGGAATTTAGTTAAAAGAATCCCAATTCATCCATAGTAGCACTGTGGTATTGAAAGTGTGGTGGTAGGGAAGGGCTGGTGAAGGGTTCTAAGTTACCTTGTGTCCTGGGAGTGTAAAGTGGGAGCGGGACATGACAGAAGTGAGTTTATGTATGTGTTTATAAGGAACTACACTGGGAGTTTACACTACACCTGAATATGATTGGGTAAGGGTGGATTCATTGAAGAATCTTAGGTAAAGAAGACTCATAAATCAAATTCATTTTAAGTATAGCATCTGGCTGCAGTGAGGAAAATGGTTGAGACTGTCAACAAGGGAGGCAGTTAGAGTATGTTGTCTCCCTCATCAAAGTGATGTGATCCAGAAAGCATGGAGTCATATTTTTGCCCAGCTTCATTTAAGGCTCAAATTGCCTTTGCTGTGAGATTGACAGAGCAGAGCCTGAGAGTAAGGTTATGCAATCCTGTTTTTTAAGAAAGCATAGTAGGTAGCAACCTACTGATTAAAATTCACAGACATGGGTATTTAAACTGTGGAGGTTAAGTTAGATCTCTCTTCCTTACTTTTTATTCTCCTTTTTGTAGCCTTTTAAAGACTTCATATTCTAGGGTAACTTCATCATTAAAAGGTATTTTTCTACCCTTTAACTCTATGAAAGCAAAGTGGTGGTTGTCCTTTACATTATCTTGTGATTTACCATCAAAAGTTCCTTGAAGCTTAGAAACTTGCTTGTCTAACTTTGTGTTACTTTTATATTGTAGAAATGTAGATTTGTTAATATTGCTTGTGTCTTTCAAAAAATATATTTTATAAAGTTTGCTTTGTTTTCAAATAGTATATTAATTATATTATGTTAGATGATTAGTGATTTCTTAACTACTAAATGTCTTTAAAGATAATTGTAGACTGTAAAGGGTAGGGAATGGTGTGAAAAAGATATTTATGGATAAATCCAAACCATAGTTTAAACAAAATTATTTAAAATGTGATGGCAAATCGATTTAATGTAAGCTTATTTACTTAAAATTGCAAGTAAGTTGTTAATAAAAGATCTCAAGGTTTTACAAAACTTATCAAAAAAGAGTTTGCTATGTCTAGAAATTAGCCCTGAGAGGAGCAATCTCTCTTAATCCCAAATGTCAGAGTATCAAGGATAATAAAATAATAGTCATTACATACTCCTATACAAGTTTGAAATTTAAGCCATCATTTTGCAGAAGTGTACCTTGAAAAATGTAGGCTCTTAAGCCAGCCAGATATAAATCCTGGATCTTATCTCAATAGTGCTGTGACTGTTTGAGTTATTTTATTTCTTTATTTGAAAATAGTAGTCATGTTAATTCACTTTAGGGTTGATGTGAGTATGAATCACATAATACATGTAAAGCACTTTGAATAGTTCCAGGTACATAACAAATGCTTAAAATAAGTGTTGGAAAGTTTGAGGTAAGTTTCCTGTAGCCAATGAAAATTTAATTATTTACTTTTATCTTTTGCTAATTTGTTAAGGGCAGGGTTGTGCCCAAAGCTGGAAAGTAAAAAAAAACTTATCTGAAGGTAGGCATATTCTTGTTTTCCATTCCCCATCCTTCAGCTGTACAATGGTGAGGAAGTACACAAACATAGATATAGGACATTTAATTATAGAGACTTCCTTTTATTATCGTGATCAGCTCTTGATTTCTGAATTATTTAGTCATATCTAAAATGAAAGTACTGTTTTGTTGTAAGTAGAAATAATTATGGATGAGTAGTTACAAATTACTTTGTAGGTGTCCATATTTATGAATACATCAGTAATCAAGAGCTGAAGACTCAAATGAAGTTTCTTCTGTGTATACCATTCTGTTAATTTATCAACCCCTTTAATTTTACTCCATGTTCAGCATGCTTTATAATCTTTACACAGTGATAACCTAGATTCTTGCTCCTTTTGATTTGTAGAAGATATATACTCTTTAGGCTAGAAGGTCGTGAAAAATAATCTACCTAATAAAAGAGTAACATGCTAATTGACCATACCTTCACAACACCCACCAGCCAATCAGGAGTGAGTATGCAAATTAACCCAATAAAGACAGCAGGTTAATTTGCATATGTGGGCGCCTAGCGTTCGGGGGCAGGGTGGGATGCTTGCGTCGTCACCATGGCAATGACGCAGGTGTTCTGCATCACCCTTGGCCTCTTGGGCCTCTGAGCAGTGTGGGAAGGCAGAAAGGCAGCTTTGGCCTGAGCTAAGGCGGTGCCGGCAGCCAGGGAAAGGAAGGCCAATTCTGGCACGAATCTTCATGCATCAGGCTTCTAGTAAATTAATAAGACATAAGTGCTATGTTAAATCATGCAAATATGGCAGGAACAGGGAAACTTTTTTAATGGTTTATATGATTCTATGGTATGATCCTTCAAAGCAAGTGTTACTTTCTTTAACTTAGTTCTTCTTTTTCATATCCTGATAACAAGTACATGAATACATATACATGTCCTTAATACAAAAAGAATGTCAGTTAACAAATATAATGTCTATTTGAACTAAAGTGCAAAATGTTAATGTAGATGTGTGTGTAAAATACCATGCATGTTATAGTTGGTAAATTGTACACTAGATTTAAAGTTTTAACTTCAGTTTTCAAAAGTCACTTTATTAGCTGAAAAAAAGCTTTAATATGTTAATTTTACTGATACTGTAAAAGTGATATTAGGGAAATTCTGTACGGATTTCTGCCAGGTTTACTACCAAGCCATCTGGTTAGTCCGTGATCAATTAATACACTGTAGGCCATACAGACTTCTTTGGCATATTAGTGTCCTGATAATTTTAATAGCTGTTCCAACTTTTCTTCCCCAAATTTTTTTTTTTTAATTCAGTCTATGTAAGCAAGAAAATTACAGAGTTGATAGGGGATAATCTACCTTTAAGAAATTATGTTCTATACAGATAATTGCAGGACTTTGCGTGAGACTCTAACGTGGACATACTTGTAAACTATTACAGCTATTATTATTTTAAATATATATATATTTGTCTGTTCTTGCTTCCCGTCTTTCTGGGGCTGCAAGTTACTGAGACAGTAACTTCTTTTTTTATACAGTCTTTTTAATATGGGTTCTCCTAGTTAGATACTTTCTATTGATCGATCTTTAAAGTCACTGTCTCTTCTGTCTTCCAACCATCAGGTTAATTCTTTATTTCTGATTTTGTAATTTTCAATTCTGGAATTCCTATTTGATTCATTTTATAGATCCTATTACTCAGCTGAGATCCCATTTCTTCATTAAGTCCATGAACATATTCTTAATAGTTACTGTAAAACCTTGTGTGATAGTTCATGGTGGGGGTCTGTTTCTGCTGGCTGTTTTCTCTTTTGCCTAAGTGGTAACATTTTCCTATTTCTTCACATGTTTAGTAATTTGTGGTTTTATAGTGGATTTGGGGGACAGAACATTGTAGAGACTCTAAAATTCTGTTATCTTCCCCTGAAGAGTATTGGTAGCTTTGGGTGGCCTCACTGTCCAGATTGTTTGCCTGTGATATAAGTAACAGTTGAAATCTCAGCTGAGTTCTTTCGGACTTCCAAGTGCTAGTTCTCAGCAGTCTCCCACCTTCTTTCTCTCCTGCATTTGTAATTTAGGCGTCAACAAGGATTTGGGCAGGGTTCACACATATATTGATGTTTTTCCCCCTGTTGTGCCCTCCTTTACAGGATTTTCCTGTTCTTTTTCCAGCCCCCTTCCAATTCCTCTTGTCTGATTCTGGTGGTCAGTAAAACGCAGTTTTCTGCTTAAGGTATAATTATCCTGCCTAGCTTAGACAGTGTGTGCCACTGGTTGTACAAAGCTACATAAACGCAGTTCTCATCCAATATGTATTTTCTCTTACAAAGGTTGATTTCAGTTTTTACCTGTTTTTGGTATCAACTGTTTTCAGGTAGTTGATTTTATTATATTTTCAAATAGTTGATTTTATTACATTCAGAGGCTGTCCTTTTTATCCAAAGGAAGTTTTGCCTAATAAAGGCTACTCTACAGGCAGAACTTCTTTTCTGTTTTACTGGTGTATTTTTTTTGCTAATTGCATAATGTTTTCATTATTGAAGATTTAACACATTTCAGAATCTGGTAGGGCCAGTCTCTACTCTTCTTTGTCAGAGTTTTCCTGGTCGTTCTTGTTTATTTTGTTACTAGAGGCCCGGTGCACGAATTTATGCACGGGTGGGGTCCCTCGGCCTGGTTGGCAATTGGGGCCAGCCAGCTTGGGGGGATGGGGAGGACCATGGGAGGTTGGTTGTGGGAGTGCACTGACCACCTGGGGGCAGCTCCTGCATTGAATGTCCCCTGGTGGTCAGTGCGTGTCATAGCTACCAGCCAATCATCTGGTCCTAATGGTTGCTTAGGCTTTTATATATATATATATAGATGTTATTTTTGGAGTAATTTTGTTTGGGTTAAAAATTTATTAAAATTTAATTTAGATTGCATCGAATATATAAATTGGGCAGAATTTATATATTCGATGGTATTGTCTTTGTAGGAAGATGTATTTTTCTTTGTTCAGTTTACTTTTGTGTTTTTTGATAATTAAAATGTTACTTTTGTAGTTTTGACACACTTATAGTTACATTATTTCTAGGTACTTTGTATATTTTATTATAAATTAATTAATTAAAAAAAATTTTTCCCTATATAACCAAATAAAAATTTTACTAACTAGAAGCAAATTTATTTTTAAATAAACCTTCCAATTTTGTGAGAGAGATATAAAGGTCGATAGAATTGAGGCTTAATACCCTATGATGGCAATTGGAAAGTATCAGAGTTAAAGTTGGGATTTAGGTCTGTCTGCCTCTGAACTGATTGTATGTTTTTAACAAAGCTTGAATAAAGCACAACTTTAGCTCTTCATGCCCTTTTAGATTCTGATTCTTGTGTCAGATTTATTGGAATGAAATGTTCAGCCTGATCTTCATACGAGCAGAATAGCCCCTTGGTCTGATCTTTTGTTAATTACCTTTCTTGAATTATTATCCAAGAAAGAAGAGTACGTTGTATCCTATTCTTTCCGAGGTTTAAATTCAGATTCATAAGACTCTATAGACTTTAGTTGCTTTTATTGTAATTTAAACTACATAGTACTATATTGTTCCAGTAGCTATTTGACAACTATCTTAAATAAAAGAACCATTGATTTTATGGTTTTTTTAGTCAGTACATATTTGGGAGGGGAAGAAAAGGTCTAAATTATCTTCCAGGTTTTGGGCTTTTTCTGACTTTTGTAGCTTGGGAAATGAAAGATAGATGTCTGCAGCCTAAAAACCCAGAGAATCTTTAAAATATCTCAAGGTTGCTGGAGAGTGTCTGAAAATACATTTTCTTAAACTGTCTAGAATTACAGTTACTCTAGCCCCAAAGTATGGCATGGGATGTTTCTGCATCCCAGTGGTTATGCAAGAGGCCCAGCACCCACGTGATGGATGTGTGCTGCCCAGCCACAGGAAGACAGCACTTTTCACTATTGCCTTTGAAGTGTTCATTAGTAGTGTGTACATCTGGAATTTAATTACCTTTATGGACTTTAAGTTTTTAAAGTAAAACTTGGGACCTGAGACACCTTGGGGTCAGGAGGTCATTCTAGACAGCTTTTAAGCTCCTCTTCTTCCCTTCTCCCATGGATGAGAAGTTACTGTGAAATGCAGTAGTAACAGGGGAAACAGGGAAAATTATCTCTAGACTGCCCAGGTTCTGAAAAGGAATGTGGGAGAAAAATTTTGAGTTCTTTTTGCTCTGTGGCTTTCAGGTATACTGGTTTAAACAACAACAAAAAACTAGATACAGCAAATTTTTCATATTCATACTATCTTTTAAGAATTTGGTGCTTTCACATATCTTTAGTCCTTATAGAAATTTCTTAAAACTTTTAAGATGGTATGCTACATTAGAATGATTTCAAAATCTATTTCCTTGTCCTTTGTTGTGAAAAAAAATTAATAATTTCTGTAAAAGTGAATATATAAGTATTTCAAAAACTTGAAAATCTTAACTGTAGATATGTCTGTTTTAATTGGAATTTCTCTTATATTTAAAATATGAGTTGACATTTGTGTTTAGATAAGTTTTTTTAAAAACTGGATTATAAAATGAAGCACTGTTAGTAAGGCTAATGACATAGGTATTAGATCTTTTGTTGTGAGTAGAGGAAATTGAAAAGGACATTATAGGTATGATTTCATTAAGCTAGAGAGCATTGGTGTTCACATTTTAAAAACATAATCATAACTTATCTGGAGTCACATGTTCCATTTTATTGGCTTCCTTCATATAGAAAATATAGAAACCAGTATTAAATGCCTATGAAAACATGAAGCAATGTATATTTTCTCAGTGAAGGAAGTATTCTGTACATTTTTCATGTTTTACATCATGGTATTTTGAATAACCATGCTTCCATGTTCACATCAATTTTTTGTTTTTCAATTTATGCACAGCACTTGCTCTGAAATTTGGGGACTGAGTACACCAAATACGATAGATCAGTGGGATACAACAGGCCTTTACAGCTTCTCTGAACAAACCAGGTGAATATTCTGCCCTCTGTCAAATCCTAGCAATCTTGTGGGCGGGGGGGTATTTGGAAGACCTATAGTGGGTTGCTTAATATAATTTTGCCTAGGATGTTACCTTAATGTAAAATAAGGCATAGCATTTAAAATACCTGCTTGCCGATATTAAAAGTATTATTAAATGTTTCAGCTGAAGTTTTGATCAATGAAATTCTGATTTTGAATCTTTAAATTATTGAATCCCCTAAAGAAGAGGAACTTTGATAACTATATTCTCATTTCAGTTTGAGATCTGTTGTTGGCCTAATTTTTAAATAGATACATAACCAGGTTTGCTACATTTCTTGTATACTAATCTCATCTGTATACTAATAAATACATAGTTGATTACTGAACACAATTAACACAAGGCTAACTTGTTTTTTTATGTTTTTTTTTTAATCACCTCATTCTCTTTTTAAACTTATTGGTATTTGTCCATTTCATCTCATCATACTCATCACCATCTGCATTTATGTGTGAGCTATAGAAATAATACCTCTGTACTCAACACAATCACAATTGGGTAATGAGTTACATTAGTTTGAGTAAGTTTTATATCATTGTTGGTATTTACCATTCTTCACAGTAGTTCCTTTTTTGGTAATTCAGTCACCTACAGAATTAATGCCCCTAAAAGAATCCCTAAATAACAGTTTGATTTATTGGAGATAAAAGTTGACAAAGTTTTTCAAGTGTAACTATATAATACTCTTAAAAACCTAGTTTTCCCAAATGGTTATTTATTCACTGACACGTAACTCATTTGTGTAACATGTTTTAAGAAACACCTGCTAGAGCTGCTGCTTCTTTTATATCAGATCCATAAAATAGTAAATTCTTCTTCCTTGTATTCACTAAAACTAACTGAATGTCTGTCACTTTTTCCCTTATGCTTTTATTGTACTAATTTAGTCCAATTGACTATTTCTGTTTTTTTAAAGCTCCCACCTTTCTTTTCCCCTTGCTTCCCAATAGGTCTCTTGATGGTCGTCTTCAGGTATCTCATCGGAAAGGACTGCCACACGTTATATATTGCCGATTATGGCGCTGGCCTGATCTTCATAGTCATCATGAACTCAAAGCAATTGAAAATTGCGAATATGCTTTTAATCTTAAAAAGGATGAAGTATGTGTAAACCCTTACCACTACCAGAGAGTTGAGACACCAGGTAAGAAAAGTAGATTTGAAAAAAAAATTAAATGCTTGAACTTAAGTATATTAGGTGTTCATTATATCTAGTTGACCCAGGAAATTTTTGGTGTAAGATTCTAATAAATTACTTTAAATTCAGTATGTTATTTGGTGGTCATTAAAAATACTTTACAATTAAAAAATGTTTTATTGAAAATATAACTTAGTGGGAAAGATAGTTTCTTGGAATAGCATATTAGTTCACATCAGAGTACATATATAGGAAATTCCAGTCTGCTTAGAAATAAGTTGATGAATCTGTTTACCTGTCTGGTGAATTAACTGTTTTCAGTCATTTTGCTCTCCGAGTTTTGTTTTGGTTTTTAAGTATTTTAATGATGTTATTTCTATCTAATCAATTTAGTAAAACTCATAGAAAGACTTTACCTTTACTTAGCTGTGTACTTGAAATGTTTTAAGACTATAGCTGTATTTTTAGAAAATGCCCTTAATTTGATTTTATAAATCTTTTTGCAACCTTTCTAATGGAGATTTTTGAACTTTCATGGTAATATAATATTACCAGGATCACTTTGTACTGAAAAGTACAAGATAAATTGGATCTTGGAAATTATTGTGAACCATATGGTAAGTTAAAATCATAATCGGATTTGTCAATTTAGTAACTTGTATAATACCAAATAGGTAGACCCTAAATTTTAAAAATTAAGCAGGCTACTTCTTTTTTGTGTGAAAACTTTTAATAAAGGTCCTGTTCCCTACCCCTTGCTCCTTGCCATTAACTTGGATTGTTTTTACTTTTCAGTTTTGCCTCCTGTGTTAGTACCACGGCACACTGAGATCCTAACAGAACTACCGCCTCTGGATGATTATACCCACTCCATTCCAGAAAACACTAATTTCCCAGCAGGAATTGAGCCACAGAGTAATTACATTCCAGGTATTTTGCTTTCTGAATCTCCTAAAAATTGGGATAGATACAAATTTTGTTCATAAACATTCAAGTATTAGTGAACTGTGGTTTGACTTTTTAAAAAATGCCTTTGGATTTTAAATAGAAAAATATGATCTGTTGGGTGATTATTTTTGTGTGAAATGTATAAACCTAGTACAATAAACATTTTTGTGTGGAGAAAAGTTTTACTTTATATTTCATTTTCTTTTGCAGTGGCTTTAATCAAAGTACTCTGAGAAGCAGAAAAGAAAAGATCTTAGTAAGTTTATCTTAGTTATTGAAGCTAAGAGAGATATAGAATGTAAGCAAAATAAATGATACAGGAAAAAACTATTCCTGAAACAAATGTAATTAAAAATTGACGAAATAATTACTTTCATAGATAATGTTTGAGAGAGATACAACATTTCTGTGGGAGATAAAATATTTTAGTTCTACAGACATAGCAACACCTATGTTGTACTGAAAATCAGAAGACCTCTATTTTAGTTCTTTTTAATCTGGGCCTCAGTAACTTCTGCTTTAATTATTGTATTATGGAATCTAACAACATATTCCATGTTACTGTAGCTACCTACCCTTTAATTTTCACTATTTTTTAGGAGAAAAACTAATGTTTTCTTACTTTTCTGCCCCTCCCCCTTTTAGCAGAAACTAAAGGTGTACTAGGATGAAGATTAAGCTATACATTGGATTTTTTTGGTGTTTTCTCTTTTTGCAATATTCCTCTATCCCATTCTTATTTTTATACAACAGAAAATAATGTAATGAACTTAAGAGTTTCAAGCACATAAAACATTTCTTTAATGTGTCTCATCATGAAGATAATGCCTATTCATTGAAGACAATTTTTAAAACATAAGGATTTTTCCAAATAGTTAATTTTAAAGTTAGAAAGTATCTTCTGATTGTTTAAATATGCATTTCTTTGATTACTATTTTATTCCAAAAGAGGAATTTAAGACTGCTCTTTGGGTTGCTAGGAAACAAACTTTTTAAGTTAGGAAGTAGTGATAGAGTGGAATGCAGTATGAGGGCTAGGATGAGGGGGAAAATAGGGCTAAAACAGGACATTTCCTAGAGAGAATGTAGAATTTCGCTGAAACTAGAGTTGTGGCATGAGGAGAGGGGGAGTCATTTTAAGTCTTTGAAGTGGGACTTAGCCATATTAGGAAACTGAGGTACCAGTAAGCATACAGTCTTACAAGACCATGTACCCAATAATTATTTGGAAGGATGTTAATCAACATGCTTAGTGGTTTTCACGTGTGAGATGTTTGGACTTGTGTTTTCTCTATTTGTTTAGATTTGGGTATTTTACAAAGTAGGACATCAAGTGTATCTATTTGTGTTTTTTTGGACAGTGGGGTTTACCCAGCTCTGATTGATAGCAAAACCTAATGGTTCACTTTTTATTCCACTTCTAAAGAAATTTTAATATTTTCTCCAAAATGCTAATGGCTTTATTATTATTTTACAAATGAAAATGGAGAAAAATAAACTAGGATAAAGTATTTAAAAGTACTTCTACTTAGAATTTGAGACACCGGCAGTTAGACTGGCAAAGCTTATTAGCTCTATTTAATTTTATCACCATTAACCTTTGAAATAGTTTATAATGGTTATATATTACTCTTTCATGTTCTTTGTTGTTTGAACATATGAAGGTATTTTATTCTTAGAATTTCAGTATTAAATAATTTGGGATATTGACACTTCAGAGTTTGATATTAAGAAGTTAAAATTTGTAGTTAGCTTATTGAAGGGAGATGGAAAAGGTTAATGAAGAGCCTTAGCTGGTTTGGCTCAGTGGATAGAGCATTAGCCTGTGAACTGAAGGGTCCCAGGTTCGATTCCGGTCAAGGGCACTTGCCCAGGTTGTGGGCTCAATCCCCAGTAGGGGGTGTGCAGGAGGCAGCCAATCAATGATTCTCTTTCATCATCATTGTTTCTATCTCTCCCTCTCTGAAATCAATACAAATATATATTTTTTTAAAAAGATTAATGAAGAAAACCGTTAATCCTCCTCTCTCTCCTCCTTGTGTAATTACAGAATTCTTTTTAAGTATGTGTCTGCATTATTTGAATTACTTAAAATTTCCAGCAATGTATATATTAAACTGTTGATAATCATTTAAACTTACTTTTCATTCGAAATTATAATTGATAAAATTGTATAAATGTTTTTATTTTACACGAAGCTCATTCAGGTATTCATACGCCTCCTGAATAAACATATTGGAAATGGCACATTGGAATCTTATGTATTTTCAGGGAGATTTTTGCCTCAGTTTTGTGCAGTAATCTGTATTTGAATTTAATTTTCTGCTTTAATATTCAGGAATTACTGCTTAGAAATCTTTGGAGAAATACACTTTTGGTCTAGAATTTAAGCTAGACCAGTCCTGAACTATATTACCATATTGCCCTATAAAACTTAGTGGGAGATGTAAGCCTGTATTACTCTTAACTCTGTTATCTGAAATCGTGTGTGTGCGTGCGTGTGTGTGTGTTGAGGCTGAGAGGGAATGGGGGGGGGGGTTCCTTTAATCATTTAGATACTCATCCATGGTGGCCATTAGTTAAAAAAAAAAAAAAGCAAAACACATTATAGGTACTAATATCTTTGAAGTAGACTGATCCAGAACTGAGGTATCTTTGAAGTTATATTTTTGGCTCTTGCCCCAGAAAATATACATAGGAGAATGAGCCAGATATGTAAATAATAGTTAAGAAAATATGCCCAAACAGCTCATTTGTATTTCAAGTAGGCTTTAAGGGTTTGCCTACAAGGTTTGGACCAGAGCCTGAATCCTAAGCTCTTAGTATCCAATACTGCTTTTTATAATGACGTTATATAACATTTATGTTTGTTAATCAGAGCAATTTGTTGGGTTATCTTTGGTAGCTGGGAGAAAAGGTGAGATTAAATTGTAACTGTACTTGATTTGTTCTAAATTTCTGTAGAAACACCACCTCCTGGATATATCAGTGAAGATGGAGAAACAAGTGATCAACAGTTGAACCAAAGTATGGATACAGGTAAAAAAAAAAAAAAAAACTTTCAAAATCCTTTAGCAATTAGATAACCATTTTTGCCTCATATGAAACTCACATGAGTTATTCATAACTCTTAAATTTAGAGAAGTTGGGACACATAAAAAAAAAGTTTATCTTGATTTAATTATATTTGAGCCATCTAAGGGCCCTGTTGTCCATGAAAAATTAACATATGCTGCTCAGCAGAATAATTGGTAAATTTTTTTCTTGTTAGAGTAAATAAGAATTTGAGAACACTTGGTTATTTCTCTTTGTAAATATTCTGTGCTTCTGTTGAAAGTTTTAGTTATCCTGTGATTAAATGTCTTTGTGATGAAAGCTCATAATTAGCCAATTACAAATTTTCAGAGGAATTTGGAGTAAGGGATGGGACTCATCTTTTCAGTGTTCTTTTAACATAAGAGTGAGTTCTGAATTACAGTAGACTGTTTACAAAAAGTATCTTGTACCTCACCTAATGAAATTACTTTCTAATTAACTTAGCTATTGACTCCAAACACAATGGGGAAAAAGTTTCAATATATAATAAATATTACACACCTCAAAGCTTTAAAACAGTTGTTATGTAATAATGTATAATCCACCAGAACTAATAGTTTGCCAGTGAAATAGATGGCATGGTAATTGTCCATTTTTATCCATTTCAACCTGTCAGTATTTTAAGGATTGGACACATTAAAATTACTACCTGACAAATTTCTACAGTTTATAGTAAAGCATTCTGCAGTTATGATAATCTAAGTTGTTTTTAAATGAATTAACATTGGCGGTGGGTGGAAGTTGGGGTGGGCAGGCTTTTACAATAATTCTGTTGTTTAAATCCTTCCATTTAGACTTTCTGGTAAGAAAGCTTCTACTATAGCTAATCATACTTACAGGTGTTCAGCATAGTAGATAACCAAGAAAAATAGATAATCTAATGATTATTGGAAATAACGTTATCTATCTTAATGCAAATGATATTTGGCTTTCCAAATGTATCTTTCTAAGACCTATATAGTGAAGAATTGTGTTCCTGAATTAACCATGTTCCTGTTTGTGCCCCATGATGGTCAACTGCTACTCTACATTTAAAAGTGAATGCCATGATAGCCAGCATGGAAATGCAAATGAAAGCCAGTGGCACACCTACTGGAATCTATATATATATAAAAGGCTAAGCAACCTGCCAACAGGCCAGCTTGACATGTACTGACCACTAGGGAGCAGACGCTCAACGCAGGAGCTGCTGAGCTATGGTGACTTGGCAGCTGCAGTCCTCGGGTGATGCACCCGGAACCAGAGAGGAGGGAGCCCAATTCTGGGGTGTGCCACCCAAGAGCCACCTTGTCGCAAACCAGGACCCCTCGGGAGATGTTGGAGAGCTGGTTTCGGCCCAATCCCTGCAGGCCAGGTCGAGGGACCCCACCTGTGCACTAATCTGTGCACTGGGCCTCTAGTGGTCATAATAAAAAGAGAAGGATAATAACATGTTGATGGGGATATGGAAAAGTTGGGAGTTTTCATATGGTTCTGGTGGAAGTATAAAATGGTTCAGTTGCTTTGGAAAAAATGTGCTCTTCCTCAAAAATTAAATTATAGAATAACTAGAGGCCGGGTGCACGAAATTCATGCACGGGGGTGTGTGTGTCTCTCAGCTCAGCCTGCACCCTCTCCAATCTGGGACCCCTCGAGGGATGTCCGACTGCCTGTTTAGGCCCTGGGCCTAAACAGGCAGTCGGACATCCCTCTCACAATCCAGGACTGCTGGCTCCCAACCACTTGCCTGCCTGCCTGCCTGATTGCCCCTAACCACTTCTGCCTGCCAGCCTGATCACCCCCTAACCACTCCTCTGCCAACCTGATCGACGCCTAACTGCTTTCCTACCGGCCCGATTGCCCGTAACTGCCCTCCCCTGCCACCCTAGTCACCCCTAACTGCCCTCCCTTGCCAGCCTGGTTGCCCCCAGCTGGCCTCCCCTGCAGGCCTGGTCCCTCTCAACTGCCCTTCCCTGCTGGCCTGATCCCCCACCACTGCCCTCTCCTGCCAGCCATCTTGTGGTGGCCCTCTTGTGTCCACATGGGGGCATCCAGCTTGTGTGTTGGAGTGATGGTCAATGTGCATATTACTCTCTTATTAGATAGGACAATATAACCTAGCAAGCTCCTAGATACATGCCCAAGAAAATGAAAAAGTAATTTTGTACACACCCATGGTAAACTTATATCCAAGTGTTCGTGTAAAAGTGGAAGCAACCCAATTATCCATCAAATAACGAATGGATAAATTAAATCCATACATTGGAATATTGTTCAACCATATAAAGTGCAAAAATGAAGTGCTGATCCATGGTACAACATGGATGAACCTTGAAAGCATTAAGTGAAAGAAGCCAGACCCAAAAGGCCACAAGGATTCCAACTGGTGTACTAATGCCTATTTTATAATATAGCTGAAATGTTGCGAGAAAAATAAGATGAATATACACTAGTCCTTCCATATCTGCAGGGAATATGTTGCAAGACCCCCTAATGGATGCCTGAAATAGTGGATGATACAGAGCTCTATATATACTACTAGAGGCCCGGTGCACGAAAATCGGTTCCTCAACCCAGCCTGCACCCTCTTGCAGTCCGAGAGCCCTCAGGGATGTCTGACTGCTGGCTTAGACCCACTGCATGACATCCTTAGTGCTGTTGCGGAGGTGGGAGAGGCTCCCACCACAGCCACTGCACTGGCTGGCGGTGAGCCTGGCTTCTGGCTGAGCGGTGCTCCCCCTGTGGGAGTGCACTAACCACCAGGGGGCAGCTCCTGCGTTGAGCATCTGCCCCCTGGTGGTCAGTGCACGTCATAGTGACCATTGGTTCCGTCATTCAGTTGATTTGCATATTACCCTTTCATTTTATAGGATGTTTTTTTCCTATACATATACACCTAGGATAAAGTTTAATTTATAAATTAGGCACAGTAAAAGATTAACAACAATATAATTATAAAATTCCTGTAATAAAAATTATCTGAATGTTTTCTCTCTTTAAAATATCTTACTATACTCACCTTTTCACCTAATGGAAGCACTTTATGGCTTCTCTTTGGTTGAACTGAATTGCCAGCATTTGTATTCTTGTGTTTAGGGCCATTTTTAAGTAAAATAATCGTTACTTAAACACCAGCACTGCAATTCTACAACAGTCTATTTGATAACCTAGGCAGCTACTAAGTGACTATTGGGTGGGTAGCGTATATAGTGTGGATATACTGGGCAGAGGGATGCTTCATATCTACAGGTAACTGAAACCATGGAAAGTGAAACCATGAATTAGGGGACTACTGCACACATTTCTGCTCTTCATTCCTTTGCATAGACATTTGTCTAGTTGTGTTGGTACCATTTGTTGGAGACTCTTTTCCTGTTGATTTACCTTGCATTCTTGGGTGAAAATCAAGTGATAATGTATGTGTGGGTCTAACTTTTGGTCTGCTGTTAAACCAAGCTAGTCAATTCATTTTCGATCATCTTATTTTTCAGTTTTACAATTTTCGTTTAAACTTTTGTTTTGTTTTGTTTAATCCTTACCTGACAATATTTTCTCCATTGATTTTCAGAAAGTGGAAGGGAGGGGGAGAGACAGACAGAGAAACATTGATATGAGAGAGACACATTGATTGGTTGCCTCCCACACAAATGGATAGTGGGTATTGTGAATAATGTAATACTAGAGAGTAACATAGGACTGGCATACAGTGATACATGCGCAAGCATTTCTGTAGATGTTTTAGCTAAAAGTAACAGAAACCTATCTAAGTGACATCAGAGGAATGGAGGCGTGATAATTCTGTTAGCCTCTCCCCCTGAAACTTTAACAAGTTAATCAACTATAACTCAACAAAGGATTCCAAAAAATAAAAAATAAAATAAAAGTAACAGAAACCGGTGATTCAAACCAGTGAAATAGGATTTTTTTTATTTCTCAATAGGAAGTTCCAGACCTTAGTAACAATATGTATATATGAATAACTAGTAGGTTAATTGTCAATTAACCTGTGTTTGTAAAAAATGTTTCAAAAAACTTCTGTTAGTTAATAAATTGTTACCTTAATTTAACTTTTAAAAGCTTTACATATATATATATATATATATATATATGTATGTATGTATGTATGAATGATTATAATGAACCTTTCTTTTTGTAATTCCTAAATTCTTTTATCACATCTGACTGAACTTTCATTAGTCTAAATTAATGAACTGTAACTACTGGTCATTTCTGATAAGTATTTAAAAAGTTAAAAATTGGGCAGTTTCCTCCATGTCTGATAGTGGCTTTGTTTATTTTATAACAGCTTCAGGAAACAGCAGTGAGTTTTACTTTATTGTTCTAAATATATTTTGACCTTTCTTAGTTGTACCTGTTGGTACTTGCCAACAGATTTTTCAAAATGAGGAACAAAAAAAGAACCTAAGAACTTAATTTTGTTATGGAAGACTGTTTTCTTCTAAAAATTAATTATCATCTGTTCTCTACTTTTTATTCATCTGTTTTATTGGGGTTACCATTTCTCTTGTGGTGCCTGGTATTTTGTGTTATGGTTATAATAGCGTGGGGAGGGGAGGTACACAAGGGGGTCTGACCTATCTTATTCTACATAGATGCCATTGCTATATCTGTGAAGCTTGGGAGCTGTAGGTCATTTTTTTTATATAACTTTCCCAAAAGGTATAGAAAATGATGATCAGAAGACAAAATTTATAATTACATATAACTATTTAACAAATGTATTTAAATTAGTTGCATGGTATTGAGTGGTCTTCTTTTTTGTTTTGCTTTTTTTCTTCTGTGTCTGTAGTTCTGCCTTCTTTTTCTTATTTTGTATATCTCTGCCCATATGTTCTTGATTAGAGCTAGCTTGCTTACCTAAAACTGGAAGACATGAGTAGTTTTCTAAGAAAATATACCTACCAAACTGACTCCAAAAAATAGAGCTATCAACTGTCATAGAAGAAATAGAGAAATGTCTTAGAATAAACCCTAGGAAATGTTTAACTGCAAACAATTTGACACCAGATCTCTATGAAACTATTAAAGAATGTTATTAAAATGCTCTTTAAACTGTTACAGAGCATAAGAAAGGCATACAGCTTCTAGATTATAATTATGAAGTAGCATAACATTGCACTTACAGTGTAAATCTGCAGACCAGTATTTGTTGGGAGTATTGATGCAAAAATCCTAAATAAGCAGTATTATTTCTCTCATCATCAAAGCCAGCA
Source organism: Corynorhinus townsendii (assembly GCA_026230045.1). Taxonomy (NCBI): domain Eukaryota; kingdom Metazoa; phylum Chordata; class Mammalia; order Chiroptera; family Vespertilionidae; genus Corynorhinus; species Corynorhinus townsendii. The sequence goes on from JAPDVU010000007.1 coordinate 11,365,601, forward strand.
TTATACTTAATGGGGAAATACCAGAAGTATTCTCTTAAAGTTAAGAGTAAAACAAGAATATTCATTGTCACCACTGTTTTACCAAAGTGTGATACATCTCAAAATGCTTGATAAATTATATCAGGTAAAAGTTTTTTTTAATACTGCTTAATCAGAATTAGGATGAAGAGTCATAAAACAATCAAATACTTGTAACTCATAGCATGGAAGGACTAACTAAGATGCCTAATACATAAAGAACCTTTTATAGATCAGTAAGAAAAGTGATTACTACCACAATAGAGAAAAGAACAGACCAGTCACAGAAAGGAAATCTATACTAATAATAGAGGAATATGCAAATTGTCTGGGATGTTGTCATGTAATAAGCAATCAGGACGGGGGTGGGGCCGCGGCAGAGAGCTCTCAGCCCACCTGCGCCACAGGTCCGAAGGGCGCAAGAAGAGGGAGAGCAGATAGGCAGTTAGGGGGGTCAGGCCGGCAGGAGAGCAGTTAGGGCCATCAGGCAGGCAGGCAGGCAGGTGAGCAGTTAGCCAGTGGTTCCGGATTGCGAGAGGGATCCCAGATTGGAGAGGATGCAGGCCAGGCTGAGGGACCACCCCGCCTCCCCCATGCATGAATTTCATGTACCAGGCCTCTAGTTTGTATATAAAAAACAAGAATCACAGAACAGAATATATTTGCTTATTTGGTTCATTTGATTATTTCTGGAAAAATACATTGGATGCCTTTGGGAAGGGGAACTCTGTGACTAGAAGCCAGGACTATTTTACAGCTTTTTTACCTTTTATATATTGAAGCCTTCAAAATTACACTCACATAAAGCAGCTGTATATCTTTTTAAATTTATATTTATTGATTTTTAGAGAGAGAAACATTGATTTGTTGTTCCACTTATTTATGAATTCATTGGTTGATTCCTGTATATATCCTGACCAGAGATCGAACCCATAACCTTAGCTTATTAGGACAATACTTTAACCAGCCTAGCTACCCAACCAGGACCAAGCAGCTGTATATTTATAATGCTTGGAATGTAAATTATGTATTATTTGTGATGCTTTATTATAACCTATTTTATTACTTGGTCAGAAGTTCTGGAAATACTTTCTTTCATATCTGTTTTTAAATTAATTTCTTTTATTTCAGGATCCCCAGCCGAACTATCTCCTACTACTCTTTCCCCTGTTAATCATAGTTTGGGTAAGTTGCAAATGTTTCCCTCCACTGTTTTATACTGTTTCACTTACTTAAATGTCTTCTCTGGTGATTATTTTATATATGAGAAAGGGAACCCAATAAAGAACTGAGTAATTATTCAAATTAATGCTTTTTAAAAATGATACTGGTAATGTGCCTCAATATTACTAAACTGCTTTTTTACTGGCACATATAAGAAATTAATAATCTGGTTATTCATGGAAACAATATTTTTTAGTCACGGTAAACTTTATGACATTATGACTAGGTATTTGTGGGTATGTTATTTTATGATACATATTGTAATAGCAATTATTAATATAAGAGGTAAATATATGTACACATAAAACAAATATGTGTTTTGAGGGCTATGTATATGTGGGAGCTAATGTGTGTGTGTGTGCATATGTGTGTGTACGTGTGTGTGCGTATAAATATTCTGTAGTTTATTTTTGGACTTTATCTTGCTATTTCACAATTTCTCTTCATTTGACACATTTGGAATTTATTCTACAAAAATGGTCATTTTTTTAAATGATATTCCTTGTGATGGTTTTAATCAAAATTATAGAACTTAAATACATGTCATCCTAGTTTTCCCATGCAATATATAGATTCTTTTGATTCCATGTTCTGTTTCTACTAGCACATTCTTTGTATTTATTTACTTTTTGGGTTTTTTTTGTGTGTGTAGGGGTGTGCTTTGTATTATAATTAGAGTAACCCTTGAAGATCTGATGTTGAAATAGACAAATGTCAAAAGTATGTCATTTTGTGTCCTATTATTGTGACATTTTTCCTTCTTGTCACCATAGACTATTAATTCTTGCTCCAGCTTTATTCCACTTAATTCTACCAAAAATTAGCTTTGTTATGCAAATTGATTTACTTTATCTAGGATGGTTTTCTATTGAACAGGAACTAGTGTAAAACTACTAGGAGAACAGATGATGCCCCATAAAGTCTAAAAAAAGAGGCTTGAAGATTGGATGACTTAATGAGATGGGGGAAATTGAAAATCTGGTATGGTCTACGGAAACTGGAGTTCGTGACGTAGAAATTAGGTCTACTTCCTGAGCTGTTGCCAGGTTAGGCTGGCATACAGCATGTAAAGGTGATAATATTCAATATATTCTTGGCTTGAATTGTTCACACAACATTTCTTACTCTTATGGGTTTGGTTTTCTCCACCCTAGACTTGCAGCCAGTTACATACTCAGAACCTGCGTTTTGGTGTTCAATAGCCTATTATGAATTAAACCAGAGGGTTGGAGAGACCTTCCATGCATCACAGCCCTCACTCACTGTAGACGGCTTCACAGATCCATCAAATTCAGAGAGATTCTGCTTAGGCTTACTCTCCAACGTCAACCGAAATGCTACAGTAGAAATGACACGAAGACATATAGGTATGTTTCTGTTTTTTTTCCCCTGTGTGAAAAACCAGTGCCATATACTCATAATGTGAGCATTATGTGGTTTACCACATCAAACGATTATGTGCAGAAAAGCCTGCCTTGTCTCTATCAGTTTAAGTGCATGGCTTCACTGCTTTTAATATATCCTGGTGATCTGCCATCTGCAAACTCTTTGACTTCTCTTTATTTGGCATCTTTGATACTGGGAGGTCCTTCAATAAATAGGTGTTAAAATAACTTAACTTTGCTGAGTCTCTACCAGTCATAAAATTGTCATGTTCATATTTTTTTTAACAAATGATGAATTTTTTTCAGTTCATTTACATCTCCTAGTTTCTCCCTTCAGTGAATTCATGTGTTAAATCTCACTTTTAATCTGAAGCAAGATACGTAAAATAAGAACTATTATTTCATGAAGCTCAAAAATAATCCACAAAGTATCTCAAAATGTGGTAGTCCCAACAACCTTTCAGCAAGTTTGTGAGGTCAAAACTATTTTCATTAATGGTACTAGGATACTTATTGCCTTTTCCACTGCCACCTCTCACACACAGTGAAGTATTCAGAGGCTAGATGGCATATGAGCTTGCAAGAGATTAAATGTACATTGAAGAGAATCCCGCGCTCTTTAAATTAGACATTAAAGAGATTTGCAAAAATACATTGCTACTCTGAGAACTAACTTTTTTTTTTTACTTTGGAAAGGTTACTTTTTTAAATAAACATGTTATTTATGTTAATATGTTGAGGGTTTTTTTATTTTAAGTGAATACATTTTTTTAATCTTAGTTTTAATGTCTAGTGTGGTAAGTTTCCATAGATGTAAATCTCTTTGGGGTTCTTCAATATTTCCTTTTTTACTTATGTAAAAGTAATGTTTGAACACCACTGATATAACTGACCATAGTTCTTATTACCTTAAAGTAACTTCTTTTAACAATTGTTTTCTTCTGTTTCCATTTAATGAACAGTCACCTCCTATGGTAAATGATGCTAATCATTAAAGAGTGAGTGTGATACTATAGAGTATTAGGGATTTAAGAGGTCTCTTATTTGGCTTCATGTGGAATTCCTCAAATCTTGATTGATTTTCAAAATTTTGCATATCTTGTTAGGATACCAAGGTGTCTTGTAGGTGAGGAAGGCCTCTGCATATCCACCCTACTTTAAAATACTCTTTTTTAACTTTAGATTTCTAGTTTATTAGGTGTTTTTGATCAGAGAATATAGCCTGAAAATATCTTTACTTTTTAGACTTAATGTTTTCCTGGTGGTCAAGTAAATTATTATTTTTAAACACATATTCTGTAGTTACGAGAGAACAGGGCACCAGATTTTGTATCTATATGTTAAATCTGGTTTGTTGGTTCTTTTATTAGCTTTGTGGGGGAGTTTTTTAAATTGTATGACATACTACTATACACTGACTAGCCTGAAATAACACAAATTTATCATCTCACGGTTTCTATGGGTCAGAACTCCAGGCATGGCTTAGGAGTCTCCTCAGGGTCTCACAAGGGAATCAAGGTGTCATATGAACTGCCTTCTCATCTGGAGCTTGAGGTCCTTGTCCAACCACATGATTGTTGCAGAGTTCACTTCCTTGAACTTACAGTACCGAGGTCCTCATTTCCTGCAGACTGACAGCTAGTGGCTACTTGAGTCAGCATCTAGAGTCCACCTACATTCCTTGCCAGGTGGACCTGCATTCATAGTCCCCACTGGAAAGTCCCTTGGGTTGACCATCTCTCAAACTTTGAATCATTTTCATCAATCTCTTTTAAGGGTATTGCCTGATTAAGTCAGGCCCACCAAAAATAAACTCTAGATAATTTTTTAAATGTTTTTATTTTTTTTATTTTAGAGAGAGGAGGAGAGAAACATTGATGTGAGAGAGAAACACTGATTGGTTTCCTCCCGTATGCACCCAGACCAGGTACCGAACCAGTGGTTTGGTGTGTACAGGATGATGCTCCACCAACTAAGCCACACCATCCAGGGCTTGATCATTTTTATTACCTTTTTTTCTTAACTTTACTGGGCTCTTTAAAGAAATACTATGTATTATAATGAAGGTATATTTCTCCAAACATTAGTTAATTCCTTCAAAATTAATTTCTTTTACTTAATTTTAAAATACATAATTGGTATGAAGTTTTTTATAATACTACCTGTGTACTTTTCTACATTGTTTAAGTAGTTTTGATAAGCATGTATTATTTTTGCAAATCAATAAAACAATTGTTGAGAAATATTTGGGAAAATATATTGTAGCATTTTTCAAAGTTAAACTTCAGAAAAGCATAACTATGGAAAATGTCATCTGAGTATCTTATATTATTTTAGTATTCCTCCAGAAGACTCTTCCAAAGTCTTGCTGAAATAGTAGATGTTATAAAACTAATCCCATATGTATTTTGTTTTAGGAAGAGGAGTGCGCTTATATTACATAGGTGGGGAAGTTTTTGCTGAGTGCCTAAGTGATAGTGCAATCTTTGTGCAGAGCCCCAATTGTAATCAGAGATACGGCTGGCACCCTGCAACAGTGTGTAAAATTCCACCAGGTATGGATACAACAATGTAAATAAACCTTCTTTTCTGGTTGCTGTTAATTTTAGGAATCAGGAGATGATTTGCATGCTTGTATTCTAATATGTGTAGCCCTTTTAAAGCTATTTTCTTACAATGGTACTCTTTTTCCACAATAATAATAATAATTATTATTATTATTTACTTTTTTCCATTATAGGCTGTAATCTGAAGATCTTCAACAACCAGGAATTTGCTGCTCTTCTGGCTCAGTCTGTGAATCAGGGTTTTGAAGCCGTGTATCAGCTAACTAGAATGTGCACCATAAGAATGAGTTTTGTGAAAGGGTGGGGAGCAGAATACCGGTATGAAATACATATTCAGTTCTCAAGTTTCCACATAATTCTTTTTTCCTCCGCATTCTTTGCACAGTCTGGAGTTCACATGTATCTGTTTTCATTGAGGTTATGGAGTCAGTAGATCTTTATGTGAAATAAAAGAAAGAGGCCTCTAGATTCAAAATATAGTGAATTTCTGTTGCTGGCATTATAAAAGATGGGATTGAAACATGTATAGACATTCACTGTAACATAATACAGATTGTTAAATACCATAAAAAGGTGTAAAGGAAGGATTATATCAGTTCATAGAAGGAGGTGTGTTTTCACTGGGGCTCATTGAAGGCTTCTGGTAGACATGATGGAGATCATGTACATTTTAAGAAATGTACAGTATTTTAGTAGTCATAGCTATGAGGGCATGGCAGATGGTGCTTCTGGCAATAAAATAGCAGTTCAGTTTGCCTGGAGTGTATAGAAAATACAGAAGAAGAAGAAGTTTGGACAAATAAGTTGAGACCACCTGAATATAAAATTAAGAGTTGGAACTTGATTCAGTAATAGAAGGGGGGGTACTTATTAGGTGTCAGGCACTGTGCTTGTTTTAAATGTAGTATCTCATGTCTTTCAACATTGCTAAGAATTTTTGTTACTATCTTTTCTTTATGAGGTTGCAGTCTTTGTAAATAAAAAAAAATGGTTCAGACTAATATTTATTTGGAAATAGGCTTAGGGGAGATTTGATCATTTGCCCAAGGACACATTGTAAGTGGTGGAGACAGGACTTGAGTGAAGCTCTCCTTGACTCTTACCCTCTTCTCTAAACATAGTGGTACCAGTTACGTAATTGAGTTTTACAAAAGCACATTTGTCATCAAGGGGTAAGATAGATTACAACAGATTGGATTCCACATCAAAGAAAAGGAAGACTTTCTCAGCATATTAAAGAATGGAATTATAAGTAAAATACTTGACCTTTCTCCAGGTCATTTGCTTACTCTTTGAATGTCTACTTAAGAAGATGTTCATATAGTATAGCAATAGAATTCCGCAGTTTGGGCCCTTCTTCAGAATTTATTTCATTTCATTTGGACTTTATTTCTGATCTTAAGTTGTGTGAGGTGGTTACATTTGAGGTCTGTTGGTTGTATACTTCCATAAAAATATCTTCTGTGCTGTATGTTTATATCCTAGAATGAAGACTTCTCACTATTTTTTCCTAGTTATATTAGTAGAATAATTCATTTTGTGACTTTGCTGTAGTTCTCTTTGCTTTAACTATTTCCCTTTTGAGATGTGATACCTCTAAGGACTGCTGAATTCCTTTTTTTTCCTTTGGACTTGAATTGATCTGAGTTGATATTAAAATGAGATTCAAATAGTGCTATCTGATATTATGTTTTCAGGTCAGACCTTTTTTCCCTTTCAAAAAATTAGAATATTGCAGAACATGGTAGAAAATCAGTTGAATTAAATAGATTAGGGCAGTGGTCGGCAAACTGCGGCTCTTTGGCCCCTTGAGTGATCTAATGCCACTTCTTCAAAATAGACTCGCCCAGGCTGAAAACCGACTTCTATGCATGGGCCACGAAGTTTCAATCTCACTGTACGTGTGTGCCCGCACGTGGTATTTTTTGGGAGAGCCACACTCAAGGGGCCAAAGAGCCGCATGTGGCTCGCGAGCCGTGGTTTGCCAACCACTGGATTAGGGAAATAGATTATAGGTCCCCCACTAAAAGCAGTTTTAATTGGGAGGGAGAGATACTGCCCTTCATTTACTGTGGACTGCCATTCTATAACCTAGAGATCATTTAAAATCTATAATTATGAGAAGCAATAATATACAGTATGGTTTTATGGGTGTAGAGTTAGGTACATCTACTTGGATAATTAAGCTTTCTTGAAATTTACAAATCAAAATATCCATGTATTTGTGAACTGTGGTTAGTTACCAGGAAACTTTTATCTTTAATGACTTTGGACCTGAGGAGGTAGTTCTAACGGTTGGACTTCTAAAAACGGTTTTTTCATTCCTTTAATGCCAGCTCGATTTCCAGCATAAATCAGGAATACAGTAAAAAGGAAATATAGATGTGTAAGGAATTCATATTTTATTGAGAAATAAGTGAACCAGTACTGGAGTAACTAAACAGGTAGGGGGATGAATAATGCCTCAAGTGCAATTTTGTGCCCGAATAGGTATAGTGACAGTCTTCTTAAACTTCAGTGACCTAGATTAAGAATTTTTTCCTGAAGGTTAAACTAATGTAGAAATGAAATGATCGGATTAAAAACAAACTGGGAAAAAACATCAGGCTTCAGCAAAAATCCAAACTTCAGCACATAGCAAAATCAAAATTAAAAGAGATTTTGGCAATATGGCTGCCAAAGGTATTATCCAATGGAGAGATGAAAGGCAATAGAAACTGTGAAGAACAAAACAAAAAGAATGGAGGGGAAGATGAGAAAGGGTCAGTCTTGCCTATATCTCATGGCAATTTGTAAAGTGTGCTTGTGCAATTTTAAGCTGCGTAGATACTAGTAGACATAGTATCTAAATCAAAACAAGGCAATGAGGGTTTGACTCAGTAAATAGAGCATAGGTCTGTAGACTGAAGGGTCCCAGGTTCGATTCCAGTCAAGGGCACATGCCCAGGTTGCAGGCTGGATCCCCAGTTAGGGGGCGTGCAGGAGGCAACCGATCATTGATGTTCCTATCATCTCTCCCTTTCCCTTCCTCTCTGAAATCAATAAAATAATAATAATAATTTTAAAAAAACAAGGCAATGAGTCTATACAGATCAGATTTGGACTATTGTGTTTTGTGTGTCATATTTTAGGAATGTATTAGTATTTGTCTCAGACACTGAGGCAAGGATTCAAGTGCAAAGAGTTTGTTCAGGAAATGGAGGAAACACTGGTAAGGAAGGAGGAAGTTGGAAGTGAGGTAGGGGAGGGGGAAGGCAGCCAGTATCATTATTAATCCATCTACTATAGCGGGTGGGTCACTAGTTTATTCCCTGAGGGAAACCTTGGAAAATGGTAAAGAACATTCAGAATTATTCCACCCAGAGGGAAAGGAAACAACATTTAAATGCCAATTCCTTTGTCATTGCTTGAAGGCTGCTCCTGGGGATATTAATTTCCTGGCACTTCTAGTCTGCTACACATGTGGACAGAGCCAAGAGGTTCCAGGCAGATAAGTGCAGACACCTGCAGTTGGAAGATGTCTAGAGCAGCAGTCGCCAACCCGTGGTCCATGGACCAGTGGTGGTCCGTGAGGTCCGAAAGGTTGGCGACCGCTAGTCTAGAGAACACTGAAAAATCTGAAGGGTGTAATGGGGCACTGAGACCCTCTGCTACAAACAACCACATCCCTTGAAATACAGTTTTAATATATTGAGCATGTGTTGCTTGGAGGCGAAATGTTGATAATAGCCTTTCCTCGTGTTTGTAGGGCTGTCACAAAGAAGCAAGCAGATTTACTGACTTGTATATTAAATAAAACAACTGAAATCAGTACATGGAAATGACAGGATGTCATTGAACAATTTATGATTCCCAGACAATAGCCCTTTTTGTTGAAGTAGTAAGGATGTTCCTTATTAAAAGTCTGCATCATGTTGCTAAAATGGATAGCATTGGCTTTGTCCAAGAAAGTAGAACTGCTATAACTCAACATTTTGTGATGAGCTTGGATCAGAATTTTGTTTTGGTGTATTTTAACCCTGTTCCATTTAGACTTCATTGGGTATTTGAATATCTTCTATTCTGTAGTTGTTAAATAAGTAGGGTAACTATATATTCATGTTAGCATGGGACAGTCCTGGTTTACGTTTCTTGCCCTGGCATGATTATTAATAGTGACTACATTCCCTCATAAAGGTGTCCCATTTTGGATGGTAAATAATAAGGTCACCCTACTAATTTTAATTTAAGGGGAAAAGAATGTTTTTTATAAATCTTTTTAAAAGAAAAATGTCATTGGGAATACTTTGTTAGACTTTGAGGTTAAGCAGTTTTCAAAATAATTAGATATCCAAACTTGTTCAAAAGAATTTAGGTTTCAGTATATACAACTTTTTACTTTATCTAAATTCTTATTGCATATAACTAAACGTAGTCATGTTCTCTTAACTTCATAATTATTTGCTTGTATTCTCTCAAACAGAAGGCAGACGGTAACAAGCACTCCTTGCTGGATCGAACTTCATCTGAATGGACCTCTACAGTGGTTGGACAAAGTATTAACTCAGATGGGATCCCCTTCAGTGCGTTGCTCAAGCATGTCATAAAGTTCCATCACCAATCCAGTCCCATCAAAAGACTTACTGTAACAACTCTTCTGTCATAGTATTTGTGTGTGGTCCCCATGGACTGTTTGTATCCAAAAATTCAACCAAGAAAACAGCACTTGAGGTCTCATCAATTAAAGCACCTTGTGGAATCCGTTTCCTATATTCGAATATTAGATGGGAAAATTAGTGTCTAGAAATACCCTCCCATAAAGGAGGAAGAGAAGATTTTAAAGACTTACTGATGTCTTGTTGGGCATAAAATTGAGTGTCCCAAAGGCTTATTAATAACAGTAGTAGTTATGTGTACAGGTAATGTATCATGATCCAGTATCACAGTATTGTGCTGTTTATATACATTTTTAGTTTGCATAAATTAGGTGTGTGTGTGCTGCTTCTTGATTTAGGCAAGCTTTTATAAAGTTACAGTACCTAATCTGTTATTCCCACCTCTCCGTTATTTTTGTGTGTCTTTTTTAATATATAATATATATCAAGATTTTCAAAGTATCATTTAGAAGCAGATTTCCCTTATAGAAAAACTAATTTTTCTGCCTTTTACCAAAAATAAACTCTTGGGGGAAGAAAAGTGGATTAACTTCTGAAACCTTGACCTTAATGTGTTCAGTGGGTCTTAAACATTTGTTCTTGTTGGTTGCTTTGTTTGTTTACTGCTAAATTTCTATAACAAAGCCTTGCAGAAAATCTTTTCAAACCTCTTCTTCATTCCTGCTTTTGTTCTGATACAAAAACAGAATAGCATGCCATCCATCACCAGTAATGGCTGCACTGATAGTGCCAGCACCAGTCGCTTCTGGGGTACAGTAAGAATGCATATGGAGTAAGTTGCTTTGTCTTACACATTTCAACAGATAATACTTGACTTGTGTGACCTAGCAGTCTACTAATTTATCCTTACACCTCATAAAAAATACATAGGTGGCAGTTTAATTAATTTCAGGGATATGCTACAATTACTCCATTTATTCTTTTTTTTAAAGCCTATCTATAGATGTAAACACTTTTAAAGAAAGGTATTTTAAATGTTTCAACAGCAGACCTAGTGCTCTTTGATTTGAGTTTCACTTGATTTAGTTACCAGATTGTTTTATGAATGGACCTTTTGTAAATGTAATTGCACCTGCAGAATTCCTAGAAAAGTGATGCTGAGGTGTGGTCAGCAGATAAGGGCCATCTGTCTTTAAAATATGTTGTATTCAATTTATAAAATCTTATTTTACATAATTATTATTGTAGAATTTAAAAAATTTGGGGAGAAGCAATCTAGCAACTTTTTAAGCTTATAATTACCTATAGTTGAGCTGTTCTTAACTAAAACTGAATATACGTTTGTACCTAGAATCGACCACACTTTATGCTCTGCAGTAAGAGCAGCAGAAGCTCTGTGGGAAGTTCATTCTGCAGCAAGTAACTCTTAGGTCTAATGTGAAGTTATTGCTGTTTAAACATTACTTGTTTGCATCTCAGTAGAAATGAAAAATAACCACTCCTCGTCCCCTTCTAGTAAATTTTTATATTTTTAGGATAAATATCTTAAGTACTTGTTTTTTGAAACCACAGTCACCTGTTTCTACAGGTGTCATTTTCAGTACTTTCGGCATTTGGTTGTTTTCTGTTAAGTATTCCTCATTTTCAAATATTTGTGTGTACATGCATGTGTTCTTATAAACGTGTAGTAAATTTTTACTCATTCAACAAATATTTATTGCTCACCTGTTATATGTGCCAGGAACCATCTTAGCTTTTGGGTAAAGTCGAACACTATAACCCTTTATCAGCTTTTTTGTCTGTGAAGGAAATAAATAGGGTGATAGAGTATTACAGAGGGAAGGCTTCTCTAAGGAAGTGTTGCTTGCACTAACACTTGGCGTGAGAAAGGAGAAAGTAGGCATTACTGGCAAAGAGAATGGCATGATATGCAAAGGCTCATTTTAGAGGAAATTCATTAGTTATGAATGCTTTATATGAACACCTCTACACAGATCCAAACGAGGATCAGAATGGTTCTACAATTTATAATAATTGAAGGTGGCCTTATTTTCTGATAGACTGTATCATTCTCAGTAATATTTCTTCTTCGTCAAGCCCTTGCTGTAAAGTTCTTCATTTGTCATACCATTTAACAATGCCTTTTTTTAAATCGGCCTTGGGCAAGTTTTCACCATTGTGGTGTCTGGCTGCTTGCTTCCAGACTTCTTGCTGCTCACTAATTACTACTTCTGCAGGATATCTTGTGATTTGTGTAAATGTCCCACTTACTACCACTGCAGATCTGCTGGAGATAACCGGGGAGTCTCTGCCCTTTGCAGGTGTTTATTGAGAACTTGGGAGCAGTTCTGGGGACAGAGAATAACTGGAAACTGGTGGAAGGTCTTGGCAGTCACCCTTGCATTGATTCGTTAAGTGAAGCAGTGCCAATCACAGCATGCCAATGTGGAGCTCAGCTCCAGTTGCAATGGAGTTCTATGCCACCGGAAGCTGGGACTCAACTCTTAGGAGGCACCTGTTGTATTGAGCAGTTACACCTGTCGAGCAGTTGGCTTCATGGTGGTGACTACATTTTTGTGAATGTATTTAATGGTCATGTTTGTTTTTTACTTATAAATTGTTTATTTCTGGAATTTTCCAGACCATGGTTGATCAGGAGTAACTGAAACCACAGAAAGCAAATCAGCAGATAAGGGGGGCAACTATAGTTAACAGAAAGGCAAAATTATCCCATGTACAGTAGTAATACAGGTGTTTTTAAGCAATACCTCCCTAAAGTTTTTTTCAAGATACTGAACCCAAAAAGCATTTGTTTATCTGCTTCTCTTCATATTCAGGTAGCCCCCAAATATACAGCAGTTTCTTGGGCTGTTCACAATTCAAATTTCTTAGAATATTTTAACCATAGAGCATCTGCAGTGCCCAAGTAGTAATCCCAACCATCAGCTTTTCCCATATTTGCTTTTTAATGGGATGCTGTTTTTGCATTCTGTATTGTCTACAGAGGCCTCTTAACATGGACCCTTTCTTTTTTTTCTCCCTTTATAGGGACTGTTTTCATTCTTCATGGTGGAATATCTTCTTGGTTGAATTTTGTCTTTCTTTAAATTAGCAGCATTATTTAGAACTTCTTCACAGTGCTAGTAATTTCTTCAACAAAGTGAGAATTGAAGGACCATGCTGTCTGTCACATTTAAGTGAATGGTGGTTTTCACAGTGGATTCGAGTCCATAGAGACATCTTAGGGCTGGTGATGTGCCCACTAATTTTGGTCTAACCAGTGGCAGTTTCATTTCAATTCTATATTGGAGTTCTACAGAGATTTGTTAAAAAGTTTTATTGCTTAAAAAATAGTTTGAAAAGTTTCGCTGTTTAAAATTAGAGAAAACTGGATATCAGCCCACTTTTTGGAATAATTCTGTGTTCTTTTCTCATCCCACTTTAGAGAACTTTCCTGATTAGGTTTGAACTAATTATGCTAGTTATACATTATGGTATACATTTAATGATGCCTGTTCTTTACCTAGACACTGTGATAGGCATCTATACTAATGAAAGGGTAATAGGCTAATTAGACCAGACATCTTTCGGTCATCCTTCCAGACATCCTTCCGGACAAAGTCACAGTGGCAGGGGCGCAGTTAGGGGGTAACCAAGCCAGCAGGGGACCAGTTAGGGGGTGATCAGACCAGTAAGCAGAGGCAGTTAGGGGCAATCAGGCAGGTGAGTGGTTAGGAGCCAGCATTTCCAGATTGTGAGAGGGATGTACCTGTGGGATCAGGTCTAAACTGGCAGTCAGACATCCCCCAAAAGGTCCTGGATTGGAGAGGGTGCAGTACCAGGCTGAGGGACCACCACCTGCACAAATTTTGTGCACTGGGCCTCTAGTTGAGTAATAAAAAGATAACTGGGATTTGGTCCTGATTGTCAAGCTGTGTTTAGCTTAGTCTTGTGGAAGTTACTTTCTCTCTTGGGACCTGTCACTTGGCAAGAAGAAAAGATGCCTAGTTTTTCTTGAAAGCTAAATAGTCTTATTCTGTATTCTTACTCTTATTCTGCATTCTAAGTTTATATTTGCAAGTTGTGAATGCTGGGGGTGTTGTGTGTTTTTTTAACCTTAAACCATATCCAATTTTGCTTGATTCATTGGTTTTTTAAACATGTCAGATTTTCTCCTTTGTTAATATTATTGTAATTTCACTTTATTTGTACCTTTATTGTCAGTTTCATCAAGACTAACACTTTGAAGATGAAATACAATCAGTCTAGTATCTTGCTAATTGAAATCAAACAAGAGTATATACCCAGTTGGTTTCTCTACCTCTTCCCAAAACTGTCCAAATATGCTTTTAGGATATTTCCGTCTATTTTAAAAATAACTATTTACTTTGAACATTCATTCAATAATAGGGACCCTCCTGGTTGATGGTGGGATATAAAGTAAACAAGACAATCTTTTCTTAAAACTTGTCTCATGTGTTTTCATAACCAAACATTCCAGTTTCACAGTTTGCCCCACTCCATTACCACCCCCACCCCACGCCCCGTATCTCTTTAGATAACTTAGTAGTCTGTGGACATAAAAACACACTATCTTTTTTTAAAATTTTACTCTGATCTAAGGCATTGATGTCTAGACATAACAAATTATTGCCCATTTTCATTCTGCCATGAGCTTTTACTTTGCTAAATCTTCTATATTTATCAGCTGATTTTTATTCTTTCTCCCCTTCTCTTGAGATATGTCCCTAATGGTTTTGCTGATTGCCCTCTTCCTTGCCAGTTGTGTTTTATCAGCGTACATCAGAATGTTTCTCTCCTTTGACTTTTACAAAAGACCAAAAAGGATGGTGCTATTCATACCCAGGGTTCTAATTTCTTTATGAAGGTTGATGTTCAAATTGGCCCATCACTTGATGGGAGAAATTATTTCCAGTTTAATGTCTTTGTGACTCGCAAATTGCATGTCGTCAGGTTCTATTGTGACTTGTGTTTAGGTTTATGAACTTTTCTGGCAGTCGCAGGCCATGTTTTTCCTACGGTATTGGTCCTGTTTCCACCTTGGAGCACATTGGATTGTCGCAGTTAGCACAGTCAAGAGTAATGACAATAGTGTGTGGTCTCTACAGGCAGGCAGAATACTATTATTGAGTTCCTTTCATATCTTCCTTTTCAAGCTTTCCATGGATATTTTGACTGTGCAGACTACTTTGTTGTATGTGTGGGGATTGTGGGACAAATGATCTCTGGGTGTGGAATTCCTGTGTTTGTAGCCTCAGCCAGGAAATGGGAACGATACTAGATCTAGATGACCTTTATAACTTGTCTAACGTGTTCACATAATTCCTCGAGTAGTAACTGTTTTATCTTGGATATTATAGCTAACTTTATAGATAGAATAACTGCCTTAAATCTTTTTAGTAGGAAATAAACTATATAATGTGTGTGTATGGATTTATATATACATACATGTACACTCAAAAACCTTAACGTAAGGATCATTTATCTGCATATATTTTTAAAATATTGAATGCTTCTCTTGCTTTACTAGAAAGTTCTTAATTTGCTTGCAGACATTTTCCTTTCACGGACACACCATCAGAGTAATTATTTTTATTCTGCCAGAGTCCTAATTTGGTGGTTCAGTTAGTATACCGTTTTTAGGTACATTGACAATTAAGAATCATAACAAATTCATTAACATCAAATAAAGCTCTGCTATATATCCCTTTATTAAATTATTGTACATTCGGTGGTCTCTGGGAGGTACTAATTTAGGGTTAACTTTTAAAAAAATGTTAGATGGTGGCTCCCCACCCCCTGCCTTTAATTCTGTTCCCTTTGGTATAAGATAGTTGCTTAAAATACCCTGGGAAGTACTACTACCACATTAGGTTCTCCTGTATTTAAGGGGATCCGGAAGATGGCAGACCTGATTTTCTTACCTGTGCCCAACAGAAATGGACTTTCCAAAGTACTTTCGGTCGTCTCTGATTCACAGAGGATCTGACTAGAGTATATTAGCCCCAGTTAATTTCAATATCAATTGCTTTGCTGTCATGAGATTCATAATAGACTCAAATTTCACTAGTAGTTGAGATGGAGGATCCCTTGCAAGAATAATGCCCCTGAGAATGGAAGTGAGAAGGATTCATTAACTGTACACAAAGGACTTTTAGATTTTTCTTGCAAAAATATTTCTGAAAAATTATGTTCTCCTACCCTCCAAGGGGAAAAAAAAATAAAAACTTCTTAATTTCTGCAAATTTTCCAGTTTGCTTTTCTGAGTTGGGGATAAGGATTTGCTTCCTATTTCTAATAAAAAGATAATTTATGGAATAATGAAATCCACAATATATTGATTTATAAGAACAAAAAGTAAAGTTTTAGAATTGTATAAATAACATTTTCTATTTCACACTCTACTGTTCTTTCTCCCTCTGGCTTTAAAGCATTTGGCTATTTACAATGTTAGTCACTAGGGAACTTGGCATATTTCTGGTTCTATATTAAGTTCTACCCTTTACATTACTGCAGCATAGAGCTGGTTCTAAACATTTGTCTGTAGGAAAAGAAGTCCTACTAAAGTCTCTTTTCTTCCAAAGAGATTTTCCTTTTCTGAATAAGTCCCTAAGAAAATACCTGTCATTTTCATTAAAGTCCTATTTCTTGGCAAAATGCAGAACCCAAATTGGTCATTTCTTAGATCACCTTTACCTCAGGCTTCATTTTTGCTTTTTTGACCATGACCTTTAAGGCATAAATATTTGTATCTTTTTATTAGTGATAGTGAAACTGTGACACTAACCATTTTTATACAAGAGGGCAAAACAAGAAAAGCTACAGAGATTAAGATGAAAGCAGTTCTGTACTTGTTGAACTAGATCACAGCATTGTAGGCAAAATAAACCTTCCATATCTCAGAATATTCTTTTTGCCATTTCTCCCCAAGGCCAGACCCTCTGGTGGAGAGAGCACTGTTAAAAGTAACATAATTCAGGGCCTTTGGGTCTGAGGGAAATAATCTCCAGTTGGTGGTAGACTTTTCAATATATGAAGCAAGAATGTGGGAAATGGTTGGCAACAAGTACTTGCACCTAAAAAATCGTGAAAAGACATATAAAACTGGATTATTCACTTAGCTCTGAAAATTTCAAAAAAATACAGCAAAATACTGTATAATTCTGGAAAAAGCAGAATTGTTAGAGGATTTGTCTGAAGAGAGAGTGCAAGGGATGAACTTTTATGCACTGTTCACAAATTTGTTGAACTACTACCAACTATTCTTAAAATTGACATTATGGACTCCTAGGAATTAGCCATTAGCAAGTGTTCTAAAAATATTTATGAGCTGTTGCCCACATAGGTAGATTTATGCTCTTGAAACTTTATCTTTTCTCTAGAGATACCAAGGGAGGAGTGAGTGGTATTTTTAGGGTGAGCCTTTGCCCTGGTGTGCCTGGCCTAGGGTTCCCTGGATGTGGCACTTCCAGTTCTAAACCCAGGAAAGTCCTAGGCACCCCAGGAGCTGATCACCCTAGGTATTCTTGTGATTTCCCCTCAGTCCCATAAATGGCTGTAATAGTTGTAATGAAATTTCAGCTGCCCTGCGGCTGTCAACGTTTCCAATACTTGAATATGTGTCCTTCAATCATTACTGTGGATGGAATGTGAGATTTCTAACAACAGTAGCTATTAACACCAGTTGGTAGTGAGACTAACACTTAAGACATCTAAGGAAGGTAACTAGTGGTTTAATGAAGATAGAGAAGAGGCAACTAGATAGCTAAGTTCTGCAGATCCTGTGTGTATATTTAAGTACAAGTCACATTTTGATGGGGTTAATGTAATCTGAAATTTAAATTTTTCACAATGAAAATTAAGTGAAAACTGGTTGGATTTCTTCTCTCTTGAGGGAAAATAATGGCCTTTGATACTCTATCCTCTACATTCCCCAGACTTTTCCGGCTAAAAAGGCCAGAATGTGGTGTTATATATATTTTCCATAAATGTTGTATTGAGATTACTAAATGCATCAGCCACTGGCAGGTGAACGAGCTGGCAGCCTGACCCAGACTGAGCAGTGCCCTCAGTTTCATAGACACCTCCCCTCAGGTGCTTACCAGATAGAACACCGACTACGGGAGGTGAGATTTTTTTCTAATACGGCATTAATTTTGTAATGCAATATGGTGGATGCAGAGTCTGTTCTTGTTTCCCTATGATAGTCTTCAGATACTGCATTCTCTGTGCACTGTGATGTAGATGGTAGATGTATTCTTTGTAAGCTTTAATCCTGTGATTGTCAAAAGTACGATGTTCCATTTTTCAAAATTAAACAAGCTGAGGCTTTATTACAGCTGGTTTTCAATTTAAAATTGTGAAATACTGATTTTCTTTCTCCCCACCCACACCAAATATTTTAGGCTATTTAAAGTACAAAAAAAATAGTTCTACTTAAGAAAACATTACTTAAGTATCCTGTGATTTCTGGTCAATTTGTGTGTGTGTGTGTGTGCGCGCGTGTGTGTGTGTGTGTGTCTGTACATGCTTTCACTTTTTACCTTGTTTGCTCTCTGTGTTAACAGTACTTGCACCTTTGAAAATTCAGTTTTTCTTAGCATTAAAACGAAAAGCCATTTTGAGTTGCTTACCATGTTGTTATGGGATTAATTTTTAGTTGGTTTTGATTTAAATTGAACTTTTTTTAGAGGGGGTTATACTTTGCTATAAATGCTCTAAATTATATGGAAACAAAAAAATTCTGTGTGTATTTCACATAATCGAGTTCTGACTAAGAGTACATCTTTTTTTTTTTTAAGTTTGGTATTATATATGAAATTAATCCCCCTCCCCTGGCAGACAAATATGCATTGCTTAATGTACCCCCCAGATACACAGCACCTCCCCCACACAGTGCTAGTAAGTTATGCATTTTAGTTTACTTCAGAGCATGCCTGTGCCGAATTAATGATCAACTACTGTAAACAGACTGGAAGGTAAAATTCACATTTGCTCTTAAAATGTACTCTTAGCAAAAATGCAAATGTTATTTTTTAAAGACTCCATTGAAAAATATTAGGTGGGAAATAGTGTAGTCATGATTAGTTCTGTCAACATCGTGAAATAATTGAAAAAGTTAAAAAGACTTTTTAGATCCTTCAGACTTCCTTTGTCTTGCAGGAGCTCAGTTCCTAGGATGAATCAATAATTTTCTGGTTAGCAGACTGTTTTCTTCAAACCATTTAAAACATAATGCTTTAGGATGCAACAAAAGGGACCTCAAAAGCTAAAATACACTACCCTACTTGGAATTGAATAGCTCAGGGATTAGCACTTGTTTCATCAACAATTTTGTATTGGTGGAAAACCCATTTAAACAAATTCTGTTTAAATTGTTATACCATATTCCTTTGTAAATAACCTGAAAGGAATCTTTCAACATTGAACTTACAGTATCACTTCAGTTGACACATCAGCAGAGATTCTTTTCTACTGTCATCTCTCCCTGGGAGCATCCTGCCAGTCAGATTGCCTATTGTGACACTTGTTATCTGCATGGGGAAGTTTCTATAACAACCCTCCGTGTCTAATGGCACATTCCTCAAGAGGCTGAAGAGTAGGGGAGAAGTATTATGTTGTATGTTTGGGCTTTCTCCTCATTGGTAAATGCTTTTTTTCTCGTTTCAGAACAGATTGGAAGCCCTTTAGTGTAGGAAGCAGGCATGTCAGTATCAAACAGATGTACTCCAGTGCAGTCTTTTTAAGCACCAAAGGTTGAGACCAGGTTCTTTTGCTATTCAAGAGCATAGTCATACCATAAGGTTGTGTATCTTTCTTTTTAAGAGACATTCTTTTTATCAAAATATACAAGATGAGCCCAACCTGAAAATTAAGTCCACATATGTAGGAATTCAGAAGGAAATGTAAAAGGGGTACATCAAAGCTATTTTCTACTGTGAAAGTGGTATGGAAATATTTGTTGAATTGATCAAATTGGTAAAAAAGCAAAAGTCATGCTAGTTTGCACATAGGAAGGCATAATACTTGACCACCACGTTAATAGTAGAAGGCAAGAACATTGAATCAGACTTACGAGTAACAAGTTCAGGGGTAAGTCAAAACAGACTAAGTGTGCCCTTTTAAGAAGCTACAAGATGTGTTACTGTGCTCCAGTCCAAGCTACATGACCTTATTGTTTATGGGATACTTTGAGATAGGCATTTGCCAATTTTTACAATCTAAGTTTAGTTGGCTGCCTCTGCATCCTCCTTCATGCTATGTGAAAATAAAGTCACTTCGAAAATTTTTCAAGTAGTTTAAGGAAGATACCACAGAGGAAGGAGAGAAGGTGCTTCTGAACAATGTGCTGGAAGAAGATGGACAAAATACCATATAAGAACAGTCTTCAAGGATGGATGAATTGGGATAGATGGAGAGGACATTTGAAGCCAGTCAAAATGAGGTCTTGGAACAGAACTCTTGTTTGTGAGTCTGAATGTGTGTGTATGATGGACCTGAGCTACTGCTGTGTGTGGTGAGTATAAAACTGACAGCCACATGCTACCGTGAAGCCCGTATCTAATAATGGAGCCTAGACTTCCAGGAGGTAAAAGCTGCAGCTACACCTTGGGTTTCAGTCTGCAATGAGACTGCTGCCGAACAGGCAAGCTAGAGCACAGGACAATAGCAGCCATACCCCCAGCCAAGGGTCGGCTGGTGGTTTGGGGGAAGGGAAGGAGTTGAAGAGTGTGTGTGTGTGTGTGTGTGAAGTAAAACTTTTACTCACAACAAGATTATTAATCTAGAGAGCCCTCTGAAATTTTGTGCAGAATTTTGTATTTATGTAGTTTTGTTGTGAGGTAGCAGTGATTAGATACT
Source organism: Corynorhinus townsendii (assembly GCA_026230045.1). Lineage (NCBI taxonomy): Eukaryota > Metazoa > Chordata > Mammalia > Chiroptera > Vespertilionidae > Corynorhinus > Corynorhinus townsendii. The sequence goes on from JAPDVU010000007.1 coordinate 11,386,271, forward strand.
TTAACACTGCCCTACAGCAAGCAATTGAGACCTATCTTGAACTTAAATTAGAATTTACTCTGATTTTGAATCTTGTTAAAAGTTTTTTTTCCGTGAGAGATTTTATCTCTAAACTATATTTGCTCACACTATTTTAAATATAAGTGCCATATAAATAATATTTTAATACATATGATTGCCCACTTTTAAGTGATGGTGTGCAGTTTTTAAGTATGTTTGGGATGCAGTGGGACAATGAAGATTTAAATAAGCCTAGCCTAATATTTGAAATAAAAATATTTTAGGGTCGCCTTTTTATATTGAAAACAAAACAGTCAAACCTCAGAGGGAAGGTAGGGGAGGGTGGGGGTAAAGGGGAGAGATGAACCAAAGGACTTGTATGCATGCATATAAGCCTAACCAGTGGTCACGGACAACGGGGGTGGGGGCATGCGTGGGGAGGAGTTTGGGATGGGAATGGGGGGATGAGGACAAATATGTGATAACTTAATAAAGAAATTATTTTAAAAACAAAACAAAACAGATTAGTGTCTTTGTTTTACCAAGAACCACAAGCTACTTCCAACTTTTAAATTAAGATCTTGAATAATAGCATGTGGTATCACTATGTTTAAAAAATGTGCTTGGTCAATCAACAAATACATTTTCTAAGGAATTGAATCTTAGATAATTGAATGCTTTCATCTGTAACAGAATTAGTAGCCCGCAATCCACTGTGGTATTTTTTATTTATTTTTTGCTATGCTCTGAAATTGAAGGGTGAAATTTTCTGCTACAAGTTACCTGCATAAAAGACATTTGAGGGAAAGAAAATTCAGTTTTTAAATTCTAAAATGACAACTACTGACAAAATGTTTTACTCTAAAAATTTACTCTTTAACTAAAGCATGACTTTCCTGTCAGTTCTAGTATCCCCAGCTTAAATTTAACATAAGTGTAAAATCAAATACTTTAAAATCAAGCTAGATTTGGTAAATTAAATTTGGAGTACAAAGTTTCTAGCAATGCCGATATAACATCTCATTTTGATTTTCATTTGCCAAAATGTCAACTTCATTCCCTCCATGTCCTGCTTCCCTCTTTTCCAGTTTGCTCCTACAGCCCCCCAGCAATTAAAGAACCTTAGAATACTGCCTTATCTCAGAATATTTAATTGATTTGTTTCTGTACCTTTTTTAGAGCCCAAATCATAAAAGGCAGAGATATCTAAGAATCTGGCTTGTTTCAACATTCTTTTTAAAAATCACCTTTAAAAGTAAGTTCAGCCCTAGTTGGGTTGGCTCAGTGGGTAGAGGATTGGCCTGCGGACTAAAGGGCCGCCCCGGGTTCGATTCCAGTCAAGGGCACGTGCCCGGGTTGTGGGCTCAATCCCCAGTAGGGAGTGTGCAGGAGGCAGCTAGTCAGTGATTCTCTTCGTTAATGTTTCTCCCCCCTCTCCCTTCCTCTCTGAAATCAATAAAAATATATTTAAAAAAATAAAAATAAGTTCATATTTAGTGTATCCACTATTTCTGATTTATGCTTGCATAGGTGTACTTCTTTCTAATTAGTGTCACCACCAGGGAATCTTGAAGTTTACAATTTACATAATTAGTGATTGGCTGAAGAGGGATACTGAACATAAAAGCCTTTAAAACAGGGAAAGGTGGAATGTCTGCCTATATGATTTTGTCTCCGGTTGTGTGGGTGTTTTTCAACTGGGAATAGTAATATTTTAAAGGCCATTTAAGCAGCAAGAATGCTAAGAGTGGAATGCTTGAAGGAAACAGTCCTGTAATGGTCAAATATTTCAGTTAGATGATGGAATAAAAATTCATTTGCCTCCCCCCCTTTTTTTTTTTAAATCATTTGCCTTCTTTAAACAAGTTTTTTCTGTCTTTAATGACCGGACAGAATAACATTCTGCTAGTTTTAAACCTTAGTTATCATTTCTGATGTAATGGAAAATGCAACTGGTCTCGGACTTCTGGTTTAGGCCCTGATTCTGCCAATTTACGATGACTTTAGATAGGTCATTTGATCATTCTGCCTCAAGTTTTTCATTTCCTCACATTCCCCCAAATGAAGTTATTTTTGAGGGAGGTTATGAGGCATTAAATGAGAGCCCTTGGGAGAGTACTTTGCACAAAGTAGGTGCTCAGGTCACTGAATCTGGTGTCTACAGAGTGTCAAGATGCTAATAGTGAAGGTCTTTACTACCAAATCTTCCTCTCAGAGAAGTTGTGGGATGTCACACTCAGATGTCAAATAAATGAAAAACCTGTAGCAACTATTTGTTGCCACAAAAGTAATGTATAGCAACCACCAAAATCCAGTGATATGCCTCAGTGAACATGCACCCAGCTTATGAGAGCAATGATTTAGGTGGGGCGGCTCTGGGCAGTATTTCTAGTCATGCCTTGGGAGTCTTGCAAAAGGGCTTGGCCTTGACTGGAGCCACTCAGCCCTATTCCACATTTTTCTCATCCTCCATCCTAGCTAGCCCAGACATGTTTTCATGGCGGTGGCAGAGGGCAACAACAGCTGAGTCCAATCTCACAAGCCCCTTTTCAGGTTTTCATGTATCTGCCCACCAGCATTCCCCAGAAGCAAGCCAGGAGGCTAAGTGCAGAATGGAAAGACACTTCAGAGTTAAATGGCAAAGGGGGTGTGTTGGGGGGGGGGGAGGGGGATAGGGGCGGCGTACAACAGGGGTGAAGAATTGGGGCTCCAAATGCAATCAGTCCATCATGCCCAAGCTTTGTGTTGACAGTTGGATTTGTTCACCAGTGGAGTGGAAAATGTGCAGAAGCCTAAGAGCTCCTAGGCAGGAATCTATTTGGTTCAAGTGTTTTTTAATTCATAAAGCATTGAGTAGAAGCCTATTCTAACATACACTGTGAAGGTGAGTTAAAACCAAAGGAATGTATCTTGTCTACTCTAGGTTCATCATTGCAATTGCACCTGGCCATTACCACATGACCGAATGAACACCCTAAGCCCTGAGCCAGGCTTGTACAGACCTAGAAGAGTCCACCTCATAAATGCGGTAAACGGAAGCATTCCCAGAGAAACCCTTTAATAATGAACAATGATAGTTATGAATGCCACTTCCCAAACCTTTCCAGGGCTTTCTTAAATGCAGAGATGTTTTCAATCTGCTGTACTCCAGGCTGGCCATTTTCAGAAGCATGGAGTGCTCTAGGGAAGCTTTACCATAATAATGCTTTAGCAGTAATCTGGTTGATCGTGTATGTCAGAACTGACACAAATTTTAAAAAGGGAAGCACCACAATTATCTGTGTCCTGTTTCTATATGACAAGAATAAAAAATTGTCTGGAGAGTCTGAATCTGCAATAGAGGAAGTTAGGAAGTGAGCGTCTCTGGTGACAGCTGTGCTTGGCAGCCCTAGAAAGTGGGGTTGACCTCAGCCTTCAATCTCTTGGGCCTGTTTTTTACCACATTTTTCCAGAGAACTGAATATACTTCTCCCTGAATATATCTTTAAACGGGCTCCTCTTCCCCACAATCATGTTAATGGTCACATACCTTATTTTGTTTATTTCATTCATGTAGATACACAAAAATATTTTGTCTTTTAATGGCAGCCCAGTGAATAGGACTATTAAAAATATTTTTTAAACTTTATAATAAGCCTATTTATGTAAAATACAAAAACACCAACAAAAATATACATTATGACAACCAGAGAAAACCACTGTTTGGTGTAACATTTTTTTACTTTTACTTTTTATGTATATTCTCCAAATATTTGGAGATTCTCTAACAGCACCTTCAGTTAGAGAAAGTTATTACAAATCTTAAGATAAAGTCTGTAAAATGCATTAAGCCATTCAGCAAGCCATAATGGACATGTAATTTCTCTTGACTTGCTTTAAGCAACACAAAAGATGTATTGGTCTACTTAAAATGTGGTGTTTGCAATTAAATATAAAAATTTTAGACATCCTTTTCATGCATGATTTTTATGTATTCTAAATTGAGTATACACTTTGACTAGTATATTTAGAACCAAACGTGTTTTTTCTTTTTTTGTCTTGTCTGATACAAGTGTCCTAAAATAAAAGTGTGCAGTAGAACCAAGCAATTCTATTGATCAGCTAGCAGTAATTGTTCAGCTACAATGAGCATAGAAAGTATAGTGGCACCCTAGTTGGTTTGGCTCAGTAAATAGAGCTATGGCCCACAGATTGAAGGGTCCCAGGTTTGATTCTGGTCAAGGGTACAGACCTCAGTTGCAGGCTCTCATGTGGGAGGCAACCAATCAATGTGTCTCTCTTCACATTTATGCTTCTGTCTCTCCCCACCCTTCCACTCTCTAAAAAACGAATGGAAAAATAACGTCAGGTGAGGATTTACAAGAAAAGTATATTGGTGTTTTTGTCTTTACTAAATGTGGGATGGGAGCTCAAATTTTCAAAGGAAGTTGATCTTACCTCCAGGTTCTGAGAGGCCCCACTGTGAGGTGTGTCTTGACGACCTCTTAGTTGACCCCCCTGCTATTGTCACAGTGACTCCAAAATTTTCATTCTCACTGCCAGCTCCTCACCTCAGTTCAGTGGCAGAGGGAAAGTTGTCTTATGTCAGGGCTAAGTCATGTGCTCTGAGCCCTAGCGAGCTCTGCAAGACCTCTAACATGCTTCCAGGCAGTTATTCCTTCTCAGATTTTCATTCTGTTGCCACTTGCCCATTCCTACAGCCTACATAGGCTCGGTAACTCCTGCTTTAAAAGACAACAGGAAAACTAAGACTAAGTTTCCTGCCTGGCTGGTTGAGCATTGACCTATGAACCAGGAGGTCAGTGTTCGATTCCTGGTCAGAGCACATACCAGCGTTGTAGGCTTGATCCCTGGTAGAAGGCCTGCAGAAAGCAGCCAATCAATGATGCTCTCTCATCATTGATGTTTCTGTCTTTCCCTCTCCCTTCCTTTCGGAAATCAGTTAAAAAAATACATTTTTTTGAAGTTTCTTGCAACCTGCATAACTACTTCCTATCTCTGTTGAGCAGTGAAGTGTGTTGAGACCAAGTTTTACCAGCCATCTTCACTTTCTGTCCCCCCACTTTACTGCAGTCACCTCTCCAATTGTAGTTACCCTTGGGGACTGCGCTTGACTTTTCCCTCAGACCTGTAGGAAATGATGTTCTGTTCAAGGTAAATTCATGTACCAGGGTTGCCATGTAGTTTCCAAATGGGAGTCACAAGGAGTGCCGTTGAAATGCAGCTTCCCTGGCCTCTCCTGGGGCCTTCTGATTTTGTGAGTCTGAAATCAGAACACTGGGATCTGCATTTTTAGAAAGCCCAGGGAGAGTGTCAGCCAGCACACTACTGCTTTAGACCATGTTCCCTGTGGGCATTCAGACCTTACCCCATTAATGTTCTTCTCTTTTCCCACCTCCCACACAAACTCAGACTGTGCAAATAAAGTTGCAGTTTCTCCATTTCATATCATTAATTTAAAATCTCTCATGAACCGCATCTGGCTTTGGGGGTGTGGGGAGAGGTGGATGGCTTTAAACTTGCCGATCGAAGATAACTGTCTTATTCAGTCTATCCTGGACTTCAAATGGCCTATTGGGAATAAATGCTCAACTTTTCAAAGCCTCTTTCTGTTTTCCTCCCTAAGATGGCATCCAGCAGATGGGTGAATAAAGGTCATCTCTGGGTGACAGGAAGTGGGTTCTCAAATGCTTGGACAGTCCTGCTGCTGGTGTTCCATCCTCTGTCTCTGTTCATTGGCCACCGTCTTTGCTGAATCTGCTGGTTGGTGTGAGTGTTCTTTGGCTTTTGTTCACTTGTTAGCTTGGCCTGCTGCTTACCACAACTCCGTCATTGCCTTTGGTCTCAAGGCCTCTAACTTTCAAACAATTTATCTGCTTGGTTCTTGGGGGTAGGGGTGTCAACAAGGGAGGAGGTTGGAATTTGGAGGTGTCTTGAACATCTTGCTCAAGCTCTGGGAAGCCTAGTGTTTTCTCTGACATCTCCCTCTGCCACAGCTGAGTGAGTGCCTGCATGCTGTAATGGGTGTGCCTCTGGATCACAGGCAGGACTTTCTGAGTGACTTACAGCCTTTCTCAGGCTGTGCCTAGGAAATAGGTTGTTAACCCATCATGCAATTTCTGTCTCTGTCTTCATTCCCATCCCTGTCCCCCTCACCCCTCCACTATGCCCACTCATGAGATTTGACCCTAAGAGGTAGGAAGGTGCAGTAAAAGCTGTTCTTTGCAACCTATTCTTTCTTCCTAAATCTTCCTATCCTAGAAGTCATTCCACTTTCTCCCCAATGAAAGGACTCTCCTTACATCAAATCCCAAGTTTCTTCTCTTTATGGCTTAGGGCAGTAGTCAGCAAACTGCGGCTCACGAGCCGCGGTTTGCCACTCTGTTGACTAATGAGTTTGCCAACCACTGGGATAGGGGCTTAATCACAAGGAACAACAACAACCTCTAATTATTGGACTCGAAAGTCTAGGTCAGTGGTCGGCAAACTCATTAGTCAACAGAGCGGCAAACCGCAGCTTGTGAGCCGCAGTTTGCCGACAACTGGCTTAGGGTAAAACTCCATGTTCAGTTGTCCAAACTTTGCTTTTGGCATGTGACTGGAGCTCTTAGAATTTAGAACTCCTTTTTCATCCTCAATAAAACCACACTTTCTAAAGATGCCAAAGAATCTTACCTAATAATAAACAAACATGTAAATTGACTGTACCTCTGTTATGCCACCAGCCAATCAGGAGTGATATGCAAAGTAACCCAACAAAGATGGTGGTTAATTTGCATACACAGCCGAGTGATGGGGGCAGGCAGCACGAAGGCGTTCTGCCCCACCCCTGGTCTCTCAGGATCTCTGGGCAGCGTGGGAAGGCGGGGCTGGAGCAGAAAGAGGCGGCTCCAGGGCTGGAGTGCAAAGGTGGTGCCGGCAGCCAGGGAAAGGAAAGCCCATTCTAGCACGAATCTTCGTGCATCGGGCTTCTAGTAATAAAGACTCTGAAGGTCACAGCCAATAGAACTGTCCCTACTCTGGTACACATCCTTTCCTTTCCTGTCATCAAGCTTTGTTGTTTAGTTTTATTGGAAAGACTGTGGGGGGAGGGAGTGGTCAGACACAAGGAAAATGGGATCTTTGATAATGTCAAAGTATTGGTTCAACATGGATATTCTTGCCCTGGACTTGCTCTTTCTGCCTTCAGTGTTTGCCTCTCCTGCTTCTAGTACCCTGGATGTCCTTTGGCAGCCTGACCTAACACTAGTCATTCCTCAAAGCCCAGTTCACATATTACCATCACCATGGATTTTTCTTTATTCTCCCCAAACGTCACAGTCCCTTTGCGGCACACTCTTTGTAATTTGTTTATACTGGTGCACACCTAAATTTGTTGCTAAATTGTGAGCCCCTTTCCACCTTGGAAAGCTCTCCGGCCTTTGCTCTGTATGTCCAAATTTGCCCATTCTTCAAGACCCAGTGAAAACCTGAATCTCTGCTGTCTTCTCTAACTAACCACTGTTGACAGTTACCTACCCCCGTGGCAGTAACTGGCAGCAGCAGTTGATGCTTGTGAGATACATGCACAAAAACTTGTGTGGGGCACTGAGACACAGTGACATGGGCGTTCTTGGAAGAAACCTTGCCAGCAAGTCTAAGTATAGCAAGCCTTCAGGAAGAGAGAGTTAGATGTAATTAGAATCACTTAGGTTATAAGCTCCTGAGGTCAGAAGCTAAAATTAGCTTTTCCCCCAACATTTCTTTTTTATATATGCTATGTCTTCATGTCCACTTCAACATTGCCTGTCCATGGCAGGCATGCAGTACATGTTTCTTGCTCAACTGACAGTAGACCTAGCCTGATTGATTCTCTTATGAATGCCTTCCTTTCCTGAGAGCTCATTAATTTTTAAGTTGTTTTCCTCGAAATGCCTCCCTCCCCCCTAACCCCCCACCCCCATTATTTTTTCTCCTACAGGGTCCCATCTTGATCAGCTGCTCTCCTTTTCTCTCTTGTGATCATGGGCTTTGGCAAACCTTACAATGTGTGTGTTTGGGGTGCGAGCTGTGGATCAACCCAATCCAGCTTGTAGAAGTAAACTGGTCCCTTTAGGGCCCTGCAGCACTCCTTTGGATTTCAGAGGTAGCTTCTTTCAAAGCAGTATAGACCAGCGGTCGCCAACTGGTGGTCCATAAGGTCCGAAAGGTTGGCGACAGCTGGTATAGACTATCCGATATGGGACACCATAAGCTCTGGTGGTTCTCACTCAGAGTTATCTGGTGGATAACTCTGTCCCTGGAAGCCAAGTGGACAGCAACTAGTTCTTACCTTCATTATTGCACATATGGAGCTGGGAGCTTGGCGTCAGACTGATCTCAGTTGAAGGTGTAGATACTGCAGTGTGGTCCTAATGGATATCCCATGGCACTCCAGTCCTTGGGGGATGGTCATGCTCATTCCAACAGAAAACCCTCTAAATCAGTAATTGCTTTCTTTAAGAGAACCAGACAGGTACATTTGTTTTAGCATGAGAAAACTGTCTTTTGCATCCCTCGACCCTCAGCTCCTGGGCAAGGAAGAGGATGCTAAGATCCAGAAGATGGTGCAAGCACATGAAGGTTAGCCATGGTTGCTTCCTGATGCATGGGGCCATTTTATTTCTATTTCTAAGTCAAATGTGTTGTTTGATCAGCCAGACTTTTTAAACACCAATTTGGTGCCCAGCACCATGGGGACTATAGAAGAAAGACACACCCTATTTGGAAGGACTTTGGTAGGCTGCCACGGATAAAGCAGTGTGGAATCAGAAGACCAAAAGCACAGTCTGTGGCACAAAGTACTGCAGGGTCCCCGCAGGAGCACTTAGGGTAGGCCAAGGTGGGCCAGGAGGGTGAGTAGCGTTGGACTTTGAAATCATGGCCTAAGCAGAGGCACAGTGGGGATATGAGTGTGGAGGAGGTAAGTGGCAATATGGTGGTGGGGGCGGGGTGGTGGGGGGTAATGGTAGAGAAAGGGAGGAGTGGGTAAGGAGAAAACCCAGGAAATTCTGGAACAGGGAAATGACTTGATCGGCAGCCACAGTGTATTTTAATATGTGTACAATTTGAAATTTGCTTGGTCCTTAGTATTCCTGAGTTGGATTAAGTTCCTTCTAGGATGAGAAGCCATTCCACAGGCCCTGTTTACCTGGCTGGGGTATTTTTCAGTGGTTCCTCTGTGGCTGTGCTCAGATGAATTGGTCTGGGCAGCCAGGATGGCAGGAGATCGCTGACTTCATGTCTGCAAGAGTACGTGTTTCCACTATATAATTACCAGCTTTTAACAGCCTATATCAGCCCTCTTTAGGATGGCTTTTGGCAAATGAGGTAGAACTCTATTATGCATTTAAATTATACTCAGTCTTATCTTTAAAAGGTTTTCTGCAGCAAGTCCATTCTATTCCATACCCAAATGTGCTTCAGACCAGGAGTCAAAAGGAAGTAGGTAGTTTATTCCTTTGGGTTGGAGAATTAAGAAGAATTCTCTATCCAAATAACAGGTATCTGGTAGAAAAAATAACCTCTGCCTAAATGCTTAATCATCAGTCAAGGAGAGGGGCAGGAGAGTATTTAGTAATAGGGAAACCTCAGATTTAAAGAGAATTACAAATAGACAGGCTGAATGTTGGACACCATCCAGCAAAGCTCTTAAAGGATTGGAGTCACTAGCCTGTTCTTGACTCTGACCTGGAGGGAAGCGGAGTCTGGAGACCTGGCACGGGCTCAGGAGCACTTACTGTTTTTCTGGTTCTGGGTCGTCTTCAGCCCCCTGGAAAGGGGGGCTGGAGTGAGGCATTGCTCGTGGGTGCAGATAGCTAGACCAGCTAGTCAACTTTGCAATCCCCTGAGGGTTTCCTGAACCTCTTCCTTGTTCAGTTTCCAAGTTGGAGGGATAGACAGGGCCTCACAACCCCCACACTCACCCTGCCTGCTTTTCTGGCCAGGAAAGCTAAGATAGCCCTTAACCACAAACTGCCATCTGCCATATACTTTAGGGAACTGAATAAAGAGGAAGGGTAGGGAGAGGGTAACCAGAGAGACTAGGGTGCTTAATTAAGGTCTGAAATAGACGGTCTGTTTCCCTAACTATGCAGAGCTTCCCCAGCCCACCACCTCCCACAGAGATGGCAGAGGACAGTACATGTTCCTGAGAATTCTTTCTCGAGTGCTACCTTTTATACCTTTAGTAGTTCTTTTTTATGGGCAGGGTCCGTGGGCAGATTGTCAAAGGCCTGGCAAGGGGATTTTACTGGGACATTTTTTCTCCAAAAATTATCCTGTGAGAGACAGTAACACAGAGAGGTTCTAGACCAGAAGGGGCTCAAATGGTAGTGGAGGATATACTACCTCTCGCATTGCCACTTGGGCTGAGCCCCCTGAGTGACCACACTGGTTGGTTCCAGTTTCCCCAATTGGTTCTCAATTTCTGCTCTTTTCCACATAGAAGCCAAAATGGCCATTTATTAATTTTATTTTTGAATAGGAAATAGATTGACATAGTATAAAATAAAATAAAAAAACAGGATGTACATTAAATTTTTTTTTCCTCCTCAGGCAGTCAGTGTTACCAGTTTTTTTATTTCAAGATATGGTTCATGGCTATGTAAACACTTTTATCTATCTCTCACCTTAAATGGAAATATAGTAGATCCACTGTTCTGTACTTTACTTTTTAAAAATATTTTTATTGATTTCAGAGAGGAAGGGAGAAGGAGAGAGAGATAGAAACATCAATGATGATTTTCATTGATTGGCTGCCTCCTGCACACCCCATACTGGGGATCAAGTCTGCAACTCCAGCATGTGCCCTGACTGGGAATTGAACCATGACCTCCTGGTTCATAGGTCTATGCTCAACCACTGAACCATGCCGGCTCGGCCACTGTTCTATAATTTAACCTTGTTGCTTACTATTTCTTAGAAATAATTCCGTATTAGTAAATAAAAAACTCTCTCTTCTTTCCAACTGCATAATATTCTATTGAATGGATACACTATGCTATATTTAATCAGTCCCCTGTTGGTGGGCATTTAGATTAGTGCTAGTGTTTTATATATAAACTAGAGTAGTGGTCGGCAAACTGCGGCTCACGAGCCACACTCAGCTCGCGAGCCGCGGTTTGCCACTCTGTTGACTAATGAGTTTGCCGACCACTGATCTAGACTCTCGATTCCAATAATTACAGGCTGTTGTTGTTCCTTGTGATTAAGCCCCTATCCCAGTGGTTGGCAAATTCATTAGTCAACAGAGCGGGAAACCGCGGCTCGTGAGTCGCATGTGGCTCCCGAGCCGCAGTTTGCCGACCACTGAACTAGAGGCCCAATGCACGAAATTCGCAGCCACAGCAGCTTGCCTCAGCCCTTGCAACCCTGGCTTTTTCCGGAAGAATGTCCAGAAGGTCGTTTGGCTGTCTGGTCTAATTAGCAGATTATGCTTTTATTGTTATAGATTATTATAGATAATGTTGTAGTAACATTGTAGTTGTACTCATTTTGCACATATACAAGTATATCTGTAGGATAAGTTCTCATTGGTAAAATTGCTGGATCAAATTACATTTGCCACATGCCTTCATCAACCCAGTATATTATCAAACTTGTTCAGTCTTTTTAAGCTGAAGGGTGGAAATGGAAAGGTGATTTGATCTTTTAAAAAGGTAAATCAGATTATGTCACTGCTGTGTTCAAGACCATCCTTGCTTTCCCATTGTTCTTAGACTCCAAACTCCTAGAGCTCCAGAAGGTACCTGTGGTCTGGCCCTGCTGTCTCTCCGACTCTCCCACCTCTCTCCTTCTATTTACTAGAGTCTTCCTGGCCCTCTCATTCTTCCTCAAATGCACCAGGCTTGTCCCATCTCCAGGGATTTATATTTGCCCGTTCACCTGCCTACCTTCTTTGTGCTTAGTATTGCTAGTTCACTTCTTTCAGTCACTGCCCAGAACTTATCACCTCAGATCTCAGAGAAGCCAACACTAACCTCAGCTCCATAGCCCCAGCCCAGAGAAGGAAGAGTACTTGCTTACATATAGTATCAACCAATAAATGGGGGGGAAAATCATCACATTTTACATGCCAGTGTAATGACTAAGTCATGTAAGGATCATTAACGGCCACTAAAACAATTGGGTAAAAGTTAGTTAGAGATAAGGATATTTGGTTTCCTGCCAAAATACAGAACCTGAACCTAATTATGGTGAAGCATCAGAGAAAAACTCAAATTTGGGAACATTCTACAAAATAATTATGAGCAAGAGAGTAGAGGATTTAGTAAGATGAACACAGAGAGGTAACAGTGAGCCTTGTAGACTATTGTATGGTCTTTTTTTTTTTAAAGTAAATAAGTTAGAAAGCCATTAGTGGGTTCTGAGCTGAGAGTGACATACCTGTATAGAGGCAAGGACAGAAGCCATGCGCAATAATCCAGGCAGGAGATGGTGGTGATGATGGCTGTGGTGGGAAGTGGTTTTGTCATTTCAAACATTTATGAAAACAGAATAGGATAATAACAAATAACCATATACCCATCACCACACTGCCACAATTATCCCATGGCTAATCTATTTCATTTTTACTCCTAACCACTTTCCTTTATCATTTTATTTTATGTACTATTAGTATGCACTAAGATGTACTATGTCATTCTGGATATGTGTTAAGAATTTTATGATGGATTGGATGTAAAATGTGAGGGAAAGGAAGAAGCCAAGGATGTCTCCAAAGCTTGCTGTGGAGAATGGAGATACTATTTACTGAGATGCAGAAGACTGTAGGTGGAGTAATTTTGGGAGGAAAATTATCACGACATTACTTCTGTTCATGTATACTTTGAAATGCCTATTTGACATTCAGAAACTGTTGTATATACAAGTCTGGACAATCAGGGAGAGGATGGAGCTGTAGATATAAATTTGGAGAGTTGTCAGATGATAGAAGGTATCTACAGCCAAAAGAGAGAACTTCAGCCTCTGATAATCACAGAGTAGCTCGTATCAGACTAATTCTTGTGCTGATAGTAATTATAAGCTCTGGAGGCCTGGGAGAGTGGCCTACAACAGACAGATGCTGGAGGAGATTCAACTCTTGGGAGAAGGGAGCCACACTGGATGAGATCCATGTTTATACAGGTCCCCACCCTCCTCCCATACCCCGGGGGTACTCACTGGCCCATGCAATACCCAGGGAGAACCCCAGCAGCAAGATGCAGCCTGACTGGGCTGAGGCTTCTAAAGAAGCTGGAAATTGAGGAGGAAAAATGGAGTCATAGAGGAGAGAGCCCATAATCTGTGTATAAACTCTTCTTGAATGCTTGCCTAACTCCTTAATTGTACATGTGGGGGTTAAAACTCCAAGTACCTAGAGGAAAGCAACAGCTGGAAAGCTGAAAGAACTGAGCAGAGATTTATTTTATTGTAGCTTCCCACTGTAGCTCAAGTCTTTCCAAGTACTTGGTTTCAGACTTCCTATTGAAACTTCAGAAGCTACACTTTAGGAGTAAAGATACATTATCTCAACACTAAGGGATTCACCCCACAACAAAGGACAAAAGTGAAATAGACCCACCATAACAGAACTTGAAATTAAGCCATCTCAGGATTAAGAGGATCTGCTGGTAACTAAACAGCTTGTTGGAGCAACATACTGTACTCTTCAGAGGGAGATAACAGAATCCAGAGTCTATATAAGAAATCACCCATAATGTTCAACATAAAGTCCAAAATTACAAGAAATGGAAAAAACAAACAAACAGGAAGATGTGACCCATAGTCAAAGAAAAATATTAGTCAACAGAAGCAGACACACAGGTAACATTGATGTTGTAATCAGCAGACAATCATTCTAAAATAAATTTGGTAAGTCTTTTGAAGAATCAGTATGAATAATGGGTTAATTGGTAAAGAGATAAAAAGTTTCCGGAGAAATATGGAAACTGTAAGAAAAGGATCAAAAGAAAACCCTAGAACTGGATTACACAATATATGCAATAAAAAATTTAAAGGATTGGATACAAGCAAAGAATGAATCAGTGAATTTGAAGACAAGCCATCATCCAAACAAAGCACCTAGAATAAAATATTGAAAAAAAAAATAGAGCCTCCATGACCTGTATCAAAAAGTGTGACCTGCATGTAATTGGAATTCCAGAAGGAAAAGAGAGTTGGACAGAAAAATATTTGAAGAAATATCGCTAAAATTTTTCAAGTTGCATTTAAAAACAGCAACCCACAAATCCAGAGATATCAGTGAATTCTACACAGGATAAATACAGAGAAAACAAGTACAAGTACACATTGCTAAATTGCTAAGCCAGCATACCAAAGATAAAAAATATTTAAAATAGCAAGATAAGAAAAGACATTACATACAGAGCACTAAAGTGAGAATGATGGCTGACTCCTCATCAAACAATAAAAATAAAAGATTTTTACAATAAATTAATATTTGTAGTGATGAAAAATCTGTCAGAATTCTATATCCCGCAAAAATATATCTCAGAAATAAAAACACTTTAAGGTAAACAAAAACAGAGCATTTGTTCCAGACTCACAGAAGAAAAAATGCTCAAGGAAGTTCTTCAGGTTGAAAGGAAATGCTAGGTAGCAGGGGATAAAGAACACTGTAACTGGTTAAGTATGAGGATGTATTAGTCGGGGCTACTAGAACAAAATACCGTAGTCTGGGTGGCTTATAGAACAGACATTTCTTTCTCACACTTCTGGAAGCTGCTAATTCCAAGATCAAGATGCCGGCCGCGTTAGGGGTTAGGTTCTGGTGGGGGCTCTCTTTCTGGCTTACAGATGCCCACCTTTTTGTTGTCTTCTCATATGGGGTGGTGGGGGCAAGAGAGGAGAGGACACTATGGTCACTTTCTTTTTTTATAAGGGCACTTGTCCCTATAGGGGCTCCACCTTCATGACCAAATCACCCCCCAAAGGCCCCCACCTCCAGTTACCTTACATTAGGGATTAAGGCTTTAATATGTGAATTTTTTCCTGGGGTGAGAAGGGACACATACTTTTAGTCCATGGCAGTGGGGTAAATAGAAAGTCATGGAATGAGATATCTAAGGAAGTGGTATGGATTCAGGGGAAAGTACTAGAGTTCTATTGCCATCGTTTCCCCATTCCCAAGCTCCTTTCCAAGGGACCCAGGGAACATAGAGTTTTTTAGTACACAGCTAGCACGGTGGTACACTCTGAGGCACTGTCCTGCCATATTAGATGTGAACCTGGAGACGGGTTCATAAAACCACGTCAGAAGTGGCAGCTCCCTGAGCCTATTCAGCTGGGCTGCTGGCAGGGCTCTCCTGCCTGGGGCCTGTGCACTCTTGCTCCCTCCTTGCCCATTGGCCTAAATGGCAGTGATTCAGTTAGGATGCTTTTGGCTAAAAAGAACAGACATCCAATTTAAAATAGCCTAAATAGTGAAGGAGCTAATGTCTCACAAAATAGAAGTCTCAAAATAGCCTATGCCCTGTGTTGCAAGGGAGTGAGTTACTTCCTGTCTCTGGGCTCTGCTATTGCCTTCATTAATTCATTCACACATTTTATTTATTCAACAAATATTTATTGGGTATCTACTTCATGCTAGGCACTGCTCTAGGGGCTGGTGCTACATCAATGAACACAACAAATAAAATTGCCTTTTTTGTCATTTACATTCTATTTTGGGGAGAGACAAATAAAAATAGGGCACATGGTGATAAATGATATAAAAATAAATCAAGCTGGGCAAGGGAGTATGAAGTAGCAGAAGTTGTGAGGAGCCTATTTTATATACAATGGTCAGGGAAGACCTCTCTGAAAAAGTGACTTGAGCAGAGACCCACGGAGGCAAGCCATGTGGATTTCTGGGAGAAGAACATTCCAGGCTGAGGGAAGAGCAAGTACAAAGACCTCATGTGAGAATTTCTCAGTGAGTTTGGGGACATCAGGATGGCTAAGGTACAGGCATGGTGAGAGATGAGGAAGAGAGGGAATAGCAATGGGCCAATCACAGGACTTTGTAGGCCATGGTGAGTACATTGGATTATTCTCTGCAATGGAAGCCTGGGAGGATTTTGAGAAGAGTGCTTGGATTTAGTGTAGTCTTAAAGAACCCTTCCATCCTGGAAGAGGGCAAAGGCTGAAGCAGGGAACCCCATTACAGGATGGGGAGTCAAGAAATACTCATGATTTTTGGCCTGCATGACTTGAAGAAGGTTGTGGGTGGAGGTAATAGGTTTAGGGGTTAAAATCAAGGGGTTGTTTTTGGACATGTTTGAATTGTCCAAGTAGGGATGTCCAAGTTAGGCAGCTATCTCTACAAATCTGACATTTAGGGGTGATGAGGGGGTTAGAGATGTAAGGGTAGAGACATCCAGATGCAGGTGGTATTCAATGCTGCATGTCTGATGAGCCACTGAGGAAGTGAGTATGGCTAGAAAGCATTAAGCCCTAGCTTCTCCAAAGTTTAAGGGTCATAAAGATGAGTTGAAACTAGTAAAGAGTAAGAATGAGCAGTTAAAAAGGAGAACAAAGGGATAGTGTTGTCCCTGAGACCAAGTTTCAGGGAGGACAGAGTGACTACATGTATCAAATGCAGCTGGTGAATAAGAAAGGTGAGAATAGATTGAACATTGGACGAATAACATGGAGGTCACTGGTGTCTGTGCAAGACCAGTTCCTGTGGGTGGTGGACAAAAATCCTGAGTGGAATGGGCCAAGAGAGAAGGTAAGTTGATTAACTGGCGACAGAGTATAGACAGCATTTTTGGAAGAGTTTTGCCATAAACAGGAGCAAGGAAATGAGGTGGGAGTTGAAGAGGGATGTGGGATCAAGCGAGTATTTTTAAAGATGGATAATAACAGTATATTTAATTCTAAGGAGAATAACCCATCAGAGAAGGGAGACAGAAGTGATGTTCAGGAGTAGATGAATGGTATAAAATTCAGTGCATAAATGGAAGGGCTTTCGGTAGGAGCATGGAGAGTCCAGGCATGGTGGGAGGAGAGGAGGCTGAGAACATGTACTCAGGCACAGCTAAGTTGGTTGCTTTGGTGATGAAAGCATTGGGAAAATTTCTGGTTGTCTCTATTTCCTCTGTAAATTAGCGTAGTCATTAATTTGCTAGACTGGAATGAAAGTAGAGGTGTTGGACATTTGAGAAGAGTGGGCAAGACATAATTAGTGACAGAGCAGTGTGGAGAACTGAACAGACTAGTCACCCAGACTTGCTGGGTAGCATCAAGAGCCATTTGGGTGAGTGGCATGCCTTGTAAGTGAGACTGCGAGCTTGTTTGGTAGACTATATTATTTTGTGAAAATATTCACCAGCCCTTCCTGGGGGAGAACTCTATTTTCCTGCCTTAATGACATCAGGCTTGGCCATAAGACTTGTGATCAGCAAAATATGAAGGAAAGTGATGTGTGTCACTTCAAAACAGGAGCTTAGGAGACAAGTTGTGTTCACCATGTCTGGTTTTCTCTCTGTCCTAAGACTGGCCATGTCCCAGTAGAGGCGGTTCCATCAACTTGGATGCTGGAGTGAAGACACTGTGGAGCAGAGCGACAGACTGACCTACAGTGGACCTGTTCTCTGTGAGTGAAAAATGAACCTTAGAAGTATAAGCCCCTGAGATCTAGGGGCTGTTTGTTACTATAGCATGCCCTATGCTGACTGATACAAAAGTTGTGTGCTTTTCTCCAGCTCTGTTCCCTTGCTAATATGCAGGAGCAGAGAGGATGAACTCTTGTAACCAGCATTGGGCTTTTGCCAGGGAAACATGACAGAGAGAAGGAGGAACAAGGAATTGAGAGTGTATTTACATTCTATCAGCCTGAGCTGGGTGAGAGGGAACTGAGGGAAATGCTAGATTCATCCTGAGGTTCCTGTATATACTTATAGTTACAAGAGGGCTGCCAGAGACAATCAGGGCTAAATGCTTGCTTCTCATGTCCCTGAGGAGAATGTGTTCCTGTGTCTAGGTGGAACCTGTGGCACATTGAGAGTCATCAAGCTTTCTTTTTGTAAGGGATCATTTTAATCTTTTTTTTTTTTTTTTCCCCCCAGTGGAGCCTGTGCCACAGCCATCCCTGATGTCTTCTGATTTTCCCCACTGTGTTCTCTGTCTGTCCACTGGGCCAGTAGGGATTTCTGCATAATACAGACTGTCCATGTAATCTCACAGGTGAGGATGATTATGTGAGGTCTGCCCACACCCTCCATGTTCATTATAAATGAGACAGTGGTTGTTCATTATAAATGAGACAGGGTCCAAATCACATAATTTTGGAAGCTGGGCAGGCTGGAAGCTGGTCTGTCCAACTCTAGGCCCATCTTTCCCTGCACCTCTCTACAAGGGGCCAGAAGGCTCCCCTACCCTTATTCCCTTTCCCTTATTAGAGAAGCCAGATGGACCTGCACAGTGATGGGCTCTGCCCCCAGAGATGATCTGTAAGTTCTGACACCAGCCTTCAGGCCCTCTGCCCAGCCAAGCCTGGATGCCTCTTCCAGCCATCCACCCCTCCAACCAAACACACTGGACAAGACCCCACATGCTGCTTTTTCCCCCTCAGCCTTCTTTTGAGCAACAGCACTTTAAAAAGGCTACATGGCAACAGGTGGAGTGTGTAGACAGGCCCCATTTCCCAAGATCAGAGGGTGCTTGCCTCGGCTAGGCCAAGCCAACCCCTTCTTCCACAGGAACCTGGCTTCACTGCAGACTGGCTCTGTGGGCCTGCCTGGACCCCCATCTGCCCTTAGCAAAGCTCCCATTAAGGGCAGGGGCATAAAGGAGATGTCCCCACAACCAGGGGTGGGGGGGGGGGGGCAGGTCTCTCTCTAGAGCTGGTATGATCCAAGAGTGAGATTTCTACAGTCGTTATGTCTGGTGACCCTCCCAATGGCCTAAGGAGGTGTGAAGAAAAGGGGTATATTTTACAGAGGGAAAGCTGGTACTCAGAGAAGTGAGCAGGCACCCAAGGGCACATGGCTTGTTGGTGGCCAACTAACCCAGGGCCTCAGGACATCAAGTCCATTGTTCTTTTCACCATCTCTCACTCCCTGTGGCACCAGCATTCAATGTGATGTTAGCTAGGCCACCTCCACTGAGGTGCACCACATCCTCAGGCTTTTCCCTGTGACATCTGCCTTGGCTAATTGGTAAACCTTGCCCACGGCTCCAGGCTGGCCCTCTCAGGGAGTGCTGGGACACCGTGGGGTAGGCAGGGTCCTGAATGGAGGCTGCCCAGGAGCGTAGGCAGGGCGGGCAGGAGAGTAAGTGTTCCCAGGTTCTCCTAAAGGACAGGCCCTGCTTTTGTATTTTATAGGAAGCAAGTGTGTTATTTGCTCAATGACCAAAATTTAACCTCAGCTCCCTTTGAACAAGCTCTGAGCTCCTGGGTGAATCCTTCCCTTTGCCTCAGTCTCCCCATGGGTTTTGGATTCAGTGGTCAACCACAATGATTCTGAGAGGACAGGACACCTAGCCTGGCTCACAGGGGCCCATTCTGCCGCAGGGGGAGGAGCACATGGCGGGTGTCTGACTGGGTGGGACGTGTCCATAGTTAGGGCTGGCAACAGTGCCTACCAGAGGCACTGACTCACCACCCTTGGGGCTCTGAGCAAGTCAGGCAAGCCAGCCTCAGTTTTCCCAGGTATAAAATGGGATCCGGGCCACTTGCTGCCATGGGAGGGCCTGGAGGGCTATAATTATGGGAAGGAGCGAAAGCCCTTGGAGACCAAGGATGGGGCTGGGCGTCCTGAGGAAGCTGGCAGGATGGCCGTGGGTTTTAACTGGTTGGGGGAATTAGAAATTTCCTTCAGAAGAAAGAACTGTGGGTGAAGAGGGTGGGGAGGGGGGGAGGGTGAAATGAGGACTGAGGGAGAAAGTGTTTGGCGCCCTTGGGCAGCCATCTTAGCGCACACCAAAGCCCTGCCTCGCCATGCAATCAAGTTGTTGCTTCTGTTCATACCAAAAGGGCCTTTTTAAAATACAATTAGGCTCTGTTTTATTATGTGTGACAGACGAGGCCATTAACCATTCCGACTATTAAATCAGACTTCATTAAAAAAAATGGAAGTAACTGTAAATTGCCTTGGGTCACGATCATTTAGAGCCGAGACATTGCAAAGAAAAACATTAGGGAGCTCACTACCATGATGAAGTTAATCAATTTGACATCCCTTGGTGGGGTGTGTGCACCGGAAGAACTGCACCCACTCCTCTCCCCAGAGCCGGCTCCTGGGTGGGGGTGGGGGGTCGCACCTCGTCCCTCTCCAGAGGAGAGCCAGGGAGGCACTGAAAATAACTCCAAAATTGGGGGGAGGAAGGAGGGAATGTCTTTCCCCAGAGAGGTTTTGTTGGTTTTCTCTTCTGAAAAATTATCTAAATATATCAAATGTGATACCAAGTCATACATAATACATTTTTTATGTTTTTGCACCAAAAGCTGACTTTAGAGCTATAAGGAGCAGTGCTATATAAATATGTGTCTCCCCTATGTCCAAAAGTAGGACGGGGCAGGGGGTGGACTTGTTAATTTTCCCAGAGTTTGGGTCCCTCCTCAAGGCCTGAGCCTGATGGCGGCTTGTTGGTGGATTCTGAGGGAAGGCTCTGTGTTGGGTGCATCTCGCCCTCCTCTCCTGTGTGCAGGTGGGAAGGAGAGGGCAGTAGAGCCCAGGGCACCTACAAAAGCCGAGGAGACACAGCCGCTGTGCCCTCTTTCCCCAGGCCCAGTTTAGCCCCAAATCCCAAACCCCAAACCCCAGGCAAGCTGGGACAGAGCCAAGGAGGCCCAGAGCGGGCTGGGAGCTGAGTTGTGCCTGGAATAGGTCCCTGGCCTTGAGATGGCACCAGATGGGGATGGGGGGAGTGGGCAGAGAACACTCAAGGCTGCCTAGGCTGGGGTGGGGGCCATGGGGAACCACGGCCCTGTCTATGCAGGTGTTTCCTGGCTGAATAATTAGCCAAGGTTCACCTAGGCAGTTGGGGATGTGTTCGGCTGGGAAGCAGAGGTGGAGGAGCTGGTGGCTGTCAGCTGCCGACAGCTTGTCCCTGACACCTTCCTGCTCTTTCCCTTCCTCTCACGCTGCTCTTTCAGAGGCACCAGGGTTCACCGAGCCCCAGCTCACCCCTCTGGTGTGGTCTGGGGCCTGCAGAAGCCTGCACCAGGCTCGCCTCCTCCATGAAGCTTCTCAGGCTCTACCTCTGTGCTTGGCGACCCTCTGAAACCCTGGAGCTTGCCTCCCTGCTCTGCTGGCGCTGTCTGAAAGCTGCTAAATCAAGTAGTTCCTTGCCGACAAGCTTCCCTCCCGCCTCATGGCTCCCTGCTCGAGCACACCCGCTCCTCCTCATTGTCTGTGTAGCTTCCCTGACCACCTCACAGCATCAGTGCTCATCTGGAGCTGCCCCACCGACCTCTCTGCCTCCCCTCCTACTGCATTTAGCCCACTTGTGGCTCCTTCAGGCCTCCTTAACCTTGTAGGGGCCGCTCCCTTTGCCTGACGGCCTGGTCCTCTCTTCTCCACCCAGGGAATTCCTACCAGCGCTGGGCCACCTCCCCTCAGAAGTCCTGCTCAGGTCTGCCAGAGTTGGTACCTCATAGCATTTTTCCTCCTCCCTCCCTTCTCTCAGCAAGCCCTGTGACAGGAGCCTAGAACTCCGCAGGGAGCAGGACAAGATCTCTGCCTTCATGAACTTGATATTTGAGCAAGACAATCAATGTAAGATCGATGGTAACAGTACCATGAAGAAACCGAAAGCAGGATCCGGGGACTGGACGAGAGGATGGTCAGAGCAGGCCTCCAGGACAAAGGGCTTTGAGCAGAGACCTGAAGGAAGAGAGGGGCAGCCTGAGACCCGGGGTGGGAAGTGCTGTGACTGACAGCTCTGGGGCCTTTTTTGCATGATTTGCCACAATTGTCCTTATTCAAGCTTTGGTTTCCTCAGGCCTCAGGAGCCACTGTGGGCTAGGATGTCTCTGTGTTAATGTCCAACAAGTATTTGAATGAGGAGCTGATTATAGTATGTGGTAGTGACAGGAAATCTTTCTGTAGCCAGCCCAGCACTGGGTACTAGAGGGCAATTAGTAGATGCCTGTAGGATGGAAGAATGAATGGACACATGGGCCAAAGAAGACGGTTTTCTGGACTTGGGCGAGGCCCTGTAGCATGTCTGTCTCTGCATAGCACCCTGCACATTCTAAGCCATGACTTCAGCCTGAGTCATTGGAGCTTCAAACAGGCTCATGCTCCATGAGGCCGGCAAGACAGTAGTGATATTTTAAGTTTTTCTTTGTAAACACCATTTAACATACTACATAGAAGCTGAGGGCTCTGAGGGTGGGAGGTTATTTATTATGGCCTGTCTCCCCTCACCAGAATGGGAGTTGTCTGAGGGCAGGGACCTTTCTATCATATTCATGTTTGCATTCCCATGCTTGCAACAGAGCTGGCTCTCCACACATACCCAGTGAAGGTGGACAGAGCCTCCATTTCAGCCACAGGGCTCCTACACAAGAGCTCCGTCTCATCTCGAGCCAGGAGCTGACCACTGAGAGCTGCTAGGGAGCCGCACTGCCAGCGCTCATTCTCTCCTGACTGTGCCAGCACCAAGAGGCAGAATCTGTGCTTAGAGCAGACCATTAAGGGCTGGGACTGAGATTTTGGGGGGCTCTGGCAATAGAGAGCATGGTCTGAATGTCTGCATTATTTCCTTGTTCAGATCATTTACCTTATGTGCTACTTTTCTGCAAAGATGGGCTTAGATCCAGAGGAGAATCAGGCTTCAGATTTTTCTCTTTGTAAGAGGTCCAAAATAAAAGGATGTCAAAACTGTTAGCCTGGATCAAGCGACATCTAAAAGATTCTCTCCACAGCCGCTCACATCTGTGGGTGTGATGGGGCCCATCACTCCTCGCAAGGTGGTCGGTGATCTGTGCCTATAGAAGCAGACAGGCCCGTTTAGGTCCAGCTCTGTCTCTGTCTCTGCCTCCAGGCTGGAGGTGGTGGCCCAGCCATAGCCGGAAAACTGGCCCCCAAGGGCAGGTGAGCACGCACCCCTTCCCCTCACTGTCCTTCCCTCATGCTACTCACCAGGCCTCCTGGAGATCGGGACTGCTGCCAACCATGGTAATTCCAGTCCTTCTGTTTTTTCTTCCTGGAGACCAGGACCTGCCCCAGGTCCGTCCATGTAGAGTTCCTCCTGTGCACTCCCCGCCATCTCCTCTACATGCTGCTCCCTGGGGAGGAGTGAGTCACAGTCACAGTCCCTCTGCGGAGGGGAGGGCTGCCATGAGGGCTGGGGGCAGGGAACTGTCTCCTAGGGGTACAGTAGAGGGTCCTACTATTGCTTTCTTTGGCCCTTTACTCGTGTTGTGACTTTGTTTTTTTTAGTGCAGAAAACTTCTAACATATAAAAATAGAAAGACTAGTGTAATGAACTCCCATGTGCTCATCACCCATCTTCAACAATTACCAACTTATGGCCTAAACAATCATAATAGTCCTTCTTCCCCTGGTTTACTTTTAAGCAAATCCCACACTTTATATTATTTTATTGTAAACATTTTAGTATATTTTTCTAAAAAACAGGACTCTTAAAAGCATAGCCTCCATATCATTAACACATTCAAAGACTGTTTAATAATAACTGGTTAGGTGCCCCACTGGCATGGTTGAGTGTCTGCCTGTGAACTGGAAGGTCACGCTTTGATTCTTGGTCAGGGCACATGCCCAGGTTGCGGGGTCAATTCCCAATGTAGGGCATGCAGGAGGTGGCTGGTTAATGATTCTCTCTCATTATTGATGTTTTTATCTCTCTTGCCCTCTCCCTTCCTCTCTGAAGTAAAAAATATCCTATATAATAAAAGCCTAATATGCTAAGTGTCTGGTCGTCCATTCAACCAATCAAAGCATAATATGCTAATGTTATGCTAACGCTGCTCAACCACTCACTATGACGTGCACTGACCACCAGGGGACAGACAGTCAACTGGTCAACCAGTCGCTATGACATTCACTGACCACCAGGAGGCAGACAGTCAACCAGTTGACCAGTCGCTATGACATGCACTGATCACCAGGGGGCAGATGCTCCAACTGGTAGGTTAACTTACTGCTGGGGTCTGGCCGATTGGGACTGAGCAAGACGGGCCAGATACACCCTGGAGCCCTCTCACGGTCCCTCCCTGGCTGGCCAAACTCCTACGTCCCTCTCAGGCCCTGACTGTGCACTGGGGGGGTCCCTCAGCCTGGCCTGCACCCTTTCGCTATCTGGGACCCCTCAGGGGATGTCGGAGAGCTAGTTTCAGCCCAAACCTGCTCAACACAGGAGCTGCCTCCTGGTGGTCAGTGCACTCCCACGGAGGAACACTGTTCAGCCAGAAGCCAGGCTCACTGCTGGTGAGCACAGCGGTGGTGGCAGGAATCTCTCCCACCTCTATGGCAGCACTAAGGATGTCCAACTGCCCATGGGGAGCAGGCCTAAGCCATCAGTCGGACATCCCCCAGGGGCTCCCGGACTGTAAGAGGGTGCAGGCCAGCCTGAAGGACCTCCCTCCCTGCCCCGAGAGCATGAATTTCATGTACCAGGCCTCTAGTATATATGTAATAATAATATAATAACTGGTTAGGCCCTTTTTGGTTCTCTCTCCTTAGGAATCTTGTTTACACTCATGGTCTTAAGTAGCTTCCATAGGTTACTGACTCCCAGGTTTACATCTTCAACCCAGACCTTTCTTTTAGCTCCAAATCCTATTTTTAATTCTTGACTTGACATTTCCACATGCTGGGCTCAGAAGCATCCAGATTTAATGTGTCCAAGACAGATTTTCATTCTAACCCTCTCCTCCTCTGAGAGGGAACCTGGGCTTGGTCCTTCACTCTTTCCTTTACCCCCACCCCCTCATACAATCCATCTCCAGGTCCTGTGAGTTCTTCCACCAAAATATACTTACAATATACCGACCACCCATTTCTTTCTATCTCCACAGCCAGACTCAGCCACCACCCTCCTCATGTGCACTGTGGAAACCTCTCCGTCAGTTTGCCTCTCACTGGCGCCCTCTGCTGATACTCAGCTTTACACACAGACTGTCCAGGCCGGTATTCAAACATCTGAACTTTCCTTCCCGTTAGTAAATAATCACTGCTTCTCTGGACAATGAGGCACACCCCACCCAGGGCTTTACCCCCACGCACCCACCGCCCAAGTAGACAGGACCTCAGAGACCTTGCTATAGTTTGGGTCTTTGCTGGAATATTTGAGAATGCTGGCATTTTTAAAACTCCCATCTAACGTGGCTATTCTGATGACCTAATAACTTCAGGTACCTTCCCTAGTGAGATTCAAGGGAAAATCCAGAGAACTCCACTCTCATACCCTTCAACAGCCAGAATAATATATTTTAAAAACATATGGTACCCTACCTTGGAGGGGTGAGGGAGGAGTGATTGGGAGGGGAGGGGAGCAGAACGTTGCGGGTGTTGGTAATGTTCTATTCTAGATTGGGGTTGTGGTTACATAAAAATGTTCACTTTGTGAAATTCGTTGGGCTGAGCACTTGCAATTATGTACTGTTCTATCTGTCTTGTATTTCAATAGCGTTTACTTAGAATATGTCACACCAAATTTCCCTGTGGCTTCTGCTCAAGAACAGGAGCCTCTTGATCTTACTTTTTCTCTTGTTCACATTCTCTCCGAAGGCTCCTGCAGAGCAGTGGGCTCCCTTGCCATCCACGACCGGCTTTGCAATGGTTACCATCGGTTACCACTAGGGGCGCTGTGCGGACTCCGTAGAACATTCGGTGGATGGATGGGCTTGGAGCAGGACTCTCTTACCCAGTTACTCTCTCCCTCCTGCCTTCGCAGCTCAACTCCTCCAGCCTACTCAGGTAGTGGTGAATTTGTTACCCAGGTGTTAGAAGAGTTTTGGATTACTGAGTGCCAGGGTAAAGATTTAATTTCTGGCTATTCTGTACTTTCCCTTAAATCTCACAGGGGGTCTTTCCTAAAGACTCAGACCATGTTTTAAAAAAAGCCATGAAAAGATGTTCAATCTCACTGTTAATGAGGGGAAATGCAAATTAAAATCCCAGTGAGACACCATTTCCCACCCATTAGCTTGGCAAGAATTTAAATGTCCAATCATAGCAAGTGCAAAGAAGGCTGTGGTGAGTCCAAATGCCTACAGGTGGGAGTATAAATTGGTAGAGCCGCTTCTGAGAAAACTGTGGCAAGATACAGAAGAGGTGAAGATGCTCCTGCCCCCTGCCCCAGGCACCCCCATCTACGTCTACACTACAGAGGAGCAAGGGAGTCCCGTCAGCTCAAGAACCTTTTTGCAAGATCATTTGTAACATTAAAAAAAAGTGTGTGTCGGGGAGGTGGGGGGAGAGGGGGAACAAACAGAAAATAATTTTTTTTTTAAAATTGTGACCTATTCATATAGCCATTAAAATGAATGAACTACAGCCACCTGCAATCAACAAAGATATCATACAAACAAAGATATCATAGTCCTTAAAAGAAAGCAACTCTGTTGACACCTTGATCTTGGACTTCTAGCCTCTAGATCTAAGAGACAATACATTGCTGTTGTTTAAATCCCCCGTCTGTGGCACTTAGTTATGGCAGTTCTAGCACACTCATCCGGGGATTAACATCACCACTTTCTGACTGAGGCCCCGAGGCCCCTGAGAGGCATGGCTTGCTTCAGGTCACGCAGCTACTAAGAAAGGGAGCTAACGCTTGGTTTCTCTGACTGGGTCACAGGTTAGTCTGACACTTTACATGAGAGAGTCAGTGATTTCATAGGGCTGGGAATAAAAACATTGCAATTTATTCTTCTATTAAAGCGTGACAGGTTGCAACGGCTTTCTGGGTGGTCTGTTCCTGAGCTTGATCTGGATGGTGTTTGGGAAAAACAATACTTTCTCTTATCACCCATACAAGATCATATAACAAGCCGGATTAATGTCCTGGGACCCGTCATAAAGACTGCAGCCTTCAGACACACTGTCAGCGTGCCGGGTAATTATAACGAGTCTGGCATGTTTGGCTGCTTAATTTATAGCACCCATGGCATTTGGGCAGCGCCTTGGCCTTCTGATCCAGGCGTCCTTTCTGCTTTATATCCTTGGGTGTGGATGGTTCTAAACCCCTTTCTCTGGGAGGGATCCCTTTCCCCCTGCGACTCTGCCAAGCCAGTTCCCACACTGCTGTCAGACTGTTGGTTGGAGTTTTGAACTGAGCGATGGGGAGGGTGGAGACGTGGGAAGGATAGTTGCCACCAGTCAGGAGGTCTGAGGCTCAGGTCTAACTCTATCTCTCCATCCTTAGCTCCGTGGCCTTGGCCATTTCCCCTCCTGGGCCCCAGTTTTACCAACTAGTAAACTGAGGAGAATGGACAGGAGGATTAACTCTTTCCTACCTGGGAGGAAGCTGGAGACCAGCAAAGATGGTAAAAGATGCCAAGCGTGGGACTGGCTCAGCACCTCTTCCTGGTGCTTCCCTCCTGCTCCCCCCACCCCATCTTAAATAGATTTTTATTGATTTCAGAGAGGAAGGAAGAGGGAGATATAGAAACATCACTGATGATCGGCTACTTCCCGCACGCCTCCTACTGGGGCTTGAGCCCACAAGCTGGGCATGTGCCCTGACTGGGAATTGAACTGTGACTTGATTCATAGGTCGACGCTCAACCACTGAGCCACACCAGCTGGGCATCTTTCTGGTGTTTTTAAAACTCCCATCTAAAGTGGCTTTTCTCAAGCATGCACCTAAGCAGGAGGCAAGGGCAACACATCTGTCAGCTCAGCTTGGCCCTGTTATTTTGCCCATGTTCGCTGACCTGTGGACTGGCAGATGTGCATCTTGGGTGAAAATATAGGAAGCGGGAATTAATTCTTAATTTGTACAATTTAATTGGCAAGCATCTCTTAAAACAGAAGTCCATTGGGGAGATACTTATTAAAAGATGTCTTTGACAATGAAAACACAGAGAACCAGTGGGCAGCGGTCTCCAGATTGCCTCCTCCTCTAAAACCCTATGATCCCAGCCCTACCCTGGAGGAATGATCTCGGTGATCTAGGTGGGTGGCCACCCCAGCATCTGGGACCCATCTCTGGGGTTATCAGTGACTGTGCCCATAACGTCCCTCCTTCCCTTGGCCATGTCACAGCTCCTCTCTTCAGATTATAATTTAAGGTCACGTGATAGGAGAGGGTTTCCATCTACAACTTGCTGGTGGTTGTCAAGACCATTTGTGGCAACTTTTGTATATATCTTCATGTTGAGAATTATTTTTGTGTATGTCTTTGTGTCAAATGTGGTATACCTTCCCTTTAAGATGTGAAACTCCTTGAGCATCGGGCCAGAGTTACTACAGCCCAGAGATTCTTCTAGCCCATGGCCAGAACCCCCGCCTCTGTCATGCGGTGTCAGGTATAAAGAGAAAGTATCTCGGAGAGTAGATCAGTGGTGGCCACCACAGCTGGGCGGGGCAGAGTCGGAAAGCAAACCCAGAGCTGACTGGCTCTCCAGCACGCCCTCCTCTATAGCAGTGCTGTGCTGTACCACAGCCCACTTAACTCAGGGGGCCTGTAAGAGGTGGGCTCGGGCAGCCGGACAGGCTTTAGGGGGCCTACTAACACAATGTAACTTTAGTGGGAAAGAGAAGTGCTTTCCTCAGCTTGGAGTGAGGTCAAGACCAGCTTCAGAGGCAGGTGGAGAGGTCTGGGCTTGGCTTGACACAAGTGGTCCATCGAAGGTGCGTCCTGGAGGCAGATGGTACAGCATGGAGAATAATAAAGACATGGAGATTGCTGCAATCGTCCTCTTTTTCTTTAATAATACAATTCCCTGATTTTTTTCTTCTTTTTATTTTTATGGTAGGCACTTGACTGCCCAACGTAAAAACTACAGTTCCCTGTCTCTCTGACCACGTGACTAAATTCTAGCCAATGAGATGTAAGCAAAAGCGAGAAAGTGTCTTAAAGAGAAGGGATGTTCCTTTTTCTTCCCCTTTCGTTTTTGCTGCTCTGTGGAAAGCAGGCGTGATGGCTGGTGTTGGAGCAGCAGTCTTGGTCCTTGAAGTAACCTTGCAAGCTGACCTGGTGGGATCACAAGATAGAAAGTATCTCTTCATAACATTGTAGGGTGTCATAGCAGCCCTCGTCCACCTACCTCTGGACTTTTGTGTGAGATAGAAATAAATTTCTATTTAGTTTTAGCCACTGTTTTTAATCACCAAATTCCAAATTACAGATAAGACTTATGTCTTCTATCTTTTGGTACTGGTCTGTCACAAACACCTCTCCAATATTTGCTGAATCTCCCCAGTTTTAGCAAAGAAAGAACAGAGCTCACTCAGGCTCAGAGCCTTTGGCAGGCACCAACATGTAACTGTAACTTATTGACATTGTTTTGTTTCTATGGTATTTATTTTTAGGTTACCATTTACTTAAGGTAAATGATACTGCTTTTCCACTTACAAGTGACATGAGGTCACTTTCCTTTTTAAGTAACTTTCGTAAGCAAAAACAATTGAGTTGATTTAAAAGATACTAAGTGACTAAGAGTCCAGGTCATGTCAACCATGGCAGGAATCAAGGAGGTGGCTACAGGCTTAAAGCTTGGGAAATAAGGGTATACATTTGGCTGCTTCAGAAAGAATTATCTAAATATCTCTTGCTCCAATATTTTACGGTTTTTATTTTTGATGATTCAACGTATTCTTTTAATGGAGCTTCCTGATTCGTCAAGGCACTAATTTAATAAATATTCCCATAGACCAAGCTAAGGGTGTTAAGGGTGTGAGTGCTGAAGCCAGACTCCCAGGGTTCAATGCTTGGCTCCTGCAATTGCTAGCTGTGTGACCTTGGTCACATGACTGCACTTCTCTTTGCTCAGCATCTCCCCAGTAAAACAGAGTTGATGATGTTGATGGGAGGATTAAAGGGCACATTGTATGTAAATGTGTCTGGCATACATTAAGTATGCAACAAATAACAGCGGTTATTATTATCCTTATGTCTGACTTGAGCACATCAAGAAGTCACTGTTGAAAGCTTGACACTAAGCCCTTGGGAGCAGAAAAACTGTCCCAATGCTCAAGAAGTTTCACGCTTTTTCCCAGTTTTTCTGCTAATGTTCTTTTTCTGTTCCAGGATCCAGTCCAGGACACCATGTTGCATTAATATTCACATTTACCTCAGTTACCTCCAACCTGTGACAGTTCCCCAGCCTTTCCTTATCTTTCATGATCTTAACACCCTTTAGGAGTACTGGTCTGATATTTTATAGAATTTCCTGCAATTTGGATTAGCCTAATGCTTTCTTATTGTTAGAGTGATGTTATAGGTTTCGGGGAGGAATACCACCGGGGTGACATGTTTTTCCCCCTCTTAATTTCTTTAAAATACATATGATTATTTAAAAAAGAAATAATATTTCTCATAGGTTACAGTATGTGTAGACTTAATATACCTGCCAAACAACTAAAGCATAAAGAGTGCTGTGGATGGGGTGTTATTAGGGATAAATGGAATTATACAGATGTAAAATTTCTGTGTCTTATGTGAAATGGTATAATATTAACTCTGAAGAAGTAAGGGGGTATACTGTAATCTCTAGTGCAACCTAGTGCAATCGCTAAGAAATAATACAAATCCTTCCAGTTAAAAGGCCAATATAAATACATTAATTGGAATTCTTAAATATAGTTAAACCAGAGGCCCAGTGCATGAAATTCGTGAACTCGGGTGGAGGGAGGGAAGGGTGGTCCCTCAGCCTGGCCTGCACCATCTGGCAGTATGGCAGCCCTTGAGGGATGTCCGACTGGCAGCTTAGTCCTGCTCCTCCCTCAGTCCCAATTGGTTGGACTCCAGCAGCAAGCTAACCTACTGGTTGGAGTGTCTGCCCCCTGGTGGTCAGTGCACATCATAGTGAGCAGTTGAGCAGCCTTAGCATATCATTAGCATATTACGCTTTGATTGGCTGACCAGATGACTGGACGACCAGACACTTCGCATATTAGGCTTTAATTATATAGGATAGTCCAAAGCAGAAGGAAAGGAGGAATAGAGGAACAAAGAAAACAGTGGAGACAAACAGATAAATGGTAAAAGAGTCAACCTCATTACAATCTATACTAATAAAGGGTAATATGGTAATTAGACTGGACATCTTCTGGACATCCTTCTGGACAAAGCCATGTTGACGGGGCTGAGGCAGAGACAGTTAGGGGTGACCAGGTCAGCAGGGAAGGGCAGTTAGGGACAACCAGGCTGGCAGGGGAGGGCAGTTAGGGGCAATCAGGCAGGCAGGCAGAATGGTTAGGGGTGATTAGTCAGGCAGGGGAACAGTTAGGGAATCAGGCAGGCAGGCAGAGTGGTTAGGGGCAATCAGGCAGGCAGGCAGGTGAGCGGTTAGGAGCCAGCAGTCTTGGATTGATGTGGGATCAGGCCTAAACTGGCAGTCAGACATCTTCTGAAGGGTCTTGGATTGGAGATGGTGCAGGCCGGGCTGAGGAAATTTCATGCATTGGGCCTCTAGTCCTATCTAATAAAAGAGTAATATGCAAATTGACCATACCTCCACTACACCCACCAGCATGCCCACCAGCCAATCAGGAGCAAATATGCAAATAAACCCAACCAAGATGGCTGTGGCCACAGAGAGCAGGAGGGAGGCTTGGATTTACCTGGCAATGGAGGAAGCCAAGCTTTCTGCCTGCCCTTGCCGGCCCAGGCCTTCACTCCAGGCTACAAAGTTTCAATTATAGAAGATAAATAAATCCAAACAGAAATGGCGGCAGCCATGGAGATGGAGAGAGTAGGAGGCTAGGGTTGCCCCTGGTGATGGAAAAAGCCAAGCTTCTGCAGCCCTGGCCTGCTTTGGCATCTGCTTAAGGCTACAAAGTTTCAATTATAGAAGATAAATAAATCCCAACATAAATGGCTGCCGCCACAGAGCGAGCAGAAGGCTTGGCTCCGCTCCAGGCTACAAAGTTTCAATTGTAGAAGATAAATAAATCCCAGATCCCAGGGCCTCTGCTTGGGTCGCCAGGGGGCGTGGTCTGCCTGCAAACCACCACAGGCCCCTTGCCCATGCCACAAGGGAACCCCCACCCCGATCCAGGACACCCTTCAGGGAAAACCAGCTGGCCCCCAGCCATGCACCAGGCCTCTATCCTATCTAATAAAAGAGTAATATGCAGATTGACCATCACTCCAACACACAAGATGGCTGCCCCCATGTGGTCAAAGATCCTGCCCCCATGTGGACACAAGATGGCTGCCACAAGATGGCCAGCAAGGGAGGAGAGTTGGGAGGGACAAGGCCTGCAAGGGAGGGCAGTTGGGGCTGACCAGGCTGGCAGAGGAGGGAAGTTGGGGGCAAACAGGCTGGCAGGGGAGCAGTTAGACATCAATCAGCTGACAGGGAAGTGGTTAGGGGGTGATCAGCCTGGCAGGCAGAAGCGGTTAGGAGCAATCAGGAAGGCAGGCAGGCAAGCAGTTGGGAACCAGCAGTCCTGGATTGTGAGAGGGATCCCAGATTGGAGAGGGTGCACGCTGGGCTGAGGGACACCCTCCACCCCCGTGCAAGAATTTCATGCACCGGGCCTCTAGTCCTATAATAAAAGGCTAATATGCAAATCTACCAAATGGCAGAACAACATGCACTGACCACCAGGGGGCAGATGCTCAATGCTGGAGCTGCCCCCTGGTGGTCAGTGTGCTCCCACAGGGGGAGCGCTGCTCAGCCAGAAGCTGGGCTCACAGCTGGCAAGCGCAGCAGCAGTGGTGGGAGCCTCTTCCGCCTCCCGTGGGGCCTTAGACTGCGAGAGGGTGCAGGCTGGGCTGAGGGACACCTCCCTGCTCCCCGTGCATGCATGTTGTGCACCGGGCCTCTAGTCATATCAATAATTAAATGTTAATGAACTAAGCACTCAAAATAGTAATTCTCATTAGCATCATTATCACTGTAGACTGCAGAAGAATAGGGTCATCCTTCTGATCTGATTCATCTTTTATAACATCACTCAACCCCTGAGCATCTAGGCTTTGGTGTTGGGTTATCTGTTACTTCTAAAAAAGCCTTCCTTGTCTCCCCAGCAGGCAGGGTGCTCCTAAAGAGGCTGCCTGACTTCTCTTTCTGTCTCTGCTGAAAGCCTTTGCTCACCCTGGATGCCTAGAGCACAGTCCTAACTACATCGGGGAAGCCCAGAATCTGTGCTTGAGAGTACATAGTGATCCTTGAATCTGTCCTGACACATGCCTCGGTTTCCCTGAATAGAAATCACTCATATTAGGTTTTAAACAGATTTTTAAAAATTAATTAACATGCACAATACTTTTTTAAATGCTGTACAAAAAGATTTTCAGTGAAAAGTCAGCCTCCTTCCAATCTGTATCTTGAATTAATGAGCACAAAGTGTTTATGTGTTCAGCCTGAAACCCCTCTTGAGGAACTGGTAGGATGAGGTGGGGTGAGGTGGGGTGGGGTGGAGTGGGGTGGGGTAGGTAGCTGCAGGAACAGTGGGGTTTTACATTATTTTCTACTGAAGCAGACATTTGCCTCATGTTAGTTTTTTCGCAGTTGAAGTAAACTTCCTGGAACCTATGTCCTCACGATGAGCAAGCAATAGTATTCCAGAGAGCTTATTTTTATGGAGGAAAATTCAGCTAAGCATGTTGGGCTGCTCCTGCCAGCTTCATAATATATAGAATTTGCATTAGCAGGAAAGTCCTTCATAACTTTAACTTTAACTGAGTTAAAGAGGGTGGGGGAGTACACTTGGAAATAATATTTGCTGGTTAAATTTAGGATATATTTTGGGGGGAAGGAAACATTAAGAAAACACTATTTCATATTCACATGGTTTGGGATTGTTTTTCTTTTTCTTTTTAATATATTTTATTGATTTTTTACAGAGAGGAAGGGAGAAGGATAGAGAGTTAAAAACATCGATGAGGGAGAAACATCGATCAGCTGCCTCCTGCACACCCCCTACTGGGTGGGGATGTGCCTGCAACCAAGGTACATGCCCTTGACCGGAATCGAACCTGGGACCTTTCAGTCCGCTGGCCGATGCTCTATCCACTGAGCCAAACCAGTTAGGGCTGGGATTGTTTTTCTTTAAAGGATTGGAAATAGAGTGGAAAAGGTCATGGGCTATGGAATCTGATAGAACTGGTTTTCATGCTCATTCTGCCACTAAAAGCTGAGATACGTCTCTAAACCTGTCTGAGCCTCAACTTTGCCATCAGTAAACTGATCCTGGCACAGAGTAAACAGTCAACAAATATAGTTTTCCTACCCAGCTCTTCGCTCTCCCTGTGTTTTGGTGTTTTCTAAAGCTGTATAACAAACCATCACAAAACTTAATGGATCAAAGTAACAAGCATTAACTTTGCTCAACCTGGAAGCAGCCTCTTCCTTGTAAAATCCTCTCTCCCATGTGTGGCTAGACTTAGCGTCTTGCTTCTAATGATTAGAATGTGGTGAAAGGGATGGAAGTCACCACTTCCACTCGGTTGCCTTCTTGGTTTGCATGAAGTAAGCCTCCATATGATGGTAAAGGAAACACTTGTGACAAGTAACTGAAGGCGATGGTCCAACAGGCTTCAAGGAACTGAATCCCACCAGCAACCACGGGAGTGATGGTAGCCTTCCCAGTGGCACCTGAGACAGAGCCCCACCAACGCCTTGAGGGCAGCTCTGGAAAGACCCTGACTCAGAGGACCCAGCCAAGCCAGGCCTAAATGCCTGACCGATGGAGGCTGTGGAAAAATGAATGTTTCAAGTCACAAAATTATGGGGTAATTTGGAGTAATAGATAACTAATACCTCAGGAATCTGTAATTTGGGGAGGACTCATCACGGGATAGCCCCTCTCTTGGACTTGTCAGCTGGGTGGGTGTGGGAGCTGGGAACTGAAATCCTGTGATGGTTCCCTTCTCTTTCCTCACTTGTCTGCCCGTTGATGCTGGCCATGGGCCGCGACCGTAGCTCCTTGCTGGCTGGAACACACATGTGTGGTCTCTCCATGAGGCCTTTACTTCCTCATAACAAGAAGGCTGGGTCCCAAGGGAGGAGAGGAAGAAGGGAAGGAGGGAGGGAGGGAGGGAGGAGGGAAGGAGAGAGATAGCGAGCTCGGTGTACCAGACCAGCGATAAGAAACATAAACCCAGATGGAGGAGTGGGATAAATATATGGAAGAGGAAAAGAATAAAAAGTAAGAAAGCAATGACCCATTGTCACCCAGAATGAGGAAGTGGAGTGTAAACTGGGTTTAAAAAAACAGCTTTATTGTGGTGTAATTCACATATCACACAATTCACTCATTTAAATTGTTCGATTCACTGGTTTTTAGTATGTTCACAGAATTGTGCAACTATCACCACAATCAATTTTAGAGCATTTTTATCTTCCCCAAAAGAAATCTGTACCCACTAGACGTCACTTCTCATCCCCTCCACCCCCCAGCCCTGAGTAACCACTAATTTACTTTCTGTCTCTATAGATTTGCTTGCTCTAGACATTCCATGTAAATGACATGATACAGCATGTGGTTCTTTTGTGACTGGCGTCTTTCATTTAGCATAATGACTTCAAGATTCATTCATGTTGTAGCATCTATCAGTACTCCCTTCCTTTTTTGTGGTTGAATAATATTTCATTGTCTTCATATAACACATTTCAGTTATCCAGTCCTCAACTGACGGACATTTGGGTCATTTCTATTTTTGGCTATTTTGACTAACGCAGAGATAAATAGTCATATACAGGTTTTTATGTGGGCGTTATGTTTTCATTTCTCTTGGATACATACCTAGGAGTGGAATTGCTAGGACATACAGTAACTCGTACGTTTAATATTCCGAGGACCTGGTAAGTTGTTCTCCGAAGTGTTTGAGCTCTTTTACTTTCCCGCCAGCATTGCATGAAGCTTCCCATTTCCCCACATCTTCGTCACCTCCTTTGTCGTTTTGATGCCAGCCATCCCAGAGGGGGTGTGCAGTGATATCTCATGACGGTTTTGATTTGCATTTCCCTGATGGTTGAGGAACCTGAGCATTTTTTTCAAGTGCTTATTGGCCATTTAGACGTCTTTCAAGAAATGTCTATTGAGGTCCCGTACCCATTTTCAAATTGGGTTATTTGTCCTTTTATCACTGAGTTGTGAGAGTTCTTTCTATAGTCTGGACACCAGTCCCTTATTAGTTATATGATTTGCAAATATATTGGCCCATTCTGTGGGGTTCCCTCCCCCGCCCCATTTTCTTGATGGTATTGTTTGCATCACAAAAGTTTGTGATTTTGATGACGTCTACTTCATCTGTTATTTTCTTTCATTACTTGCGCCTTCAGTGTCATGTCTAAGATTTTGCTTAACCCAAAGGCCATGAAGATTTACTCCAGGGTTTTCTTTTAAATTTTTCATTTTAGCTCTTACATTTAAGTCTTCAACCCACTTTGAGTTAATTTTTGTGTAGGGGTAAGGAAGGGTTCCAACGTCATTCTTTTGCAACTTTATCCTTATCCATAAAAGATTTTCTTTAAATAACACACTAGAAATTCACATTTTAAATGCTGCTCTTCTGGACTAAGCAAGAGAATGTGGAACCCAGTTTCCCCTGAGTTCAATCATATTTCCGTGACCACTTCTCTTTCACCCTCAGTTGGTGTATAATGTGAGTATGGGTACATTTCTAAGATACATAATTTTGTTAAAGGGCTTCAGTTATCTCATCTGTTAAGAAA
Source organism: Corynorhinus townsendii (assembly GCA_026230045.1). Classification (NCBI taxonomy): domain Eukaryota; kingdom Metazoa; phylum Chordata; class Mammalia; order Chiroptera; family Vespertilionidae; genus Corynorhinus; species Corynorhinus townsendii. Next base: position 11,423,043 of record JAPDVU010000007.1, read on the forward strand.
GAAAAAGAAAAAGAAATGCCCTAGGATAGTGATTCTCAACCATGGCTGCTCATTAGAATCATTTAAGAGCTTCACAAAGTACCCGTGACCGAGTGCCATGCTCAGATATTCTGATTTAATTGGTCTGTGATAGGGTTGGCCAGAGCACAGGTGTTTGTCCAAGTGTCTCAGGTGATTCTGTTGTGCAGCCAGGATCATAACCTCTGCTCTAGATGGTCTTTGAGGGCTTCCCAAGACTAGTCCTCTATGGTTCTGTGGCAGTTCTTAACTGTAGGACCCTGACAGAATGTGGTTCTTTTAGCCCAGGTGGGTTCTTTCACCAAACACTCATGCTGCAGAGCACTCCACGAGTAGCTGGTGGTATCTTTGGGTTTGACAGGGAAGATATGCCCATCTCTTCCAAGAGCAGGTAGCAGTGTTCCTACCTGGTCCCTGACCCCTGAACTAGCCTTGGGGGGACCTCTGAAACAGTGCAGGCCAATGGCACTGTTCAAAGGGCTGCTGCTCCAGCCACCTGGCTTCCACCAGCCACACTCCTTCTTATCAACTCTCACCTTCACACCTGCAGTTCCTGCTGCCGGAATGCTCTGGCCCTCCTCTCTTCTCTGCCTGGCTTCCTCCTGCTGTCTCCTCTGACCTCAGCTTAAACACACCCCCTCAAAGGAGCCTTTTCTTCCTTTCTCTCCTTTCCTTCAGACTCTCACCCCCTCATATATTTCCAGAGCATGATATTCCTGGATTCCTGTAATTATCAATGATTAATTATGGGTGTAATTATTTTCCAGAGTGTCTTCCTTACTAGGTTGTAAGACAGGAACCATATCTGCCCCAAAGGCCACTGTTTTTGTTTTTAAATATATTTTTATTGATTTCAGAGGGGAAGGGAGAGGGAGAGAGAGATAAAAACATCAATGATGAGAGAGAATCATTAATCAGCTGCCCCCTGCATATCTCCTATTGAGGATTGAGCCCATAACCCAGGCATATTCCCTGACCAGGAATCGAACGTGACCTCCTGGTTCATAGGTCGGAGCTCCACCAGTGAGTCACACCAGCCAGGCTCAAAGGCCACTACCATATCCCCAGTGCCTGGAACAGTGCCTGGCACTTAGCTGTCACTCAGTAACAACTTCAGAATAAATAAATGATTCGGAAATGTCAAGAAAATTCTTAACTCCGCTCAGTGTCTTCTCTTTAAGAAGACAGAATGGCCCTCAAGGTACCAAAAGGGGTAAATCTCTCCCATGTCATAAGCTCTGCCTCCTTACCTCCTTTATCCTCTCCAATGCACCCCAATTTCTGTGCCCCAATATGCAGATAATAGTAGGGTCATAATTTCTCTTGGGAAAAGGAGCAGCAGTTATTGATTTAAAAAAAAAAAATCCAGATCTGAGGTTCAGAGATAATCAGTTCACAATCCCCACAAACCACAAAGCCCCTCCCACTTTTGTAAGCCCCTCCCTTCAAACAAGCTAATCTCTGGTGGGTGATTTTCTCTTCCAGCTCCATTGCTGGAGCAGTTAACCCAGACTTCACCAGGATAAACATGGACATGGGTCTGACCACAGGGAGTGGAGGCAGTGGGACTTGTTTATCTTCTGGACAAGGAGGGAAGTGGTGGAGATCAGGGCAAGGATTCCTAGGCTGAGTTACAGAAAATTATGCAGGATCCGTGGGTGCGATGGAGGTGGGTCTAAGGGTACTTTGAAGCTGTATGAGGATATTGAGTTTATGTGCTGGGGCATTTCTCTGGGGAGAGGCTCAACTGTTTTCATCAGATTCTTAAAGAGGCCTGTGGTCTCTAAAAGATTAAGGAAGCTGGCCAGGATTATCTCTACTGAGGTTCCTCTGCTTCAGGCCTCTGCACTTTTGAAATAATATGTTGTCTCAAGAACCCCAGAAGAGGAGATACCGGTGGTGGCTGATTGCTTGGGGCCACCTGATGGTGCTCAGGTGCATTGTATCCTTTGGGTAAGAGGAAGAACGGTGGGCCTACTTCCTGTCTGGACAAGTTCTAGGAACTTGGAAGGAGGTTCTGGTGTCTGGATGCAGCTGCCTTCTTTCCCAAGGGAGTAAGCATAGTGCTGGTCCAAAGCTGAAAGGGAGGGACTGGCTGGTGGGATCCCTTCCTCTTCACCGACTTTGCACTTGACTTCCTCTGAGCCCCTGAGGGAGGCCGTGTGGGAGTCCAGAGTCCAGAACCAAGAGATCCTGGGTCTGGTCTATATGGACGGTTTGCCAAGAGTGGCCTTGGGTGGGAGGGAGGTGTTTCTGGCTTAAGTGGGGATGGAAGGGCTGAGGAACCCTGGCCAGACTTGAGAATAAAGGCTGCTGAGCTTTGTGTATCTCAGAGGGCACCCTTGAGTCAACTTCTCCACCCAACTTCCATCCTGAGAGGCAAGCATTGTTTATGCCCAATTCACAGATGAGGAAACTGAGTCCCACAAAGGTGACATGACTTGCCTAAGACCACACAGCTAGCCAGTTGTAGAGGCTGTCACTCCCATGATTATGTTTCTTTATTTGGACTCTCTGCAAGCAGACAGAAGAGAGAGACTTCCCATCCAGTTGAAGAAGCAACAAATCATGTGCGAACTGACTGTGGAGAGAGCCATGTAGCCAGGAACTGTGGGAAGCCTCTGAATGCTGAGAGAGAGCAGGAAAATGGGGACCTCAGACCTATAGCTATAAAATGAACCCTGTTGACAACCTAAAGGAGCCCGGAAGCAGATGGTCCCCCAGTGAAGCATCTGATCAGACTGCAGCCCTGCAGATACCTGGATTGCAGCCTTGTGGGAACCTGCACATAGGCCTGGAAGCTGTGTGTGTCTGAACTCCTGGCCCATGGAAATTGTGAGGTAATAAATGGGTATCACTTTAAGTTTCTATGTTTGTGGTAATTTGTTCAACAGCAACAGAAAATGAATACATTTATACGATATTTTTCTAATGTTTTAGTTAAATTTGCTGGTAAAGTCACTTGAACCTGAGGCTTCCTTCATGTGAAGGTTTTAAATGACAGATTTAATTACAACAGTTACTGGTCCACTGGGATTTCCTGTTTCTTCCTGCGTCAGCTTTAGTAGTTGCATGCCACTAGGAATTTGTTCATTTCCTCTAAACTTTAAAATATATCGGCACAAAATTGTTCATGTTAATTCTTCTGATCTTTTTACTATGGGTAGGATCTGTGGTGATGACCCTCTGTTCTTTCCTTATACTGATTATTTGCTCCTTCTCTCCTTGTTCTTCACTAGTCTCATCCAAGGGTTATCAACTTAGCTTTTATTTTTAAAGAACCAATTTTTAGCTTTATCATCTACTATGTTTTCCATTAAATTAATATATTCTCTTTTATTATTAAACTCTAAATCTTGTTCAGGAGTTTTCTTTGTTATTTCTTTTCTAAATTCTTGACATGGATTTTTTTAACCTTTTCTTTTATTTTTGGTAATATAGGCATTTAATCCTATTAAATTTTCCTCTGGTGTTTTAGCAGCATCCAATAAGTTCTAGTGTTTAGCATTTTATTAACACTGAGTTTCAAATATTACCAAATTTTCATTGTAATTATTTTCTTTGACTCATGGGTGTTTTAGAAATGTATTTCTTTAATTTCCATGTACATGGGGACTTTTCTGTTATATTTGTATTATTAATTTCTAACTTAATTTAATTGTGGTTAGGAACATGCTTGGCATAACTTGGTCTTATTTTTAAAATTGAGGTATAATTTACATACACCAAATTATACATATTTCAGTGTAGTTTGACGAGTTGGGCAAAAGTCTACACCCATATAAATGGTAATTCAATGAACATATAGAACATTTACATCTCTTCAATGAGTTCTTTTTAAAAAAATATATTTTATTGATTTTTTACAGAGAAGAAGGGAGAGGGATAGAGAGTTAGAAACATTGATGAGAGAGAACCATCGATCAGCTGTCTCCTGCACACCCCCTTCTAGGGATGTGCCTGCAACCAAGGTATATGTCCTTGACCGGAATGGAACCTGGGACCCTTCAGTCTGCAGGCTGACGCTCTGTCCACTGAGCCAAACCAGTCAGGGCTTCAGTGAATTCTTCATGCCCCTTTCCAATCAGTCCACTTCCATCCTCTCCTCTTCTTCTCAAGGCAACTACTGTTTTAGTATCTATCACCAGTGCTTAATTTTATCTGTTCTATAATCTATATATATAAAAAGCCAGCAACCTTAATACCATAATGACTGTAACAACTGGTTGCTATGACTCCCACTGTGGCCAGCAAAACGGCCTGATCAAGGGGTGGGGTCGGTTGGCTAAACACTCCCCCTTCCCTCCCCCCTCCACCCCCCGCCAGCCCCACCATGATAGGCCCACAGCCCCTCCCCACAGCTGGCCCTGCCCCTGACGAGGCCCCACCAATTGGCCCACAGCCCCTCCCCAGATCAGCCCCTCTCCCCAGCCAGTTCCATCCCCGATCAGCACCCCCCACTCCAATCAGAGGCAGGGCTGGTCGGCCAACCACCCATGGCCTCTCCCCCAGGTTGCTGGCCTCCATTCGACCCCCTGACCCCATTTGGGGGCAGGGCTAGCTGGCCCACTCCCCACAGTCCCTCCCCATGGCCGGCCCTACCCCCCCATCAGCCCCCACCACCCTGATCAGCTTGAGGCCCAGCCCCCCAGCCAGCTCCACCCCTGATCACCCCACCCCACCCCATTTGGGGGTGGGGCCGGCCGGCCCACCACCCACAGCCCCTCCCCATGGCCAGGCCCACCCCCAATTGGTCCCCCCATCCTAATTGGGGGTGGAGCCCACTGGCCAATCACCCATGGCCCCTCCCCAGCCGGCTCAGCCCTGATCAGGCCCCATCCTGGCGGGCCAGCCAGCCAACCTCCTGCTGTCTCCTCCTCCTGACAGGCCCAGCCCAGATCTGCCCTGATGTGGGCCGGGCCGGCCGGACCCCACCTGTGCACAAATTCATGCCCTGGGCCTCTAGTCCTGTATAATAAAAGGCTAATATGCAAATAGACTGAACAGCGGAACAACTAGAACAACTGAATAACCGAACAACTGGTCGCTATGACATGTGCTGACCACCGGGGGCGTGTGCGGAACATGGCAGGCATTGGCTGTGGTGGGATAGTGGAGAAGGTGAGCAGGGGCTCCAGACCAAGGCAGGGCACCAGTCACTGCCATTGGGGTGAACCTCTGGTGGCTACTGAAAAGTTTTTGCTCCTGTGTGCCATGGTCTCACCCAGCACTCGCATCCATAGCCGGTGCTGGAGCCGCCACTGCCACCTGCTGCCAGTGCCCAGCACTGGTCCCGATTGCTCGGTGCCATCAGCAGGTGTGAGTGGTGGCTGCTGCCTCTCGCACCTGCTGCTAATGCCAGAGCTGGTGCTCACACCCACTGCCAGCACTGGCCCCACTTGCACCCACAGCTGGCACCGGAGCTGCTGCTTGCACCCGCTGCCAGTGCCCGGTGCCAGTCCTGATCGCTTGGTGCCATCAGCGGGTGCGAGAGGTGGCTGCCAGCCCCAATTGCCCATCAGGACTTCTCCACCTCCCCCTGCTCCTGATGGGTGATTGGGGCAGCAGCTGCCACTTGAACCTGCTGACAGTGCTGGCCCTGCTTGCACATGCTGCTGGTGCTGGCCCCAATGGCTCCACCATCAGCAGGTGCAAGCGGGGCCAGCGCCACCAGCGTGTGGGAACAGTGGTGGTGGGAGCAGTGCTGCTGGCAGATGGGGGACTGGGGGCCATGGTGGGAGGGGCCAGGTGAGGGCATGGAAGATGAGCCGAGACCTGCCCCTGTGCCCACCACAGCCTCCATGGCCCGCAGTTCCTTTCAAGGTGCACGAATTTGTGCACTGGGCCCTAGTGTTATAAATGACACCATACCATAGACGTTCTCCTGCATCTGGCTTCTTTCACACAACGTAACAGTTTTGAGATTTATCCGTGCTATATGTGTTTATTCCTTTTTTATTTCTGAGTAGTATTTCATTGCATGACTATACAACATTTTTTCTTTCTTTTTAAAAAATGTTTTTATTGATTTGAGAGAGGAAAAGAGAGGGAGGTAGAGAGAGAGAGAAACATTGATGAGAGAAACATCTCTCCTTTAGATTGTTTCCAGTTTTGGGCTATTATGCGTAACCAAGCAACGTGTAAATTCATCATATAAGAGAAAGTCCCTGCCATCAAAGAACTTATCACTTAACTTGGGGGCGGGGCACAGATTGTTAGCAGGGATATTAAAAATATGCAATATAGGTTTTGAGTGTACTTCACTTTCTAGATGGAGACCTTGAGAGCTGGAATAGTTGTGAAAGGGCTTGTGTGCTGTTGCCAGGTCTAAGAGGAAGGACCCTACACTAAATTACCTTCTCAAAAGTTTTAATAATTCATTCACCCACTCAACAAATATGTTTGAACATTTCTCTATCGAGGTACTCTAGGTTCTAGAGGGAGCAAGGCAGGGGAGGGGCGGCCTTGTAGAGGAGAAGCCTGGGGGGAATGAGATGGGGCCTGTGACTGATGATCGTCTGCCATCTGATTTCCCCCAAACACTTGGCCCTTTTTTCGTGGGGTGGGAGTAGGGACCCTGGAGATTCTTCCTGCTGAGATCGCAGTAGTAACAGATGGCCTTCACCTTTGCCTTCCGTGTTTGGTATGGAGTTTGGGGTGGGAATCAGAGGATGCTATGAGGAAGCTACCACCTCTTCTCTCTGTGACATAAGCACAATTGCAACTTTGAGGTGACAACTGTATCTTTTCTTCTCTGAATCCTCCAAGCCTGGTGAAGATTTAGTCACAAAAGATACTACCCCAAGGATTGTCTGCTTGAGTTCTCTACCTTCAGGTACTTGTCTTAGCCTAAAGAGGGTTATTGACTTGCTCATGGTCACGGACCCTACATTTTCTCTGGGTCATACTCAGTTCTTTACCAAGTCTGTTAAGCTCTCTGTGTCATCATTTCAATTCATTTGGGTTGACCTTTTGTTGATTTATTACAGCACTTAACCTGAATTAATCATTTTATTATCTCAATAATAATAGCATCCATTAAAAATTAGTTACTGTCTGCCAAGCACTGTGCTAAGTGTTTAAAAAATGTGTTTTTAATCTTTACCCGGGGATATGTTTTTTGTTTTTGTTTTTTTAATTTGAGAGAGAGAGAGAAAGAGAGAGAGAGCGCAATGTAGAAGAGAAACATCAATTGATTGCCTCCTGTATGCACCCTGGGGATTGAACCCACAGACTTTTGGTGTATAGGACGATGCTCCAATCAACTGCGCTACCCAGGCCGGGCTGTGCTAAGTGTTTTAATGCTTCAACTCAGTTCATTTTCGAAGCAACCCTTTGAGAGAGGTACTTACTTTTAATATTCACATATTACAAAAGAGGAAATTGGTGTTTACAGAGATTAAAAAACATGCCCAGAGTAGCACAGCTAGTACGTGCTGGGGCCCGGATGTGAGCCCTATGTGGTCTGACTCAGAACCTCATGCTCAAAAGCAGGTGTCTTCAGGTGCAGAGGCATGTTTCCTTGCCTGCCTTTGTTTTTATTTTTTATTCTCCCGCCCCTCCATTTTTTCCTACTGCAACCCCCATCCTCCTCTCTGTGATGGCCTGGCATAATGTTTTATATTTGCTTGATGTCTGATAAAGATTTGTTGACTCACTGAGATTTCAACAAAGCACTGTCAGGCTGAAGGCTGCCACTAGGTGGTGCTACATTCCAGAGAGTGGACAGTAGCTAACCCTTCAGCCTGCAAGAGGCAGGCTTGGGCAGCTCCCCAACCTGGGAAAGGAGCTGGTATATTCAGAAGTGAGAAGGCTGGGCAGGTGGAAGAGGGGGATTCACACTTCCTGAGAAGAGAAGGATGAAGAGAGAATCCACCAACCCAGCTGGTGCCTGATGCTGCCTCCCAGAAATCAGTCCATCTGGAAAATGCGTTGACCAGATAGCAGGGGGACCAGAAAGTGGGTCTGCAGCTTGCACCTGGGGGGTGGCAATGAGCCAGGGCCAGAGGCTGTCAGAAAAGCAGCCTGGGACTACGGAGAGGGCCTGGCCTCCCCCAGCCCATTGGGACCACAGGATGCAAGTGGTCAAATCAACCTTTTAATTCCAGTTCCTTCCAGACGTGTGGTTCCCCATCTCCCCACCAGACCTCAGGCTACTGCTGAGTTTCATGTCCCAGGAGAGACATGTGCAGTGACTAATTTCAGACCCTGGCCACCTGGCCCTTGCTGCCTGTCTAACCTCTTCCACACTCCCCCATGCGCACGCTCCTCTCCAGCCCAGCTGTGTTTTGGTGGGGAAATGGGGTCAGTGCCGTGCCCAGGATTTGGACGGCAGAGCTCAGATGTGGGTGGGTTCCTCCCGGCTGCCCTGGTCCAGGAGGGCTTCCTGGGCTTTCTGCAGGCCCCAGTGGGTGGGGTCCGGTTTTGTGGATTTGAGTGCCAGGACTTGGTGCTTGTCAGTGGATCCGTTTAGTGGGAAGAACATGGGGCATCAGGAGACCCAAGAACGACCATGGACTCGCTGTGGGCAGTGACTGCATCTTCCTCTCTGTAGTTTATTGGCCACACCAGGATGATCTTGTTACTGAAAGGAATAGTACTAACAATTACCCTGGGACAGCTGTGTGGGCAAACCAGGACCTGTGGTCTCCCAGCTCATCTGTAGGACCTTCTAACCATCTAAGTCTGACGTCCTCTGGGTTTTGGCTGAGGAAGCAGGAGGCAGCGACATAGAAGGGAGGCCAGAATGTCCTGGCTCTGTCACATTCTGAGATGCATAGAAGCTCTGAGTGGAGTTCAGTCATTGATCCCTAGATCTAACCAATTAATCCATCTATTGATCCCTGGATTATACTGATCCAATAAATGTACATGAAGCACCCTGGGGTCCCAGGCCCTGGAGAGTCACACACACCCCTGTTCAGGGGAGGGGTGAGGTCCCATCTGCCCAGCCAGGGCTCTCTTGTGATGTAGCCGGGCCCTCTCCTCCCTCCCTCACCTGGTTGGAGCTCTTCCCCAAGGAGCCCTTGGCCTATCCTTGCCCCTCCCCTTGGCTCCTGAGCATGGAGCATGCCTCCTCTGGGATGATTTCTGGAAGAGCCTGGGACTGGCCCTGTTCTGTCTGGCCCTGCCCTGCCCACCCTTCCTCATCCCATCCAGCTCTCCTAGCAACCCCATGACAAATTATCCCATAGAGAAGTTAAATTGGCTGCTGCCTAAAATGCTGTGGATTATAGGGGCAAGGAAAGTACATAGCCCATTAACTCAAATCCAGCCCCTCCCCCTGGCCTCAGCGTCCCTCTCTCTCCCTCCACTTATTTCTGGAAAAGGGACTTGGCCAGAGGACAGCTGCCTCCTCCCTTTGAGGACTTCTTGGGTAAGGAAGGACATGAGGGCAGGGGATGATGGTTTGGACACTCAGGGAGTCAAGACAGGGCATGAAATCTGGAGTCCGTACACCTCTCGGGATCTACCAGCAGAGGGCGCCGTGGCAGAGTGCAGGCTCTGGCCCAGCTCTTCCTCCAGACAGACTCCTTCTAGGGGATGAGAGGAAGCTTGGGAGAGGGTGCTTCCTCCCCAGGCCTTCCATGTAGAAGGATGGGCAGATCTCTCCCTGGACAACTCTTCTGGAGCAGCCCTGCCAAGGGTCTTGCCTGGGCATCTCCGGAAGTTGCACAGCAGCGAGAGCTGTAGTGGGGAAGGCAGGGGTGTTTCTCTTGGATGCTGGGGTGACCTTGCCTTGACCTGACAGTGGGGTTCTGGTTTCAGCTAACTGGCATGGTTGGCATCCCCAAGGGGAGGAGGCTGGAAGGAGGAGTTTCTTGATCAGAGACTCGAGAAAGGAAACTGGTTGGTTAAGAAGATAATGTCCTACTGCCCCATTCAAAGGCCCACCTGTGGACAACAATAGGAGGGGCTTGGAGGAGCCACCCTTTCAGAGGGTCATGAAGAATTCATCGGGCTTTTGTGCCTGCCTGCCCATGAACTCCAAGCAGAGACAATGGCTGGGCTGGGGGCTTTTGTCTCCCTCCCCACAGGGCCAGTGTCAAATGTTGGCCATTTGTGGGTGGGGAGCCCCCCTCTCTTGGGAGAGGGGTAGTCCCGTAACTTGACGATGGGCACCAAATTCAGGGCTAATTAGTGGGGAATTAAATTTTCCATCTGGCTGGGCCAGAAACAATTGGAGCTGGGGACCTAAATCAGGGAGACTTGGGGAAGAGGGATGTCAATTGTGTGTGCCCCGGTGAAAATGTGAGGAAAACAGGGAATGCCCCACAGGTCAACTATCCAACAATGACGAAATGGTGATTATATGTCGAATGCTTTCCTAGTGAGGGGGTAAGCTGAGCACTTGCCTCGAGGTGGAGATGTAGGGAAAATACAGAGACATCAAGAAGACCCATCGTTCTACAGATGGTTTCTAGCACTCGCTATCTGCCACACCCTGTGGCATGTCCAATCGCAATGCATGAAGGACCTGAAAGTCCACCCTTAGAAATTCATTTCTTTGTGCCTTTATGACTGTTCAGTTAATTGAGCATTTATCAGACTTTTACTGAACTCACCATATGTGGCAGGTCTATTTCAGATGTGAGGATACACGAGCGAACAAAAGGTGAGGTGCCTGCTTTATGGAGCCTCCAGTCCAGTGGGGGAGCCAAACAGAAGAAAACAGATCTATAGACTGATGAACAAGAACAGATCCAGAGACTGAGAAACGTTGATCAGAACCTCAAACCTCAGGGAAGGAGGGGGTCGGTGGCAGTAAGAGGGAGAGATCAACCAAGGGACTTGTGTGCATGCATATGAGCCTAATCAATGGACACAGACCACAGGGAGGTGGGATACGAGTAGGGGGTGGGAGTAATGGGGGGATAAGGACACATATGTAAAAAAAAAGAAAACATATATTGAGTCAAGTGAAGAAGTTATGCAAAAACAAAACTAAACTAGACAGGCTTTTCTAAGGAGGGCCATGTGAGCAGCGGCAATGGGCAAGAATGAGTTAGCCAGCCAGGTGGCCACCTGGGGGCGGGGCACTGCAGGCAGAGGGAAGGGCCTCTTTGACTGTGCTTGGTATCTGTAAATATCAAGGGGGCCAACATGGCTGGAACGAAGTGAGTGGGGAAGGGAATGGGAGAGGGTGAGGCTGGGGTTGGAGCATGCAGGGGTTTGGGGCTGTTGGAAGAACTTAGCTTTACCTCTGAGTGAGCTGGGCCACTGAGGTTTTACTAGGCCCAACTGCTACGAGGAGGATGGGCTACAGGTGGGGGCACAGGTGGAAGCAGGGAGGCCAATCAGAAGCTCTGCACCGGTTCCCATGTGAGATGATGCCCACAGCCTGTGTGTGTGTGTGTGTGTGCAGAGGGCGGTCTCTCAACGTAGGCCCTTGTAAGCAACCCAAGCGGAGATGCCCGCCCGCTGGTGTGCCCACACGTGCCTCGGAACTGAGATGGTGAGGCCCCCTGGAGAGGAGACGCAGCAGAGCCAGCCAGGGAGCCCAGGGTCCTGGTTTCTTCTCCTGGCTCTGACTCACTGGCTGTTTCCAGATATTGTTGTCCCAGTTCCCAGGCCTCCGTGCCTCAGTTTCCTCATCTGTAAAATTCCAGCCTGGGTGTGGGGGAGATGAGTGGGACCCCTGTGCTCTCCAGGTGCCCTGGGTTCCTGTAGGCGAGACAAGGAAACAGATGACGGGGACGAGGGATAACGGGGGCGGCCTTATTGAAAGTCTGCAGAGAGCCAGTGGGAAGGAGAGCTAGGCGCCTCTGCCTGGAACAAGAGAAAGCTTTCTGGGGGAGGGAATTGTGACGGCCAGGCAGACAAGAGGAAATGGTGCAATGGCAGCGAACAGCAGGTGCAAGGCTAGGAGGTGGGGAAAGGAGTGAACTAAAAGAAATAATTTTAAAATCAGAATTTAAAAGCCAGAAGAGACCTTAGAGATCATTAAATCCAGCGGTTTTCAAACAAATTTTGGTCTTTGTGCAAGCATGATATGTGACATTCCATTATATAAATCAGATAATATTAATAGCTAATGTTTATTGAGTGCTTACTGTAGGCTAGGTATTTGACACGTGTCGATTCATTTAGTTTTCCCAATAAGCTCATGTTAGGCTATTATTATTGACAACCTCATTTCACATTTGAGGAAGATGAGGCACAGAGAAGTTAAGAAACTCGCCCATGGTCACACAGCGTGTCAGTGGGAAAGTCAGGATTTGAACCCAGGCAAGTCTCGTCCCCAGACTGCAGGTGGCCACCAGGCTGGATGGCCTCTGTAGATGTGGGGCTGCTCATTTTAGGAGGGTCCTGTCTGCATTCAAACATCCTCCAGGGACTTACAGCTAAATCAAGGAGGGCCGAGGGCCCCAACTCACTCTGAAAACCATGGCTGACCCCAGGAGCGCTGTAGGCAGAGATGGGCATGGTCCCGTGAGAATTGCTGACAGGGCTCCATACAGCCTCCAGGTCTCTGCACCCTTGTTCATTTCAGGCCATGTCAGGCTGGGCTCTCAGAGCCTGCTGGCCCTCTCCAGGAGCACCCCTTCACCCCTGTAACCCTGCTCTCCCATGTTTGAGGAAGGCCCCTGTTCTTTGGGCTTGTGTGTTCAAACCCTGTTCCCAAAGCAATCCCCCAAATCCACACCACTCCGAATCCCTAGGATTATTGAGGTCTAAAAATTCCATTATTATTTGACCCCATTTTTTCTTTTCCGTGCGGTCCAGCCAGTGTGATGCTGATTCTTGTCAGCAGTCTCCGGAGAAAAAGGCGGAGGGTGGAGAAAAAAAATCCAAAGGACCAGTACTCAGTTCTCAGGGCCTTTGGCCGGACCGCAGGTCAGTGCGGCGGCGCGGACACTAGGGGGCGCCAGAGCGTCGGGGTTCGCGCGGCCGCTCCTCGCGACCAGAAGGGCGCAGCGCACAGCGGCCGCCAGGGGGCAGCAGAGCGAGGGGCCTGGGCGCAAGGCGAGGGGTGGGCGGCGGCAGCTGCGTTCCAGCTCCGAGCGCCGAGCGTCGTTCTCTGTTAGGAGGGTAATTTAGAGCAATTACACCGATTATTATTGGTTTTCTAATTAGTGCTTTTCCTACAGAATTAGCCGAGTGTTTATTAGGAGCTGCTTGTTGCCAGCAACTTAACTGCTTCGCTGCCGGGCTGGGGTGGCGCCAGGAGGGAGGGGTCGAGCCGCTCTCGCCGCTGCGTGGGGCCGGTTGGTTATGTGGTTACGCATAAAAGCACGGATTAAATATTCATTCTGCTTTGTTACATATAGCATTAAATTTTTATCAGCTGTATGTTTTCCTTGAAGTTCTCCCTGCGTGTTAACATTCAGGCGGGCTGCGGGAAAACTCCTGGGCCTTGGTGGGTGGGGAGGACAGATGGGGAGCTTGGGGGTGCTGGGGCTAGAGCGAGTGGGAGGGGGCAGGATGGCCACCCTTTGACATCTGTTACTTTTAGACTTTTCCCAAACCCCGTGTCCCCAGATCCTTCTAAGGTTCCCAACAGGTAGGCAGGAAAGGAACTATTCACCCATCTGATAGATGAGTAAACAGACCTCCACTGAGGGACCTTCAGGGACATCCCCAAGGCTGACCTGAAACCAGATGGTGGAGTCACACTCATCTTTGCTAGCCCATTGCCATCATTAGGAGCTTCCAACCCCAGGCCCCTCTCACACCGGGGACACCCCTGAGGTGCCCGTCCACCCCAAACCTCCTCCCCAACAGGAAGATAGGCTCCACACTTTCCCAGGTTCAATGCCAGCCAAACCAGGGCCCTGCCTGGGGGCAAACTGGTACCCATAGTGTGCTCCTGGAACCCTTAACCCAGAGAGGCAGCTGCAGGGTTGTGGCAGGCAGAGGAGAGAGAGTGGGGATTATTCAATGCACTGCTTTCCTGTTGCCTCACTAACTTATTACTTACTTTGCCTTGGGGAGGGGCGGGCTCGTCCTCCATGCATCAGTCCTGGGGACCCCAAGTGAGAAAAGCTAAATGCACCCACAGAGGAGCCAGAGCGTGCAGCTTGTGTCCCCAAAGTTTGCTTTGCTCTTTCAAAGGCTTCTTGGAAAACCACCCACCCCTAGTGTTTGTTTACAGCTCATTAGTTACTTGATGGAAAGGCTGGGGTGGGGCAAGGCAGGGAATATTGACAGAAAATCAATCAGAAATGAAGATTAATGATCTCCAAAATGTTTCTGGGGATCAACAGGGAAATGGACTTGAGTTTCAAAAACAGTGTCTTTTGATTACCTGATATTTCCTTCCCCCTTTGTTGCTGCCCGGAGTGAGACCACTGGGATGAAGGCTGGGCTGCTGGGAAGGTGGCAGGGATGCAGGGGTGGGGCTGAGCCCGGACTGGCCAGCCTAGGTGTGTCTTCCCCCAGGTCCTGGTGGAGAATGGGGGGGATGGTTGAGCTGGCTTACCTCACCACCACTCTGCAACCAGCCAAACGGGGCCCTGGACACATGCCAAGGGGACCTTCCCTGCTTCCCACCCTCTGTCTGTGTTTCATTCCTTTGGACAAGGTTATGTGTCTCCTGTGGGGATGAACGGGAGCCAAGCAGTCGTTTCAAATAAGTCCATGGGTGCCATAGGGCTGGGAATGGCTGGAAGTCGCCTCAGCCCGGGTGGGCGTGGGGGTGGGGCAGGTGTCAGGCAGCTCTGCGATTTCTCAGATTGCCCAGACTCCAACAGGGTGGGGAGGAGCCAGGCTCAGACAATCCTCCTTCTGCTTGTTGGCTTCCTTCTTTTCTTCCCTCTTTCCCAAGTGACTGCCTCGCACAGCAGTTCAGACTGGGAAGAGTGGGTTTCCACTACTGCCTCTTACTCTGAACACCGCTGGGTGGAAGCCCCACTGTCCCAGGGACCCTAGGCCATGTGTCCGGTGCTGTGGCCACTGGAGATTCCGGATCCCCTGCTGCGTGGGCCTTTTGGGGTTTGAGTGCTTTGGCAAGGCTGGTGCCCCAGGCTCAGGGGCTGGCCTCTGCAAGGGAACCGCACAGCCAGATGCCCAGATCTGGTGTCTCCCTTGAGTACTGCCATTCTGGCCACCTCTCCCGGGATCTTTTCCTGCTCTTTGCTCTGCAAGAATCCTGGGTGCAGGAAGTAGAATGGGGCATGGCTCCATGTTTGAAGTGGAGAGAAAGAAGAAACGAAGGGAGAAAACCCAACATTGTATGTCACCTACACGTCCTGTCTCACAGAGATCCGCACGGTGGGTATTATCTCATAGTCGGGGGTCCGTGAGGCTGGGGGCCCCTAGGATGGACAGGTGTGCCACTGCGGCTCTCCGGCCTGCGAGGGACTCGTATCTGCCACCTGCCAAGTCTACTCTCTCCTGCCAGGGTCAAGTCTGGGCCACCAGGTCTTTCTGAGATGCTGTCCCGCACTCACGACATCATCGACCAGCCACCCGGCTCGTAGGGCTGGAAAGTGTTAGAGGCTCAGCACAGGTGTCCCTACCTTGGCACCCTGACACTCAGGGTGAGATCATTCTCTGCTGGGGGGCTGTCCTGGGCATTGTAGGAAGTTTGCTCACAAGTTGCCAGGAATACCTTCCTCTCTCCCCCATTGTGACAGTTAATAATGTCTCTAGACATTGTCCAATGTCCCTCAGGAACGAAGTCACTCCTGGCCGAGAACCAGCCCTCTCCATTAATCTCCGTTAGTGCACGCATCAACTGATATCTAAATAGGATGTGACACATGCCACACAATTCAAGGCAAAATTATGGAGTGGCAAATGCCCAGATTTTGGAGTTAGCCATCCTAGATTCCAGTGCCATTTCTACTTCTGGCTAGCTCTACTGTGATCTGAGGCAAGTAGCCTCCACCTGCCTCAGTCTGTGCATCTGTTGAATGGGGACATTGATATGACCATCCTTATGGGTTACTGTGAGTATTAGATAAGATACTACACACTGATGCTCAGCTGACTGCCTAGCACCTCTCAAGGGTGCCATTAACAGCCATGAATATCAGGATCAGAAGATAAGTTCTGGACTCCCCTCTCAATTAGAAATATGAAGTCCTGAGAAGGCTCCAGAGGATGGCATAATAAGGACACATGGCAACTTACTTCCCCCCCCAAAAATCCCCTAAAAGATGTGAAGGCTTTGGATCCACATAATCAGAATCAACTGGAGATCATGGAACTTAAAATTTTATTGATGGAAATGTTAAAAGACTTTACAACTGATGGACTGAATTGCAAAATGAGCACCGACGGAGGAGGGATAATTGCTGGAAAATCAGGCAAGAATTTCTCCAGGAGTGCAGTGCAAAGCTGAGGAGGCAGGAAGCTTGAAAGAAAAGATCATCAATGCAGAGGACACCTAAGTACAGAGGACCAGAAGGAAAAAATAGACACAGTGGGGGAGAGGCAATATTTCAATAATTAATAGAAGATATTTTTCCAGAACCAAAGAAGATAAGTCCTCAGCCTGAAAGGACCCATGGATGGCTAGCAAAATTTCAAAACCCACAAACATAGACATGTCACAGTGAAATTTTAGACCACCAAAGACACAGGGAAAATCCTGAAAACTTCCGTGAGAAAACACACACACACACACACACACACACACACACACACACACACACACGACTTTCCGAGGGCTGGTATGACAAAGTACCGCAGACTGGGTGGCTTAAAATAGCAGAAATGTAGTCATCACAGTTCTGGAGGCTGGAGTGTGAAATCAAGGTGCCGGCAGGGCTGATTCCTTTGGGATGTGCTAGAGCGATGACCCCTTCCATGCCTGTACCTGTTGTGGCTCCTGGCAACCCTTGGCTTCCCTGGCCCGTGGCTGTATCACGCCTGCCTCTGCCCAGGTCTTCACGTGGCCATCTTCTCTGTGTTCTATCTTCTTAGAAGGACACTAGTCTTCAGATGGAGGGCCCACCACATCTCAAGATCTTTAACTTAATAGTATCTGCACACCCCCTCTTTCCAAATAAAGTCACCCTCACAGGTGCTGGGAGTTACAACTTGGACGTATCATTCGGGGGGACACTATTCAACCCACTAGACATGGGAAAAAGAATTGGATTGGTACCGTACTCCCCATCAAAAAGTTGGATACAAGACTAATAAAATGGATACAAGAAAATAATGAAGCAATATTTTCAAAGCTCTGAGAGGAAATGGCTTTGAACATAAATTATCATTCAAGTGTGAGGGCAAAATGGAGCCATCTCAGACAAGTAAGGACTCAGAACATTTACCAGCTTTGCAATTCCTCTTTGGAAGAATTATTGCATTTGGCTGGTGTGTGGATGCCTTCCTTCCTTTCCCTGTCACCTCCCCTGCCAATAAAAAAAGTAACCCCAAATTGTCTGGCGTTATATTTCTTTAAATGGATTTGATTTATATTGTCATGCAAACTGGAACATTTACATAGACAAAATGTATTACTAGGGATATAATGTAAAAGAGTTTGTTACCCTAGCTCTCTCCATCTTATTCCTCCTCCTCAAAGGAACAACTCTCAACTATTTTAGCTATTCTTTTGCTTCTCTATTTATCAATTTATTGTATATGTAGCTATTTTGTGATTTCTCAGTTTTAAGAATTGTCTATTGACTTTCAAGTATGGAAAATTAGATTTAGCTTTTCTGCCCATTTTCTCCCTCCCCAAACATATTCACTTATCCTTCCTTCATCTTCCAATATACTTCTATCACAAGTTGTGGTTAAAATCACTATTGGCTTATGTAGTATGACCATATGAATATTACTCACAGCTCAGTCATGTAGTGTGCTATGATTATAATTCTTTTTTCTTCCCTCTGGGTTAATACTTGTCTTTATTTTTATTTGCTCAGTTTATATATCTGTTACTACTACCTGCCAACCGATCCCCACATTCTCCTACAGACATGAAAATCTCTTCCAAATATGCTCAAATGCAGTCACTCTTCCATCAGCTGGTACCTGGGATTTTTGTCACCTCCTTCCTAGATTGGGTACCTGTTTTCCAGATCCCATGTCTTTCTTTTCCCTGGCTTACTTCTTCATTTGGGTGATTGGCATTGTTCAGTTGCCTCCTGTGAAAGATGAAAATCTTCTCACTAGAGGCTGTGGTTGGGCATAGAATTCTCAGTTGGAGAACCTTTTCCCACAGACTTTTGAAGGCATTGCTCTGCTGTCTTTTAGCTTCCGGTCTTGCTGTGTATATTCTAATTCCAAATCCTTTGAATATGACCATTTATTTTGAATGTGATCTTTTTCTACTGTCTGGCAGCTTGTAGGATCTTCTATTGATTCCTTACATCATTTTTGTAAAAAAAAAAGTTTTTATTGATTTTAGAGAGATAGAGACATCGATGAGAAAGAAACATCTGTTGGCTGCTTCTGCACATCTATGGAACCTGCAATCCCAAGCATGTGCCCTAACTGGGAATTAAATCAGTGACCTCTTGGTTCATGGGTCAATGCTCAACCACTGAGCCCTACGCTGGCCAGGCAATTCCTACCATTCTTACATTTTATTATGACATGCTTTAATGTAGGCACATAGCAATCCAGGTAGAAACAAAACATACACACACCCATTTCTTAGCCTCCTTTGCATCTGGGTATAGCTTATAAATATGAGTAGAATCATTGTGTTTCTGGGAAGTCTCCCTAAAAGAATAGGTACCCTTCTGTTCCCGCCTTCTTCCAGCCTGTTGCCTTGATAGAGATGTAATGGCTGGCATCCCAGCAGCCATCCTGAGCCATGAAGTGACATTGGGAACAGAAGCCATGTTCTGTGAGACAACAAGGCAGAAGAAGGCTGAGTTCCTGAGACCGCACAGTGACCACACTAGACTTGATTCCCTCCAGGCTTCCTTTTTTTTTTTTTTTTTTTTTGAGAAAAAAATACATTTTTATATTTTTAAGCTATTATTTTGTGGGCTTTTTGTTAAACAAAGCCAAACTTATTCTAAATGATAATGGGGAGAGGGGCGTAGTATATTTTTCTGCATAAAGCACTTTAAGCCCTGGCTGGTTTGGTTCAGTGAATAGAGCGTCCGTCGGCCTGTGAACTGAAGGGTCCCAGGTTTGATTCCAGTCAAGAGCACATGCCTGGGTTGTGGGCTTGATCCCCAGTGGGGGACTTGCAGGAGGCAGCCGATCCATGATTCTCTCTCATCATGGAT
The DNA here is from genome assembly GCA_026230045.1 of Corynorhinus townsendii. Taxonomy (NCBI): domain Eukaryota; kingdom Metazoa; phylum Chordata; class Mammalia; order Chiroptera; family Vespertilionidae; genus Corynorhinus; species Corynorhinus townsendii. Next base: position 11,442,206 of record JAPDVU010000007.1, read on the forward strand.
GTTTCTATCTCTCTCTCCCTCTTCCTTTCTCTCTGAAATCAATAAAAGTATATTTTTAAAAAACCACTTTAAAACACTTTCAAATAACACTCAGTGCATGATAGACAAATGCATGTAATTATTTCCCCTGAGATATATCTGAATCAAATTGAGATGGGCTTCATACCATTGAGTCTCTCACGTGCTACCAAATACAAAATAATGAGTCTACAAGGTGGAAACAATCAAGCAAAAGGAAATTAGTAAAACTTGTTTATTATAAAAAAATATTTAAAAAGTACAAACCAGAACAAAAAATTCAGATACTGTGAAGCAGATGAGACAACAGGGTGGAGGTGGTGAGGGAGGAAGGGAGCAACAGACAATTAATTTGTCCTTAGTTTGAGTGAGGGGTGAATATGCATACTGAACATTGGTAGATATTCTAGAAATGCAAGGGACTGTGGGCAAAATTTTAAGGGAAAACACTAGAAAAATAGAAAAACTAGTATAGGGTATAACTTTCAAAATACTAGGGGAAAAAATGAAATGAAATCAAATGAAGACAACTCAAAAAAATTACCAAAAGGCATAAATGTGTAAAAACCAAACCAGAAAGCATGATAAATAGAATACACACACGGCATTGTTAGACTAACTCTAAACCTCTTGGTAATACTTGTGACTGAGTTAAATACTTCTCAAATTGGATTTAAATAAATCCAGTTTCATGACTTTTTCTAGCAAGATGTTCACATAAAGCTAGTAGAAAAATTGAAAACAAGAGGACAGATGTAAAGATGTATATCAGGGAAGACTAATAAAATGGAAATAAGAATAGCAATTTTAACAGCAAATAAAATAAAGTGAATATTTTATGTTAATGAAAGAAACTCCTTGTTAAGATGATATATAACCATCTTGAACCATTATGCACATAACAAAAACTTGAAAATATATAAAGCAAAAATTGATAGTACTACTGGGAAAAGCAGATAAATACAATATAATAGTCAGAGACCCTAACTTTTCAACAGATCAAGACAACCAAGTAAAGCTATGGAGGATACAAACAGGGTGATTAACAAGGTTGATGAACTATAAAATATATGGTATAGGCTGAACAGATAGGGAATACAATCCTTTTCAAACACATATGGAACATTCACATAATTGCTCATGAGTTTGGTCACAAATAAAATATTGATACATTTTTAAAGATGACTATCATATCTAATGTCACATTCACTAACTATAATGCAATAACATGAGACCTCACCAACAAAATGATAGCAAAGTCAAATCTAAGTAACATAGCCCCCTCATTATTGTATTAAAGTAAATCACAATGAAAATCACACATTATTAAACTAAAAATGATAACACAATATATCAAGACATATGGAGTGTGCGTTTTCAGAAAGGAATAAAAGACTTAGATCCATTAATTAGAAAACACCAAGTCTGAAAATAAATGAGAGTTCAACTCAAGAAATCAGATAAGGAGCAACAAATAGAAAAACGAAGACAACAAACAGAAGGAATTAATAAAGATGAAAGCTCAGAGAGAATCCAAGATGGCGGCATAGGTAAACACCTAAACTGCTGCCTCCTACAACAATTTAAACTGCAACTAAAAGACAAAACGTCTATCACCCAGAACCACGGGAAAGCTGGCTGAGTGGAAGTTCTACAACTAGAAGGAAAGAGAAAAGAGCATTGAGACGTGCACGAGCGCTGAAAAACTGAGGTACGGAGGCGCATGATCCGGGCTGGCTGCGGGAGACTGGGTGCGTTGCTTTTTTCAACCCGAATGGAGACAAGCCCCCGATTACTCTGAAATCCAGTCTCTGGGGAGACGCGGAGGACCCAAACTCCTACGGGGAGAAGCTGGACTGTCTGCCAGAGAGGGTGGCTTGCTTGCAGAGCTGCGCGCAGGAATATTTGTTTATGGCACTGGGGCACAGGACTCGCGGATGCCGTTGGAGACTCAGAGCCGGCTAACTAGCAGCCATTGCTGTTTGCCACGCCCTAACCTAGTGACACCCTGAGGCCCCACCCTACAAACCCACCCAAGCTCCAAGCAGCTCAATTAGCATAAGAAAGGCCTGCCCTATCACAGCTAAACCTAGCAAACTTGCAGCCTGGGTCAGACAGCTCCAAAACCTCCAAACCCCAAGCAAAGAGGAGAAAACTGCAGCTCTCACTGTAGCTCCTGCTGAGTGGCCTCAGACAGTAGCTGACCTGCACCCCATTGGAGATCCAGAAGCCAGTGTACCTAGTGGTCAGTGTGAGACACCAGATTTCAACTCCTCACATCCATAAGTGACACATTCAAGAGGCAGACTCAGTGAGCACCAAAGACTCACGGAAACAAGTCCTGCCCCATAAGCGTGTCTTCAGCGCAGCAGTTCTTCCATTATAGACGCAGGGAGTGCTCACAGCTAATTGGCCTGGAGGTCAATTCCTCCCAGCGTAACAACAGCAATTAAGGCTTAACTGCACCAAGACTTTGCACTCAGCCCACAAAGGGGTGTACCAAGAGAGTCCACATCAGGAGATTGGGGAGGCTGAGCTACTGCCCCCTATAGGTCACCTACCACACAAAGCCACTCCATCAACACAGGGAAGCAGCCAAAATGCAGAAACAAAGAAACATGTCACGAATGAAAGAAACGGAGGAAAGCAAACTGCTGGATGACATAGAGTTCAGAACCACATGTATAAGGTTACTCAAGAATCTTCTAAAAACCGCTGAGAAACTTGATAACGCTTCTGAGGAGCCTAGTGAGACCTTCAAGGACCTTAATGAGAATGCCAAAAAAATGGAAAAGGACCAGTCAGAAATGAAGCATACACTGTCTAAAATAAATATACAGAAACTCAACTGTAGATCAATGTACCCCAAGAATCAAACCAAAGATCTGAAATATGTGGAAACAAAAAACATCCAACCAGAAAAACAAAAAGAAAAAAGAATCCAAAAATATGAAGATAGTGTAAGGAGCCTCTGGGACAACTTCAAGCGAACCAACATCCGAATTTTTGGGGTGCCAGAAGAAGGGAGAGAGCAAAATATTGAAAACCTATTAGAAGAAATAATGACAGAAAACTTTCCCTACCTGGTGAAAGAAATAGACTTACAAGTTCAGGAAGTGCACAGAACCCCATACAAGAGGAATCCAAAGAGGACCACACCAAGACACATCATAATTAAAATGCCAAGGGCAAAAGACAAAGAGAGAATATTAAAAGCAGCAAGAGAAAAACAGTTAATTACCTACAAGGGAGTACCCATACGACTGTCAGCTGATTTCTCAACAGAAACTATGCAGGCCAGAAGGGAGTGGCAAGAAATATTCAAAGTGATGAACAGCAAGAACCTACAACCAAGATTACTCTACCCAGCAAAGCTATCATTCAGAGTTGAAGGTCAGATAAAGAGCTTCACAGACAAGAGAAAGCTAAAGGAGTTCATCACCACCAAACCAGGATTACACGAAATGCTGAAGGGTATCCTTTAAGAAGAGGAGGAAGAAGAAAAAGATAAAGACAAAAATTATGAACAACAAAATGACATCAAATACATACCTACCAACAAGTGAATCTAAAAATCAAGTGAATGAAAAATCTGAAGAACAGAATGGACTGGTGAATATAATAGAATCAGGGACATAGAAAGGGAGTGGACTGACGATTCTCAGGGGAAGCAGGTGTGAGGGGTGCGGGAAGAGATTGGACAAAAATCTTACTCCTAAAGATGAAGACAGTGGTGGGGGGTAAGGGCATGGGGTGGGGTGGGGAATCAGGTGGAGGGGAGCTATGGGGAAAAATAAAAGAGGAACACCTGTAATAATCTGAACAATAAAGATTTATTAAAAAATAAAATAAATAAATAAATAAATAAAAGACAAAAAAAAATAAAGATGAAAGCTCAAATGAATTGAATAGAAAACAAAAAGCAGAGTTAATTAAGAAACAAAAAGCTTACTTTCTCTTTTAAAGACAACAATAGTAGACAATCCTTTGCCAAGATTGATGGAAAATAAGGATTGATACAAATACACATGGGTCCGAACTAAAAATGGACCTAATTACAATGAAAGGAAAATGGAAAATGAAACTGATTTTGGGGAAAATTCACATTAAAATTTCCACTCCCCAGCCTCAGCTTTTCATGTCTACAAGTAAAGTATAAATACATTAATAAGGTGGTGACTTTATTAGTAAAATTTAATGGTCCACCTAAATGTTTCTTACTTATGTATTTTTAGGTGTATAAAGGGCATCATTGCATTTTGTATGTATTTCAAGGTTTTCATTCTTCTTCTAAAAGTTCCCCCTCTTCCCCAAGGTTTTGTCCATTTTGGAAATGTCACATGTCAACTTACACATCTTACATTGGGCCTCTTCTGCTCTGTGCCACTTCCTGAGGGAGGGCCTCACGCCACACATGTTTGCTAGGTGGGTGTATTCAAACTAGACTCTTTTGGTTGTAAGGGACAGAGACTGACTCAGGAACAAAGGTCTCTGTCAAGTTACTGTTCAGTTGGATTGGAAACAAATCTGTCATGGCAAATCAATCTCTCTCTCTCCCTCCCTCTCTCCATCTCTGTCTCTCTCTGCAAGTTCTTTCCAGTCTTCTGCCATGTACATTCTACCAGCAGCCTTCCTTGTCACGTATGTTCCCTCATCACACCAGCTTCATGTGATTCTGACTTACTCTACCTTTGCCTGACGGGTCCAGTCTCTCATTAGTCTCTGGTTCAAAACTGTGTGAGAGCGTTCATCTCCTCTCTTCATGCCAGACCTTAGAGGCCACTGTCCTTCCCAAGGCATGTCTTCCCTTGGATTGAGTGTCCACCTCTGGTCCAGCCAGCGGGGGCCAGGGATCCATGGCATAGAGCAGGGGTGGTGAATGTCCGTCCCTCAGGCTGTATAAAGCCCACAAAATCATTTGGTCTGGCCCTGCCAAGGCATTAGGGGTGAGTTAATTAAATGTTTGACCAATAGAGCAGGCTAATTTTTAAGTTGATAATTTTGTATGGTCCAAGAATCTTACCTAATAATAGACAAACATGTATATTGACCATACCTCCGCTATGCCACCAGCCAATCAGGAGCGATATGCAAATTAACCCAACAAAGATGGCGGTTAATTTGCATACACAGGCGCTGAGTGACAGGGGCGAGATGCTTTTGTCATCGCCATGGCCATGATGCAGGCGTTCTGCCCCACCCCCGTCTCTCAGGGCCTCTGGGCAGCATGGGAAGGCAGGGCCAGAGTGGAAAGGCGGTACTGGCAGCCAGGGAAAGGAAAGCCCATTCTCACACGAATCTTCGTGCATTGGGCTTCTAGTGATATTATAAATGTCCAAATGGGCTTTGGCAGAAAAAGGTTCCCCACCCCCATAGAGCATGCAGTGTGGGTAGCAGGTGATCTGCCCTGGCCATTTCCCCTAAGAAGGGGCCCTGGAGGTGTTTGGTTATGACTGACATGTCTAGGATAGGCTGGCACATTTGCCTGGGGGTGTGACCACAGGTTATTCAGAGAGTCTGTGTCTCTGCCTCCCTCCCAACTGTGAGAGAGGGACAGTGAGCTCTGAATGTATCATGTCAGGAGGCAATGAGGGTGCCTAAGACCAGCCACGTCCTCTGAGACTGGGCACCCTTGGGCTGGGCTAGAGCCAGTGACTCCCAAGCATCTAACTGGCCTTTGGACAGAGTTTCCAGAAGCTGTGGGTATAGCTGCTGCTGCTTCCATCCTTGGAAACATGGAAAATGCACAGGCTCCCTGTGGGCAGGACATAGCATGAGCAGCAGTCACTAAGTACTCTCTTTTGGGCTCTAAAGCAAGTCACCCTGCATGCCTCACTTAGTTCAAGGGCTGTGTCCCTGACTTATCACTGTGGTCATAGTGCTCCTCTGTCGCAGTGTTTGAGCGTCTATACTGTGGTCCAGTGTTTGCTCCTCTCCCAACCAGGCATTCTGTGAAAGAGGACATGTCCTGGCTGCCTGGTGGCGGGCTGGGTTGTGCTATGTGCTGTGGACAATGACATGTGGGTAGAAGTGACATGTGCCTTTTTGGAGCAGATGCTTCTAGAACCTTCATGTTGCTCTGTTGTTTCTCTTTTCCTTCTGCCATGGGACCTGCATGCCTAGAATGGTGGCTGCTCCTTCCACCTTGGCTCTGAAATGAAGAGGTGTGGAGCAGAGGCTCGCCGACAATCTGTAATGCTCACACATGTAGGGAAGCCACTGAGGTCTGGGGTCCTGTATCCCTTATCACACTGATGGACAGAGCACGGGACCTCCACATTACGACTCTCCATTTATTTCTGTCTCCTGCACTGGACTTGAGATCAGGGACGGGGTCTTCCCTTTAGTCAACAACTACTTGTTTGGTGTTTTCTATGTGACAAATACCATGCTAGGCCCTGAAGTTTCAGAGATGAAAAGATTGATCCTTGACCTTGAATTGTCAGTCTTATGGACTGAATGTTTGTGTCTCTCCAAAATTCATATGTCGAAATGCTAACCCCCTTTGTGATGTAGTAGGAGGTGCTTAGGTCAGGAGGATGGAGCCCTGACAAATGGGATTAGTGCCCTCATAAAGAGAGACGTGAGAGCTTGTTCTCAATCTCTCTGCTCTTACCATGTGCAGGTATAAGAAGACAGCATCTATGAACCAGAAAGTGGGCCTTCACCAGACACCAGATCTGCTAACACCTTCTTCTTGGACTTCCCAGCTTCCAGAACTGTGAAAAATGAGTGTTTGTTGTCCATTAACCGGTTGATGGCAATTTGTTATAGCCACCCCGACTGACTAAGACACCTACATAATGAAGGAAATGTGCCTGAGGGGCAAAGAAAGCCAGAGGAGGGGTACCCACATCCACCGGGGATGGCGAGGGCTGGGCAGGTGCTGCATAAACCTTGCTGATCAGTTTGACTACGTCTGTCTATGTCTGTCAGTTCATTTATTTTATTTATTTATTTTAAAAATATATTTTATTGATTTTTTACAGAGAGGAAGGGAGAGGGAGAGAGAGAAACATTGATGAGAGAGACACATCGATTAGCTGCCTCCCGCACACCCCCTGCTGGGGATGTGCCCACAACCAAGGCACATGCCCTTGACTGGAATCGAACTTGGGACCTTTCAGTCTGCAGGCCGTCGCTCTATCCACTGAGCCAAACTGGTTAGGGCTGTCAGTTCATGTATTGATTTGCGCCCTGCTTCATTCCAGAAAGGCTCGGAGGGGAAAAGGCTTTGGCTTTGTGCCTGTGGCCCTGCTGCCAAGCAGAGAGCCTGGCACAGTAAGTCCCTCAACAAATGCTGTGAGTGTTGAGTGCCCGGGTGCCCCTCTCCGCTCATCTTCCTTATTCTATGGCAAACCTGTCCTCCTGCCCCTCCCTTCTTGAGTCCCACAGACTGAAGCTCCCTCCCCAATAGCAAATGGCTTTGCTGATACACGTTAACACCCACAAGCAGAGCCATGGGCCTCGCATATAAAGAAGGCAATGCGTGGTGTAAATGCTATTCCTGAACACATATTTAGGATCTGCAGAAATCCTCATACACCTTTCAGCTTCCAGAACTCAGATTGGAGGTCTGAGAAGAACAATGTGTGAATGGCATTTAGAGTAAATGATTAACGTTAAGATCCTCTTTAGTAGACAGTTGTACACAAAGGAATTTTATTTCAGATCCTCTGACACATGACAAATGGCTGCTTCGGAGGAGAAGTACACTGTGTCCTCCAGCAGGCAGAACCCAGGGCTGGATGGCTGGGGGAAGGAAATCCAATTTGTTTTTAAATGGCATTTACAGGCTGTTTCTTTCATGCTAACAACCCAAGTTATTGAAGTTGAGAACGTAGAAGTTTAGACGTTAAGAAACTTCACACGGGCTCCGTCTAGGAGAGGAGGTGCCTTCCTCAGGCTGGGCTGGGACAGCGTCAGCGTTTGGGGGCCCAGAGCATCCCCAGTTTTCGTGTGGCTTCTTTCTCTCTGATATACCGAGGGTTTGTGGAATAAGCGACTTTGCCAGGCAGTGAGCAGAACATAAAATCCACCGAATTACATCCTACTTAGGAGTTTCCAAAAGGCAGCTTTGAAACAAATTCCCGAGGATAAGCAGGGATGGCAGGCGATCGCATGGCTGGTGTGTGTGCGCGCATAGTGAACGAAGCCTGTCTTCTAGCTGCTTAACTAGCTGGAGGTGGGAAGGAAATGGAATTCATAGTCAACAGCCCATTCCGCTGGCTCTTTCCCCCACCCCTGCCCCTGCCCACACAGTGGGGACTGGCATGCTAGTTTCTGGTCTCCAGGCGACGTGAGGATGGGGTGGCAGAGGGTACCATGTTGGATGGTGGGTAATGTGGGCAACTGGCTGGAGAGTCAGAGCTGGTGGACTGGAGGTGATTCTGGGAGTAAGGCTGGAAGGACAAGGACCTGGAAGCCAGCAGCCAGACACAGGAAGGTGCGCTGAAGCCCGGGAGGGTGGCATCAGTGGGCACACAGCAAATATTATGGGAGATCACAGGGTTCCGTGGGGGTAATGTGGTAGTGGTGGGCATTCCCTGATTGTGTTGGTAGCAGGTACAGGTGAGATGGGCATCAAGGAGAGATGAATAGGACAGAGATCTGGGGACAATGTGAGGCAAGGTGCATGATAAAAAACCAGGGGGCACACAGAGTCTTGAGTCAGGGCATGGCTCCAAACCAGGGAGGCCTCCCAACAACCACCCTCAGGTAGCAGAACAGGAAGACTAGCTCATGCCCAGCTGAGCCTCAAAGGCTCTGGCTGGATTGTCACTGGCAAGAAACGTTTTGAGAACATGGTTAACCTGGACTCTGCAAGTGGTAGCAGATTTAAGATGTTAACGAGTTAACAGCGTCTGAATGTGGGGTGGGGTCAGGACAGCTTGTAACAGGGGTGGGAATGGAAGTGGACAGAGAGCCGGCCCCCAGTGTTGGGGGGCAAAGAGTGGTCCCCACGTACGAGTGCTGGGAAATGTGTCTTGTTACACCAATGCAAGGGAATTATGGGGTTATTACTATGGTTGGTATAAAACATCCCTGCTCCACACTCAAACTGATTCCAGGTTCAAGGATCCAGTTTCTTCATGGCCGTCTGGTAACTACTGTGGGATTGGCGGATTGGCCATGATCTCAACATGGGTTTGGAAAGAGAAGTTAGTGAACAGGAGAGGGGTACCCCAATCTGCCAGGACTTTCGCAATCTCTCTGCACCTACAGTATGGCTGGGACCTCCTGTGAGTCTTTGTAGCATGGACTCAGGGGATGGCCCTCGGGTCCACTTCCTGCACCTTCCTTTTGCTCTCTTGACCACTCTGGCTAAAGAGGCAGCTTGATTAGGGCCTGCTTCTCCACCTATGGCTAGCCAATGGCCCCTCGCTTCCCAAGAGCTGCTCTCACAAAGGCTGTGGACCTCAGTTCTCTGTCCTCCATTCTCAAGGCAAAGGCTGGGTTCTGCTCCCCAGAACCCCAGCTTGTGCCAGAGACCCCATCATTACTTGCTTGGGGTGGGAGGTTATTTGGATGACAGAGATGGTACATTCCACAGGTTGGTGTGTTGGGGGGGAGGGCAGGAGAGAGGGAGTTTGGGATGGTTTTTTGCCTATACCCGTGGACAGTAAACTGCGGCTTGCGAGCCATTTGCGGTTCTTTGGCCCCTTGCGTGTGACTCTTCCACATAATACCACGGCCTGGGTGAGTCTATTTTGAAGAAGTGGCGTTAGAAGAAGTTTAAGTTCAAAAATTTGGCTCTCAAAATAAATTTCAATCGTTGTACTGTTGATATTTGGCTCTGTTGACTAATGAGTTTGCCAACCACTGGCCTATACCATTAAATGGAAACTGGGACACCAGAATCCTGATTTCAGCTCTGCTAATTCCATTCCATTCCACTATGTTCATTCCATTCCCTCTAGTCCATCCATTTCACCCATTCTTTTTCATTTCGTTCCACCCATAGGATTCCATTCCATTGGATGAGCACCTACTATGTGCCAGGTAGTGTTCTAAGTACGGAGAGACACTGACACAGGGCCTCCTTTCATGGGGCTCATATTTCTGTGGAGAAGGCAGATGGCAAACAATATCATGCCATGGGACCTTGGGCCCACACCACAGGCAGCAAAGGGAATGGACAGACACTAGTCTGGGGATTAGCAGACCTTAGGTTGAATCCTGAATCTATTACTAACGTTGGTGAAATCCTACAGCTCCATGGGGCTCAATGTCCTTGTCTGTTAACTTGGAGGTTCAACCAGAATAATTTTAAATGTTTTCTTCTAGCCCTGATGTTTCTCTTTCAAAATTTACTTTACATTTTGCTTACTTATTTTCTTCCTTATTCTACCTCCCATCATTCCCCAAACGATTTGAGCCTGTTGTCCATCTCCAACAGTCTTTCCCTCTGTGGCAAACAGTGTCTCCCAGTTTTCACCATGGGACCTGCATTTGGCAAAAGTGGAAGTGAGAGCCACTGCTCTGCACTGTTCTCTCGTCCAGGCTTGCTCTTGTCCTCCTGCTTGTCAGGCACCATTGCTGTTTCCTACCTGTGCCCAGCTCACAACTTCTCATGTCCTAACCCAACCCTGACCTTCCTTGACCTTTGGCCTTGTCCATCCAACTGTACTTGTCCCCTTAGGCATGAACTTGTTCTTTGTGGCCCATGCTCAACTAGATATCTACTTTTATAATGTCAACTGCCTCACTCATTGGAGATGATAATAATAGTAATATTGGAGATGATAAATTGGAGAGAACAATAGTAATGTTGGTGAGAATAACAATATTGGAGATAGTTAAAATAATATTAGAGAAGATAATATTTGAGATTATGACAATAATATTGGAGAATATAATAATACTGGAGAATATAACATAATATAACCCATACAGATGCAATGCGTAGAGCAGCTTATTCATGGGACACCCTAGTGTGTGCTGATACATAACGATCATGGGCAGGCAGTGGTGGAATACAGAGAAGATGGCTGGGCAGGGAACTGGTGTTGAAAGTCATGTCATGAAAGCTGGGATGCAGGGTTGTGAGAAACTGGATAAGACCTCAGGGATCAGAGCTATAGGACCAGCACAACCTGACCCCAGATCTGTGCTAAATTGATCGGCCGTGAATCACTTCAGATCCCAGGCCCACCTCCTTGTCATGGTCATGTTCCTTCCAGTTCCATTCAGTGTACATTTATCAGTCTCTATGTGGCATTCCTTCGAGGAATGAGAACAGTGATGAAGAAGACACTGGAGCTTCCTATGGCAACCACTTCTCCCAGATCTCCAGAACTGGGGTTCTCTGGAAATCTCAATGCATAGTGACAGGAGTGGATGTTTTGGAGAAACATATTGAGAGAGCAGAGCTCAGCAGAGAGCATTTTGAGCCTCATTCCCTTCCTTCAAAGTTCCCAGAACCACCTGGGACGTGTTTGGTTGCAGTTGGTTGGGCTTCCTTACCTTTGACTGTCCTCCTGCAGGGTCTTGTCCTGGGATAGTTTAGATTAGGTATTGCAAGCTCCGGTTCTTTAATGATGTGGGGGGGCTCTGGTCTTTCACAAAGGAAGAAGAGGCACTGGGGATAAGCCAGTCACCTCTGGGGACTGGCCTGGTTAGAAAGTGTGTTGAAGAATCCATGTGGCTGTTTCTTTAGGCAGCCATCTCTCCTTATAGGCCAGTTCTTAATTTTAAGCCTATCAAGCATTCTCTTTGCTTTCTTTTAATTAAGAGATATTTGTGTGAAAACTTCAAGTTGTATCTTGAACTGTATAGTTAGTTCTCAAGGATATTATCCCATCCTTTTTTCTTTCCTGATTGTTATCAATTATCCCCAAACTATTCATAATTACACCAAAAACATTATAATTATCCAAACACTATTATTAAAATAAAGGATTTTTCAAAAGGAAAACAATCAGTCTTACTACCCAGTTATTACTGAGTACTTTCATTTTTCTAGGTTGTCACTTAATTTTTGTCCTATCCATGCTTACCTTTTGTAGTTTTAACTGTAGTGGAATCATGTTTTATGTTCATGTGAAGCCCAAGAAGGAATATATATGCCAAGAAGGACTCCTCATGGTTAATTGGGCCCATATTCATAATCAGAGTCTAGCAGCCATAGCTGATAGAGGCCTCTCACACACACTGAATTTCAGGAAAAAGTGCTACCTGTACCGTGTTCCTGCCAGCTGAGCTGACTCTTATAAAAGAGTTCCTGAAATTTTCTTTCAACGGATGGCCTGAGACCTGTCCCATCCAATCAGAACTGTGCAACTGCTATATCCTCATTTGCATCTATACAACCTATTGGAGTGGCTCCATAACAACTAATCGAAACACATGATTATGACCAAACAGGCCCATGCTATTTGGACCAATCCAAATACTGTGCAATTTGGATTCCTCATTTGCATAAAAATGGACCAATCGGAAACCAAGGCAGGAACTTTCTCGATAAAAGGCAGCCTCCCCTTTGTGTCAGGGGAGCATACTTTTGGCTTCCTTTGGAGGTTGTTTCCCAGGTTTGTGAACTGTTCACTTGAATCAAGTTTTTGCACCTCAGGTTGAAGATGGATGTTGACATTCTTCTCTTCAAACTCTGAAATACCCTTTAGAGGTTATGGCAAGAACACATTGTCTCATGCCTCTGGACTTGCCTCCATTCTTCCCTTCCCCAACAATGGCCAAGGTAACTGAAATTAAGGGGGGGGGGTGGTGGGAGTGCAGCTTTTACTGGGGGGTGTGGGTGGAAATATTTCAGCAAACTCTTGGAAGAAACAGGCACAGGGTCTGCACTGATGTCCCCCTCCAAACCTCTTTCTTTCCTTCCCTTCCTTCCCAGCTCGCTCCCCCCGCCCCCCCCCCCCAAGGTGCTGCTTGATTACACATGGCTCTGCTTTCATAGTTTGTTCCCTCATGCTAAGGCTTAGGGAATGACTACATTGCGAACTACTAGCAGAGAGAGAAATCCACGCATTACATCCTACTTAGGAGTTTCCAAAGGCAGCTTTGAGACAGATTCCTGGGGATAAGTCAGAGCAGAAATACATCGGGTAATGTTTGTGCACACACAGAGCGAGCAAAGTCTGCCAGACTCCTTAACCGGGGAAGGTGGGGGGAGGGAGTGTCTTTATCACCTGGGGCTAGAGTAGCCTTGACTTCAGCCTGGGTGACTGGGAGCTGCTCCAGGGGGGAGCCGACCCTGGGCCTCCTTCAGGACACATGTTTCCTAACCTGGTTTTGGGTTGGCTGGTATCGTTTCTCAGAAGCCCATGGCCATGTTACTGAAAAGTGGGCTCTCTGGGGTGCTGCAGGAAGCTGGGCCTTGTCACCGAGGGACCTGTGTGGTGTAAGGCCTGAGGTTCAGGTCTGGTGTTAGGTGCTGCCTTGACATCTGGGGAAACTGGGAGGGACCCAAATGGCCTAAATGCATGTTCCCTTCCACATTCTGCTCCCACAGAGAAAGTTCCCCACCAAACACCCTCCTTATCAAGGGCACCAGGAGCACTTTCTGTTTACCCCTGAGGAGCCAGTCTCAGATCCCAACAAGCCAATCAGATCTTCCCCTGGGAACCAGGGGTCTTGCTACTGCAAAGCCTGCCTCCCACAGCCCCTGGCTGCTCACCCTGTTCCTGAGGGCACCCCCCTGTGACTCTGAATGGCTTGAGGTGTCCTCCCCTGGGCTTTGCACATGCAGGATGAGGAAACCGCTGTCCGTCTCACTGCTCTAGGGTGGGGTGTTGTGTGTTCAGCCATCCTCATAACCCCAGGGCAGGAGCACCCCCCCACTCCTGGCAGGGGGAGCAGGAGAGGTTTAAAGCAGCTTCAGAGACACTAAGGTGGGGAGAGGTTCAGAGCCCACCACCAGCTGTGTGACCTCTGACAGGCACCTGCTGGGCCTCATTTTCCTCACCTGCCCATTGGCAATAATAATTTCTGTCCTATTTTATGAAATGGTCAGTGTACAAGGTGATGGCATCACCACTGTCCTGACCAGGGGGCTGGGACTGGGAGGAGGAGGCCTGGAGAGCGCTGAGAAACGGCAGTCACAGTGTGCATAATGGTATTATCGTCATCATTATTGTTGCACAATTGGATTCCCTTCTCTGGAAGCACATTTGCTTTATTTTCCTTGTTTATCTTTTTCCAGGGAAAGCAGTGAGAGAGACATTTTGTTCGTAAGTTTCTCTGTCAGACCTCCCAGCTTCTCCATCAGGGAGGCGATGATCTGTAAACAAATGCTTCCATGCACAGGGGAGAGCCTCTCCCCCCGACCCCCCCAATTTAAGGCACCTTAGGGGGAACCCTTTTACAATGAGAATTATTGCCCTGTAATGTGTCTTTCCATGAATTTGGAGTTTTGCTTAGCAAGTTACTTTAAAATGGAGACTGTGTGTCCTGGAGCAGGAGCAGGGTGGATGAGACTCACAAATCCCGTGACCTGGTCCCAGCCACAGTAGCAGCGGGACAGGGCTTGCTTCTGTGAAGGATTCGGAGGCTAATGGGAGGCGATGCTGGGGAGATGGTACATGTGTTGGGAAGAACTTCATTCAGCCTCTGTCTCTTTCCAACTGTGTGATCTTGGGCAGGTGTCCTCAGCTTTCCTACCTGCAAAATGGAGACAGGAATTCCTGCCTTGGTTGTTGCTTGAAGAGGAAATGAGATGTCACATGTGCCATGCCTGAGTTCTGCAAGCACTGCATCTGTTTGGACTCTGAGCTCATTGTTATTCATGTGCTCCCTCCCCTGACACACAGCGCCCAGAGAAGGTTGGTTGACTCGGCCACTGTCCCGCTTTTCCAGGCTAATCTGGGGACATCTGCCTGTGCCTGTCATCCTTGAAGCTGGGGTCTGCAGCAGGGGGGCCTTGTTTCTGTGAAAGTCTAGCCTGCAGTGAGCGCAAAGCAGCCATGAAGGCCCCCACTTCCAGGAAGTCTTCTCTGATTACTCACACCCTTGCTCTGATGGCACCGTTGCTTTTCTTATTTATTTTATAATTTTAAAAAATGAAATTTATTGGAGGTGACATTGGTTAATGATGTCGTTTCTTTTTAATCTTCTCCCTCACTTCTCTCTTTTGCCTTCCAGTTCAATTCCCACTTTCTCTCTTGCTTGTCCTCATTTGCTGCTTCTTCCTTTGACACCGCTACCTTCTCTTAGGTTTCCCCTCCTTCCTCTCCTCTCCTCCCCTCTTCCTTCCTGTTTCTCTCCCGCCCCCTGCTTTATCTCCCTCCAAACCCACCCTGAACCTTTCAATCTGTGTCACAGAATTGGGGAGGTGAGCTCACAGCCTCTCCCTCCGCGGCCTCCCTGAGCACCGCGTGCAATTGCCTGTGGTCCTGGCCCATTTTGCCCTTTTGTGGTCAGGATTAGCACAAATGAGCACCAGGCCCCAGCTGGGGGCACTGGGGCACTGAGATCTGGAGTGGCATCTTCCAGCCCAGCCAGGCTACCCCCTGGAAATATGCTGCTGTCTTGCCCAAATGACAAAAATAAGAGAAATACAGGGATAGGGCCTGTGCAGGCGAGGCGGGCCCAGCGGTACCGAGTGAGGCCTCACACCAGCCTGTTCGCCAGCTACTGCGAGCTGGACTAATTAGAGGGCCTTGCAGTCCCCGTGGTAATTTGCTGAAATGGAAGAAGTTGATTTTCTCTCCTTTTTCTGTTCTCAGGAATTCCAGTTTTAGGCTCTGGCAGTCTCTAACCACCACTCCCTTCGGCCCTCTGGGGAAGTGTTTGCTATGGAAATATGCAATTAATATTGCAGTGATCATAATTGCTAATTATTAAAACAATGCTACCCCCTTTTCTTGGCCTAGTTTCATGTTTAAAACCATTTAAATAACAGGGAGGAAGAAAAAAAAGAGGAAAAAAGTTAAACACCAGTGCTGAACTTGTGCAGAAGCCAATGCGAAGGCCCTGGGCTGCCCAGGACGTGTCCTGTGTCTGGAAGGACAGTGCTTTCCGAGGCCCACCGCGCAGGTGCCCCTGGAGCATGTGCTAGATAAGAGTGAGGTGCAGGCTGCATTTTGGTCACAGAAATCCCCTTTTTGCAATGACACTGAGCTAGTTTCTCTTCATCTGATGGGTCTCCAATAGGGCCCCAGACCTCATAACTCCCAGTGCCCTGTGTCCCGCCCAACCTTTGCCCAGCTCGCCTCCTTAGAACTGGCACGAGATTTGTCTGGAAATAAGCAGTTGAGTGGTTTTGGTGCCTGGTTACTCCAAGGACAAAGTGGAGGAATTTATTTCACGCCTAAGTACAGCCATTTTTAATGGTTCTTTCAACAAGACTTTAGGACAGCAGTAACAAGTGCTGCTTGGTCAGTTCTAAGGCAGTTTGCATGATGTCATCCCACAGTCAAACCTTCACCTTCCCTCCCACTCCACTTGCCCTTGTCCCCTCTCTCTAAAACGCTTGAGCTGCAATCGTTGTTTTTGGAAGATCTCACAGACAAGCAAGTGCTTCCCTTACCCTTGATAGAAACATGACCTGTTGTACTGGGAAGGTCATTGCTTCGTCCACTCTCATAGCGCCTGGAGGTCCCACCATTTAGCAGCGAGGCTGGAGGGCACTGGGGAGACCTGTGGGGCTGGTAACACAGTCCTTCCACATCCCGCTTTCTAGTATTTGAGGCAACATGATGGTGTGAGAAGGGTCGGGGTTTTGGACATTGGGGTTCAAATCTGCCCTTGACCACATGTTATCTGTGTGGTGGGGACAGGGGACTTACCGTGCAGGAACCTGAATGGTGGCTGTGACTAGGGATGTGGTTTGGGAGGCAGGACAGAAGCTGGGACTGGGGCACTGTGGACTATGGCTAGGGCTCTAGTGGGACAAAAAAGGGAGGATGTGGTGGGAAGTGGGGGGCATAAACTCATCGTGCTGCTCTGGCTGGACTGAGAGTCCTGCCACTCTGGGGTCCCTCGGGGGCTGAGAACCCTTTATGGCCCCAGGAAATGCCCCAGTTTCACCTTGGGGTCAAGGACACTGCAGCTGGTAGGGTCAAGGTTGCTGGTGTTTTCCCATTGGAGCTGTGGGGCGGCTCAACAGCCAGGCTGGGAGAGGTTAGGAAACAGGGGCCATGGAGGTGCTACAGGAGCCCTGGCTGTGACTCAATGTGCTGATTTTCCCACCCTGCTGAGACATTAGCCACCATTCCTAGCATGGGGTGTGTTGGGGACTGTGATGGTGTTGGGGTAATGTATGATGTTTGGGTAATGTATGGTGTTGGGGTATTGCTATGGTGTTGGGGTACTGGTTTGGTGTTGGAAGACTGTATAGTGTTGGGGGACTGTATGGTTTTGGGGGACTGTATGGTGTTGAGCTGCAGCTATGGTGTTGGGAGACTGTATGGTTTTGGGGGACTGTATGGTGTTGAGCTGCAGCTATGGTGTTGGGAGACTGTGATGGTGATGGGGTAATGTATGATGTTTGGGTACTGTGTGGTGTTGGGGGACTGCTTTGTTGTTGGGGGACTGCTATGGTGTTGGGGGACTGTATGGTATTGGGGTATTGTATGGTGATGAGGTACTGTATGGTGATGGGGTACTGTATGGTGTTGGGGTAATGTGTGGTGTTGGGGTACTGCTATGGTGTTGGGGTATTGTATGGTGATGAGGTACTGTATGGTGATGGGGTACTGTATGGTGTTGGGGTATTGTATGGTGTTGGGGGACTGTATGGTATTGGGGGACTGTATGGTGTTGGGGTAATGTGTGGTATGGGGGTACTGCTTTGTTGTTGGGGTACTGTTACGGTGTTGGGGTATTGTATGGTGATGAGATACTGTATGGTGTTGGGGGACTGTATGGTGTTGGGGTAATGTGTGGTGTTGGGGTACTGCTATGGTGTTAGGGTATTGTATGGTGATGAGGTACTGTATGGTGATGGGGAACTGTATGCTGTTGGGGTATTGTATGGTGTTGGGGGACTGTATGGTGTTGGGGGACTGTATGGTGTTGGGGTATTGTATGGTGTTGGGGTACTGTATGGTGTTGGGGTACTGTATGGTGTTCTGCTACGATGTTGGGGAGGGCATGTGTGCAAGCCTAGGGAGCAGGGGCTGCACCATCCTGGGCACACAAGGTCTGACCTGGGCTGTGTGTTGTTGTGACCCTCAGGCCTCTGGATGATAGTGGAGGATAGAAAGTGTCTTTTCCACACAAAGCTGCACTTCAACAAGTAAATTACACCTGTGACTGTCTTCTCCTGAAACCAAGGGCCCCTTGCCTTCCCCACACAAAAGGAAATGAAATATGCAGAGCTCTGACACCATGTGAAAGGCTGAGGTGGAAACCAGAAGTAGGACTTTGAATGGGATCCACGGTCTCAGCTGGTTGGAGGTGTATCTATTATATGGCAAGCAATCAGAACTAGGCTTCTATTAACTGGCTGACTTTGTGCACAGCTACCAGTGAAATGGGCCACTTTCCCAGTGGCATCTGCCACTCCCTGCACAGCCTGGAATCAGTTACAGGTGTTTAAGGTCATAGGTCTTATATCTGTCTGTTGAATATATACGATTTTTTGCAAGGGTACTGGGGCCTTGGTTATAATGCTGACATCAGATGGTTTTATTCATCATTCATTCATTTATCCACTCATTCATCAGCTATGCATACTTACGGATACTGTGTGCAGATGAAAACAGATAATTATTGTCACCTGTGTGGCACTGACATAGGATTTTGAAACAGGAGGATTATTTCTGGAGAGTTCCCTAGAGGAGGTGGCACCTGAGCTAGACCTTGGAAGGTGGGTAGAGATGGAATGAGGCACCAGAGGTCAGACAACAGCGGAGCCAAACAGTGGACCCAGCTTAGGGGACAGAGAGGAGACAGTGATCTGGGTGAAGAGAAAGGTGGGGAGGGAGAGGAGTAGAGTGGGGAGGCCGTGGAGGGAAAGCAAATCATAAGATCCCACTACCTGTTCTCTTCTGCTTATTTTGCTGCCTCGCCCTGTTTGAGCATGGCCAAGCCATGGACTCTGGTTGTGGTGCCGTTGGGACAAGTGGTGGTGATGCCTGAGGGAGTGCACACAGCCCCAGCAGGCCTCTGAAGCAGGCCTCAGGACTCTCCCCACCAGTGCTTTTGCCGTCCTATTTGAAGGCAGCCCTTGGGCCGTGATTGGCAGGAAGCTCTGGCCTCCTGGGCCTCACCCCTGCAGAGCCAAAGCAGAGCTTGGGAGCTGCAGGAGTCTGATGTTAGCTCAGTCTGGGAAGAACATCTCCATGGCAGAGTGGGTGCGTCCAGGCAGGAGCTGGGAGTGCCTCTCACAGGTGGAGGTAGTTGTCACGTTGTCCTGACACTGAGACAAGGGGAAAAATGTGGGTTTTTCTTGACTTGCTTGTCTCTGTTCGGTAGAAGAATGATCAGCAAAGGGAGGAAAGGTCCCGCAGGGCCTGGGGGCAGGGGTGGCCTGTGCAGCTACACAGGTTGTCCACTGTACGACTCCAGGGACGCCCTCCATGTGGAACGGTCCCAGCACCCTGGCCTGGCAGCCCTCCAAGGAGAGGAGGCTCAGTGGGTCCAGGAGGAAGTGCCTCTCCTAGGGCACACAACTCTGAGGGGCAGCCTCTCCAGGTGCCTAGACACAATCCAGCCCTTGTTGGCATTTGGCATTGGGTGGAGCATGGCCAGCTTGTCTCCATGTTTTTCTGGAGAAAACCTGTGGCTTTGACCTGGGATGACCTTTTGAAAGGGGGTCCTTCTTTCACCACGGGGGGTGGGGGGGGGCAGCCAGGTGAGACACTGGCCCAGCCAGCGGGAGAGGCCGGAATGGGGTTTGGGGAGAACAGCAGATGGCCCAGCAAACTAGACAGTTAATCCAACCAAATTACGGCAACAGATGTTTGAAGATGTTTGCATTCAAATTCAAACTGTTAGGTCTCTTGGAAGAGCCAACCAGAATGGGGAAGTTCAGTCTCCTTCTTAATTAAAACAAAACTAAACTAAACAATCATTTTTAAAAATCTAGCCCTGGTGGCAAGATGTCAGGGATCATCCACCAGCAGTGGTGGAGACTGACCGCCTGTTGGGGGGCTGGTCCAGCCCTGGGAACAGGGACTGTAGGAGTGGAACTGTGAGGATGGTCAGCTGCCCAGCAGGTGGGGAAGGATCAGGGGACGGTAATGATGTGCAGCTGGGAATGCCCACCAGCGATGGCCAGGCCTGCATGCAGTGTGTGTGTGTGTGTGTGTGTGTGTGTGTGTGTGTGTGTGTGGTGTGTGTGTGTGTGTGTGTGTGTGTGTGTGTGTGTGTGTAAGGGCTCAGCATCTCAAAGAGGGAGCATTATTGATGCTCTTGCCTCAGGGAGGGAGAACTGATAATGGATGGCGGAAGGGGGATGAGCTTTGTCATCAAACAAGGGGACTGAAAGATGGTCCGCTGGAATGTTATCAGTCATGCCTTGATCAAGATGTAAGACTCTCAAGGTCTTCCGTCTTCTCTCTCCTCTTCCTCCTGCTGCCCCTCACCCTCCCAGCTCAGCTCTCCTTCCTCCCTCTCTCTCGATACCACCACCTCCTCCTCTTTCTCTGTGTCTCCTCTTGTCTTCCCTTTTCCTCCCTTTTATTCTATCAGTTCCTTTGTCCTCCTTTTCCCTTTTTTCCCTCCTTCCTTCCCTCCCTCCCTCTCTTCTTTCTGTCTTATATTTTGTCTAACTCATGGGGCCTCTCTTTGTCATTCCTCTGACCCCATGTGTTGTGTGGGTAAGAGTTTTATTTTAAACCAAACGACTTAGGCAATGCTTTTATTCCTAGTCCTCACTTCCCCTGGTCTTGTCTCTCCCCCACCCCACAGATGTCACTGAAAGTATCTTGGAAATGATGGAGTGGGTTTAAGGAATTCAAACTAAACTTTTGTATTCTTAGCAAATTCTCAGCCTCTCTGGACTCTGTGGGTCATGCCAATGTGGATGCCTGTACAGCCCATGCTGACCTTGGACTGGCTCCCAGTTGGGTGGGTCACTGCCTTTGGATCCTCTGCCCTTTACTGCCCCACATAACAAAGAGCCAGGAGCTGCTACTCTTCCCTTTCCTCCATACTGGTGCTTCTATGAGCAAAACTGGGACACTGGCATGTTGATCTAGAGCCCCCTCTCCTCCATCTCACCTTTCTCTGCTTACTGTCCCTACACCCAGTGCCTCCTTTGGCCAGCAAGCTTCAGGTGACCTCAGGCTCTTTTATCTAATGCTTTCACCTTGATGCTCTGAGAAATAGTGTGTGCTAACAGTGCAGTGTCAGGATGAAGCTGCAATGGTGGAATTCCAGGTGTCATGGAACAGGTGTGAAAGACATTATTGGGGACACGAGGCCCCCTTGGTGCCTTTGAAACCACAAAGTGTAGGAGACTCAGTCTACATGCAGGGCTGATCTTTCTTTGTTTGCAAATTGGACATAGAATAACATCTTTTGGTTTTAAGATAAAGAACCAATCCTAGCCTAATTCTCAAGAGGTGCATATAGGGATGACTTGCCAGGGACTGTGCCAGCTGCTGGATCTCCTCCAGCAGCTTTTGCTTGCAGACCCTTCAAAGAGCAGCATGTTACTGGGTCTCACACCCCACTACTGGACACATTTATCAAGTGCTTACTATGCAGGCATTGTGCTAAGTGACTTACATACATGAGCTCGTGTAATGCTCGTGTATCTCGGATATGAGTGTTGTTAATCTTATTTATCGATAAGGAAACTGAGGTCTGATATGGTTAAGCGATTTGCCCAGATCCATCTACCTTGTTAAATGGCAGAGCTGAGAGTTCACCCCAGCTCAGATTAACTCACAAGGCACACCCCTGACATCTCATCCTGGCTTATGGGGGGATCCTGCCTTCATGAATAGGAGTGCCTCTACTAAAGAGAACTGAGCTCAGCTGTGGGGACTAGTGGGTTACTGCAACACTGTCTGTTAAGGAGTGCTGGAGCTGGCTCTTAAGGAAGGCATCTCTTCCCAACTCTGTGATTAGTCCACCGGAAAGGTGAAATCAGCCACAGTGGGAGTATTTACACCATGGAATTGGCAAACACTATTCCTTCCAAAGAGCCAGTTAAATGTTACCAGCCCACTGCTGATTCCAACTCACCCCTGGGTAAGGTTGGGCACCTGCATGGACATGGGCCTAGCCTTTGCAAGGTGAAGAGCAGGAGAGAAAGAATGGTCTGTCATTTTAGGATATTCATTCCCTCGCAGAGGGCAGCAGGGCCCTGGTGTGGGGGTGGAGTTAGGGAGGTGGTAGGGGAGGGCCAGGGGGAACTGGCTTCCAGAAAGACCAGGTGCATTAGCATTCCCCATGGAGCCACAAGGCTTGCTAATGCCTGTACCTAATGCCTGACAGAGCAGCCACCCAGGCCCAATCGCCCCGGCTTACGTGGTGAGATGAGATGGAGCCAGGGATACTGTTGATTACAAAATCAATGAGGACAGAGGGAGAGGTGGGTCAGATTTAGCCAGGGGGACCCAAGGGAGGGCCCTGACTGGCCCCTTGCCCATTGCTTTTCCTAATTCTCTGCATCCGTCTTTCCAGTCCTCTCTGGTTAGCAGGCAGGTGCTGAGGTTGTATGGGTACCTTCTCTGCACTGTGCCCTGTGTGGTAGAAATAGCCCAGGACCAATCCTTCAAAGCGCCCACTTGCAAGAATTGTTGAGAGCAAGAATAGGATGGTGTCTCACCAGGTGCATGCTGTGTAGTCAGCAGGGAGGGTCACTGAGGGCCGGAGTCAGGCACCTGCCAGACTCTCCCCAGCTGTCTCTTCCCCTGAAATGCCCCAAATGTGCTGGTAAACCAGCTCTCTGGGAGGAAAAGCCCTGGTGCAGCTGTGTACCTCCTCCAAATTCCTAAAGCATCCTCCTCACCCCCGCATCCTTCTCTGAAAAATTGCTCAACACCCACCTGCGCTTCCCACCTGTGATGGAAGGTTCTTGGCTTTAGCCTTGTATCCCTGCATCCTACCACAGCCATCTTGGTTGACTAAATGAGTAAATGGTGCAGATGACTGCCCAAAGATGCTGAGTGAGGAGCAGAGGGTGATATTGCTGAGGAGAGGTGTACCTGGTAGACAGCTATGTAAGGGGCTGGGCCCTCAAGCCAAGACCAGACATTTTCCCTGAGGAGTCAAGAATGTGGCATCTCCTACAGGCCAGCATCAGTACACACTCAGGTCAGATAGCTCAAGGGGGAGTCCCTCTCCTGGAAGCTGCTAGTGCTGGTCATGAGGTAGAGGTGGAGACCACATAGGAGGAGATGGCTGGGCTGTGGGGGTGGTAGAGGGTATGCTTTGAGATGGGGGATGTGGCAGGTCCACAGCTGAGTGGGAGGCCTAAAGTCAGGGTGGAAATGACACCCCCTGGTCTATGAGAAGTAGCTCTGGCTTAAGGGTGCCTACTGTAGATTGATGAATGGGTGGATGAATGGATGGATGGATGGATGGATGGATGGATGGATGGGTGGATGGATGGATGGGTGGATGATGGGTAGTTGGGAGGGTAGGTGGGTGAATGAATGGATGGATGGATGGATGGATGGATGGATGGATGGATGGATGGGTAGGTAAATGGATGTTCTCAGAAAATACCTGGAAGCATGTTGGCGACATTGGGTATAGATGTAAAGTCTTGAGTTCTCTCTCTCTCAGGGAAAGTTGTGCCTTCATTCCTTTTACAGATTTCAAGTCTTTACCATTTTCTCAGTGGCTGCCTCTCTAAACAAGCCAGACATGTAAGCATCATTATCCCTTTTTTAGAAAGAGAAAATTGAGTTGTAGGAGATGGGAGATTAGCTCAAGGTCATAAGAGTCAGTGGGTGATGGGAATGAGTTTCAGACAGCTACTGCACTAGGCCACAGGCCTCTGGTGGTTGGAAAGCTGGGACCATGGAAGGGATTTTAAACAGCCCCAGGGCAGGAGTATGTAGGAGGTTCCCAGGGCTCTTGTAATCATATCTAGAGGACTCTGTCTGTTGTGTGAGGCTTTCAAACTTGGGCCCAGCAGCCAGCATGCTCAGAGAACCTCCTTCATAGAAGTGCCCCTCCTCTTGTAATTGGTCAATCACCATCCTATTTTTGGAAGTCCTCCCAGACAAAGGGCTGAGGAATCCACTTCTTGGCCCTTTTCTGGCACCTTGGTCATGTGGCCATAGGGTTTTATGGTCAGATGAGACGCAAAGCACCCTTGGTGCAGCACACCTTTTACTGGCTTCAAATTGCCTCTTGTTATCAGAGGTAGGGGAATCATAAAATGCTGGCCTTATTAGTTTCCCTGCAGTGGAAGCTGCTCAGAGAGAAGTGTGGGTGTCAGTTGGTAAAAGGAGGTAGTAAGCCCTTCCCCCACCCCGGCCCAGAATACCAAAAATCTCAATGAAGCCTTCTGAGTATAGGGTTGGAGATAGCTGGGTCTTTCTCATCTTACCAGCTCAGTTGCTTAGTGAGGACAGGAGGCAAGTAATCTACTGAAAATGCTCATCTATGAGACTTCCCACTGACAACTCTAAAATGTGTTGCCCCCTGATTATGTGCTGTATTTGTGTGTATGTATGTCTGTGTGTGTGCACGCACGCGCACGCATGTGCTCGTGTATGTGTGTTTTAATGGACTTTCTCCATCCATTAAAATGAAAGTTCCAGGAAGGCAAACACTATCTGTTTTGGGCACTGCTGTGTCCCCAACACCTGGAGCGAAGCCTGACTTAGTCTATATCTGTAGACTAAGTGACAATGAATGAAGAAAGGAACTGACCCCTGCCTTCTACCTCAAGTTCAGCTCTCACCACTTCCTAGAAGGCCAAGCTCCAGCCAGTGGACTTCCAACCACCGATGGTGTTTTCCCCCTTCTGGTCTTGCTCCTGGACTGCGTCCTCTGCCTGGAAAACCTTCTACCACTCTCCCTACACTCACCCCTGTGCCTGGGGAATTACAGTCCATCCTTCAAGAATCAGCTCAGGTGTCCTTCCTCCAGAAATCCCCATCAAGACCCCCTGTCTCAGTGGATTCCCTCCCCAAACTTCCCCTGGCCATGCAGTCCCCTCATGGAACCTCGTGTTGTCATCACCCACGCAGACTGTGCATTCCTTAAGGAAGGCCTTTTGTCTTCTTAGCCTTTGTAAGATAGTAGGTGCTCAAGGCTTATCAAATGAAACTAGATACAATAAATGCCTGGAGATGGGACCACCTACCAGGAAATTTATAATCTAAGAGGGGCCAGAGCAACCTCAGAAACCCTGGGAGCAAATCTTAGATGGATAGCAGATGTACTAGTGTTCATGAATACATAGTAAGGACAGAGGCAGAGCAGACATAAGAAGTGCCCAGGAAGGACTGAATGGATGCATGGATGAATAGACGGATGGGTGGATGAGTGGTGATGGCTGAGTGCAGCTCACTAGGGACTGTTCCCTGCAGGAGGTAGTTTTGGTCAGGTTTTAAGGGACAAACTGCACAAAGCTTACAAGAGGGAAAAATCATGCATTCCAGGCAACTCACCATTTTCCTCTAGAGGAATATTGTTGACTTCAAGTTAGCTTTTTGATTGCTTTCTGTCTTTGGTCGGTGCCCCAGTTTCCCCAGCGAGGTTGTTGTAAAGTGAAAGTGAGGAGCATAGCCAGGGGTCTGAAAGGGCCATGAGCTGTATGTGTAGGGGTCTTAGAGGTTGCCCTTCGGGCACAGTGATGACCCATGGAGGACCTGGTGGCCAAACTGACATGGCTCACTAATGTTCAGAGGCTGCTGTATTTGGGCCAGGAATCTTTCCAGAGCACCTCCTGCTCTCCCTGCCCCCCTCCTCTCCTCCTGTCCAGGTCCTCTGAGAGCCACACACCAGCCAGGCTGCTACTCTGGGTGGCAATGAGTGGGATACAGAAGGTGGAGACAGCTCCCTCTAGCCATGGCCTAGACCTTGGTGGTTCCTACCCCTTAGTGCCCCATGAAGCTCTAAAAGGAATTTAAGAGCATCTTTGACAATTGAGCCCTCCATCTAGGGGAATTCAAAGCTCCTTCCTTCCAGGCCATTCCTTGGACCCCTCAAGGGCCAAATCAGAAACTGAACACATGCATTGCTGCTGGGGTGTGTAGCTTATTAGCTACAGAAAACTGCTCTATCTCCTGTTCAAATGGCAGAACTTTATAGTTAACCCTCCAGGCTGCAAAGGCTTCTTCCTCCTTCCAGAGCTTGACCCCTGGGGATCTGGGAAGGAACCAAGAATAGGTATACCCCTTGAACCCATGTGCAATATTGTCTGTCTGTGGGCTTCTATGCACCTGTGCAATAGTCCAGAGCTTTGCCCTATACTCAAAGGGTTTCAGTGGCCAAAGCAACAGCAGAGAGTTTGATGGTCACCATCTCAAGTCCAACAGAGTGCCTTCCATGAGGCAGGTTCTACATCTCACCAGGACTCACAGGTCAGTGGAAGAGATGCCTCTGAGATGTGACCAATGGTTCAGAGCTCATGCGAAGGCCCTGTGGCCTGGGGAGAGGGGAAGGTGTGGTCAGGGGTGGGCATATAAAGAATGGACAGGAAGTCAGCTGTTTGGAGGCCATTACTCCACCAGGTAAGGCGTGAGCCAAAGTGAGGAGGAGAGAATGTGTAAGCCATGAGGTTATGGAGAATGCATTGGCTAGTCCAAGGCCTAGCAAAATCTGTTTCAACTGCTGGTCTATGAGGGGCTCCATGAGTCTTTGTTTAAGCTTTTTCTGAAACCTCTGTTCCCCAGTTATAATGAGACCCCACCAGACACACTGATTAAACCAGGCTACGGGAGATGCAGAGAACATACCCAGGTCATTCATTGTCTTCACTTGTTTAACTGACTCCACAAGTTCCCCCGTGACCTTCTTTCCCTCCTTTAGCCCCATTCCTTGCTATTCTAGAGCATTAAAAGGATTTCAGAATGCTGAATGATTATTGATATATTAATGAGTCTGCCCAATGGCCATTAGCCTGCAGACTACTTGGGTATTTTTAAACTACTAAAATAAAATCTTGCAACATCCATTATGCCCTGGATGGTACGTTGCTGCTGAGGCCCCAACATGCATAAACGCAACTGAGCTTGCATTATCAAACATTTAAGCCCTTAAAAATTGCCCAACCTCTAAAATCTCCTCTTAGGACCCCACTCTGGCACTGGCCGGGCAGACACTAATCTCCCCATTAAGACCTTTCCACCTAGTCCCTGCTTGGGGCCTGGGGTCTGCTTTAGAAAGAGCAACAGCTTTCAAGCGCATTAAAGGATCAGGCTAAGCAAAGATGATCTTCTTCTCTCTCTTCACGGGGAGGTGAGCTGAGCAGGCAAACCAGCCAATCACTTGGGAGGACAGGGCACTATTGAAAATAATTCTGAGTGTGCCTGTGTTTGTTTGGAGTGGCATGGGGGGGTGGGGAGTATTACAGAGCTGGTGTTCTGATGCCCAGGTAGTTAGTTGCTTCTGTGGCCTACAGAGAGACTGGGCGGTCTTTATGGGTAGCAGACAGGGTTAGGCCATGGCAGGAGGTGAGGCTTCAGCTCAGTGAAACCAATGGCCTCTTCCTTTTTGTCATTGTGCTGTCACCTAGTAGGGGGAGCTATTCCTGAGATCCCACCTGAGCCCATAGAATAGCAACCCCTCCATTTGTTAATTTTGGAGGGTAGCTTCTACAGATGTGAGAGCTTTCTCATCGTTGCTGCCGACCTGTTGGAAATAATTCTTTCCACTGGCACCTGACTCTGCCTGCTTCTTTCTGCAGGTTCCAGAGATCTGGGTCCACACACACTGTGCTGCCTGCCAGTCCTCTGACCCTCCATCTTCCTTTCCCTTCTTCTCCCCACCTGCCCAGTCTTGATGTTGTTCAAGTCCTGGCATAAAACTCTTGGTGCATCTCTCCTTCTTGTTGCTGTAGAGAAAGGCTGGCTCCTTCAGTTGCTGGTCTGAAATGCAGCCCTGGCTGTTCTTTCTCTTCTGTGACACTGGGCCATTTGTAGGGAGAGTGTAGGAGCAGAGAGGAAAGAAAGTCCAGGCAGCATGTTGGCCTCTTCTGTAGACAAGCCTGCATTTGGATAATCTGAAATGTGGGCACATTGCAAGGCAGTAATCTGCCGGCTGGAAGTGGGGACTTGGCAGGCTGACTTCTCTCTTCCTGTAGATCTGTCCTCCCACTGTTACTGTGCTCATTGCTGCTCTGGATAGAGGGAGGCCTGATGCTCCGGTGTGGCTTACCCCATGGCTGTTATCTCAGTAAAGCCCCTCTGGTCTGCTCCTATGTAGGCTAGGGGTGTCTGGGCAGGGAGCGGATGGGATTCAGAGGAGGCAAATCTGTGCTTGGTGGTCCATAGCTCCATGTGACCTTGGGTGTAGTTTCTAGGGGTGCACACTCCCTGTCCCAGCTTCCTGCCAAGTTCCCCTTTGTCATTTTTCATTGCTCAGGCCTCGTGCTGGAGTTAAGCCGGGTCTTACACTACCCACCACCTAGCAGTGTGACATCTGTGAATGGATTTCTAATTACACATATAAATCAGCATGATTGGAAATTCTTGAAATTTTATTGGGAAGGAAATTTATAGTGATTAAAACCAATTAATTTGGGCCTCCTATTAATCCAGGCAGCGGGGTTGGGGCTGTCATGCTGCTGCGCCTCCTGAAAGCCATTGGGTGGGGATGAGCTCGATCTGGGGCCACTGGGGGCGCGTGCTCATTTTTCAGGTTACAAATGCTCGTTCCATGTTTTAAATTACACCCCTGCCCCCGGCCATGTGTCTTGTTTTGTGTCTAAAAATAGAGTTCTGGGCTTTCACTAAAGATTCAGAAATACTAAAAGGAATCTTTTTAATCAAAATAAAGAACCCTTTTTAATTACTCAGCCTCCCTCACAGTTGGAGGTAATAATTGTCGTGTGCTCTTAAGTAGGGCTGTTATTAGATTTCCCTGGGGCTCCTCTATTTTCTAGAAGTTAGCAATGCTGGCTGTTGAATGCTGGAGAAGAAGTCAACTCTCATCTCTTTAAGTCTTTAATGTCAAGATCAGGTCAGGGAGCTCACCTGGTCACATGGAAACAGGCGGGAGAGGAGTGAGCTATGGTAGATACCAGGGCTGCCGTGGGAAGAGATGCGTGGTGGTTCCACACTGCAGGCCAGATCCAGATCAAAGTCCTTTACTCTTATGGAGAAATGAAGATCAAA
This sequence comes from Corynorhinus townsendii, assembly GCA_026230045.1. Taxonomy (NCBI): domain Eukaryota; kingdom Metazoa; phylum Chordata; class Mammalia; order Chiroptera; family Vespertilionidae; genus Corynorhinus; species Corynorhinus townsendii. The sequence continues at coordinate 11,471,377 of JAPDVU010000007.1, forward strand.
GCAGAAGAAAACTCTTTAGAGGTCATTCTAATCCAATGCTTTGCTTCTACAGATGAGAAAACTGGGCCCAGAGTGAGTAAACAACTTGTCAAAGGTTCCATAATAAATTAGTTGTAGAACCCAGTACTTCTAACTTCTAGGCCAGAGCTTGTCTATTCTCTCTCTTTCTCCCTGTGTGCCTAAGACCCCCTGATCCAGGACCTCCTCAAGACTCACCTGCCCAGGTGGGCCTTTGGCTTGGACAGTCCTGTTCTAGTAAGATCCCTTTAGTCTCTCATTCCACATCTTGACCCTTCAAGGTCTTACTCACTACAAGATGAATGTGTGCCAGTGGATCCCACTATCTGTCTGTATTCTGATGGCACCTCCAATGGTTTAACAGAAACCTCAGAAAGTTCTCTAAGGGTGGTAACTTCAGGCCTGGGGGAAGCAGACATTTGGGAGAAAGTCAGGTACTTTAGTTCTTCTTAAATCCTGCTGGGAGGGATGTGTGTGTGTGTGTGTGTGTGTGTGTGCTGTACACAGGCTATTTAAAGCCATGCCCCTAACTAGAGTGGAAGGGAGAGGGAGAGAGAGATAGAAACATCAATGATGAGAGAGAATAATTGATCCTCTGCTTCCTGCACACCACCTACTGAGAATGGAGTCCACAACCCAGGCATGTGCCCCAACTGGGAATGGAATCATGACCTCCTGGTTCATAGGTCAATGCTCAACCACTGAGCCCCAACGTCGGGGCCAAACTGCTTTTATTGAACCAAATTCAACAAAACATTTCATACACTCCTGTGAGTGAGGTCCTGAAGCTGGATAAGGCCCCAGAGAACTGGCAGAGACCCATCCCTCAATCCCAGATCCCTGGCATCCAAGTCTCTTTAAACCAGACTGGTAATTGCTGGTAATTGTTAAGGCAGTGCATTTAACAAACAAACACAGGTTCCAATTCACATGCAAGTAAATATTTTCCCCAAGCGATTAGCACCCAGACAGCTAATAATTACCCCATGTGACACTTTTTAAAGCTGACTATGCATATTTATGGAAAATGATTATTATCATTTTATATTAGGAGCTCATTAATCCCCAAGAGCACATGTGAGACCATTCCAAAGTCAGTGTAACATTTGTGCTCAGTAAATAGCCATCTGCTTAGAAAGCTGGTGTGGCTAGTGCTTGAGCATCCCACAGGTAGGTAAGCCCTCTGAGTGAGGAAATACACACTCTAGTTAGGGACATCTTGTCTGATCTCCTGGTAGCATCTGGTCCTGCTGACCTAACCTTTTCTGGCAACTCTCCCTTCCCTTGACTTCCATGACTTCCTTTCTTTTGGTTTCCTATTGCTCAGGCTTCTCCTCCACATTGGCCCCTCTTCCTCTGCTCACTCCTTCAATGTTGGTCTTCACCATGGTTCTGAGTCAGCCCTTCTTTTGTCCTCCACATTCTCTACCTGGAAGATCCCATGCACATCTGTGCCTTCAGTTGCCTTTTATGTCCTGGTGACCCCCAAATCTCTATCTTCAGCTCATGTCACTCTCCTGAGCATTTATACAACCAATTTCTATATCTTTTCACAAACATATTCCTTGAGCCTCTTAAATTCCTCATTATCCAAAGAGAACTCATCTCTCCTCCCCTCAACCGGCACTGCTCCTGTAAGCATACACATCTATATCTGCACTCTGTTCATTTACCTCTAAGTATCACTTCTCTCCATCCTGCTGCCCCCATCCTCCACTGGCAGCCATCATTTCTCATTTGCTTCATTGTCCTTCCTGCTGGCAGTGTTGCCCTATCCATCCATTTTCCACATTACCACACCAGTGCAGGGTTGTTTCATGGGTTGTCTTTAATTATGAATCCAATAACAAAGTCACTCATTGCCAAAAATCTTTCTGTAATGGATTTCTGTATTGTTGGGTTTTTTTTTTTTTGTTTTTTTTTTTTTTTTGCCACTCAGTATCCACCCATTTATCATTCTAATGGTAAAAAAAAACACCTCTGATTTTCCTTTAGGGGGCATACCCCCACCTCCATCTCAGCCCACATCTGGGGGGAGGGAAGTCAGTGAATGCAATATAAATGATCATCTCCTTTCACTGCCCTGGCCAGTGGTTGTCCAGGAAGGGGTCCCTTAAGTCAAGGCAGGTCCCAGGGCTTTAGCTTGAATCACCTGTAAGAGGATTTGCTTGTTCTGAATCTGGGAGGACATGAAGCTGGAGCAGCTGTGGCCTCCATGTGGAGCCCAAGGCAGAAGCCAACTCCTGGAGGAGAGCAGAGCTGAGCTGAGAGGTGGCAAAGCCAGGTCCTCATGGCTTGTCTGAGCCCCTGATTCTGGTTCTTCATAATGCTAGCTCAACCTCTTGTTTCAATTGCAGGTGCTAATCTCTTTTTTGCTTAAGCCAGTGGGGTTGGGACTTCTCACAGTTGCTATTGATACATCCATTGCCTTTGGGATGAAATTCAGATTCCTTAGCAAGGCTCACAAGGCCCTCTGCTACCTGGCTTCAATTTCTTCCCAGCCTCATCTCTCATCCCTGTCTGCCTTGCACTTGATGTTCTGGCAAGATGGAGCTTCCCTGAACACACTTTAACATTTTCTTGTAATTGCTTTTAATTGTCCATCTCCTCTGGGAGACTATAATGCTATGGGGATAGGGCTGCATTTATTTTATTCACGGTTATAGCTCCAGCTCCTAACAGGATGCTTGGATTGTGGTTGGTGCTTAACAACTATTTGTCAAATCTATTGGTGGATATGGGTTTGTCTTTGCATAAGATATCATTAGGTAGATTCATTTGTTCTGGACTAAATCTCATGTTATTCATTTCTGGTTAAGAATGCAGGTCCTGAGATCAGATCTACTCAAGTTGATGTCCTGCCTTAGCCATTTGCTACCTGTGTGTCCTGGGCAAGTCATGGAGGCCTGTAATGTAACCAAATGGGGAAGTTAGGCAGGTAGCTGGATACATGAGATTGTAATTCCAGCTTGTTCCTGGGAGCATGTCCATGCAGCATCTACCTACTCTGCCACCATTTTTAATCTTCTGGATACATGAGATTGGATGGAGTTCAGGGGAGAAGTTAGAATGGAAAAACAAATGAATGCATCAGTAAATGAGTAGAATGGAAACCATGGGACTATATAGTTTTACCTCTGGAGAATAATCTATATATATAAAAAGCCTGCGACTGGAACGCTGTAACGACCAGAATGACTGGTCACAATGATGCCCACTGTGGCCAGCAAACCAGCCTGATCGGGGTGTGGGGCTGGCCAGCCAACCTCCCATGGCCCCTTCCCCCAGCCAGCCCCACCCCTAATTGCCCCCCTACCCCAATAGGGGGCAGGGCTGGCCAGCCAACCTCCTGCAGCCTCTCCCCCGGTCGACCCCATCCCCAATGGGCCCCCACCACCGCAATCGGCCCACAGCCTCTCCCCACACCTGGCCTCACCCCAGATCAGCCCCCCCACATCGGCCTCCCTCCATGATCATGGGCAGGGTTGGCTGGCCAACCACCTATGGCCCCTCCCCTAGCTGCTGACCCCCAATCGGGCCCTCCTACCCCACTTGGGGGTGGGGCTGGCCAGCCCACTACCCACAGCCCCGCCTCACAGCCGGCCCCTCCCCCAATCCAGCTGGGCCCTGATCAGCCCCAATGGGGGCGGGCTGGCTGGCCAACCTCCTGCCATCTCCTCCTCCCCACTGGCACAGCCCCTGATTGGGGCTGGGCTGGCCAGACCTTACTGGTGCATGAATTCATGCACTGGGCCTCTAGTAGAGGGAGAAAAGAATGAGGTCCAGGTCTGAGCCCTGGGCTACACCAACACTTAACCACAAGGTTGAGGGGAGGGGAGGGAGTGAGCAGGAGTGGCTAGCAAGGAGGAGGAGACCCTGGACAGGGGTTACTATAGAAGCCAGAGACCACAGTGCTTCTAGGAGGGAGATTAAGACAGAAAAAGAATGCTTGTGTATTGCAACATCAAAGCTTTGGTGACAAGTTCTGTTTTGGTGACATGGAGCTAGTGCCCTAGTGGAGTGGATTGTGCTGAGTGTAAGGTGAGTTATGGCAGGTCATTTTGTCCATGAGTTTGCTGGGAGAGGGAAATGATAACTCAGGGCTATAGCTGGAGGGGCTGAATGACAGGAGAGCATTTGTGGTTGACTCACACTAAGGCTAAAATCTAGTAGCCACTATTATCACCTGATTGCAGGTCTACTGCCAGTCCTCAGAAACACATCTGCAATGGGGTTTGCCTTTCAGGGATCTCTGAAGGACTGAACCCCCAAAGTTTAAGGTGAACTGAAAAGACTTTCTTTGGAGGGATGGACCTGCCCAGCTTCCTATGGGCGGGCTGCCTCGGGAGGTCTGGGGGCTCCTGGAACTTCTTTTAGCACCCAGTTCTTCCAGCCCTCTTGCTCAGACTCTCAATTGACAGTAGAATTTGCTGGTGCAACTGTGTGTTGTGCTGCAGAAAACCAGCCTGTGCATGCATGTGTGTGTGTGTGTATGTGTGTGTGTGTGATCTTTTTTAAAGAGCGAAGTAAATCTTGCACAAATCTGATAATCATCTCAAAAACTCTGGGCTTGCCATTTACATTCCTCAACTTAGTATCCCTTCTACATCCAGGACAAAAATAATGGCTTGTGAGGACTTAACTAAGGCTTAGGGATGGAAAACTTAAAACTGGTCGGATTCTGCCCAAATCCTATCAGATTTTCTTGCTTCTCATAAACCTTTAATCAGCATCAACTCTGTGTCTGTATGTGTGTGTTCTCTCTCTCTCACACACACACACGTTCTTCTGTCCTCTCGATCAGTGTAACAACATACCAATGGAGTAAAAGACACACACACCGACAACTGAAAGTGTGTCAGAAATGGGCTCCAATATTGGCCACCATTATATCTGATGGCCAACTCACTCCCTCTGGGCTAGGGATGGATCAGAGGGTCACTGGGCTAGTTGAGTCGCATGAATCTCGCTGTTCATTGCCATTCAAGGCAGCATGAGTCCATGGATAAGCAGAAGTCTTTTGGACCCAAATATTCATCACTAAAAATCTTCCTCCTCCCCACCACCCCACCCTCTACATCTAAAGCAAGGACATTCTGAGTATTTTCAGTGAAGGAACTCCTTAATTATCTTATAGGCAAAGTCTCTTTATTCCAGGAAATACCCATAACCAACCAACCAAGGTATCTGCAATATTGGATAGTGTTTTGCCAGTAAAATTTCACTAAACAGAATTTTCAAATAACCAGATTTGCAGTTAGTCCTTATCTCTGTAACGTATCATTTTTGGGGAGAAATAGATAAATCCAGCCACAAACTAGAAAATAATGAGATACTTACCACAAATATAACTAAAAAAACCCAGTGAGTTCCCAGGCTTGTCAGGAATGCACACCTGCTCATGCTCATCTCCTCCAGCCTGGACAATGAGCACTAAACCCTGCATTAGTCGGGGTTCTCCAGAGAAGCAGAAGCAATAGGATACACACAGACTCTCTCTCTCTCTCTCTCTCTCTCTCTCTCTCTCTCTCTCTCTCTCTCTCTCTCACACATACACACACACACACACACACACACGCACACACACACACTACAGAGAGATTTTAAGGAATTGGCTCATGGGATTTGGGCTAGCAAGGCTGAAACATGCAAGGGGGGGTCTGCAGGAATCTATCGATGTTGCAGTCTTGAGTCTGAAGGTAGTTTGGAGGCAGAATTCCTTCCTTCTCAGGGAACTCAAGCTTTTTGTAAAGTCCTTCAACTGATTGGATGTGATCTGCCCACATTATGGAGGACAATAGGCTTCACTCAAAGTCTATCGATTGCAGGTATTCATCACATTTTTAATGCACCTTCATAGTAAGGTGCGTTAGACTGCTGTTTGACCCAACTACTGGGCACCGTAGACTAGCCAAGCTGACACACAAAATGAGCCATCGCAGGCTTCATACTTCCTAGACAGGAGAGGGATGTAGTGTTAGTCAACTTTTTGTCATTGCCAAAGCCAAAAAGTGGACATTAACACTTCAGAAATATTTCAACACCAAAGGTTAAAATTAAAAGAGGTTTTAGGTCAATAAGATGAACAAATTAACAACCCTTTCCCACCTCCTCCTCTCCCCTTCTCAGTTCCACACAATTCTACAGACAGCCATTTGAGACACACAGAACAGATAAAGTTTGTGATTGCCAATAACAAATACAAATCAATGATCTAATTTGGAAACTTGTTTTCTGGAGGGGAACTCAGAAAATAGAGGTAGATAATAAACCAGAATGATAATTTTTAGTGCCTTGTGCCCAAGTACTTGGACAGGCTCACTGTGTGGAGCTGACACTCTTATTGGTTAATTCAACCCCAACTTCCCTCTCTCTAGACACCTGCTGTCAGGAGTGGCCAGGGCCATGGGGCATAAAATAATCATGGTTCAAGAGATTTCATTTGTTCTCTTGAGTTTCCAGAAAAGCCTTTGCTTCCTCTTTAAAAGGAACATTGGGTACTTCTGGATCCAACTGAGACGGCAAACAAACACATGAACATGTGCTAAACATCATTTGTCATTGAGGAAATGCCAATTAACACCATGAAATAACACTATAAATCTATTGAAATGGCTAAAATAAAAAGAGAAAAAGCCCCCGAGCCCCAAAAACTGACAACACCAAGTGCTGGCGAGAATGCAGAGCATTTGGGATTATCACGCATTGCTGATGGGGATGCAAAATGCCACAGCCACTCTGGAAAACAGTGTGGCAGTTTCTTATTAAGTTAAAAACACCGCAGTCATGTGACCCAACAATTCTGTCCTAGGTATTTCTCCTAGAGAAATGAAAACTTCTGTTCACCTAAAAATATGTGGGTGAATGTCCACAGCAGAAGCATTCCTAATTCCTAAACCGGAAACAACCCAAATGTCCTTCCACAGGTACATGATAAACAGACTGTGGCCTGTCCACATAATGGAGTACTTTTTGGCACAAACCAGAATGAACTAATAATGTGTGCAACAACCTGAATGACCCTTGGAGACACTACACTGGGTGAAAGGAGCCAGACTCAGGATGGCACCCACTATTTTAGTCCACTCACCTGACATTCAGGCAAAGGCAAAACGATAGGGAAAGAGAATAAATCAGTAATTGCTGGTTTAGGGCCCCGGGGTGGGGAGATTAGACTACAAAGGGGCAGAGCACGGGAATTTGGGAATGAGTGAACTCTTCAGTAGACTGGTTGTGTTGGTTGTGCAATTCTACGCATTTGTCAAAACTCACAGAACGATACATCACCAACAATAAAAGTATGTTTTCCTCTTTGTAAGCAAAAACAGGAAATTACAAAAAGGGACTGATTTGGCTGTTACTGTTCTTTGACATTGTCTCTTTGCCTCTCCCTCTTGTCCTGGCTGCAATGTGGATGTGATAGCTGGAGATGCAACTGCCATTTAGGGACTAAGGGGAGACGCTGAGCATAAAAACCAGCAGGTCGGGGCTGATGGAGGGAAGATGCCGACAGAACTGAGGTCTCTTATTACATCACTGAACCGTGGACCCCGTTCCTCCTGACTGCTGGCTTCCCACGGGTGGAAAGGATCCATACTGCATGCGGGCAAGAAGGGCCTACACTGTCGGTAGAGAATTTAAGACAGTAATAAACCCAGTTGAAAGTCCGACTATTTTATGTGCCAGCAGTTCTAAACAATGCCAGTGATAAAATCTTTTGTTGGTCTAACTTCTGGTTGCTGTGGAGTTTTAAGCACATGTATGTAAGTTACAGCTGCTCAGTCACCTACAGGCCCACGTGCCTGAACTACATGCATTTGTTTTGAGAGTAAACAAGAGCCGTTTTCTCTAGATTCAGATTCATTTGGGCATGGTTTTTAAATGATCAGTCCAGCCACTCTGTTTCACTCTTACACATTTTAAACACACTATTAGAACTCTGAGTGGTCACATAGGATAACAGAATCGAAGTAACCGAGTTCAGATTGCCTACTTTTCCAGCCGTTGCGCCATCATTGTTTATTTCGAATCTGCTGCTTAAGCACAGGGATATGTACAAGGGTTGTGGACGCAGGCTGCACTCAAGGAAAACCAAGATGATTCTGACTGTTTTGAACTTGCTGGGTATTCTCCCAATTAACTTCCATGTCGAATATGCTGTTCATTGAAAATATGTGATCTAATATGCTAACTTGAAATGTATTGCTGAAAATGATTTTGTGGTGAAGAGGAGTTTTCAAAAGTGATCATTGCAGTTGTCACCTGTGCTAGGGGGGCAATGCTTGACTTCTTTGTGGGGTGGATACACAGAATTTAAGCCGTATCATACAGGTATTCCATTACTTGGGGGTGAGCCGAAGCCCATGCATCTCGCTTTCATGGGTGGTGCTGCAGGTCTTGGGAAAAACAGCACAAAAATAGACCCTGTTAAATGACTCCATGCCATGAAGGCTCATTTGAACGCACCCCAGAGCAGGTCAGGGCACACGGGCTCTCTCCGGGTGGGGGGTGGCTGTACGTGCTTATCTTCTCATTTGCTTTTGCAGAAGGCAAGCATTCATTGGAGGAAGGATTTCTTTGTGGGGAAGTGGATCTCTATGATGATTAAAGTTGAAAACAGAATTTGAATGCGGAAGAATTTAATTTGCTGTTCAGGTATGTTGATTTCTAGCTTACAAACATTTATAGGAATGGTGTGTCCTATTGGGGCTGTCCCTAGAGAACAGAGCAGATGGCTATGCATGGTCCTGAGTCATGTTGGCAGTTTGTGTTCTGGGAGGAGATGGGCTCTCGGGTTGGGGGTGGGAGGTGGGGGTTCCTGGCTACAGCCCCTTCCTTCCCTCCTCCTCACTGCACTGTTGTCTTTGTTAAAACCAGGCTGGCCTCTTGTTCATTCCTCCCTTCTTTCTGTAGTGTCCACTGGGCTGCTTCCCTGTGCGAGTACCAGGGATGTGATGGCGTGATAACACCCATATTCTCCTGGCAAGAGAGAAAGGAAGCAAATATTCCCAAGTATCAGTGTCTATCTGTGCTAAGGACTATGAGGGGAGGTTAGGTTAAATAGAGCTGGGAGAGAATAAAGGAGCACTGGCTTAGGCTACGGGTTTGGCAAAACTCACAGAGGAAGTGGAGGTGGTTATGGGGCCAGGCAGCTCTTATTGTCCTCCTGTTCCAGAAGTTATTTTGCTTAGGGGCATTTGAGAGGATTCTGATTCTGTCCTTTGCCATCAACCCTAAAGAGAAGATTAAATAACAAAAATTCTGAATTCAAAAGAATCACATCAAAGGGAGGCATTGCAAGCACCAGGAAAGAGGATATTTTTGAGAGAAGGGGGCTTTTTCATTGCTTTTCAAATAATATTGCCACCATTAAGGCCATTCCTGAGTCAGGAGATGCTTGTGAAACTTGAGCAGCAGAACAGGGGCCCTGGCTTGGCGGGAGGGCTCCCTCGATGGTGGGGAGGGTGGTAGAGAGGTTCCTGCAGTTTCCTGGCCCAGGAGGAAGGATGGCATTAATTCCAGGCCTGCAGGAGAGGGGAGCAGTGCTCCCAGGACCCCAGGCACAGCCCCCTGGCTTTCCCGGGAGTTTCCCTGTGTTAAAATGCATTGGCTGTGAGTCAACATTTCCCTCGCAGTGGGGGGGCCTGTGCCTGAGTTCCTAGTTCTCATTTCCTTCCCAGACCCCCATGATAATGACTGGCAGGCAGCTGTGAATGACAAGCCCTGAAAATAAGGGGGAGGGGAGGAGTTGACAGAAGAGAAAACAGGCATGGCTTGGCAACAAAGCGCTGAGCTCTGGGGCCATGTGACAAGCATCTAGCCACATCCAGAAGGTGTGTCGCTGGGCAGGTACAGGGGAGCGCTGGCAGGTCCAGGTAAAATGAAGCCCATGGGCAAGGCCAGCAGTGCAGGGAGCGGCTCATATAGGGAACGAGGAAGAGTGAGACTGGCAAGTGTGTCCAGATGACTTCCGAGGGTAGGTTGCCAGTGGCCTGCCTCTCAGGAGACAGGTGGATGGCGGGGAAGCCATCTTGAAGCCCCCTCTGGATACCAGAGCAACTTTGATTTAATTTTACTCTGACCCCTGGGTGGGGAATTTGCAGAGCTGGGTCCCAGTTCCAACTCTGTGCTGACCTGCTGTGAAACTCCAGGCAAAAGCCTGAGCTCTCTGAGCCTCAGGTTCCTCACAGAAAAATGGAGGGTCGGCCCAGGAGCACGAAGGTCTCTCAGCTCCACCGTGGTTTTTCTCATGCATTTAAAACATACTGACTTGTCCTTGCCCGTGTCTTTGTGACATCACAGATGAGGTGGGAAACAAGGCCTTTGCTGTCTGGTTGACAGGCTTCCATGGAATGAGAAGCTGCCACCTTTTGGGGTATTTTATGAATATAACTTCAGTCTCTCCTTCCCACCCTCTCATACCCAACCCAAAATGTACCCAGAGCTTGGAGTCTCAGGCATCATATCGGCCAGGTGGGCAGAATTTGCCAAGCCACAGGCCACTGTTGTTGAGACTTCTACTCAGACTGGGTTCTGAGAGTTGGCTAAAAGTTTGTGAGATTTCGGTAGTTTCAGGATTTTTGATGCAATATTGAGAATGCATTTTTTAAACTTTTAATTTTAATAAAGTCTAAATAATCTAAAATCTTATCAAGACAAGTTAGAGTTTCCTTATACCCTTCACCCAATTTAACCCAATGTTGACATCTTACCTAATTATGGTACATTTATCCAAACTAATACATTAACATTTGTATAATACTATTAACTAAACTACGGGTTTCATTTGGATTTCTCTAGTTTTTCCACAAATGATCTTTCTGGGTTCTGATCCAACACTCTACCATGGCACATGTCATCATCCTGGCCCCTTCCTGTCCTCTGATCTGTGACAGTTCCTGTCTTTTTTCTCTTCCCTCTGTGACCTTTGAATAGTTCTGGTCACATATTTTGAAGAAAGTCCCTCAGTTTGGACTTGTCTGATGTTTTCTTATGATTGTGGGATTTTGGGTTTGGGGAGAATTCCACAGATGGGAAGTACACTTTCATCAATAATATCAGAGGTGAGGTACATGACAGCAACATGGGTATCCCTCATGTGTCAACCTTGACCATCTGATTAAGGTGGTGCTGGCCAGGTTTCTCCACTCCATAGTCACTGTTTCCCCCCTTTCACTTGTCAGAGGTGAGTGCAAGTGTTTTTTATGCTTTAAATCTGTTTGGGGATATGAGTTCCAAATCAGGTCCTAATCTAAAACATTGCTGCTGTCTTGAGGAATGTGATTCTTTGAGATTGAAATGTAATAATTGTACAAAGTGCTTTGGGAGGTACAGATGGTTCTTAGGAGGTGCCAGTAGGTTAAATAAAGGTGGGCCTCAAGCTAAGGTTTCAGAAAGGTCAGAGTGGGCTTGGGGAGTAGCGGGCGGGGAGAGGAAGTGGGAGGGGTGGGTGGATAATTGATATAGAGCAAGTATGCCTGGCTGGGCTGGAGGAGCAAGCTAGGCAGGGAGCTGGAAGAACAGCAGGTTTAAATGGGACATGCAGCATATCAGGAGGAGAGAGGACACTAGGTAAACGGGTGTTCTCCACACTCTTTCCTGCCTGCATGAGGCACTCACCCTGGCTAAGGATACAGTCTGTGACCATGAGGGGAAGAGGCTGGCTAACTGGTGTATGTGGCTCTTGGACCGATGACTTTGACCTGGTGGTCAGCATCATGGCTCTAGATGGCCAAGCACCCCATTCAGACAACTGTCAAACTAAAAAGTTGGGGACTTTGCATATCTAGCCAAGTTTGCCTGGGGACTAAGAAGGTCTGCACTTTCCATTGATCAGAAGGTAATCTTACACCTGCTGTAAATAAGGGTCTGGGGAGAGCAGTGTCCACATGTCTGCAGGGTATGGGTTCATAGGCGATTTGGGGGGGGGGGGCTCATTCGCTTTATTGCCCCACTGTATTCATCAGGGGCCAGCCACTGAGCTATTGTTCTGGGGGAAAGCTCTGGGTCACTTTTGCTGCCTTCTTCAAGGCACAATGACTTTTAACAGGCAACATCTGACAGTGTGGGAGCCCCTTGCAGCCCTGGGTGAAATTATGATAACAAGAGAAAAAAGCTATTACTGCCACCATGCTTTCATTATGCAAATGATATTAAGATAGGCTGTGTGGATCGCCCCTGGCTATGCTATAATCTCCATGCAGTGATTATAATGTGTCAAACTTAGTCATTTTGATTATGACATGTTAATTACATGCCATCCTCATGTAGACATGAATATTACTCCCCGTCAGACAAAACACAAATTGGGGCCATTGTTAGTGGGTTAGTTGGGTGTATGTGTTTTAACTTTTTTTTTTATTAAAAAGATTAAAAGATTTAGAAGATATGTAATATTGCAAACTAATTAAATACCCGGCTTGCTCTGTGCTCCGTTTGGTGGAGAGAGTAGATGCAGCTAACTTGGACTGCTTGGGTTTCATTTTTGTGCTCTGGGTGCCATTGGCAAAATGGGGTTTCCTGGGAAACAAGAAGCTTGACTTGTCGGGGATCAGGATGGGGAGGGAGTGGTTAAGGTTGGTAGAGTGGGATGTCAGGGAGCATTTGAAAACTCCAGGCCCACTGTGACTTGAAAGAAAGAGTGGAGGATCATGATCAAATGTCTGATAGGGGTAGCTGAGCTGGAAAGGCCCCTGCAGACCCTCAGGTCCACCTCTCCTTTTACAGATGAAGAGATTCAGGACCCAGAGGGGTTAAGGAACTTGCCCAGGGTCTGCCAGCCAGTTTGAGAAAGAGCTGGGACATAGCATTGCACCGTGACTTGGTACCACCATTTTCCTGTGGCGATGGAAGAGCTGGTCTGGCCTTAATGGGAATCACCACATCTCCAAGTGACCACTAAGAAGAGGTTCTTTGAATCATACATTCTTTGGTAAGAATCAAGTCCAAGCCCCCTCAGGCTGACATCCATGATCCTCCATAATCAGGCTCCAGTCTACTTGATTTTTAGGCTTGTCTGCTAATCTCATCTTCTATAATTCCTTTACCTCTATAAAAATGTTTTCTACTCCTCATCCTCCATACACACCTTCAATCATTCTCAAATGTCAGTGGGCTGGGCCAGATGATCTCTCCAGGTTCCTCCCAGCTCTAAGATCCATGAGTCTAGGCTTGCTGTTTATGGTAGTGGAATAACTAGTGGGGGGGTGAGGGCATTGGGGTGATATCTCTGCCACATTCTTTGATGTCACTGGGCTGAGGTGGGGAGATCCCTTGAGGATTGAGTGAGAGCAAGAGTAGAAGTCAGAATAGGGTAGATTAGCATCAGGATCAACAGCCCAGGGCAAGGGGTTCATCTGAGACCAAATACCAACATTAGAGGAAGTCATGGGTCCTGGAGAGTCCTTGCTCTGAAGATGTCCGCAAATGTCCATCCTGGGTCCATCTACTGGCCCATTCCCTTCCCTGGTTAATGCTTCCTTACCAATCCAAGCTCTCTTTTTGGGAGGGCCCACATACACCTGTCAGACATCAGCATCGGAGTCAAAGCTGGGGCTTTCACTAGCCAGTGGGCACCAGAGGTGAGCTCATCTCCATAAGTGCTGCTTGGAAGTCACCAGGGATTCTACAAATGGAAGGGATTATCATTGAAATATAATTTCAACAAAGATGGCACAATGCTCTGTTCTGCTGTGATGAAATGTGTCATTAAATATAGAAATAGATCAAACACCTTCCCTCTAAGATCCTCTGGCACCAAGTATCTAGGTGAAAAGCTGAATATCTGTGAGAGCTCACAAAATGTGAAGGAGGTGGGAGGAAAAAAATCCCTCACTAGGGAGATGTACTTAACTAGACTTATAAATAGCCTGATCACAGCTCATTTGATTAATTTGGGGAAAAGGAGTAAAAGTGTTTTTGCCAATTCATCAGATTTCATGCTTTCAAAGCAGTTGCTAATGTAAATATTAGCATCCAAAATGAACAAATTGTCTTTGGTAATTAAATGCCCTAATTTACAGGTTCTATTAGCAGAGACGATTTTCCCCTGAAATTAACTTTTCTCCTCTTTTTCCTTTCTCTATCCTAACATTATATACATCAATGGATGTGCTTGCAGAGGGGGTCTTGGTTCATTCTCTCATGCTCTGAGTGCAGAGGACTGAGTTAGTCCCTAGAGACATTGTTCAGATAGAGTAGATGAGTACATGCCCCTAGAGCTTAACCTCCTTTAGGTGTGGGAGGGTGAACTTGGCCTGTGTATGGGATTAGGAATTCTCCCAGTGATTGTGTGAGATCTGCCTTCTTCTGTTGTCTCTTCCTAGATCAGGACCTTCCCTTGGGAAACATACATTGAGGGGAGATGACCATTGACATGGACCCCAAGGCTGGCCCCAACTGCTAAGTCATCATATTGGGCCTTTGCAATACTCTCCCTTTCAGAATTTCTCTTATCTCACAGGACTCGCCTAAGGAGCCCAAGACTGTTCCTACTGCTCAAACTCTCAGTTGACTCCTGTCCACTGAAGCCCAGTTCTAGAACATTCACATTTTCACAGGGAGCTGGAGATTCAAAAGATGGCATTAGCATTAGCCAAGCAAAGCAGGTTTCAGTGGTGGCCAACTCTGATGTCAGAGTGTGGGGGGAGGGGTGGGGGAGATGCTTGGACAGGAGGACCTGCTTCATACCCCATTTCCTAGGATCCTATTTTATTTATTCAAATGGCAGCCCTTTGCCTCCTAGTATACTTCCACAGGCTGGGACTAGGGTAGGGCGAATGAGGCACCCAGGGTGCAAAATATAAGAAAGTGCATGGGCAGCATTTGCAGGCCTCTGAGAGTGAGTTCTTCCTTAAATTTGTAACCGAGGCACTTCACTTATCTCAACCTAGTCCTGCCCTCGCTCTTCAATGGCCCCGAAGGAGGTGGCAGAGGCCCCAGTGTCCTCACCCCTTATTGGTTATACCACTAATGTGTAACCACAGAGCCTGGACTCATGGAGCTTAGAGTTGAGATGAATGGGAGATCAACTCTGGTCCAGGCCATGACCTTCAGGGATGAGGCAGTTAGGGCCCAGCAATGTTAAAAGACTTGCTTAATTTCCTCCACCTGCATGGGCAGGAGGCAGCATCTAAGCTGTGGTCCTGCTGTCAGTAGAATTTGGAGCTTGATGTCTAAAGAAATCAGAGACATTTGCATTTCTTAAATATTACAAAGTTGGTATTTTAATTGCTTTGGTGATTGGAAGAAAAAAATTTTCTAAATGTGAAATAGTATTTTAAATACATGCTTGATCCCAGGGAGTGAATTGCCTACTTCTGGCTTGATCATGGTGGGTGCTGACTGTGACTCTCTTGTGCCCTGTGCACGGGGGTCTTTCTCCTCTGCTCCTCAGATCAACTTTGTCCTCTCCGGGAGCTTCTCCAGGTGACAGCGCATAAGCTACCAGCCCATTAAGATAACTTTGGAACCACTTAAGATGGGCTATTTCAAAAGGTACCAAATTCCCTGATCTTATATCTGAACCATTTAACTAGATCATCCTGTAAAAAGAAAATGCGTTAAAAATACCAGTTAATTACTTTTTTTTAATTCCCAAGGCACAAATAAGTCCTAGTTAACTGTCTTTGCACATTTATATATTTAGACATCAGAGTGTGACTCTACAGCAGTCACAGTGAGCCAGCAGGCATTTAAGTAGAGGACAGCTGACTCCATAAGGGAAAGAGACCGGCTTCCTCAGTAGCTTAAGGACACATATCCTCAGTAGGTTATGCTAAAAGACCTTGGGGAGAATATCCTTAAGTGAGGCCTTGTTAGCAATTCTTTTATATGGGACACATACCGTTGGCCCAAGTAATACAATGTATTTTGATTATAAGTGTCAATACTAACAAATGTTAATTAAGCCTCAGTCCTGCCTTGATGTACCAAATGAGTAAAATCCAAAAGCAGGTTCAATTCGCTCCTTGGAAGCAATTAGCATTCAAGAAATCGCAAAGACTAAAGACTTTAATATAATACAATTTTGGAGCTGAAAACAATCAACCTTTCCCCCTCTCTGCCTTTGGACTTTGGAGCTGACAATATGACAAAGGCCTGTATTGAGAGGGCCTCTTAAAAATCCATTTACATCATATCAGGTATGTCAGATAGAACTGATCTTTATGGACTTGTCCAGCACCTAGTTTACTTTTAGAGTGACATTTTACATTTTTTGGAAACCCAGTTACCTAGTGGTCCCAAATGTTTGGAAATAAGTATGTACTGAATTCATGAATGAGTCAATGATAAGTCCCAGCCAAAGTAGGTTTCACCTATTGATGAAATTCAAGCCCTTTATCAATGGCAGAGCCTCTCCTGTCCTATCTCAGAGCCCAGGTCCCTTTACTTTTTTACCATTGAAGGAAGGTTATCTGGTTTCTGGATAATCAGTAGATTAGAATTGGTGAAGTTGCTGCCAGTGGTAGGCACTAACCATAGTGAAACATGACAGGCAAAGCCCCAAAGTAGGGGAGAGGCATGACATTTAGACAGCAGGCATGAACTCAAAGATGTATGGGTTATGAACAGAGGGGCAAACAGCCGTAAGTACTTAGCTTTTGAGGGATTAGTGCTTTACAGCTCTATTGTTGTGCACACATTTATTGAGCATTCACATGGAAAGCCCACTCTGGATGTCCTACATTCTCTGAGTCTATTTCCAGGTGCCACAAAATAAGAAGCCAAGTTCATGTTCAGTTTACTCTATAATGAAGGCAGGGAAGCCTAAATTCTTTAAAGATTTTCATCTCACTGGGCATAACCAAGCAGGTGTTGGCACTCATCAGGGATGGCAACCTGGTGGAGCACCATCTCCCCAGACAGGCAGGAAGGAAGGCATCACCAAGAGCTGATTCTTTCCTTCCAGCTAAGTGGGCTGGCTCTTCCATAGAGAACACCAGCATACCAGATGGAAATGAGGACAAGTGTTGCTGCCTTTTCCTAAGAGCCCAAGGCTTTCAGAGAAGCAGGAGGCAGTGTGAAGAGGGGGTTCAAAGCATGGAAAATGGGGCCAATTACAGAATTCATAAATGTGTTGAGAGGGTTAAATGAGTTCATTCATGTGAAAGACATTAACGGTGGTACTTGTGCAGAGTTAAGTGTTGGTGTCAAGCTGTCACTTAGCGAAGACGAGAGTATGGTTCCAGCTTTCATCTTTCTATGCAGCAATGATACCCTTTTCACTATGAGGGAAAAGGAAGTGAAAATTAATCTTCTCCATCCAAAATATCCCAAAAAAATTCCATACAAATGACAGAAAGTCAAGAAATAACTAGAAGTGCCCTAGCTGGTTTGGCTCGGTGGATAGAGCATTGGCCTGCAGACTGAAGGGTCCTGGGTTTGATTCTGGTCAAGGGCACATGCCTGGGATGTGGGCTTGATCCCCATTAGGGGGCATGCAGGAAGCAGCCAATCAATGATTCTTTTTCATCATTGATGTTTCTATCTCTCTCTCCCTCTCCCTTCCTCCCTGAAATCAATAAAAAATATATTTAAAAAATAATAAAAAAATAAATAAACTGCTAAGGTTGGCTCTGCCAGTAAAGGTACAAGGATACATGGTGAGAGACTAAGAATGCAAAGATGAGTAAGACTCAGACCTTGTTCTCAGGATGTTCGCAGCCTAATCCAGTAGTTCTTGAGCTTTATCATACCAAAAAAAAAAGAAAAGAAAAAAGTAAAACCAGCAACCTGCTGTTATCAATTTTAATTCAAATTCCAGACAATTGACTTGAATTTGGCAAATGAATTGAGCCTTTGATGACACCATGCATTGATGCATTGATGCCAGAACTTATCCTATTAACACATTGATTGCATTCCTGCCAGCGACGCTGGTTTTACAGGCTACACCGGTCTACACTTGACCATGGCAGAGAGGTGGGTTTTAGATGAAGGAAAATGGATTTGAGAGCTGCATCTTATTTATTACAGGCATAGTCTCCCCTCCAACATCTAAAGCAGGTCCCAGAGTTCTGGGTTTAATTTGAATTCCAATCAGACAACTTATTGAATATTTCTTTTTTTCCCCATACCAATTTTTACTCCTCTGTAAATCAACTTGACTGTGTTCAAGTCTATACTCAGTTCAGTTTAACATCTTGAGCTGTAAAGCACTAATTCCCTCAAAAGCCAAGAAAGTACTTATGGCTGTTTGCCCCTCTGTTCATACCCCCATACATCTTTGAGTTCATGCCTGCTGTCTAAATGTCATGCCACTCCCCTACTCTGATGTTATTGTTGTTGCTATTATTATCGGTCCTAAATACAGGAACTTTGAGCCCAAGGCTCTCCCACAGTGGTGCTGCCTCCTGTTGTCCACCTCCCCTCCCTGCCCCAGTGGAATCTGAGTGGGCTGGAAACCCCTCCTCATCTCCCTCAGCACTTGCATTCCCCACAGTCCTCTATGGTGCCCACTCTGTGCCCAACCCATGCTCTGCTGCTCCTGAGGAACTTAGAGCATCTGAGGGAAACACCTGAAATCATAATGATGCGATGGCGTCAGAGTCAGAGGAAATTGACTGGTGCTGATGACAAGTGCTGAGGAAGTTTTCCTTTTCTCTCCCTCCACCCTTTGTTCCCAATTTCCCAAAGTAGCAGGTGGATCAGGGATGTGATTAGACTTAAGGGCTGGTGGAAAAAAAGGGAAGAAGGAGAGAAGAATCTGGTCCATTTTCTAAGACCAGACCCTGTTGGAGTGGCTGTCTGGGCACCAAAGGTGCTACCTGAATGCAGATAGAAAGAAGCACTTCCTACTGCACCCAAAGGCAGCCTTCCTCCTGCCCTCGGACCTCCTCAGACAGCTGAGAGCTGTGCATAAGCAAATCTGAGTGAGTTATTTGGCAGCCACCCCTGCTTCTGGCCTGACCCATTTTCTCCAACTATGATGTGGCTCTAATAATCCCTGCTCTGCTCTCCATCTTGCCTAGAGGCTACCAGAGTTCATTAGATTAAAAAAAATCTATAAACTACTTTGAGCACCTTGGAGGTAAGTGCTCTATAAGTACAATGTAATAATAATAATGCTACAATAATTACCTTGATTAATTTATGCATAAGACAAAAAAAGATTCTTAATTAAGAGACATTCCAGCAGCGTGAACACTGGCCCCATATATTGGAAAGTAATATCCCCAGCAGGGATTCTAACTCTGGGCCAGATCGACAAGAAGTATTTTGTGTTATGGTGATGACTAGGCTCTGTGGCCCATAGACTGGAAAGGCAGAAGGTGACAGAGAGGAGTTTGGTGTTGTAGTTACATGAAACACAAGCTAAGTTATCCTGATGATACTTTTATTGAATAGCAAGTAATTAAGAACCAATGGCAAGCTAGTCAGTGATATTAATATCATAAATAATTAAAAAATAAAATAAAACAAGCATTTATGGAATCACCTGCAGGTGGGCATAGGTCTAGGCTTGAGGCAACATTTTGAGGTCCACCCCTGTCTTTACCATCAGTTTGCTCAGTGCTACCAGGGAAGAGATGTGTGCTTTGGGGGTGTAGGTATGTTGTAGGGCACACCAGAATGTGGGGTTGCTCAAGATATGTCCTCATTAGCCTCAAAGTTCTCCCAAGGTGCAGCTCTTCTAAGACTAAGATGTGCATCATACTTTATAGAGAAATGAAAGGAGTTCAGAAGCCTCGGGAAAACAGCCACAAAGCCTGTGATCTGTCTTCTCTTTGTTCAGCCAATATTCAATTTTCCCAAAGATTTGAGTGGGCCAATTTGCAGCATTCAGTGTGCAGTGCTCTGCATGTCAGAGTACCAGCCAGGCTACCTGAGGGCACCCTGATGCCTGGGCCTTGGTGGTTGCTTCGGGTTGTGCACCAGATCTGGGTCAGATTTGCTATGGCTAGGGAAGCGAGGGTGACTTAACCAGCAAAGTGTGCTGCAGGAGTTCTCTTAGCAGCCTATTTTGTGAGAAAGAACTGGCCGGTGGGCCACCTTCCTTGAAGGTAACCATGTATGTAGTGGGTGAAAGCCCCTCTGTTAGCCTGTTCTGGTTAATTTCTAGCCTTATCCCCTGGGGAAAGCTAGAAGATCATTGGGAATCTAAGACAGGAAGTAAGATTTCTCTTTTAACAACTTAGCAGAAATAGGAAAGTCTACCTACAAGGGGTCAGACATGGCTGGCACAGGGGAACGGAAGCAAGGAACCAATTGTGTGCATGTGCATGTGTATGTGTGTGCATGGGTGTGTGCATGGGTGTGTGCATGGTCTGGTAGGCGGAGTGGTGAGAAGGTAAACATAAAGCTGCCAAGGCATAAAAATAAATTTGAGGTCATATATAAATGCTGTTTAATCAGATTGCTCTCCTAACATGTAGCGCTGAGAGAACTGGTAGTTCTATAGTAGGGAAACAGATCATTGTGTATCTGAGAGAACTAGCTGGGACTGGGCTAGAGTAGGATATTGCAATGGGCGGGTTTTCACGGATAGAGTGCAGCAGGAACATCCTGTATGAGAGGATTAAGCAGCAACCACCAGAAAGCTAGAGGGACACAGAATAGGAAGAGTCCATAGTTACAGTTATCTGAAATGTACTTAGGTCATTCCCCCCCGCCCCCCGACACTCCTCTCTCAAGGGCCAAGGCCCTTGAATACTCATTGCCCATCATAAGTTGGCTCTATAAAAGGCTAAAACACATACAAACTTGGTCTTTCTCTGCCTGCTGTTCAGTGGGATTGGGCCATTTATACTGAGCACACATATTACACAATTCAGCAGTTAACACAGTTCCTCTATGCCAGGCACTGTGCTAAGTTCCGGAGATGAAGGAGATACAGCACTGGTCCTTAAGCAATGCATAATACCAGGGGGAAATAAGCCATGAGTAGTAGAGTGCAATGATGTTCCCAATTCTTCCTCCTTCCTGTGGCCACACCCTTTCCCCTCCAATCTGTAGTGCCCTCTCATCATGGACAAGTGAATTGCCCCAACACTCAACACCAGGTTCAACCATGGCGTTTTGGCCATTGATTAAGATGCTAGCATCCCAAATGAGGTCCTGTGACAGGTACGACATTCTGGAGCTGTGCCTGTGAGCCCTGTGTCCTCACCATTGTTCCTCTTACTTTTCCCTCTGCCCACCTGCATCTGATCAGTCCCTGGTGGCTTTTCCAGCCATCACCTCTCTCTGAAGTTTTTTGCACCTGCCCAGTCAGCCTGGTCTCTCTGTTAAGCCTCCACGCTGCTCTGAGGCTCCATGCCCATCTAGTTTGCTACTGAATTCTGTAGTGTCTGGTCTCCCCTGCTGGACTATAAGCTCTTCGAAAGCAGGAGCAATTTTCTGTTTCTTCAGAGGCCTTTGTAGCCCTGAGCACAGCATAGCAGCTGGGCAATGGTGGTGCCAGTGACAGCCCTCAGAATCCTCCATCATAAGCAACTTTTCCACCCCCTTGAGAACCCTCCTCACTGCTCAGGTTTCCATTGACCCCAGCTGTCATCCAGACCAGTCCTTTCTTTTCTAGATGGCAGCTGAGGTCTGTCCTATGCCTCTTCCCTCTTGTAGTGTTATATTCTGCAATCTTCAAGGCCCCATTAGGTGATAGAAGAATTGATTATAGCTAAAGTGTTAATGGCTAATAACAGCATTGTCTCCCCTGGGCACAAATTCTGCATTCTAATTGAAGTTTTCAATGTCTAGGAAGTAACTAGACATTGTAATCCCTGACACAGGCTGCTGGGATAAATTTTTAGAGCTTAGAGTTCAGGGTGTCTCAAACCACATTGCCAAGCCATTTGGCATACAAGGCTGTTCTGCATGTGGTCTTGGAGAGGCTAGGAGACAAGACAGGCCTATACCTTTACCAGTATAATAGCAGGACCACCTTAAGCTATGACTTATGTTTGAACCTCATGTTTTCTAAGTCACTGAGAGTAAATAAAACTGTGAAATGGATTTTGACTTCAGAGCTGGTGTGTGTGTGTGTGTGTGTGTGTGTGTACTCATGCTAAAACTGGACATTATAACATGCTGCCATGTTATAATGTAGTAGCTGTCATGTTATAATGTAGTATATCAAATCCAAGAGCCCAAAGAATCCTCCAAAATCATCTGTATGGTCCAGGGGCCTGCGTTTGGTCTACTAAGTTATTATTATCATCATCTGGATCACTTGGCCCAAAGATGGGCCAAGTGATCCTGAGAAGGGACCAAAGATGGGCCAAGTGATCCTGAGAAGGGACACAGGACTTGCTCCACTCCCAAAGCTGTTAAGAGAAGGAATTGGGACCAGAACCCAGAACTCCTGCCTCTGTTCAGGGTTCTTCTCTGTTACAGAGACATTGTGTTAAACACCTTCATCTCATTCTTACTCTCAGCTTTAAGCCATTATTACATAACTATGGGCCCAGTGCACGAATTTGTGCACCTTGAAAGGAACTGTGGGCCGCAAGGCTACAGTGGGCACAGGGGTGGGTCTTGGCTCATCTTCCACGCCCCTGCCTGGCCCCTCTTGCCATGGCCCCCAGTCCCCTGTCTGCTGGCAGCCCTGCTTCCCACCGCCACCATTCCCACATGCTGACAGTGCTGGCCCACTTGCACCTGCTGATGGCACGAAGCAATGGGGGCCAGCACCAGAGTGGGTGCAAGTGGCGTCTGCTACCCTGATCGCCCCTCAGGAGCAGGGGGAAGTGGGGAAGCCCTCAGGGGCCATCAGAACCAGCAGCGGCCACTCACACACTCTGACGGCACTGAGCAATTGGGACTGGCGCCGGGCACCTGCAGCAGGTTTGAATGGAGGCTCTGGCACCAGCTGCAGGTGTGAGCAGTGGCTCCGGCACCAGCGGTGGGTACAAGTGCTGGATGGGACTGCAGTGGTGCGGGAGCAAAGAATTTTCAGTAACCACCAAAGGCTCACCCTGATGACAGCGCCCCGCGCCCCTCACCCTGCGTCCCGCGCCCCGCCTTGGTCTGGCGCCCTGGCTCACCTGCTCAACCATTCCACCATGGTCGATGCCTGCCATGTTCCATGGTGCCCCCTGGTGGTCAGCACACATCATAATGACCAGTTGTTTGGTTGTTCCGCTGTTCAGTCTATTTGCATATTAGGGTTTTATATATATCGATGTTGCCCCATGAATTCCTCTGGCCAGTGTAGAAGCTCCTCATTAGGCACACCCAGACTCAGCAGTTGTTATGCAGTGGGGTGTTATGAAAAGACTTATATACAAATTGCTGTATATAAGCTGAATTTTAGCTACACAACTGAGAGAAGACAGCTAAAGGAATCATTTGGTGACAACCCTAATAGTCTCATCTCTGTACAGTTTGGGATGGTTAAAAGAAATATATACTTTAAATAATGGTTATTTTTAGGCATATTTACACATGCAGTGTAAATTCCTGGTTACGTGGCAAGGATGAAAACCACCTAGGAATTAACACCTAGATGTGCAAGACATAGGCACCAAGAGTCTTTTGGTGTGGACTATACCCCTGGTAAAGGGAGCATCATAGCCTGGGCACCAGGACAGCTGGGCTCTTGTCCCACCTTTGCCACTGACCAGTGACTTCGTCATCTCTGGGCCTGGGTTTTATTATCTGAAAAAGAAAAGGGCGGCATAGAGCCATTTCTAGGTCTTGGCTCCCATTGTGGCATCAGAGGGCTATGCATATTCATGCACACAAAATGGTCCTTGGCCACACAGGGAAGTCTGACCCTGCCTGAGGCCATTTACATGGAACAGAAATCAAAGCCATAAGCCTCAGAGATGAAGCTCCAGTAGCAGAATTTCTATGTTATCATTATGGGAAGGATGGGCCCAGTGTTGGGCTGGAGAGGGAGGTTTGCCAGGTGCCCGGGAGGCACACTCCATAGGTTGTGCCCTGTCTGTGCAAGGCCAAGGTGCTTTGATCACACACCTGGGCCTCTGCACCCTTGGGCACCGGCAAGTCCCTAGCACCCACCTCTGGTTCCAAGTATAAACTTAGGAGGTCTGTGGGCTCACTGTGGGCTGGCTATGTAGTTTTAATGCCCAAAACCAATTTTAAATAAAATAAAGAAATCCCCCAAAATATTCTATATGGGGTTTTCTTTTTCTTTTCTTTTTTTTTTAGAGGGACATTTCAAGACTAGTTTCACACAGGTTTAGCCGAAAGGGAAATTAAACTCTACATTTAAATGGAGATTGCGCACAAAGGAATCCATTAGTTTCAATATTTCTCAGCAGGAGGGCTCAGAGTTATTTAAATAAGTTTAGATATTAAACCTAAAGTAGCCATTAAAGCAATGTGGATTTGTTTGTCTGTTTTTTCTCACCCCAGAAATCTTTTTTTTCCAGCTGACTGAAAAAATCCATTGCTTAACTGATGGAGGATATTTTAATGCATTAAAAAAATTGAGGGACTTTTTAATATAGCACTTCCTTTGAATTTTTAAGTACCATATTACAGCGTACTCATTTTAGCCAAGTGTCATGTTTTGGACAGATTAAACTCCAAGCGGTTTCCCTTCCCCGCCCCCACCCCGGGCAGAACAGTGCTAATATAAACACCGACATTAAACCATATTGGCTATGGAAGAGTCTTTGATTGTCATTGAGATTATTTTAAAAGTTATTTAGGTCCCCCTGTTACATCTCTGCAAACCACTGAGAAAATGTTGTGTGGGGTTTCTCTTTGCTACATTTCTTTGGGGATTCATAAATATTGATTGTACCGTAAAAAAATTGATGGAATCTTGAAACAGACTGCTGTTGAGGCAGCTGGGGAATTTACTCAATTTTTCTCAATCGCTGTAGTCTATAAAAAGAGGAGATTTTGCAAATTGTTTCTCACCTTGTCTTTTTAGTATTTAATAGCTCTCAATTCTATAGCCTTCTGAACCTGCACTGGGCATGTTTTCCATCAAAACGGAATCAGGCCTATTCAATGGGAATTAAAATGGGGAGCAGGTTACAAATGGGTTAAACTCTGCCCCGTTTGCCACCCTCTCTCTGCCTCCTCTTTTCCCACCTTCTCTTGGTTTTCAGCGTCCTGCTGTTTCGGTCCTACTAATCCTACATCTATCCCATGGATGCCCATATTATGCCCAGGGTCATCCTTTCACTTCCCAGGGCCATGAGGGAAATAAGGTCAAAGAAATGACTGACATAGGCTTTCGGTGGTCCAGCCTTTTATCAAACCTGGTAACTATTAGACCACACTCCCATTGAGGCTCCTCCTGCTCCCTCTTGTCTATATAGCAAAGCTCTTCACCATTGAGCATTGGGAGGCGTTAGCCCACCATCTGGCTCCAAACAACCTCTTTAGTCTTATCATCACAAGTCTTCGGGAACCTCAGTTTCTTTGCTCACGAGTCCCCTCATTGTCCTTCGCACCTATATCATGCATTTCTTCTTCCAGACATTGACTTATACTTTCTCTTCATACTGGAATGTTCTTACCATCTCCTTCTTTGGTAGGCAGAATGATATCCTTCCCCACTAAAATATCTGCATTCTAATTCCCAGAACCTGTGAACGGGTTATGATATATGGCAAAGGGGAATGATGGTTGTGAAAGACCGGGAGATGATCCTGCACTGTTCTTTTGGGCCCAGTGTAATCACAAGGCTCCTTAAAAGTGGGAGAGGGAATTGGAAGGGAGAATCAGAGAGAGAAGAACATGAGAAAGACTTGCCCAATATTGCTGACTTTGAAGGATGGAGCCATGAGCCAAGGAAAGCAGATGGCTTTTAGAGTGGAAACTATCACACCTCTGAGAGAAGCCATGAGGTCTGGGGATAAGAGGTGGACATCAGATCTCTGGATTTCCCTTAATCATGGCTTCCAAGACATGGCCCATGTATGGCCTATTTCTGCATTCAACTCTTCTCCTGTGATCCCAGGCCTGATCCCGACTTTCACTCTCTTATTCAATGAGAAGAGCTCTGTTACCTCTAAATATTAGCCAAGAATAATGCCACCCACCTGAGCTCCAGGGAAAGCCTGCCAGGACAGAGGGCAGAATTCAGCCCCACCTTACCTGGGCTGCAGCATCTGGCAGCACCCAGGAGAACATCAGCACAAGGATCAGGAAGCCAAGGCCGCACCTCATCTTCCCTGCAAAGCCAGTGCAGTAGGGAGCTTTGGTTAGGGGGTGTTTACCTGTTAGAAAAACAGCTCATGAGATCAGGAGCCCCCGAATTTCCACCAAAATCTCTACTGGTATTTCTGGTAAAGCCCCATTCTCAGACTCTGCTGGCTGCAGAAGTCAGCTCATCTCCCTAAATTTCTTTCCTATCCAGAATCTTAGCTCCTCCAGTTTTCATTTCCTCAGCAGATCTCCAATGCCTTCAAATGAGTGATTTCTCT
This sequence comes from Corynorhinus townsendii, assembly GCA_026230045.1. Taxonomy (NCBI): domain Eukaryota; kingdom Metazoa; phylum Chordata; class Mammalia; order Chiroptera; family Vespertilionidae; genus Corynorhinus; species Corynorhinus townsendii. Next base: position 11,497,743 of record JAPDVU010000007.1, read on the forward strand.
GTTTCTCTGGCCAATCTACTTGTTCTCGGCAGGAATGCTGGTCTGCCTCAAGCAACCGTATCTCACTAGGAAGCAGAAAAACCTTCCCATCTTTGCTTTGAAGGATATAGTCATGGTAGGAACGTTATACTGGCAGTTGTTTCCTGTAGGACTTTAAATATATGATTCCCTGTCTTCTGGTTTCTGTGATTTCTGTTGAGAAGTTGGCTGTAAGTCTTACTTTTGTCTTTGAGGGTAATATTTCTTTTCACTCTTGCTGCTTGAAAGATTTTCTCTGCTATGGTACTCCAGTTCCAGTAATGTTAATTTCGTCACTTTGTCTCAAACAACTCCTGTGCTCCTTCCTGGATCTCCATCCTTTTGCCTTTCCCTGTCATCATCTGACCTCTGACCAGGGGCTCAGGCCCTTACCTAGTTCAGGGCCTCATGGCCCCTCATTTGGATCTCTGCTAACTGAACCCTTGGACTAGTCTTCCAGCTTCACTTCACTAGTCTTCCTGCTTCTAGGCTTGCTCTTCTTAATCTATTCCTCTACCTTCTAGGCCTGGTGAGCTTTCTAAAACCAAGTCTGATCATGTTGCTCCTCTGCTTACAATGTCAAATGATTTCCCATTTCCTATGGGTAAGTCAATTTCCAGCTTCTTAATATGGGATATAGGCTTCTAGAGATCTCCAGGCTGATCTTGTGTTTTCTGTGCTCTAAGAACTTGGATCAGTTTCTAATTCTCCCATGTCCTTGAATACACCCCCCACACCCACACACACATACAGGCACACCCACACATATGTATCAAACACACATATACCAAACACATACTCCCCAAATTGTTCCTCTTCCACATGCCTCAGTTCATGCTACTCCTTCTATGGGGAAAGATCTTCTTTCCCAGTTGTCTGACTAAGCCACATTTATTCTTTTGGCTCATCACCCTCACCTCCAGGGAGCCTTCTGGACTCATCCCTATTCCCCACTCCCCTGCTCCCTCACTCCTGTTACTCCTATAATACAATTTGCATAAGTTTATTATCACACTGGACACAAGTAACTCTCTGTTTAAGTGTCTATCATTCCCTCCAGATTGTGAGTGCTTTGAGCAACTGTGTCTTTCTTACTCATCTTCATCTCCCCAATGCCCAATGCATTGCCTGAGATATAGAAAGTACTCAATAAATGTTTAAATGATTGATGAATTAACAAATAAATAAAGTTGCCTATCCTTGATTGAGCCAATAATGTTAGTCCTATTCTAGGTGTGAAAAAAATATAGAGTAAACGCCCATCTCTGATTGCACAGCGTGTGAAAGCGAATGCCCGAAAGATCTCTAAAGCTGCCTCTGTCAGATCCAGCTCACACTGACATATCTGCTTAACTCTTTAGCAATCAGAGTCCTTAACACATGAGCTAGCCTATGATAACATGTGGCCTTCTAATGTTCTCTAATTGTAACACACGTGGAAAATCAATTAACCAAGTATTTGCTAAGACATTTTCCACCAGTTTAGTTCAACACTATGCCCTTATTAATTGATAGTGTAACAATTAGTCATTAGAAAAGACTTTGGCTAAATATTATTGCCCAGATGGTAGTCTAGCCTGGGTGAAGCCTGGAGACATTAAAGCATACACCTCCCTGGGGAGGGACTTGGGTGCGACATTGGCATCAGTTGCAGCCAATTGGAAGAAGGCAGCATCAAGAGCACAAGCTGAAAGCCAGTCTGCATCAGGGCCACCCAGCAGGAGGGGTTGGAATGTTCAATCTAGCTTTCCTGGGAGGTGAGCAACAGGAGATGTAATAGCAGGCATGATGGAAGCCCTGTTAGCCAATGGCAGGTGCCTGAGTGCTCAGCTGGGGTCCAGGTCTCGAGTGAAACTGATAGAACTAAGGCAGTTCCCACGGACTAGAAAAGCTAAGGTTCTGTCCAGTTATCAGGACTGAGACTCAGGAGCACAAGAAGGGGCCCAGTTATCAGAACTGGGAAAGAAAGTGGGACACAGACTCTGGAAGAAGGGTGGTTCAGCACCAGAGGTCACAGGGGACTAACAGTCAGGCTAACATGGGCCAGGGACTCTTTTGTTAATGCATCTCTGACTGAAGACAGAGAGAAGGGAGGATGCTGTCAAGTGGCCCAGCTAGAGGATCAAGGAAGATGTGACTGCTCTAGGAAGATCCTGAACAAAGCAGGTCAAAGAGGCAGCAGATTGTGAAAGCAAATGAGAAGCCAAGAAAAAATGGAAGAGGGGAAGATTGAAAGCTCAGGATATGATTGTCAAGATGGGGATGAGGTGAGGCTGGGAAGAAGCTGAGACCAATGGCCAAGGTGGAGCTAAGGGTTTTGAATCAGACAAGTGGGCAGTGAGTCAGATTTCAGGCAGCCACACCAGGTATTAAACCTACATGTCCAAAGTGCCAGGAAGCATTAAGGGTCAAGGAGCCATAGGTGGTGATTAGACATTAGAATGGGACTGGATAGGATGGAGTTAAGACCTGTGTCAGGCTGCCAGGAAGGCCTAGAGGCAAGAGAGAGGTAGGCAAGGCCTATGTTTAGGGTTCACCTAAGAAGGCTGTCAGAAAGGTCAGAGGATTGTCAAATCCAGGAAAGCACAGAAACCAAATGGACAAGAGAGTAACAGACAATGGGCTAGGTATATGCACCAAGCCCTTGGTAACTGAGGTGGCTCTGCCTCATGCTCAGAGCTCCCAAGTGACCTTTGGAGAGGCTGGGACCAAGCCCAGCAAAGCTTTTTCAGGTCTTCCTTCAGATTGCAGCAAGCAGTCTACAGCAAATGGCATCTGGATTGGGGGGGGGGGGCGGGTAGGGGGTGTTTGCCAGCATTCTCCAGAGAAACAGAGCCAATAGAGAGAGATTGATTATAAAGACTTTGCTCATGTGATTATGGAGGCCAAGTACTATGACCTGCCATCTGCCAGCTGCAGACCCAGGAAAACCAATGTCATAGTTTGAAGGCTTGAGAGACAAAGAGCCAATGGTGTAGATGCCAGTCTGAATCAGGGCCTGAAAATCAGGAACACTAAGGGTCAGAGAAGACTGTGTCCCAGCTCAATCAGACCGAGGCAGAGTAAGTGTTTTCTTCCCCTATCATTCTATTCTATCAGGGCTCTCAACAGATTGGATGAGGCCCACCCACATTGGGGAGAGCAGTCTCAGTCTACTGACTCAAATGCTAATCACTTCTGGAAACACTCTCACAGACACACCCAGAAAAATGTTTAACCAGATATCTGGGCACCCATGACCCAATCATGTTTGCACATAAAATTAACCATCATGAGGGGAACAGCTCAGATCCTGCCCCCTTGCTGTGGCTCAGGGATGCCCAGCAGAGTTGCCTTGGAGATTCTGATATTAACTACACTCTGGCTGGTTAGGATTCTATAGTCCAAGGCCATTCTACAGTCCAAGGATCAGGAAATCGAATGCTTTTGGGTAGTATCCTTGCTGATGAAACATCAGAAGTGTGGCTTCTTGATTGCATCTTACTTGGCACCATCTTGCACCTCTGACCGATTTGTTAATTCCTGGCCTCCACTTGGAAAGCTTCCAGCTCGTTTTCATGCTATGCTGCGCAGTTCTGCCTCCTTAATGTAGCTTTAAAGTTGTATTAAATAAACAATGGGTATAAAATCAAATTAATTATTGGACACTCCATGCTACTTAAGTTTAGGACTCCCATTTTGCTAATATTTCTTCTGTGGACAACAAGGCATGGAGTGCCAGGCATCTAAGCTGGTCCTCCTTGAGCCTCCTTAGGGATGAAGAAGAGGGGAAAGAGGAGAATTAAAACCTCAGGAAGGGATGTTTGTAGAGAGAACCATGCTATTTTATATGGGGAAATGACCTTTGTCCAATTTCTTGGGTTCCCCCAATGATCTACATAGCTGTGTGGGAGCAGGTCAAATAGATTAGGAAAAAAATCTGGTGAATTATGGGGTATTCTTTCTCAAGAGTTCTCAGGTTGTGCCTGCTAAAACTCTTTTCCTGAACAGGCAAGACTGGGAATTTTACCACCCCTGACCTTCTCCTAACTCCTCACCAGTTCTCAGATTCATTCTTTGATATTTTTTGTTGATTGAGCTCCTTTTCTGTATCATGCTGGGGCATTCTTGTGACCAGGCCTGCTTCTGGCTTTCCAGATAAAACCTTAGCCCTGTCTTTTTTTTTTTTTTTAATGTATTTTTATTGGTTTCAGAGAGGAAGGAAGAGGGAGAGATAGAAACATTAATGATGAGAGAGAATCATTGATCAGCTGCCTCCTGCACGCCCCCACTGGGGATCAAGCCTGCAACCCGGGTATGTGCCCTTGACCAGAATCGAACCCGGGACCCTTCAGTCTTCAGGCTCTATCCACTGAGCCAAACCAGCTAGGGCCTTAGCCCTGTCTTTATACCCTCCAGCACCCTTGAATCTCATCTTCATAGCACTGATCCTTGTTGTGATTTTATTATTTTTCTGTTAATTTAGTATTTCTCCACCCCTGAAGCTTCCATGAAGGTAGAGGCCTTTTTTCTTTTCACTGTTATGCCCATGGCCCCCAGTACCCAGCCTGGAATGGGCACTTAGTAACTACTGGATGGATGGAAAGAAGGATGAATGAAGTCAATAGGAATGGAAGGGAAGAAAACAGCCTTCCTCAGTTGCTGAAGGGTTCTTAGCCCTTAGGGCCCAGCCTCATAAGAATCCTTGAACTTGACTTCTGGTGTTCTCCATGAGCAGAGCAGAGCTTTTCTCAGGAGGAGTCTGGGAGAGCTTGAATCCCTCTCCCCAGTGACCTGCTATTTCCAACATTTTCCTGTGAATGGTTGGCTTCCCGGGGACCCTGCTGGCTGGCCTAACTTGACCATCTGCCTTCCTAGCAGCATCTCTGCACATGGGCATTATTCTGTCTTCTTTCCACAAGGTTATGAGTTCCAGAGGCAGGAACTGTACCTCCTCTTTCATCCAAAGCCCCTGCAGGTGTGACTCTCTCCTGTGCATATTTCTCCTTCTGCTCCTTCCACTTTGAGAGCCTCTCTCTTCCTTATCCATCCCACTCATTCTCAAAAGCTCAGCTTAAGCTCCCCCTCCCCTTCAAAGCCTTTTCAAGACACCCCAGCTAACAGTGCTCTCTCCCCTCTATAACCACTCAGAGTCTTCATAAGAGCTTTACTGAATCTCACCTTTGATTTTACTCTGATTAACTGCCTCTGCTTGTTGAAATCACATATCTCCCCTCCTAGGGTGACCAAGTCTTCCCAGTTTGCTTGGGACTTTCCTAATTTTAGCACTGAAAGTTCCATATCCCAGGAACCAACCCTCTTTAGGCAAACCAAGACAGTTGGTCACCCTAACCTCTACCAGCTTGGCCTACCCACCCCAAGTCCCTGCCATGCTACTGCCAACTTAAAATTCAAGACTCAACTCAAGAGTCACTTCCTCCAGAGAGATGTTCCCTCCTGAGTGCAGGAGAGGTCTGCTCTGCCTATGCAGTCACTGTTCTCCTGTGCTGCTCACAACTGTGAGTCTCTCCAGGTCATGCATTTAGCATCCTACTGCTCAGTACAGTATCTGTCATCTAGTGGGTGCTCAGGAAGGAAGGATTTGTCGAACAAGCAGAAATACTAGGTGTTACGAGTTGAACTGTGTCCCCAAAAAGATGTTGAACTTCTAACTAGTGAATGTGACCTTATTTGGAAATAAGGTCTTTGCAGATAATCAAGTTAAAATAGGTCATTAGGGTGGATCCTAATCCAAAGTGACTTTTCAATGTAGGGAATAGCTCCTATTTGATTTGTTTTGCTTTTCTGCCCACTAAGATAGATATATAGATATATCAGATGAACCTGGAGCCCAAAGGTAAGGGAGAACTCCAAGATTGAAGGAGACAGGTGAGAAGACACAGAAGCTTAAAGGCTCTCAGTAGCCAAATCTGAACATCACAATGAATAGTGAAAGGAATGGATTATAACCCAGGTCTTTTGACCTCAGTCCAGTCCTCAGGGTTGCCCCAGGCTGGGTGGAAGTGACAACCATGAGTGGCCTCCACCCATCCATTGCCCATCTTCTCCCCTGAGTCTGGCCAGCTCTTTTCTCTCCTGGCGGTAATGCCCTTGGACCAACCCTCTGAGGATCCCACCTCCCAGCCCCCGCGCCAAAAACTTATTAAGCATCCACCTGTCACCTCCAGCTTAATAAATAAGAATCTCTTTTCAGCTTCTTTGTCTTCCTCACCTTGGGGCCCATCTCCTTAACCACACTGTCAATTACACCTTATGTCTTGCAAGGCCAGAGCTAATGAAAAGCAATAGAGAATTCACTGCCTTTTAATGAGGGAAACATGGCTTTTTACAGGGAACAATTTATTGGGCCAATTCCCCCCGTCCATCACCCAAGGGAGTCGCTGCCTTTTTGTACCCTGCGTTTGTTACTGTGTCAGGCACTGTGTAAAACTGCCATCGGAGCACCGAGGTGAAGGCTCTGACTCAATTTACAGGGTGACATCTCTAATCTCCCTCCCCGGATCAGTAAGTGATCCTGGCAATGATATGCATAGAAATTAATTACTTCACCCCTCCTGCTCCCTGGCAGCCAGGAGTGGGGCATCCTCCTTGGCCAGAACAGCTGGGCCGACAGGCCAGTGACCTTCAACATCCTTAGCTGTTTGTCCTGGCAGGAATATGCAGGAGAGACAGATGAACACACTGCCAGAAGAGACAAGGAAAAAAAAACACACAGGAGGAGGGCATGGTGTGCTGCTAAGCTCTGTTGGAGGTCAAGAGCAAATACCAGGTCCATCACCCTTTCCAAGGGAGAGAGGGAGGCAGGGAATTCAGGAAGAGCATCCCGGGCCGAGATTCAGGAGATGCCTCATTCTGCCACTAATTTTCTCTGTGACCGCGGGCATGAGATTTCATCTCTAAAGTGTTGCAAACAGCATGATTGCTCTGATGTTCTGCAAAAACAAAAGTCTTCACCCCATTCTCTTTCTTCACCTTCTCTGAATAAAATATTAGGCTACTCTCAGTCATTGGGTTTTAGGCTTTGTTGAGCTATGTGACCTTGGACAAGTACCTTTACTTTTCTGCACTCTAAAGAGTCACATGGTTCATTCACAGTGGAATACTACACAGCAGTAAACATGGACAAGCCAGTGCGTTACCACTCTTGAATGAGAGAAGAGAATTGCAGGAGACTAGTCACAGCGTATCACCACCTGCAACACGGGACGGTGTGCCTTTTGTGGGTACAGCCACATGCATTAATAGCATAAAGATTTACATGGAAATTGTAAAGTCAAGTTTAGAATAGTTCCTGCTACTCTGGGGGCCAGATGTGACAGATTGGAAGGATATACAGGGAACTGCAAGTGGATTCATCACATTTTATTTCTCAAGCATGGTGGTGGTAAATGGGCCTGTGTGATCTCTATAATGTGTTGTATGCCTGAAAATGTTTATTAATATTTTTTAAAGAAAGTAGAAGCAGAGAAGCAAAGGAGATTCGCATGGGGAGAAGTCCTGAGGGCTTCTTGGCAGAAAGGTCAGTGGCAAGGGCAGGAGTCTCAGAATCAGAGATCTGCATTTGAATCCCAGCTCTCCTGCTAACCAACTGTGGTGTGATTTGAAGGGCAAGTTAATTAACCTCTAATGAACCTAATTTTCCCAGGTGCAAGATAAGAATTAATGATATTTACTCTTACATGAATGTGGTCAGCTCAGTGATTAAATAAAATATTTTAAGAAACTAGCACAGTGCCTGGCACAATTTTAAGGAGATTACACATTCTGGTTTATCTGGGACAATCTTGACTTATGCCTGTTGTCTTAATAGGTCCTCTTTCAATTTCAAATTCCTGATTTGGAGGATAAATGATATTGTCACCCTACACAGTGTAAATACTCAGTGTACTCTAGTCGTGTCAGTTCCCTTTACAGTTTCAAGTCTTTAGAACCAGCAAGCAATTGTCCCTCCTCTCTTTACGAACAACCTTCTTACCCCATTTCTGTGCAGTGGGATATTTAGACATCCCTCCATTCTATGGTAGGAGTGAATTGCTGCAGGGTTACTGCTCAAATTTCATTAAGCACTAGGGTCAGAATAAGCTGGAAAGTTTAGAATTTTTGAGAGCAAAATGGCACAAAGAGAATTAATAGAAAAGAGAAAAATGCCAAAAATACAATGAAAAATAACTTTTGTTGATCACTGACTATGTGCCAAGTATTTTTTTTTAAGTCTTCTACATGTATTAGATCCTTTAAATTTTGTAGATGATGAAACTGAGGTCCAAAAGTGTCATGGACCCAAGCCAACTGATCCCTGAGTCTACTATTAAGCACCATGAGCTACTGCCAAAGAGTCTGCTATGCGGTAACAGGGTTGAGTTTTAAAAATTTGGCTGTTCAAACGTACATTGTTCTACAGTGTGGCTCATTGGAAGGCTATATATGTGTTCCCACTCTGTGGAAGTTACTTAGCATAACTGGAATCTTCTTTGGGAATTCCCATTAGAATATGGGCGCAAGTCATCAAATATCTTCAATTTTTTTATCTTTTAAGGTGGATGTGATTTTTCTAAGACAGTCCAAAGTCATTTCAAAATTCAAATGAAAACTATAATGAGATACCTCAACAAACCCAATAGATGGCTAACTTAAAAAGACTATGGGGGGTGGTAATGGGGAAATAAGGACACATATGTAACACCATAATCAATAAAAGAAATTAAAAAAAAAAAGACTGACAATACCGTTTTTTTAAATTTTTTAAAATATATTTTATTAATTTTTTACAGAGAGAAAGGGAGAGGGAGAGAGAGTTAGAAACATAAATGAGAGAGAAACATTGATCAGCTGCCTCCTGCACACTCCCTACTGAGGATGTGCCCACAACCAAGTTACATGCCCTTGACCGGAATTGAACTTGGGACCCTTGAGTCCACAGGCCAATGCTCTATCCACTGAGCCAAACAAGTTAGGGCTGACAATACCAAGTGTTGATAGGAATATGGAGCAACTGGAACTCATACATTGCTGGTTGGAATAAAAAAGGATATAGTCTCTTTGGAAAATATTTTTGAAGTTTCTTATAGAGTTAAGCATACACTTATCACATGACACAAGAGAAAGGAAAACATGTCCACACAGAGGCCTGTATGTAAAGGGTTATAGCAGCTTTATTCATAATAACCCCAAATTGGAAATAACCCAGATGTCTATAAACAGGTGGTAAGATAAACAATTTGTGATGTATTCATGCACTGGAATACTACTCAGCAATCAAAATAAATGAATGACTGACATGTGCCACAACATGGATGTGTCTCAAAAATATTATGCTGAGTAAAGGAAGCCATAAGTGAAAGGCTTCAAATGACCTTATTTTCACACATAATATTTTTATTCCCATTTTACAGATGAAAAAACTAAGGCACAGAGCAATTAAGTCCAAGTCACATAAATAGTAAGTTTTGGAACCAGAATTCAACTTTAATAGCCTGGCCTTGAAGGCTGTGTTCTTAGTCACCATGCTATTCTGTAGGCTTCTGCCTGACACAAACTATGCCTATGACAAACACTCAAACTCTTTCTCCTTCCCAAACACCCTCGAGACATGTGGGCCAATTGTAACAGAAACAGAATTGGCTTTAAGAGTCTACTGTCAGAGGAAGAGTGTGACAGAGCACTTTGCTAAAGGCCACCACCAATTACCAGGGCCCCCGCCTGCCCACCAGCTAAGCTCATCCAAATTACTTATACATCTCTGATTTTTAAAACAGATGAGGCAGGTATAATTGATAATCCCTTTTAGAGTCTGATTTCTGTTGAAAAGACAGTTGGCTGTGGGTGGGGCATTGGGTTTTAAGCACTTGTATCCTAAAAGTCAGAGATTACTAAAGTGGTCCAGGCCAGTTCACCAGGTGGTATTCTCAACACACTGAGGAGTAAAAGACCACTTTTTGATTCCTGAATGGTGGGGGTTGAGAAACTCAACCATTCATACGTCTGTCCATCAACCCACCCATTTTTGTTTGCATGAATTTACTTGTTGAGTCCCAGGAACTGTGCTGGGTGTTAGTTGGGTAAAGTGGCCTTTAAGGACCATCCATCCCTTAGGTCCTATTTGTCTCTGACTCTGAGCCTATAATGTGGCCTCCACAGCAGGACCCCCTATCACAATCTTCTCAACACATTCTCCAGAGAAGCCTACTATGGGCTATCTTCTTGAAAGCAGCAATAATTTAAGTCTTATTTAAATTAAAATAAGTCAATTATGTTAACCAAAGGTCTTTATCCTCTTGGATGAATTGTGGGAAACAGCAATCTGAACAAAACCAGAAAAGTAAATTTTAAAGACATAGTGTGGATTAAGGATGCCATTGAGTGGAGGCCACCAGGGATTTGAATTAATGAATTCACAAAGTTCTTTGTAGCACGTTCAGTACTTGTATATAGATGTCCCGAGGTGGTTGAGTATAGAGCATACTCATAACAGACTTAGACAATTCCAGTCCTGCCCATGGGATTTCCTCACTCAAGAAACCAGGATTCTACAACAGTTTCTTCTGTTCTATGTCCCTGTGCCATTGGGAAAGCCATGCTTCCTCTCCGAGCCTCGGGTCCTCATCTGCAGTCTCAGAAGACCCTTTGAAAGATCTCTAGGGGCCTTCTTAGCTCCAATGGTCCAAGATCCTATGATCTAGTTAATCATTCAGCAAATCCTGAAAACTGCAGTATATTCTGTGTCTGGGTCATATTTTCTAGCCTGAAGGCAGTCCAGAATCACATAAATATATTCTCTTAGAGACGATCCTCTGAGCTGTATGGTGTTCATTCTAAGAAAGTGCATTGGAAGCAGCAGGTCATTGGTTAAAGGCTTGCTTTTAGGGTCAGGCTACAGCTGGCCGTTGGGTCAGGCCTAGTTCCCAGGATGAACCTGCCTCAGACAACTTTTGTCTTTCTCAGCAAAGGGCATTGCATAGACAGGAACAGAAATGGAGGGGTCTCCCAAGAACTTGAAATTGGCATGCAACAGCTGAACACAAGGGGCAGGAGGGCTGAGGCGGGAAGATGGGCTCTGTCACTTCTCCTTTACCAGGAGCCACCACTTTGGTTATACACAATCCCACAATTTTTGTTTTGTTTTGTTTTGTTCTCCCAACCAATCCACTGTCTGAAAGGCATTCTAAAGCTTCTATCCACCACAGCACCACCTGTACATGATTCAATTAACCTTTCTGGTGGCTTGGGAAGTTTGTGCAATAGGACAGCTTTGCCTTAATTGGCAGCCTGACACAGGTAATGAAGTTTGATCAGTTGAAGAGGGCATCGGGGAAGTCATTAGCATCCTCTACTGAAGACTACGTGGTATATAAAAGTTGTTTAATTTCTGCTGCAAAAGGAAGGGAAGGGGAAATATGATTCACATTTCCTGAAATTTTTTGGCTTATTAAATATTTCATTTCCTCACTGTAAGCATCAAATGGGTCTGGTACGTTGGTATCTGTGCAGCTTCCCACCTAGCTTTTACTGCTCTGCAATCCACCAAATGATCATTTCCCTGTTATTAAACTCTGCATTTCGCAAGAGGTGCTTTGGAAAAACAAACATACATAGAGACAGAAGGAATTATTCTCTTTCAAGAGTTTCAAATGGGAGCAATGGGACAAGGCAGAGGTGCATTAGGCTGTGCTGGAGAAAGACTGGAGGAAGGTGGCCTTGCTATTTTTTTTTAGTTTCTAAGGGTAGAAGGTGGGGTACAGGAACTCTGGACATCAGGAGAATGAGCACTAGGCCAATGTCTGGATCCTTGCTGATCATTCAGAAAAGTTTTAAATCTTGGCTCTTCTAGGAAGCCTTCCCCAACTGAGAAAAGAGAAAAGACTGACATATACTGAATGCCTTCTATGTACTCAGCACAGTTCAAATTATCTCCTTGATTCTCACAACCAGCCCTAGGAATGAGGTATTATTATGCTGCTTTTATAAATGAGGAATCTGAGACAGAGAATTTATTAAACTTGATCAGGGAGCCAGTCAGTAGGTGACAGTGTTTAAACTCCATCTCTAATCTGTCTTTCTCTTGTACCCCATTAGACGGAGCAGTCATGGACCTCTGCAAATTGAACCTGACAAAAAAGCCCTGCTCTACCATTTCCTTATGAGAGACAAAAATGCCTACCAGCTTAATTTATGCACTAAATAATGTGCATTTAAAAGAGCCTTGAAATGTATAATGTGCTAAAAATGAACAATTAATTTTCACTCATGCAAAGGCATTTAAAATTAAATAGAACTAGACCAATGTAGGTATGATTATCATTGCTTTGTTGTAAATTCTTTTGTAATCAACAAATTGTCATCAAATGTAGAGAAAATGCTCACTCTGAACAAAATACTCGGCTGATGACAGTAGGGGGAAAAGAGTAGAAACAGACTCTATTTCTAGGAGGGGAATACATAAGGCATGGGCACACGAATACTGATGGTTCCTGCACCATATTCAAAGTCATTCATACACACAACCTTACACACATGTGCACATCCTCACACACATATACACAGGGGCACCCCCTACATTAGGCACTAAGGATATATGCTAACCCACTAGACACCATATCTGCCCTTACGGAGCTTACTAACCCAAGGGAAGATAATCCCTGAATAAGTAATTACAGTTGTGAAGAAGTCAGAGAAATCAGGTCATAGGGGGTTTTTTGAAAGACGAGGGGCTTGGGAACATTGTAAGTGGTCTGACCTGTGTGTCCTTGGGCAAACACCTAGCCTCATTTAACCTTTTAACACTAGGATTGGACACTCTAAGGTCCTCCCTTGATACATCATGACTGTAAATGTCATGGTATGCCACTGTCCCAGGCAAAAGGGAAAATGAAGAAGCAAACTGTATGTGCTGGGTCCTCCCTCTTGATGGCCATTGGTTCTACAGCCTTCCCAGGCTTTACCAACCAGCGCACTTTCCGAGCTGGACCACTGTCCTGGTACGATGGACAACTCACCCAACTCTCAGCAGATCCCATTGCCATCACTGCACCCCGAATCACCTCTCTCACTTAGCATCCTCCTGGGCCAGGTCTTTGGTGTCATCACCTGTTGTGGCAACAGGGCAGAGGACCAAGGGTATGCTCATCCAACCCTTTACCATTTCAGCTGCAGCCTCTGGAGATGGTCCTTAGGTGGAAAATTTCATGGATGATCAGAATAGTAGGAATTTCAAGACACAGAAGGAGAAAAGGCAGGATCAATGTAGGTGCTTGGAAGTCTGGGAGCAGAGTGAGAGCTGGACTACAAGAAAGGGGGGGCCCTTTTCTCAAATTTCCCTTTCACGTTAGGCCTCCCTCAGTGTCAAATAAACTCAACGGCAGTCAAATTTAAGGGGCGATTTGATGTTTAAACAAGAAAAGCTGTCCCCTGAACTTAGATGGGTATCTCTCCTAATTCCTTAATTTCCAGATTCCATTCAGGCTTATTCTCCCCTGATTGAAAATATAGGAATAGTTTGATGAAGCAGTAACTCAGCAGAAATAATGATGATGATCATGATGATGATCATGATGATGACGATGATAACAATGATAATAACAGAGGAGAGGTTCATTTATAGAGCTTCCCATTTTCCATTTTTCTTTCATTCTGTCTCACATGAACATGAGCTAATTGATCCTTCTGGCATCTCTCTTTGAGGTAGGTAAGAATTAGAATTCCTTCTTAAGAAATAGCTACTTGATTAATAACCAAGAAGGTGAGTGATAAACTGTTGAGTTCCTGGCTTTTCCTGCCCAGAATCACTGCTGATAGACCTCCAACAGTAATACTGAAGTCTGGTTTGGGGGCTGCGTCTGGCACATAGTAGGTACTTAATAAATTTGCTAGTGCATCAACTAAAATATTGACTGACTAAATAAATGAATGAATGAGTGCAGGGCCTGAGAGGCTTGTCAGATGCAGCCCACTTGGGGCTTTCGGGACTGAATACCTGTGTTCTGGATGCTTCTAATTGCTATGGTTTATTTTAGAGATGCCATAGGACATCTCCACTCATCAATCATACAGACAAAAATTCTGCCATTTTCATTCATCCTCCCCTGCACCTTCATAGGAAGGAAGGGCACTGGTAAGGGAGAGAATAGGGACAATATAATGGTAAGAGTGAGTTGTCCCTGGTGTCTTATCTGAGCCTTCATTTCTCACCTTTGCCTGCCCGAGGCTGAATGATTCTTTACAATTCTGGGAAAGCCTCAATGGTCTCTCTGTCTCCAGTTTCTCCTCTTACAATCTGTACCCACCTCCTTGCTGAATCCAGATGTTCAACTCTATTCATGCGGCTCTCCCAGTCAACACACAAGCAAGCAAATGAAATAACTCTTTCTGACTGTTGGAATTGCTTCTGACTCTTCAACTCATAGACTTTGACATTAGCAGGCTAGGTTCTTATCAAAGGTCAGCCTGTATTGGCGTTGAAGCCTTGAATATGTCACTCAGTCTTTCTGGCCTCAGTTTCCCTATATGAGAAGAGGGAATAATAATACATACATTGTGGGAATGTTATTAATCAACGACAAACGTGAATTGGTGTATTTCCACTTTGGACAAATCCTTAAAGTGAAAAAAAATAAAACCAGTGTCGGAATAATAGATCCCCAGAAATCTTGAAAGTATTCAGGATCTCCCCTTATTAAAAATGTAGGAATAGTTTGATGAAGCAGTAATTCAGCAAAAATAATGACGATGATCATGGACTTGTTCTGTGGATTACTATGAGAGGAATATTAAAGTCTCCAAGTCCCATTGTGGATTGGTCTACTCTACCAACCTTTGCTTCCTGTATTTTGAAGCTCTGCTGGTAGGTGCCTACACATTTAGGACTATTATGTCTTCTTGACATGGCCCTTTTAAATTATCTAATGTTTCTCTTTATCCCTAGTAATTTTACTTATTCAGAAGTCTTCTTTTTGTGGTACTAATGTAGCCATTCTATCTTTCTTTTGATTAGTATTTACATGATATAGATTTCCCCCTATTTTTATTTGTAACTATTTATGCTGTTTTATTTAAAGTACTTCCTGTTAGTAAAGGAAGTTCTAATTCTAACTTGGAACTAGTAATCTGTATTCTTAACAAGCTCCCCAAATGATTCAGATGTAACCTCTAGTACTGCCTTCTCTTTATAGAAGTTTGTCCATGAACAAGCAGTAGGATAGGGCAGCAGCCTGAGGTAGGGTACAAATAGGGCTGAAAGATGGTTTTGCAGATTAAGAGATACAGGAAAAGGAGTGAAAAGAGGATATGGATGGTGTCAGTTGGATCTTTAGAAACATCAAGGGCACGTGTGGAAGGCTTACAAGGAGACAGAGAGAGGCATGTCTGAGACTGGAGGGAAAGTGTAGAGGATGGAAAAATGATCCTGAGAAAACCTGAGGTGAAGGCCTGAGACTCCTCCTTTGTGATGGCTTCTGTCTTCTGTTACTTAGTGGAGGGGACTTTCTAAGGAGAATGGGAACAGGAGCTGAATTGGTACCCAGAGAAAAATGGGAATGGGGTGGGCTTACAGGACCAATTAAGAATAAATGCTGTCTTGCCCTGAGGGAAGAGCTGAGGCCAGCAGAAGGAACCTGTGATGGGGTGAAGTTGAGGGTTGGGCCTGGACTGGCAGGGGCAGTCCAGGCAGAAGCAGAGGGGAGGGATGGGCTGGGAAGGACAAAAGGAAAGAAGTATTAGTAGTGGAAGATGGGGCAGTGAGGAGGAGAGACCTTGGTTCTGGTACAGAACTTAGCAACCTCTTGCTTTGTGACTGGGCAAGTCATGTAACTCTCTGGACTCATCCTTCAAATGGGGACACAGCCTTACAGGTCTCCCATGAGAATAGATGAAAAAGTAGGTTAAAGTTTTCTTTTAATGGTCTATAGATGCAAAGTTAATAACTACTATTTTTGTTATTCATAGCAAGAAATTGAATGTTATCTCCTAATGGCTTTAGCCATGTAGAACATCAATATTTAACCATTCTATGGGGAAAGCATTTAGCTGTCAGGTCATGTGACTTGTTATTACTGTTGACAATAAGAATCAATTAAACATGTGGTATACTCAAGGTGGGTTATATTGTGATAGAATTTAAGGGTGTTCATCAGGAATTGAGTAGGCCCTTCCTATAGAACCAGTTGGGGGGGAAATGTGCTGCAGAAACATCTCAATCGGTGATGTGATTTTTCAATAATTGCCATAATGTTTCTGATTATCGTTTTATAATACCTTGCATGCTCCCCCCATTACCATTCCATTTGATGATGCTATTAATATACAGATGTTGCTTTAATCCTTTTTAAAATTTATCTCAGCTATCCCACATGTACATTTTCAAGTGATTCACTCATTTAGTAGCACCTCATTTATTTTAAAAATTTTTCGTGGTTTTTTTTTCTTATCACTGTGAAAGCACTAATGACATTTGTACATGGCTTCTCTTTCATTTCTTCCTTCACCCAGAGTTGAGGAATATTGCCATTCTTCTCCTTAGGGCCAAGATCACATTCCTCTCGCAGTTGCTGAATTGCCCCTTGCTATCCTGCACTAACCACATGCTGGGTTGTATTTCTTCTCCAGCCCATCCTTCTGATCTATAGTGTGACACCAAGACTAGGTTTGGTTCAATGTTGAATGAGAGCCACCTTGTCAGTCCCCATCAAACATCTTCCCAGTAAAACCAACTATTTCAGTCCATTTCTATCTCTGAGAAGGTTTGTTGAACAAGACGGAGTTGTTTATACGGGCACGCAGGCCATGGCCTGGGATCAGGGTATTTTAGGTGCATAGGCTCCTAAGGGGTCTTGGAGATGCCTCCATTCCAGACAGTATCACTTCTGATTCTGACTCTGTCCTCAGTGCCATAGTGACATTCCCAATTGCAGCTGGACAGCTATCTCCCCGTTGCTCTGACCACCTGGAGCTCGTATGTTTAAACATGGAGTCATCTCTTTCTCCCAAACTAGTTTCCCCTCCGAGAACCCCAGTGATCTCCATGGCCATAGTTTAGCTCATGGCTCTAACAAGCACAGAACTGGTGGATTAAGACAGTAAAAGCTTACTTGTTGTTCAGGTCACAGGGGTCAGCAGGGGTGGTGTTGTGAAGGGGACATTTCTTTGCCCTGAACAATCCTCTGGGACTCTGCTCCCTCCACCTGGTACTCCTTACTCCTCCAGGTCATCTGTGAGCTCTCTTCAGCTTCCGAAAGAGGAACTAGAGTGAATCACATAGGGGGTCTAATGGGCCTGTCCTAGAAGAAGCAACTTCCACCTTCTGACACATCCCATTGGTCAGGGGCAGTTGCCTGGCCTTCCCTAACTGCGCTGGAGACTAGAAAACATGGAGGAGGCCCAGGATGCTCAGGATTATATGGACATTGGTAAGTGCCAGGCCCTTGCCCTACTTCCCACTGCTTCCTTACACAGATTGCTCAGCTGCTATCTGCCAATTGCCTTCGGAGCTTTTCTGCTGCTGAGAAATAAATGTGGTTGATTACTGGAGCCTGGGAACAGACTGTTGAGGCAGCAGAGTGACATGTGACTGGGGTCAGGCCTAGGGCAGATGACCCACTGCAGGTGCTCAGTGCAGGGCCTGTCTCCCTCCCATCTGCATTTCTGGCTTGCCCTAACCAGTCCCTGATGTGGAAGGAATGTCCCACAGGAGGGATGGCCTTCTGTACAAAACAAAGCAGCACCATGGGGAAGGCAGGGACATGATTAAGAGCAACAAAGTGCTCACTCAGTGCATTGAGCATGGTGCTTGGTAGTCATCAGTGGACTAGTCAGTGTCAGGAATCCAGGTTTATAACAGCCAATGGCGAGGCCCAAGCCAGAAACTGATCTATAAACGTGGCCAAGTTGTAACAATTCCGAGTGAAAAAAATGCTCCTTTAATGTGCTCACCTCCTCTTATTTTGGCTTCAAAGACCTTTAATGTGTCCTTTTTCTACTTACCTGAGCACCCGCCTTACTTTGTCTCCTCCTGTTAACCCAGCTGTTGTAAAACAAATGTGTTCATGCTGGATAGACACTGCTCTCTTCCCAGGTGTCTTGTCTGCCTCAGCCCTCTGGCCTGTTTCCTCTTAGCTCACGAAAGAAGGAAGAAAAACCATGGAAGCGTATTGCAGCAGCATTTCCTCTACTCAGGAAAATGTCATTTTGGAGACTAGGGTCCCAGCCACCCCATCCAACTCCTCCATCAAATCCCTTCTTGTTAAGCAATGTCTAAGCCACATCGCTGCCCCGATTCATACATACACATGCCCTAAAGACGCCAGGGTCCTTCTGCTTATCACTGCATTGACTACCTTTTTGAGGTACAGAGCAGCAGGCCCAAGGACACGTGATGTCACTCTTAGACATGATGTGGCTGCTTGGAGTTTGTATTCACATTTTTCTTTAGCTACCTTCCCTCAAAGTCCCCATCCATTCTCTGCTCTTCTGTGTCCTGGTGGGCTGTCTTTTATAAAGAGCATTTCCCAGTTCCATTTGGATTTGGACAATGGGAGGCATCAGCAAGAAATCAAGTGTGGGAGGAGAGAGAGGTTGAGATAATTCCCCCAAGGCCCTATTTTGGCAGTGGCTTCAGGCCTCTACAACTATAGCTCTGGGAGTGCCCTCTTTCACAGCAGTCCCCTCTTGATGGAGCTCCTGTTAAACCAGTCCTACCCCTTGCCTTTACAGACTTAAAGGTGATAATGGTTCCTTGATATTGCTAATCTCTTGTTGCCTTGACATTCTTTGGTGATTGCTTTAACCCTTGCCATATGTAAACAGCCTCTTCATGAAATTATCCTCAAAATCCCAGCTGAATGACTCATTTGTTTTCTGCAGGATCCTGACTGAGACAGTGGCAAGGTATATGGAGGTGGAGTGTGTGTAAAATATTTAAGTGTTTCAAATACTGTCTTAGATTGGTTGCCTGAGAACCAGCCATGAAAAAGAGAAGTTTGAGGGGTGGGTGGAGAATGCTCTCAGAAAGTAGCCCTGTAAGGAGGTAGGAAGATAGAACTGGGGAGAGGGAGAAGTTGACCTGCTGTGTGTGTGTGGTTGCAACTGAGCTCTGAGCTGAGGACGTGAGAGTTGTGGAGCTGAACTGGTCCTCTAAGTTTGTTTCATATCAAGGCAAAGGAGCTAGGCATTTGCAACATAGGCTGATCCCTGGGAGGAGATATAGCCGTGGGCAGTGTTTTTTATTTAGGGTATACACTCCTCTTGGGGATGGTAGCCCATTCTTACAGGATATAATCTCCAAGCTGGCACCAGAGCCTCATCTCTAAGAGTCCATTCAATCACTCTATCAGACCAGTGGCTTTGGGTGATGCTACATCTGATGGAGTCATTGGATCCCATAGGCATTTGCCCATGGATACACTTCCTTTACTGTAAAATGGGTCTTTTGGTCAGATCCCATGGGATCTTGAATTTGTGGAGCAAGCCTTTGAACAGTGGTACTGGCCCAGGCCTTGTGGGCAGGAAATGTGCCAATCCCAGTCCAGATGAACCCTTTCCAAGGTGAAAGAGACCCAAGGCAGTAAGTGCCCATCAAGTGGATGGTTGGTCTCAATAGATGACTCAGCATCAAGAGTGTGGTGTTCACTCTGTCACTAGCCTGGAGAACATTCAGCAGTGGCAGTAGGTAGATCAACCTTGTTGAGAGGGAACCCATGCTGTTGGGCTCGTGCCTAGCCTTCCTCTCTGCCACTATAGTTACATGAATTGATTCCATTCAGGAGTCCATTAGGCACTGGAGTGAGCACTAGGCTGATGACAGAGACTGGCTGTTGTCAACGGGAAGAATAATTCTGTGGACTTGACTGTTTAGGTCCTCTTCCATGGTGAATGCTTTCTAATGGGCATTAACATGCAATATGAAAATCTTCATCCCTTATATCCACTCCCATAAGTCTATCCACATTCCTCTTCCCAGATCTCCTCATTCCTGATCCTTCTTCCAGGCTCCAACAGGCTGCTCACACTGCCCATAACACATATGTATGTATATCTTTTACCTTAGTTCACCTCTTTTTTACACAAAGTGGCAACCAAGTGCACTGTCCATTGATAGGATTTGCCCTCACCTCAGTCTTTCAGGACCTCCTGCAGGGCAGTAATTGTCCTGATCTGAGTTTGCCTTTTTCCTCCTCTATCAGATGGTCACAAAGAATGCTCTGCTGGGACCCTGAGTGTGAGGGAGAGGCATCAGTGCAATGGTGGATTCCATGTCATCCAGCGAGTGATGCAACTGTGGCCATCAGCAGCTGATAGTCCTGACAGCTGGGCTGTGAGTATGTCAGTCCTGTTAGGAGGATCTGGGGGAAGCATTAAAATTTCCATTGCAAATGCCATTTCCTGTTAAAGCAAGCATGGGTATATATGAGGTAGAGTCCAGCATTTGCAGAAAATTTTAAGACAAAACATGAGACTTCACAGACATTCCCGCCTACTGTGTCCTTCCTGTGGATGCCTGCAGATGTGCTGAACATGGTCACCCTTCCTAGACGCTGAGATGAGGGGCACTTTGGGGAACCGTGTGAGGAGTACCACCCTAAGGAAACTTGCTTCCCAGCAGGGCTTGAGACACCCACTGACACTGCCAAGCAAATGTGAGGCCTTGGGGCTCCTCTCCCTGGAGAATTTGCAACTTAAGGCTCATTTCCCAGTATGGAAAGAAAGAGTCTCCCAGACAAAGGGATTCCAAGCATCATTAAGCAGGTGTGTGAGGATATAATGGGATAAAGGGGTTGAGGATTCTGCCAGTGCTTCTGAGATTGCCCCATCTGCACCACCCGAGCAGAAAGCTGGGCTAGCAGACAAGGTCTAGGCCACATTCAGCGTCTGAAGCTCTGGGTGTATTCAAAAGTGAAGGCATACCCAAAGGTTACAAAACTGTTAACATGTAACAATTATTCCCTTTAATATACACAACAATATACACACCTACCATGACTTTATACATGTATGACCACATTTGGAAATATTGTGAAAAACCTACATTTACTTTGTGTGAGAATACAAGGTCTGGGTTGAGCCAAGTCCCATTTAAACATCACTATTTCTAGAATTGCTTTCTTCTTACTGAATGTCCAACTCTTTCTCTTTCATCTCCTCCCTCCAACCACCCACCTAACAAACAAAAACACTTTGCCCTGTACATTCATATCAGTTCACACAGGCCCCATATCCTCAGAGAAACAAAAGCCAAAGGGCCATTTGGTGCTGCCTTGATCTCACTCATGCTCTGTCTTCCAAATGTATTTGCTATTTGCTCCCATGTCCCCGGGTACCCCTGCTGTTCCCAATTGCCCGTTGCCTATTAGGAACGGTTCCAGCCAAGGTATTTTCCCCTATTTATTTGCTCCCCTTTTCCCTGGGAACTTTACTATGCATGAGTAACTGGCCTGCGATGCTGCTTTTGTTTGCCGTTTTGCATTCGTTAAAAACCAGTCATCTGCATGTTTTATAAACCCATAGGGGTCTCTCTCCCCTTGATCAATGCTGGAAGTGCTCATTAACATCTGGGGAAGTTATGGCCCCAGGTAGGGGGGATGCGCGACCTATGGAGTGTGGTTTCAGGGAAGTTGTCTAAAAAACCCACCAAAGCACTTTATATTCATCACCAGGGTTGCTCACTAAACAGAAATGAGCCTGCCTGCTTTTGGTCCCTTGGTGTATTCACTTCCCCTAGCCTGGAATGCATTTTCCTTTCACTCTGTTTGTCTAGGCAACTTCTCAGGGAAGTCCTTCCTGGGCACCTCAGCTGACTCTGACTCCTTCTTTCTCAGAAAACCACCAGTCAATTTAACCATCATACATTGGGTACCTCTTATGTGCCAAGGACGTGGCTAGGCATTTCTAGGAGTTAATATACATATTTTAAAAGTCCTTTGCCTCCAAGTTTTAAAGAGGAAAGCCTACACACAAATTGTTAGAACCCAGTGTGGTGAGAATTTGGATGACCTTGTGCAGAAGGATCAGAGGCAGGAGAGGACCAGCCTCTGCCCTTGTTGATAAGGAAGGAAAGGCTCCAAGGGAATTGGTCATGCCCATCATAGAAGAACTTGTGGTCAATCTGAAGGAGCTTACATTGTGCCCTGCTGGTCGCCATGTCTCAACTGTGTTCCATGCGGACCAACCACAGCAGAATCATATGAGATGGTCGTAAAAGGCAGATTCCTGAGACACACCCCAGTTGCACGGATTCACAGGGTCTGAATTTTCTCACCTATAATGGGTAGTGTTGATGTACCCTGAAGTTTGAGAAATGCTGCTGTGGCAAATGAGAGCCACTGAAGGGCATAATTTGACTTTTCACTGGTACATGTTTATTGTTGATATGTAACATGCATGGGGTGGGTCTCTCTCCATCCTAGTCCTCCTGCCCATCCTCCTCCGACCCTAGAAGCAACCACTGTTACGAGTCTCTTAGATGTCTTTCCTAGAGTGCATGGTGTCCAGTCATTTGCCTACTTGGTCTCAGATTCACTCCCTGCCTTCTTCTCTTTTCCCAGCACTTCCCCAGTCCAGGCCTTGAGGTCCTGGCCCTGTTCCAGTTTGGGTAATTACATTTTTCCTATGCAAATGGCTCCCCTGAATTTGCATAGACAAGCTGGTAGAGGCCCAGACACCTTGGCAGCCTCTGCAGCCTTGCTCCAAGCACTGTCCATTGGCCTTCTTCTTGGCTCCTCTGGGGGAGGCCTGGTTCCCAGTTAGCAGCATAACCTTCCCTGCTCAATGCGGCCCTAATGTTTATGGTTTTCCTGGACATCTGGGAGCCATCATTTCCCTCTACTTCTTTTCTCTTTCAACTCTTCTCTCTTTCAACTCCTCCCCCAACCACCTTGAGAATGTAAAAGATCCCATTATATCTTAATAGTTGATTTTCCAGTCTGTGTCCCCTAAAGACTGTGCTCATTTTCAGGACAGATTATGTTCCCTTCATCTATAACTCTTTTCAGACAAGCCCAGCGCATGGCACACAGCAGGCACTTGATGAATGTTTCCTGAGTGACTGAAGAGAGACATTTAGTGTCGTAAGTAGGTGGTTGCTATTAGGTATGGCCTATGTACATTTTTAAGAGGGGATTATGATGACCCTGAAGAATCAGGCCCAGGCTCTGTCTGGACGTGATAAGCCCAGGGAACTAGGATGGGCTCTGAGAGGAGGGATATATGGAAAAAGCGTGCCTCACTGCGGGAGCTCTGTGGCGGTAGACAGAGATGGGGGCCAGAGCCAGACTGTATGCAGACCCAGTGGGTGGTCTGGGGCTGGCAGTAGCAATGGAGGCAAGGATGACAGAGATGAAGTCTGAACCGCTGGGCCCTTTGGGAAAGGCATTGGTGAGCCTGGCAACTGCTTAGCTGGAGGGGATGCAGGAGCCGGAGAAATTGGAGATGTGGTTCCCAGCTTTCTGATCTCAGAGGCTGAACATGGGGTGGCTCCTCTGATCCCATGGCAGAGGGTGTGGCAACGGCTTGGGGATGAAGGTGACGATGGAAATGGGGAGGAACTAGGAGAGTTCTGCCCATCTACACACGATGCTCTTTAAAGAGGAGAAAATATCCATCCAGGCAATGAATAGACAAAAAAGAGAGGAGAGGAAACGGAAGCATTCAGAGGGTCCATGCTCCCAGGAGATGCGGCCACCGAGGGAGAGGTCCCAGAGCAGGTGACCAATCTCAGTTTGCATTGTCTGTTTCTGTTTTCAGAACTGTCCGTTGTTAGCCTCTGAGTCACCTGATATGCCAGACCAGACAGACTATTTCCAAAACCAGCCTTCTCAGCTGGCTCAGCCCTCACAGAACCCAGTGCTCAGCGGACATTCACTCAGTCAGCAAGCACCTCTGGCGCACCTGCCATGTGCCCAGTCCTGTGCTGCTCATAGTGCACGCTGCCGGGCCATCTGGACCACAGGCCACAGGGCTGGGGCAGGCCCAGGCTGCTGTCTCTCCTGAATCAGGAGCTGGCAGCAGGTAATCTCACTGAGTTACGGGTACCCCACACTGGGTCCTGGACTGAGCAGAGGACAGCATTTGTGAGAACAGACAGTGGTGGCTTCTTCCACTTTGGTCTCTGATTCCTTCTGAGAGCCACACAGTGTCCCTGGACTTGGCCTCCACTTTTGGGGCCAGGGCTGCCCTGGCCTGACTCCAGTGACCCTTGGCTCCCTCCCTCCAGGCTCACAGCCCCAACTCCTCAGCTCTGCCTCAGCCAAGAGCTCCCATTGAGCCAATAGCCGGGCCACACAAGGGCTGCGGACCTCACGGGCACATGCCTGGCTCCCAGCACATGCCCCTAACCAGGCATCCCCGCCACATGAATGTACCTCACTGTCCTGCCCGTGTCTTCGCTTGGCCTCACAAGTGGCCCCTCTCCCTCCTGTCAGCAGAGGAAAAAGATGACTGGGGAGATGACATACGTTGTCCACACAAGGCCCTTGTTCGTGTCAGCAGTGGCTGTTGGAATGCGGTCCACACGTGGCTCGCGCGTGTGCCATGTTGCTGTGTGTGCGCACACTAGCCTGTGCTTTTGGCGTAAGCCAACCACTCAGAATCTGTGTATTTCCCTTTTATGATCACTTTCTCTCCCTCTGTAAAGCGCCAGGACGGGGCCGGCGTTCCAGGAATTGCTTGCAAGCGGTCCTCCAAGCCTCGAGCCGGCCTCTGCTGTCCCCATGCAGTGCGAGTAATGGGTCCTCCCAGGGACAATTTGCATAAAGGATAAATAAGAGAAACACAATGTGAAGTTTATTCATTTTTAAATCCTGCAGCGTTTGTGATTGAAGGCCCAAGCTCAGATGTTTGCCGGATGCGTCCCATTAAGACTCGGGGCTTTGTCTAATGTCTGCTCTGCTCCTGCAGGGGGGTGTAATGTGCGCTCCTTCCCACACTGGAGTGCCGTTTCCAGAGCCTTCTGCTCGACAAGGGACGGAGGAACGGCGGGCTGTGTTCCCTTCTACCAGGCCCCCTCGCTTTAATTTGCTGTAACAGAGCCAGCACATTAAATACAAAACATATTGATGTTCTTGAGAACCCTGGAGGGTCTTTACCCTTCCTTGTCAGAGGAGCCTGGCATGCCGGGAGGGAGAGGAGATGGTGTTTGGCATGCATGCGGAGTGGCGCCTCCGGCAGGCCACACTGATCATCTGCCAAGAGCTGTGCCCTCCCAGAGGACAGGGGGCAGGCAGAGGGGCAGAGGTGCCATTGTGCATGCCTCAGGGCGAGAGGGAGCATGTGGACAGGGAGGGCACCCTCAGGTTCAGGGCCATTGTGGACACAGCAGTGGTTTGTGGACTAATGACAAAGAATGAGAGGAAGGAAGGAAGGAAGCGAGGGAGGGAGGGAGGGAGGGAGGGAAGGAGGGAGGGAGGGAGGGAGGGAGGGGAATGCAGGCAGAATGCCACCCAGTAGTAGTGACTGACTGATCTGATCACTCCCAGGTCAGTATCAATGAGCAAGTTCCCAAGATGGAGCAAGGGTTAGAGGAAGCTGGACGGGACTCTAACTTTTGGCATCTCTCTATTCAAAATGCTCTGGGCTCCAGGAATTTGGCAGGGTAGGTCTGGCTGTCATAGTGTAAATATTTGTTACAACAAGTGATGCAAGAAGAATAGAGGCCTCTCCTCCAGCAAATTCACCATTTTCCTAATAGGGTGTCTCCAGGGCTAGAGGAAACAGGACTGAGAGAGAGAACAAAAGACTTGGCTCATTCTGGCAGGACAGGGCAGGCAAAAACCTAGACCCCACTGACGTTAACTTTACATTCTTTTCTCAAGCTGGCAAAGAGCCCTAAACTCTGGGGTGAGAACTTGCCTTTTCCCCCTTAAATGAGCTATTGAAGCAGTGAATGTGGTCTTCTCTGGACAAATGCGCCCTCCCCATAGCAGCTACCTTACATGTGGTGGCTATCCTGTGCAATTGTACATCTATTGCTTCTAATCCACACAACTCTAGGAATTATTATTATTATTAGGACACCAAGACTCAGGTAGTTTAAATACATTTCAGAAGGTCACAGAGCTAATAATTGGCTGGACTCTAATTCAAACCTAGTCCTGGGGCTGTAGGTCATTGTGGTCGGTGTTCTGGCAGTGACGATTGTGCTGCTGGTGGGGATGCCTGTGCTGTTGTTGGCACTGGTGGTGACACCTGTGGTGCTTGTTGGTGGTAGTGAGTAATGATGGTAGTCATGGTGGTATGGGTGATGGTCCCCTTTGTCTGTGGTGCAGGCACTGCAGGCACCTTCTCTCTGGAAAGCGATGCATTCTCTTTCTGTGACCCATCCTGTCAGGGGCTCAGGTCATGCAGGGTGGGCTCAGGGTCTTGATTTCTCCTGGCTCCTGGCCTCTGAAGCCTAAACAGACCTGCAGTGGGAAATGGGAGAAGTTCAAGGAAGCCGCCTGTGAGGAGTCAGAGAGAGATCATTTATCTTCCCTCAATAAAAAGGTGTCTTCAATTCCGTATCAAGGGTAGCTCATTAATCCTTGCATGGGCTGAGAGCTTCATTAAAAACACAATCCAATTAATTCTCTGTATGTGCTTTTTTGAGTCAGAACTGGTCTGATTTTGGCTTTTCGTGGGCAAAGCCATCTTAGGAATGGTCACTCCCTGACAATCCCAGTCATTGCCGCCCCTTGCCCAGGGTGAGTTGTGATATGGAGTCTGTGTGTGCTCCCTTTGTGAGGGCTGACAAGTAGAGGTTATAAACTTGATTGAAAGACTAAGAAGATGAAAGCACTTATTCGGGATGGGCACCTACGTCTTCCTCGGTAGATTTCAAGTGATTCCTTTGCAGCTGGTCACTGACTCCCTAAGGCTCCTGAACCTATTTTTTGTTTTATCGGTGTCTTTAGGGATTGGGAGCCATAGTGTAGAGAGCTGTTGACTGCAGTGTGTGAACTGGAAGTCATGGGAAGGTTCCAGTGACTCTGACCAAGAGCCTTTTCTACACAGGACTCTTGCTATCCATTTGCTAATTCCAGATACGGAATTGCCTAGGCTCCCTCCTAAAGTGTGGGCAGGTGTTCAGCCAATGATGACTTAAGCTGACACCTCCCAAAGAGTCTGCAAATTCTGAAGAGTCTGGAAGAAGGAAGCCCATCAGAGCAGAGGTGCGGAAATGGAGTAATTGGCATAGGACCCCCAAAGCTTTTTCCCAGTGCACCTTCCCAATGCCTGGTGCTGCTGTGAGATCTCCATTACAGCAGATATTCACGAAGAGGTGGGATGACCCACCAGGAAGATTTTCTATTGCAAATGGTCCATTGGTTACATAATCTCTGAGACTATGAATCTTGTAGTACATCTCAAGCATGTGTGTGGACATGTATTTGAAAGGTAAAAAAATAGGTAGAGGTTGAGTCATTACCTAAAGCCCTCTGGACATTTGGTGGCTTTTATTTAATAACTAGAGGCCCAGTGCATGAAATTTGTGCATGGGGGTGTGTGTCCCTCAACCCAGCCTGCATCCTCTCCAATCTGGGACCCCTCAAGGGATGTCTGACTGCCTGTTTAGGCCCAATCCTAAATGGGCAGTCGGACACCCCTCTCACAATCCAGGACTGCTAGCTCCCAAATGCTCACCGGCCTGACTTCCTGATTGCCCCTAACCGCTTCTTCCTGCCAGCCTGATCACCCCCTAACCACTCCCCTGCCAGCCTGTTTGCCCCTAACTGCCCTCCCCTGCAGGCCTGGGTCCCCCATAACTGCCATTCCTTGTAGGCCTGGTCGCCTCCAACTTCCCTCCTCTGCTGGCCTGGTCACCCCTAACTGCCCTCCCTTTCAGGCCTGGTCCCTCCCAACTGCCTTCCCCTGCTGGCCATCTTGTGGTGGCCATCTTGTGTCCACATGGGGGCAGCCATTTTGGCCACATGGGGCAGCCATCTTGTGTGTTGGATTGATGGTCAATTTGCATATTACTCTTTTATTAGACAGGATAGAGGCCTGGTGCACGGGTGGGGGCCAGCTGGTTTGTCCTGAAGTGTGTCCTGGATCAGTGTGGGGGTTCCCTTGGGGCATGGGGTGGCCTGGGTGAGGGGCCTGTGGTGGTTTGCAGGCCAGCCATGCCCCCCAGCGACCCAAGTGGAGGCCCTGGTGTCTGGGATTTATTTATCTTCTATAATTGAAATTTTGTAGACTTGAGTGGAGGCCTGGGCCTGCCAAAGTGTGCAGAAAGCTTGGCTTCCTCCATTGCTGGAGAAACCCACGCCTCCTGCTTGCTCCGTGGCTGCAGCCATCTTGGTTGGGTTAATTTGCATACTTACTCCTGATTGGCTGGTGTGGCTTGTGGGTATAGCAGAGTGATGGTTAATTTGCATATTACTCTTTTATTAGATAGGATTGGCATTTGAAGGTATCAATTTCCAGTGTGTTCTCTACCTCCCTATGGGGAGTTTACCCAGGAATCAGATTCCTGGCTTCTAGTCTCAGTCCTACCTCTAAGTAGCCATGTTACCTTAAAACATTTCTTCACCACCTGATCCTTGGCTTGTTCACTTTGCAAATGGAGACAGACAGCAATGGTATCTTTGGTATTTCCTAGATTGCTGGGCTCATGGTCCTCTTGAGGTTAAAGACAAAGTCTGCTTGCTTTCTCTGGAGTCCCTCATGGGTCAAGGAATCACATAAATACTTTTGATAGTAACTGAAATATGGAAATAAATGGGGGCATGCTTTAGAAGGGAAATGAGAAAAATTTCTATATGAAGATATATCTATTAATTGTCAGGTTCCTTCTAGATTTGAGGATCCATGACACTGTAATTAAAAGGCAGTGTGGAATATTGCAAAGTCCTGACTTTATTCATCATCACCACATCCCCAGTTGTCACCAACCAACTTTTGTTGAATCATTGTGCTTCTTGGGACAATATTATGTGCCCTGCCTACCTCACAGAATTAAAGCATCAAATGATATTGGGTATTTGAGAGTGCTTTAAAAAGTACACAACATGATTTAAATGCAAACATTGCTATTAGTATTACTAATAGTATGAGTTATCATCTTTGGAGTAGTTTTTTTTGATTTATCATTCCCCTCAGATTATTTCTCTCAGCTGCCCTTTGTACTCTGAGCAAGTTACAGAGTCTGTATTCGCTAGGTCAGGTGAGTGGTTCTCAAACTTGAACGTGCATCAGAAACTGGAGAGCTCATTAAGACAGGTTGCTGGTATCTGTCTTGAGTCTCTGACTTAGCAGATCTGGGGTGGGCCCCGAGAATTTGCATTTTCAAGTTTTCAGGTGGTGGTGCTGCTGCTGGGCCCAGTCTACACTTGGAGAGAGGTACTGGACTAGAGCTACTGGTCTCATTCTTTGATGTGCTTTGTATTTATATAGATCTGTCATAGCTTAATTATGTCTCAGGTACTTCACAGCATCCCTGTGAGATGGACATAAGGCAGTATGAAGGATATTTTACAAAATCACAGAAGAGCGCCCAGCGACTGGAGGTGATGATTGTGGCCAAACAAGAATAAAATAAGGATTTTCCTGGGTGCCCATTTCATTGTGTTTTGCCTTGGGCTGGACTGCTCCCTACTGGCTGGTCAGTCATGGTCACTATCCTCCAGAGCTCTGGCTGGTGACAAGGTGCTAGGCTGTCCTCCTAGTTCAGTGTTGCAAACATCTTCTGGCAACTGGTGCCATGAGACATCTGCTTGTCTTAGGGAAGGTGTCTAGTCAAGGAATGAGTTCCCACTCTTACATTCACAGTGTTTACCAGGTTCTACAGGTAGGAACTGTTCCATAGGTCCTCCTTCCTCACTGAGCAGCAAGGTGGGTGCTTTGATTAAGGTGCAGGCACTCTGCAGGAAGACAAAGTCCTCATTGGCTGACTTCTCACCCACATGGCTTCCCTGGACTCAGTGATAGGAATTCCCTTGACCAGTCAGGCTCCTTTGAGCCCTCTTCTCCACTAGCCCTTGTCCTTGCCCCTCACGGCCCAATTTTAGCAAGAAATCCTGTTAAACCAGCTAATTTTGGAATGTCCCACTCTTTTTTAAAAAAATATATATATTTTTATTGATTTCAGAGAGGAAGGGAGAGGGAGAGAGAGATAGATAAACATCAATGATGAGAGAGAATCATTGACTGGCTGCTCCTGCATGCCCCCTACTGGGGATTGAGCCTGCAACCTAGGTATGTGCCCTGACCGGGAACTGAACCATGACCTCCTGGTTCATAGGTTGATGCTCAACCACTGAGCCACGCTGTCTGGGCAGGAATGCCCCACTCTTGATATCCGATCAAGCTCCTCTTCCTCCACCCTTGATAATTAAGCAAGTGCCTCTTTAGACATTTTCTTCCTCATCCTGCCTCATCCTCACTATAAACTCTCAACTGGTCCCTTGCATCAGAAGTTGAGTTTAATCTCTCTCCCTCATTGCCATAGTCTTAAATAAAATTTAACTTGCCGTTTTTGCCAAGTGCCCGGTGAATTATTTTTCTGCAACATCAGAAATGCACTTGATGCTCCTCTTTCTGTGCCCAACCTGGGCAGGTGCATGGGTGTCCTCAAAACTGGATGATTCTTGACCCAGCCTATGAACTCTCATCCCTTGGAATGATGGGTAATTTGTCCACATTCTTCTAAGACTGCCCTTTTTCAAGAGCACATCTGGAGGCACCAACAACCCAGGAAGAGGCCACAGATGCTGCAGTCCCTTCCCCCACACCCTGCTATGAAGACCCCCTCTTTCCCACCTACTGAGGTCCAAGGTCTTGTGGATCCCAAAAGGCCAAATTCATTTCCAGACAGGGATTGGAAGTGCCAGAGACCCTGGAAGAAGTGAGTTAGAATGGCATTGAGCCTTTCTAAGCTGCTCAGCCAAGAAAGGTGGGAGGTGTTAGGCATGAAAACCAATACATGAGCTATAAACCCCAACTACAGCACCTTGTCTTGTGAAGCCACAGAGAAATGCAAAATCTCTTGGATTTGGTGTTTATTTTTCTTTCTCCCTTTTTCCTTTCTAGATTCGCAGCAGTCCTCTTTGGGCTGAGCGGGTTTGGCTGCTGTTATGGTTGCTGCTGCTCTTGGCTGCCTGTGTGTGTGTGTGTGTGTGTGTCTGCATGCGCCTGCGTGTGTATGAGAGCGTGCGCGTGTTCTCTCCAGAGTGACTGGTTTGTGCTGTCATCAGCCGTTGTTTTGGTAAATGGCGAGTTAAACAGATATATCCAAGCGTAAAATCTAAAAAATGTTCCCTCTGGGCGCCCGGGGGGTGTTGTTTGAAATCAACTACATATCAATTGAGCGGCGGCGAGCGGATCCGATGATAAATTCCAGTCCACAGACGCCTTATAAATTACATTTTTTTGTTCGCGATCTTGCCTCATCTCAGCTCCCCAGAGGCCCTTAGACTGAGAACTATGATTGTGTTGGAGAAACGTTTGCTCAGCTTGAGCGAGGCCATTAGCATTGCATGTGCCAGTCCGTCCCTGCGCTCCCCCGGCCCCCCTCCCCCAGGCCCCCTCCCACCCCTTTAACAAAATACAATATGTGCCTGGTAATTTTTCTGTTCATTATCTCATTGTTTTCTGTAAGTACAAGGTTAGATTGAATTACTGCGGGCTCCGCTGTCTATTTGTAATTCTCCTTCCATGCCGAGCTGCTAATGAATGGGCAATTTAGTCAATTCTTTGTAACGGTTTCTTCTGTGCGTCAGCCACTTAATTACTCTGAGCCTTTCTCACTGCTGCTTTATTGCACAGAAAGTCGCGGCTGCTTTGAGGGCTTGGCACGGGATCTCTAGCTTCCAGAAAGAAAAAAATCCTCAGAGGCAGCTAGGATTCTGGATCCGTGCTGCCTTCTGCAGCAGCAGGAGTCACATTCTGTGGTCTCTGCCCACACTCTCCCTTCCCATCTGCACACAGGGTTTATCTTCCTCCTTCTCGGCTGACAGTTTGCTTAATCCTGGCCGTGGCAGTCACTGTCAGGCGGCAGGGAGGTGCAGGCTCCTGCTCAGTGTAGTCTCCGAGGCGGCAGGCCTGGTTTTATAAACGTTATGATTAGCCTGATCGGTATGCTACCTACCCTGTCATCAGTATCTCCAAATTATAGCCAGGGACCCACTCTGCGACCGGCAGAGTTTTTTTCTTGTATGCAGCCCCTCACCCTCCTAAACTGTGGACAGGGGGAGGTCTTTGTTATGCCCTTTCGACAAAGGGAAGTCTCAAGTTTGGGCATTCAAAGTGATGTTCCTGAGGTCAATGAGCCAGGTGTGGCAGAGCCAGAGCTAAGGGTTACTCAGGTCACCGTGGCATCCTTCTGTCCTCTTCCCACTCCATCCTGCTGCCCAGGGGGGCACTGCCCAAGGGCACCTGTAGGCTGAGCTGTCCCAGAGTGGAAATAAGTGTGAGTTGCCCTTAAAGAGACAGAAATAACTCTAGAAAGAGAAGGGACTTTATAGTATTGACCAAGAGGCTGAAAACCCAGGGAACTGGGAACTCTTTAAATAGAATATTTGTTTACAAAGTGGCACCTTTGGATACATTTGTCCCACTACCAGGATATTTCTTTGTGCCCCTGAATTGAGATGCACATATAATTTACCATCCAAACTGGGTCCTTTGGAAGTGAAAGGAGGCAGGCTGAGCAATCATGCCGGGGCTGCAGGAGTAAACTGGTACTGCCTGGAGCAAACGAGGTGGCATGGTCACCCCACCCAGGTACCCGAGAATGCACGACACTGTGCTGATGGCATATCTTCAGTGCCGATTATTCTGATGACAGCACTTGGAAAGGCATCTTACCAGCAGGATCCACCCCTCTGTTTACAATTATTCCCTATTGCTGGGCATCCCACTGATGGAAGTGAGCTCCAGGGCCTCTGGAGCTGTGTCTAAAGAGTGACGGATTCAGCAAACACTGCCTGAGCACAGCTATGTCATGGAGGCGTGAGGGTGAGAAGACAAGATTTTCTGGAGCCTTGATTCAGTTGCTCTAGCACAGTGGTCGGCAAACTGCAGCTCGTGAGCCACATGTGGCTCTTTGGCCCCTTGAGTGTGGCTCTTCCACAAAATACCACGGCCTGGGTGAGCCTATTTTGAAGAAGTGGTGTTAGAAGAAGTTTAAGTTTTAAAAATTTGGCTCTCAAAAGAAATTTTAATTGTTGTACTGTTGATATTTGGCTCTGTTGACTAATGAGTTTGCCGACCACTGCGTCTAGCAAAAGCGAGGTGAATGGCTCTGATTGCTGCTAACTTCCCGAGCAGGCTCCTGAGCACGCCAGTCCCTCTGCCGGAAAGCTCACACCCTCCTTTGGGGTCTGGCTCAGTCCTCCTCATTACTTCAGAAGTCAGCTTACATGTCGCTTCCTCCAGGAAGCCTTCTCTGATCTTCAAGTTTACATTAGGCTCCTTGTTCTTCTATTTCATAGTGTCTCTTCCCTCTTCGTTACTTACCACAATTATAATGAACTTATTTGTGTGATTATGTGTTCAGTGTTTCTCTTTCCCAACCCCACCCCTGACCTGTCTGTGTTTGGCCCTCAATAAATACTTGTTCAATAACGAGAGGTCACATTTAAATAGCACTGCCTACATGCCGGGCACTATTCTAAGTGGCCTACATATTTTGCTCAAGAAATCTCACAAGGACTATGCGATGGTTACTGTATAGTCCATGTTTGGCAAATGTGGAAATGGGGGCCCAGGGAAGTTAGATAACTTGTCATGGGGAGGCAAGATTCAAATTCAGACCCTCTGGATCTCAAGTCTAGAAATAGCATAGAGCTTGGAGCCGGGAGGTGTCACCTGCAGCCGCTGATCGTGGTGTGTCTTTGGTCAAGTCTCCAGGTGCCGAGACCACACTTTCCTTACTTATGCATCAGAGGAACTATAGCCCTCCTATGCCTCACCGTGTTGCTGTGAGTGGCAGAGGAAAGAGGTTTGTATATACTCTTCACCCTCCCCAAATGGACTCATTCATGAAAGAAATCGACTATCACCCCTTCTAGAAAACAGATATCCAGGCAGGAAATGGAATCTCTGGCTGCTGGAGGCCTGGGGAACCTCTGGACTTGGGGTGTATCTCAAATGGATTAATGACTTGGGGAAGACCATCCTGGAATGTCGTCTGGAATTCCTGCCCTTATTCTGTAGATTTCTTGCTGAATAATAAGAACCCTTACTCAACCAAAAATGTTACATATTCCTGACAGTTTGTGCTTCTCAAGAGGTTTCACTATATCTATTTCATCTGATCCCGGGGAATAGGTAGAAAGGGCATTGCCACTTCATAGCTGGGGAACCTGAGGCCAGGAGGTGAAAGTCACAGGGCTAGTGTGGAATTCCTTAGCGGATGGAATTCTTTTCTCTACAGGGAGACACTTGCTGAACACCCTGGAGACCTCAGCGGGGCTCAGCCACCCGAGAGGGGGCCCGCGAGGAGGTGGTCAGGAGACAGTGAACAAACGGAGGAAGTGAAATTCTCATCCACTGTTGTAACTGCCGTGGGGGAAGCACAGGAGCACACTTGTAGGGTGGCAGGGCGGGCTCTCTAAGGAGCTGGTGTTTAAAGTGAGAATGAAATGGTGGGAAAGAACCGAGTATGGGAAGAGTGAGACGAGGACACTGCTCAAACAGAACGGTGTGTGCCAGGGCCCCGAGGAGGAATGTGGTTGGCAGCCGCAAGGAAGGGAAGAGGCCAGTGGGGGTCCCATGTGGAGTAGGGAGGAGGAGAGAGAGAGACTGGAGGTGGGGCTGGAGGGGTGGACAGAGGCCAGATTGCTTCAGGCCTTACAGGCCATGGTAAGATGTGTGCACGTAATCAAGTCACCTTTACTCCCATATACCAAACATGTGGGCGTTCACACACAACCATGCATATATGTGGTTAACATAGCCACATGCCATTTGTACATGTACATAAACATACACGAAAATGTATACAAAGGCATATCTACACAATTCCTTGACAACACATTGTCATACTCACTTAAACACACAAATGCACACTCATATGCACCAGTGGGCCCATTCATATAGACACACAAAGGCACATCCTCTCACACACCGCATGCTCTTTGTCAATACACGCCTGTGTGATGCATGCACACATAAGGAGAGGCACCGTAGGTCTCTGGGACACACAGATACTCACATGTGCACACAGACAGCCCACAGCGAGCCCAGCTCAGATGAGCGCGCAGCCACAGATGAACTTCTCTGCGGGCTGGTTATAATCTTTCATTGGAACTGACACGTTGATAGCCCCAGTTTCTCTAGGAAGTGACCTTCATGCCGGCTATCGATTTCCAGTGGCTATCAGGCGCCCGCCACTGGAGTGACAGGCTGGGTCGGAGGTCAGCCCTTAAATAAAGCTTCTGGATTACTAAGCACCATCCACTCCAATGAAAATGGAAATTGGCAGCCCTGGCTCCCTTTTATGATGGGCTTCAGCTCTAAGTGACCACCTCCTGTCCCGAGCCGGGTGCTGTGGGTTCCCACAGGTTTCTGTTTGACAGGGGAGCTGGGCTGAAGGCTACAGGTTGTGGCAGTTGCCAGGGCCTGAAACTTCCTGGATTCTACTTTCCAGCAAAGCCTGGTAACAGACAACTACTGCAGGTCCCAGAGGCCTACGGTGACTTGCCTTCTGGTCTCTGGGCCTTGGGTCCTATCCCCCCATTCCTACTTTGTGCCCCATTAATACACATTCATACAGACCTTTTCATGTCACAACACTGTGGTCTAAATAAATGAGTTGATGGAGGTGTGTTGAGTCGTATACACACTGCACATTCAGGGGCCATGGTGCTACCAGCAACCATGTTTTAACAGTATTACACCTTGTGAATCACATAGCTCTACTTCATTGCGTCCATGTTTGTGATGACCCAGGAAGCCCTTCAGATGGTTGTAGCATCTTGAGGTCTCGTGACAAGCAGAGGCACAGGAGGGAAAGGGCTGAAGGAACTTTCTGGTTCTCAAAAGTTTGGCCTTTTGTCTTTCCAGCCAGGAAAACAGATGGAGTTCACCCTGCCTCACCTGGTGTTCAGGGCTCAAATCTAGTAGCCAGACACCATCCCTGAAACCTGCCCTGCACAGCTACTCCCCATCAGTACCTGTGGGCACCCCACCCCAAAGGCACCTTCTCGCTCCTCCTCCTAAGTAAGCAACCTATTCTCTCTCTCTCTCTCTCTCTCTCTCTCTCTCTCTCTCTCTCTCTCTCTCTCACACACACACACACACACACACACACTCACACTCATACTCACACACACTCACACTCACACTCCTCCCTGCATCCTGACCCTCAGACCCCACAAGCCTTGGCATAGCTCCACAGTCCTTTCTGTTTGGCCTTGGAAAGTCCATTCAGCCTTAGCGGATGGAATTCAGAGATGTGATAGTTCTCACCACGAATCTGAATTATTTTAAAGAACCTTTTCTTGAACAGTCTGGCTCGGGGACAGCTGCAAAGGCTGCCAGTTTCCGGCATTTCTTGGCCTCACTCCAGTGCCGCTGTCTGTCCCTTTTGGCTCTGTTGTATGTCTGTGACCGCTGTGGCCTGCAGGTTTTGTAGCACGGGGGCCATGGAATGGTGTCAGCATGTCCCGAAGGGAGGGTAAGCAGAAATGAGAAGTGTTTACAAATTAGTTATCTGGTGGAGGAGGTCATCTGTTCATCAAAATCAGAGAAGCAAGAGCTACTAATGTACCCCGAAACCCAGGTTAGCTGCCAGTGCCAAAGGGAAGAAGGGAGGAATCTGGGGAGTCCATGGAGCAGGTTCTCAGCACAGCTGCACCCAGAGCAGGACCCACGGGGGCTCCTGGGCCACAAGCAGAACACGCAACTCAGAGACAGAGGCCGAGAAGAGTGCGGGTTCTTGCAATTCATGGGTAAGGTTGGGCCATTTCGCTGGCTTATCTACAACCCACGCTTCCTCCAGCGCGCATGGAGCACTTCTGAGGACGGGCACCCTGGGGACAGGAGTGGTTTACAGAACAAGCACAAAAGAGGTTCCGAAATTTGTCACTTAGGGAGTTTGAAGTGACTTATAACTAAAGACTTAACACACAACTATTAAAATGGCAACCACTTAACTGAGTTTCTATTTTTTAAATATAAATAGTTCACTTAATTTACCGAGACCGAATTCCCTGGTTTGTATGCTGTGGTTTAAGGGGTTTAAAATCCCATGCTTGATAGTTCTACACCAAGCGTGTCAAACTCATGGCCTATTTATTTGGCCCGTGTTAGCCTTTGAGTTTGACATGCTTGTTCTACACCAACCTGGTAATGTGACTGAAATGTCACACCTGAGTGGTGTTGCTGGGGATTTCCCTCCCTGGGGATCTCTGTACCATGTCAGCCTCCCTAGGAGGGGTACTGAGGACCTCCCCCTGATACCGGGTCCAGCCTGTCAGGGGTACTGAGGTCCTCCCACCCCCATCCTCACCCCCACCCCTGGGTCCTGTGTGTTGGCTACTGTAGGGGGTGGAGAGGGGCCTGGGGAAGGTAGGCTATGGGCTGAGGCCCACGCATGGGGCAGCGGCAACAGCGGGGGACATGCTATAAACATCCTGTGCCCCGGGCCAAGTGTGCAATCCTCACCCATTCAGGGGCCAGCATGCTGGGCCTGCCCAGCCCTTACACGGAAACAGGCTCCAAAGCAGCAGCAGGACCCCAGGCTGGACATCAGACACACTGATTTCACACCCAACTCTGTCACTTCCCCACTGAGTGGCCTCGAGCCAATCACTTCCCTCTCTGAACTGCCTTTTCCTCAGCTGCAAAGCAGGGTCAGGAACTCCATGCCCACAGTGGATGGCCTTGAAGGTTGAGCAGCACATTATTCACAAAAGGCCTGCCTCCGCTCTGTGCTGCTCAGTAAATGCTGATTGTCTGGGGACTGCAGATCAGCTATAGTCCTAGCTAGGGCTGCCCACCAGCCAATGCCTCTCACAGTCGCAGTTAGCCAGCAGTTCTCACAGGGCGTGATTCTGCCCCCTCCTTCCCCACCACACACACACACAGGAGACAATTCGATATTGTCTGGAGTTACTTTTGATTGGGCCACTGGCACCGAGAAGACAGAGGCCAGGGATGCTGCTAAACATCCTACAGCAGGACAGCCCACCACGGAGACATTCTGGCCCCAAATGGCAGTAGTGCCAAGGTGGGAAGGCCCCCCGTCCCTAAGACACTGCTTTCCACTTCTGTGTCTTCCCCTCGGTGGCTCCACATGGCGGCTCTTCAGCCTTCCATCTCCTGCACACCACAGAAGGGAGGCTGCCTCCTCCCCTCACCCCGAGGCCACTCAGCCAGATGGCAGAGGGGTCAGCGGCAACCAAACATCTAATGACGTGTGACAAGTGTGGCCAGACAGCAGGCCCAGCCTGGGCCCCTCTGAGGCCACTCATTGGGCAAGGGGGACTCATAAATAACAGCACAGTGACAGCCCAAGTCTTGCTCAGTGGGAGGGATGGAGCTCGGGCCCCAGCCCCTGGGGCAGGTCTTTATGGGATAGGCCTCCAACAGGAGGGCCTCTGACTCCGGGCACAGTGAACATGCTGGTGAGACGGGGAACCTGTCACTGGAACTTCTGTCCTGACAGCGAATGGCTTTGCTGCATCCGCTCTATGCCTGATGGGGAGCTGCTTCCTCATTTCTGAGCCAGTGCAGTTTGGGGCTTCAAAACAGCCCAGCAAAGCATTTGCCTGGGAGGTGAGTGGCTCAGTGGTGAGTGTGCGAGCATCGGGGTTTGGGTCTCAAACTTTCTTTCACTTTGTTCTATGTTCTCAGCCTCCAGCTCTTCATCTGTTAGATGGGGATGTTTGAGCAGCAAGTGCGCTAATTCAAGGGAAGTTATGTACAAAGTAATAAATTAACAAAGGGATGATGATGATAATAATGATTGTGATTTTTCAGCCATTTGGGAGAGAGGAATTGATATTTGAAAAAAGCATACTTTCTGATGCTCTAAGAATATTAATCCACTTTTAGGGTTTTAGGCAGCTCCAAATAGCCTGTTTGCAATAATGATGATAATAATAATAACAATAATAATGTGCATATTAAATAGTACCTTTATTTTCACAAAGGCTTATTTTTCTCAGGCCTCATGTGGCTTAAAATGAGATCCATTTCCAAGGATGCGCGTTCTTCCCAAATAAAACGGAAAATGTCAAAATGAATGGCTGGCGTTTACACTGACTTTGCATTTGTGACATGGAAGTCCTGGTTCGGAAGGCAGGTGCGTGTGATGGGGCACTGAGCAGAGTTTGGTGCCTCTCAGCCCAGCATTCGACTTTAGAGTCTCGGTTTTGACATTTACAAGCGGGGGCCACAATTTCTCCTGACTACCTCCGGGCCGCCAGCCCAGCGAGACCATGGGTGTGGGAGCTCCGTGCAGAGATTAAAGCCTCATGGCACAGGGGAATGTTAACCTCTGGATCGTTATCTTTATCATCATTATTAATTATTAGTCATAATGGTGCTTGAATAGATGGGGCTACTTCAAAGTACTGTGTCTGGGAACAGCTCTTACATACTTTCCTCCAAAACTGACGAGAGCCTATGATGAAGAAGTTGACCTTGCAGCACTCCTTCTGGAATCTAAGCTGATTCTTTAAGATTCTAAACAAGTCCCTCCCCCGCCACCTCCCCAGCCTTCCTTTTTTTTAGGCCGAAAAGCCTTACTAGAGGCCTCCCCGCTGGACCGTGCCTTATGCGTCTTCTATAGAAATGGCTCTCTTAGCCCAACACCTCGATGCCAGCGATCAGCAGCGGCACATTTTGCGGGGGGGGTTATACGTCCGAACCCGGTGCCAATGAAACCTCGGACACCCTGTAACTGCAGCGGTGAGCACTCAGGCACCACTTCCAAGAAAGGAGATGCGCAGGGCAAGTGCTCAAGGGACCGGGGCGCAGGGAGGGTGCTGTCCTGCCTGACCTAACCTCTCTCCATCTCCTTGCTTTCCTCCTTGCCCCACTCTTGCTCCTTTTCCACTTTAAAATTCCTATAGAAATCCTTAACTCCTGCCCCGTTCTGATGCCTGTTTGGGAATCAGCTTCTGGCCAAGCTGCAGGCCTGACCATGTCTCCCCAGCAGACGCCCTCCCTGGCTCTCCGCATGGGCCTCTTGGGGGCAATGGTGCAGAGCCTGCACTGTGCCGGGCAGCAGAGGGTGGTGAGGGCAAAGCCTTGTGTCCACACGAGACACTAGTCCAGTCCTGGTGTGGCCACTTCCTGACTGCATGACCTTGGGTGAAATACTTAACCTTTCCAAGACTTGGTGATTAGCTCTGTGGAGTGGGGATAACCCCTCCACCATGAGGCTGCGGAGAGGAATGGACGAGATCGAAAAAGCCAGGGAAGTGAAGGGAAGGAAGGAGCAGCAGAGACCTGAGCTGGTGAGAACAGTGTGGCCACCTCTGGGGCCAGCCCCCATCCACACTGGCTTCATATTGAACCACAGACGTCCCTCCCACAGGCTGACTTAAGAGCTACTATCGCGGGCACATCTATCCCCAGATATCTTTACCATTGAGGCCATCAGTGTCATTAGCAAGTCATCTGTAAGGAAGCCATCCAGGGCTGGGCATGATGCTGGCTGGCTGGAACGAGCCTCATGTGATCGCCCCAGAAGAGGAATGCCCCAAGCTCCCAGTTCCTCAGGGAGGGCCGAGTTCACAGCAGGCCTGTCCTTCACCAGGCGGTGACATTTCCGTGCCTTGTCCGGTGTGAGTTAGTCTCATTCTTCCCTAACTCTTTCCCACAAGCCCCCAGCTCCTATTCTGTTCTCCCTCCTTGGAGCTCCTGTAGTGTTCGATGTTTTCACTACTTATTTGATGCTGAATGGAGATGGTGATTTCCTCGATTAGACTGTGAGCCACCTCAGGCACGGGTAACAAACACGCCCACGACTTCTTGAAATTTCCTAGAAGAATTGGCTTCATAGTTTAGCCTAATTTTTCTAATGACAAAGATTTCTTGCTCACTCACATTAGAAGTCCATGGAAGGTCAGCTGCTCATCTGCTCCAGGACACTTCTGTTCATATTTCATTGGCCAGAGCAGGTCACATGTTCCACCAAGCAGGGATATAGCACCCTTCCCAGGAAGTCAGGGCACCCAATGTTGTGAGCAGCACCACAATCCATCACAGAACTAGAATAGTATTTTCTACAAAGCTGATGGTGGCTCTGTAAATATTTAATGGGGCTGACAAACCAAATACCTTAAGACAAGTATTTGGACACATAATTCTGGCGTGGTGGTTAAATCTAAACTAGCCAACTGAATGAATCTTGGGGTAATGAATCTTGTGGTCAGCAGTGATCTTGAATCAACGAAGCCCTCTGGCCAGACCAGGGTGGAGCCAGACTAGACACGGCCCCAGTTCACTGTGGAAATGCTGCCTTGGGGAAACAGCGTTAGACCCATTCACTCTCTTTCTGAAAGGCAGGCTCAGGAGCAAAAGGAGGTGGGAGTTATTGGGTAAAGGCTGTTGCTTCACAGATGGAAAGG
This sequence comes from Corynorhinus townsendii, assembly GCA_026230045.1. NCBI lineage: Eukaryota > Metazoa > Chordata > Mammalia > Chiroptera > Vespertilionidae > Corynorhinus > Corynorhinus townsendii. The sequence goes on from JAPDVU010000007.1 coordinate 11,539,241, forward strand.
CCCCCACTACCATCAGAAGGGTGAGGCTGTGAAGTCCCTGCCCCTGCAGGTGCATGGCATGAAGGCAGGGCTGCGTGTCATTGGGGATTTCTGCAGTGGATAGAATATTGGACTAGAAACCCAGGACTGACTCCTCCAGCTTTAAAAAATCTGCCCCAAACCTCAAAGGAATAGGTGTTTCAGTTGTGGACCCACTACTCCCATTCTGAAACAAGCAGGAGTAAGGTAAGACCATTTGTTAAAGCCCCTAAATAATGTGCCGTGAGAGGTCAGGAAGGGGAGCTGGCGGGAAGGCTTCCTGGAGCCCTCGGACCTCAGTGGGATCTGGAAGGCTGCAAAAGACCAGGATACATAGGGGTTGGGGTTAGGGGAGTCAGGTAGAGAGGGTGGGTTGCAGGGCTAAGGCTTGGGTTAGAGCAGGGATGCTCCAGGTGGTGCACCCCCCCTTCCTTATCTCCCCTCTCCCTCTAGCACACAGGGTGCCTGGGGGATAAAAGAAATATGATTTGCTCGTGCCTAAAGGAGCCCACGCGCCTTTCATATCCTTACCCCATTTCAGGTTTGCATCTTATTTTCCTGCGAACTTTTTTCCTTCCCTTTGTTGCTCTGGCTTTTGTTGGCGTAACCTCAATTTCTTCCTGCCTTTCAAAGCTTTTATTCCCCAAGTGGAGGAAGGAACTTTTAATGTCATGCTAGGTCCTTAGCCAGGCCAATTGTCTTTCTAAATCAGTCAGGGGCTGGGGTGGCTGAGGGGGTGGGGGGTGGGGGAGGCGCAGAGACTGGGAGAGAGGCGATAGCAAGGAGGGAACAGCCAGTGCAATGGATGGAGGTCCCCAAGGTGATTTGCAAATCTGCTGAAATCCTGAACAAGCTTTGATTTAACCCAAGCTTGAAATGGCTTTTATTTACTGTCTATTGTGGAATAAATGACATCTCATAAACAGGCTTTATCCATTACCCCAGAATGGAGAACGCGATGTTAGGGACATTTTATCCTCTTGATATCAAAGGAGATATGCGGGGTGTGTTATTACAAATAGAAAAATCAATGCTGAGACACACACATCTGAAATTTCATTTCGTCGAACCACATTTTCAAAGGGGGGAAAAAAGGCAATTGCTAATAAAAATGACTACAGAACCGGAGGATTTACCAAGCTGAGCAAGGGACAGGCTGCTGGGACCCGGCCCAGACAGTGAGTAAATTGGGCTGAGCCCTGGGGCAGTTTCTGCTCCTCCTGGCAGAGGAGCCAGCCCTGCCCAGGGAGGGCCCTCAGCAGAGCGAGGGACCCTCCAGCCTCCCAGCTCCCCTACCCCAATGACCACTCCCTGCCCACACACTGCTCACACCCAGTCCTCCCACCCCACTACACACTGCTCACACCCAGTCCTCCCACCCCACTACACACTGCTCACACCCAGTCCTCCCACCCCACTACACAGTGCTCACACCCAGTCCTCCCACCCCACTACATACACACTGCTCACACCCAGTCCTCCCACCCCACTACACACTGCTCACACTCAGTCCTCCCACCCTACTACACACTGCTCACAACTAGTCCTCCTACCCCACTACACACTGCTCACACCCAGTCCTCCCACCCCACTACACACTGCTCACACCCAGTCCTCCCACCCTACTACACACTGCTCACACCTAGTCCTCCTACCCCACTACACACTGCTCACACCCAGTCCTCTCACCCCACTACACATGGCTCACACCCAGTCCTCCCACCCCAACCACACACTGCACACCTGGCCACAGACCACATGGAAAACACCAGAAACAGTGAGGCCACTGCTATTTCCTGCAGGCCTTCACCCCCTTCAGGCAGGTGCTTCCGAATCTCCAGGTCCCTGTAAGAGTGAAAAGGCTCCGGGAGTGGGGAAGGGAAGTTGACCAGACCCCACGGAAAGGTTCAGCCTTGCATTTCCATCCCCCCAACCCCCTTTCAGAGAAAGTGGGTAAGGCGTAAATACTTTCATCTTTTCATAAAATGTTCTTAAAGACACTGCCCTGGACCCCCATGCCTTCATCCCATTGTGTGACCCTGCACTGGGGGTGTCTCTGGTTTAGGGTCTCGCTTCCCCATGAGGCTGTAACGGGGCCTGAGACCAGGCCGGACGCTGGGCTCTGTTGCATTCCCAGGGCCCAGCACAGGGCTTGGCCCATAACAGCTGTTCAATAAACACTAGTTGAATGCATGTGAATGAAAATGTACAGGCGTGTGGAGGGGATGAGAAAGGCTGCCAGGACATGGAACTTCTGCAGGAAACTGACCTCAGCTCTGTCTTCCCCTTAGTGGAAGCGCTGAGTTCTGGTCAGCAGCTCCCCGCCTGAGGCAGGGACTAGGCCCAGGTTGCTGGTTTCACGCAGGTATTAGACTCAGGAATGCCTGACTCCGCCAGTTGGGAAAAATGGGCTGGTAGACTCTGCTTGGGTTTTAAGGCCTCACAGTAAATCCCTGCCTACACACACACACACACACACACACACACACACACACACCACACACACACACACACACACACACACACACACACACCACACACACACACACACACACACACCACACACACACACACACACACACACACACACACACACACACACACACCACACACACACACACACACACACACACACACACACACACACACACGGAGAGCCAGACACAGATCCATGCCCACTCCTGGAGAGAGAGCACAGGCAGGAGTCACTCTGTCTGTAGTCTTGAGAGATGGGAAGCCCAAGGCTCAGGAAGGGGAACGAATGTGCCCGGGTCACACAGGAAATCGTGGCCAAGTGGGGGCTAGAGTTTGAGTTTTCACTCTCAGCCCTGAGCCCTTTGCTCTGCCAGAAAAGAGTCTAAGGAGAGAAAACCAGAGGCCCATATGTAGCAACTTCATTGCAGACAGTCGTGATGCGGAGATGGCTGTTTTTTAATAATTTAATGATGAATGATCTAGAAAGCCTCCCCACTGTACAAATGGTAAGCGTTGCTGCTGGATTTAAAGAAGCACGGTTCTCATTTTCTGTCCAGACTCTGCTTGGTGGAAAGCCACTCATCGGAATGGGGAAACTGACTCCCGAATGAAGCGTTTCGGGAAGACAGTCCCCTATGGAGCGTGTCCCCGCTCCCACAGACACACGGACTGCCTATTTCTTCCCTGCGTGCTTCATAAAGGCCGGAGAAGCAAGCCTAAGCCAGCCAATACCGCCGCGGTTCTGCCTAAAATAGGTGGCAGTATTTAAATACGGTTTCAATAGGAAGAAAATGTCTCTTCAGACTTGGTCTGTGATGTAGTTATCAGGAGGAGAAATTTGCAGAACCCATTACCTGCCACTTCTTCCCCCAGGAAATCCCTTGTTTGTGGAGCGTGAATCTCTCCGGCTTTTACTGGCTTTCTGTCTCTGGATTGTCCTGGGTAAACATCTGCCTCACACGGTGTGTTTATAAGAAGAGGCATTTGTGGCTTTGATTGTTCAGAGGTTTCTGCAGAACACACTGGCTCTCTCTCTCCTCCTCGCCTTCCCCTCCCCTGAGCAAACAGCCACCTATGTTTATTTGGGTCCATTTGGCACTGCACTGCATCCTTCTATCCAGAACAGGGAAGATACGCGCCATCACCCACCTGCTCCTCCTTGGGACAAAGGGGGTGTGTGTTTTTTGGTAGCAAAGTCAGTATATAATTGTATTGTTATTATTTATCCCACAAAAAAATTTCAAGCATCTTCTGTGTGCAGAGTGTTGAGTTGGATAAGGGTGAGTTGTATCAGGAGACCCCATCCCCATCTCAAGGAGCTTATGCTCTTGCACACATTAAGTTTAAGATTTTACTTACTTACAAACCTCAGAACTTTGGAGGGACAGGACATCTGCCCCTGGCCTTCTGACTGTTAGCCAAATTGAGCCTGTCATCTTGAGTCCTTGGGTAGTTCATACCCAACCATGGACCAAGCCTTTCCATTGTCTACCCTTGGGGAAGACTGTGACAGTCTCCTTTTCATTCTCACATGTCTCTGTGGAGAGCTTCCTTGCATGGGGAACTCAGACCACCAGTGAGTATCCTCACAGTAAAAACACTGTTACCTGGAACTCAACAACGTTTCTGGTAGACTTACTATTATTTGTGCCACCCCAATTGAAGTCAGAAGCAAATCGCAAGCAAATAATATCAAACACCTTGTTTTTTTAAAAGAGACAAAAACAGTGCTTGGCTCAGACTTAGTCTAGGTTCCCCACTCCTTCACCTCCAGCTACAGCTTGGACAGAGAGCGCTCCTGTCTTCAGAGAAATGACCAGATGGGCCCAGGGGCAGCGAAAAACACAGTGAAACCAAATAGCAAAGGTGCTGCTTCAGGTTTCATTTATATATGAAATAAAATAGGACATGTAGGAGATTAGATAGATTAGAGAAATGATAGATAGATATAGGTATAGATATAGATATAGATATAGATATAGATATAGATATAGATATAGATATAGATATATAGGTATAGGTATAGGTATAGGTATAGATATAGGTATAGGCATAGTTATAGTTATAGATATAGATATAGGTATAGATGAAGATATAGATGTAGATATAGATGTAGATATAGGTGATATAGATAATAAGACATGTAGGAGATATATGTGCATATATGCATGAAGTATATATGAAGAGGAGATACACATCTTATCAGAGAGAAGGGTCAGGCTGCATTTGCAACAAGCAAAGTTCCCCAGTCCACTCAAGCATGAAGCCCCGCTCGGAGGCTGGTGGAAAGGATGCAATTTACCTTTGGGTGGTGATGGTGAGATTCCCATTTAAAAGTCTAAGCCTGCTGATTATTTATTGATGTCTCTCTCTCCATAGCTGTCTGACTCTTACTGGTTGGAAGATGCTCCTGTGCGCCTAAAGGATTTTTTGAATTAAGTTCTTTGCAGTCATTTTCCCCTCAGGTTTAACCAAGGAGACTGCACTTTGACAGAAGTCAGCTTCTCCCTCCCTCAGGCCCCTCTCCCCCCGCCCCTTACTTTATGTCATGAAGTAAAATTAAGTACCAGGAGAGAGGCCATCAAACAACTGGGCCTGACGTGGTTATTTGGCATTTATTTTTTATTTACAGAGAGAGAGAATAATGCATTGGAACCATTCATATATTACAGTGCCTATGCCTCCACATCCTGGCAGGACACAAACAGGCAATTTAATGAGTGAAAGGGCTCACTCTGGATGACTGTCCAGTGTCCTTGCTGCTACCTCAGAGGTAGTCCTTGAAGCTAATATTTTCCTCAATTCCCTAAATCAGTCTGCTCGCCTGTAAAATGGAATCGTAGTCCCTTAGTCACTCAGGGGACTCAGGTCCCTTACAGTTGAAATGCTCATGGCTTCATGAGCTGCCACCTTTTTTTTCAAAGATTGTCCTACAAGTGACCCCAACCAGAACAGCCCTAATTTTGGCAAGAACCCCCACATTTCATCCACCAGGTACCTTCCCCTACCCCATCCCACCCAGGAGGAAACAACAACCGAAGGAATATTCTGGAAGTATAGATGGAGGAATAGGGAGCACTTGGTAAGGCTGGTCCAGCAGAACTGGAAGCCAACAAGGAGCTTCCGGCCATTCAGGGTTCTTCTGGATAATAGGGCACATGCTGGTCTTCTCTCTCCTGCATGTGGAGAGGATTTACCCTGAATCACCCCATTCTCTGGCAGGCAGAGACTTGACTTAAATCTCTCTCCATTCTCCTCCCCGCACCTCTACCACACACACACACACACAAGCAGAAACAAGGCCTGTGGGCAGGCAGTTTCTATGTGGAAAGGTCCCTCATCCTCCTGCCACCCCCCCCCCACCACCCCCCATCTCCCCAGGAGATGCCTAAAAGTCACTGACCAGGAAATACACCTTTTCATTCATTTGTGCTGGAGAAACACTGGCGACTCCCAGGAACTTTCAGGCTTGTGGGGAGACAGGGCCCACCTGTGTCCCGGCTATGGCTATTTGGTTGCCAAGATGAAAGGTTAATAGGTAGACACCTCCCCAATCTGACCCTGTTACTGACTGCCCCCTCCACATTCTGAATCTCTTTAAGCCCCACGAGATGGTCACCTCTGCTGAATGGCTGAGAGATGTGTGACTACATGTAGAAAAAAATACAACCAGTCATTGAATTAATGGCTCCATCATGATATTAAACAATGATTATAACCATATGCATTCCAAAGGCAGGCATCTGTGTCCACTGGGAAACTGGGAAACGTACTTGGTGCTTTCCGGGGAGTCTGGTGGGCTGACGATGGCTCCTGCCCATCAGTAAGGTTGCAGGGCACAGAGGTCCACGGACCCCCTGCTTTTGGCAAGGAAGAAGCAGTCTGGGGGAAGAGCAGACAGTCTTTATGCCCCTGACCCACAGGTGACATCTGTGGACAGCCAAGGCACCCAGTGAAGCCAGAGGTTTATTCCCCAGGAGCTCACGAGTTTTGCTTTGTCCGTGGCCTGGGATGCCCCGCTGCTCCGCAGCCCATGCTAATAAATCACATAAACAGAAGTCATTGATCACAATGGAGATGGCTTCATGAAAACTCAGCCTTACTACTGGAAAATTCAATTAAAACCAGCCGACATTCGGAGGCTAGGCCCCTGCCAGCAAAGGACCCCTGTCTGTGCGAGGGGGTGGGGTATAGGTGGGGAGGACAGAATTAGGGGAAATGCAACCAAACATGAGATTTTTCCTCTGATGGTGGATCAGACTCATCGCAACTCTATGAGAAAGATGGGCCTAAATCCGCTAGTCCCTGTTTTCAGAATGAGTGTGTCTTGTGTGTGCATGGACTTAGCATGGGAGGGCTCCTGGGACCAGGTGTTCACAGGAGAGGGCCTGGCTTTGCAGCCAGACAGACTTGGTTTCAAATACCACCCCACTACTTACTGAAGGTTCTTAGATTGCTTGCTGTCTTCAAGTTTTTTTCTCTCATCTGTTAAATGGGGCTGATATAGTCTTCTTTGTTAGATTCAGTAGGAAAGCTGAGCATCAAATCCCTGGTAAAGCAACTGCCATTTAGCTGGTACTCACTGAATCCTTCTGTCATTTGGTGGACAGGAATTAGTTCTGAAAGCAAACTGGACCGCTATCAGCTCAACTGGAAAGAGACAGTAGGATGTCAAGGTTGCCCTATCCACACAACAGTCCTACCACAGTCTTACAAGATAAGCATTATTATGTCCATTTTACAGGTAAGGAAACTGAATTTGAGAGAAGTTATGATGCTTTCAAAACATAGACCCACAATTCTTTAATGCTCTTCTCATTGACAAATGCAACTCTATGTCCCCTCCCCTTGAATCTAGATGGGCTCTGACAGCACCCATCAGTGGAGGGTAGCAGAGGATGCTATGTAACTGCTGAGGCTGGGTTATAAAAGGCCAGAAAGCTTCCACTTTCTTCACTGGAATACCATGACCCCGGCACCGTAACCTACGGCCTCGTGTTTCCTCTGGCAGTAACAGTACAAATGCCAAGGAGACCTCCCATTTGCATTCCATGTGATACTTTCTAAAGCTTCTCCACGGACATCATATCATTTGATCCTGAATGCCCCGAAGAGAAGGTGGAACAGGCGCTATTTCCTGGGTTTACAGCAGGTGTAGCTGCATGGAGATGTGAAGTGACAAACACAAGGTGAAAATGTCAGACACGATTGGAATCCCGGTTAACACCGGAAGCCCTGAGTTTCTGCTGCCCACGCAGCCCTTCTGAACAAAACAGTGGCAGGTGCTCCCTTACCCAGCCTCCCAGCTCCGTGCCTCTGGACCAGCTCTCCACGGCCAACGGTCCGCCCATTATTCCATAGATCGAGGATGCAGCAGGGAGGCTGCTGGCCTCCTGCTGAGGGCCTTCTTGCAGCTCACTGGTTAGGAGCAGACAGGTGAAATGCCAAAGGCTGGGGGCCAACGTGGGGATCAGAAGGGAATAAGGGAACTCTGCTGGGGTTTCCCAAAGGGCAGTGCTGAGCCTTCCTGTCTCCTGGATATTGAAGAACATCAGCAAGGGGCAGAGTGCGGGGTGATGAAGAGCACGGACTCTGAGCCAGTTGCTGGGTTTGATTCCTGCTGTGCCACGTGCCAGCTGCGAGACCTTGGCCTCACCTGTTTTCCTGTCTGTAAAACGGAAGTCACAACAGCACCAGCCACACACGTTTGTTATGAGGATTAAGCGAGTTAATATTTGCCACATGCTTAGGGTGGTCCTGGCACGTGGTAAGGGGTTTATAAATGTTTGTGAGACAAGGACAGACGCTGACCTGGTGCCACGATTAAATGAAGGAGTAGGACACACCATGCCCCCAGGGAGCCCGCTGACTCGTGGTAGGTTGGAAGTTTAGCAAAAGTTCTGCCAATGGCTCTCTCAGGAAGGGAGGGGGAGGATTCAGGAAGGCGGGCTGGGCCACCCTTGGAAAGCCAAGACTAATTCGGCAGTCTAGTCACTCCGTCAAACATTTAGTGTATCCGGGTGATTGTTCCCTGGTAGGCCGCGATGGTCTATCTGCTGGGCCTTTTGTCATGTTAACTGCAGCCGATCAATGGATTGAGGTCAGGACTTCTGATGTAGGTGCAAGCTTAGAGGGAAAAAAGTCTCAAAGATTCATTTTTTCTCGTCTGGTAACACTCCGGTCACTTATTTTTTCTCAGTTAGCCTCTGCCGCTCTAAAGTGGATATTGATCAGTGCTTTAATGCAAACCTGTCAAATTAATTTTGCAGACCTGGGATATGACTAGCCTAAAATTGCTTCTGCATCTGTTCTCTGCAGCAAGCCTATGAATTTTAATCATGGCCAGAATGGGCTGGTGGCTTTTTTTGTTAGAAACTTGAATAGGAAAGGTTTAAACTGTAAATGCCAGGGAATGATGCTGTTTTGTTCTTTTCAGAAACTCATGTGGTGGAGGTCAAAGGAATTATTATGTCGGGTGTATTCTTGGCAGATGTTGTGGGAAGCTTTGTGGGCTGGCTTTCTACGAGCTGCGCCCAGGGAGCCCGGGAGCCAGGGAGCACTGGTGCCTCTGTAAACACCCCCAGTCTGGGAGCCACGTCTTGGGGAGTGGCAGGCAGTGCTTGCAGGACATGGCACCCCAGCTTGCCCGAGCCACCCCTGGCTCCTGCATTACCATGATTCAAGACTACTTGGCCTCCTGGGGTAAAAGAGCCTCAGATTTCTCTTCTGTTGAAGAGTTAGCTTGACCTCTCTCCACTGCATTGTCAACCTGGCCATCCAAGCCACCACCTGAACCCTGGCGGGAGGCCCCTCCACACCTTCACATCTGGGAGTGGAGCCAGGGCTGTGACACCACAGCTGCCATGCCCACTTTGGGCTGCCACTGTGGCTGCCACCAGGTGTCCTTGCATGACTCTGCTTCCTGCACCCCCTTGGCTTTTTTTCCTATTGGACACTGGGGCAGACAGGCCCTTTTGCATGGCAACCCCACTTCCTTGGGAGAGGGATAGTAGCATTTTTGCCACAAGCACCCTGTGGCTCTGTCTCCTCCCCTTTGGTGGCCTCATCCCTCCCCACAGACAATTTTGCCGAAGTTCCCTCTTCAGAGAATCAACTGATTGCAACCCTACCCATATTGGCCTTCGCTGTACATCAACTTTTTATCAAGTACTTACTATGTGCCAGGCTCTGTTCTAAGTGCTTTCCTATCTTACCATCAAAAACAAGACTACAGGCCCAAAATGGAGTCACTTATGCTAAGCCCCCACCACCAAACTGAGAATTAACTTAAATAGTTCCGGCCCTCCCAGAAATGGAATCTTAAACCAGATGATCAGGAGTCACCTGATAGGCCCCTGTCATCCCCTAAACTAAAGGAGAGTGACCTTGCCACAACCAATCTGCTTTCTGCCTAGCATAACTTCCTTGTTCCTGCTCCCTGCTGCCCAGGACAGTCTTTCATTTTGTACGGCTCCTTGGGCTCCTTTCTATCTGCTAGATTGGATATTGCCCAATTCATGAATCATCGCATAAAGCCAATAAGACCTTTAAAATGTACTCAGTTGAATTTTGCTTTTTAACATTACCTAATCGAATCTTCACAAAACCCACATGAGGGCAATACTGTTGTTATCTGGTGTTATTAGGAAGGAGACTGGCACACACAGAGGTGACATTTAGTTGCCCAAGTCGAACAGCTACCAATGGCAAAGCCACAGTTGAACCCAAGCTGTCTGGCTCTACGGACCATTTTTTAGTCTGCTTTGAGCACTGTTTTTCTGTCTGTCTGTCTGTCTTTGCCCACAGGCAATGAAGCACTTGATGTGGTGACCGTCCTGTTGGGTCATTGATGGTTGCAACTGTGTTATTCTTACCTTCCCAATAAAACTCCAGGCCCCGCAAAGGTAGAACCCTCTTGATTCTTGAATATTTGATTAGATAAATGAAGATGAATGACCACATAGTCAGAGAGAAGAAGCCAGAAAAGTGTTTGAGAGACACCTTGGTGGACACTCTGATAGAGTAACTGAGGAAAAGGAAGAGGAGGAAGAGGAAGAGAAGGAGAGAATATCATTTTATTTCACATGAACATGTCTTGACTTTCCAACTGTGAGGGGTCCTAGCAGTGGGAGGCTGTGAAGTAGATCCCTAAAGTAAAGAGCCAGAGGGGCTAGAAAACATGAAGCCCAGAGATGGACCAAAATTCCCAGGTCAGAGGTGAGAGACCCCTGAGGAGCCCCAGACAGCTCACACAAGAAAGCAGCATTCAAGTGCCTGCCACCCAGACATTGCCGGCTGGTCAGGGGCAAAACAAAGAACCAAACACCCCAGCGCCTGTTGGGTAAAGGGACACTGATCCCACTTCCTGTCACCCCTTGAGGAGCTGGTCCCTGAAGAGGGAAGGAGCTTGGGTGGTCTCAGAGCCCAGCCAACCTCATCCTGGGATACCTCATTCAGGGCCTTAATCATCATTGTGACACTCTCCCTCTATTTCTTGGCTCAGCCTGTTGACTTCATTCTCTTGGTTGCACACAGAGTGGCTATGGGCTCACTCTCCCACAAGAAAGAGAGCTGCTCTGTCTCACATAGAGCTGCTCGATCCTGAGGAAGCGCCTGACTGTCCAGGTTTGGGTCACCAACCCTCCCCTTGGACCAGTCATTGTGGCAGAGAAGAGGTTTTGTGACTAGATCAGCCTGGGTCATTGGCCCATCCGTAGAAGGGCAGAGGGTTCTCTTCACAGAGAAGCCAGGAGCTGGCAGCTGGAGCGAGTCCATCTTGATATGAGTGTTTTGCAGGGATTCATTGATTATTTGTGGCTGTGGATAACTTGTGCTGAGTTCATCAAATTATGTCAAGGGAATTCATCTCTTACCTGCTAGGAATGCCAATTAGAGTTCAACTTCATTGCCTCACAGATGGTAGGTGAGTGTCCTGAATGTGAAAGCCAACTCCTGTGAGCAGTGTCCTCCTAGAGGTCAAGCAGGGAGCCCAGGGCAGGGGGAGCACTCAATGAATATGTCTTGAATGAATGTCTGCCTGAGTGAATGAATGACTATGAATGGAAGGAAAGGAAATGAAAAGCAATTAGACACACACATACCCAGAGCTCACCTAACCACATCACTTCCTTCCCTCCCCTCCTCGGCTAAAAGCTTTGTGCCCATAACATCAGGTTTGGGCTCTTTGGTCCCTGCGGGGAGGGGAGAACCAGATGCTCTGTGGTCAGCAGGAAAAGGCATGAGGCAAGGGATCAGGGGGTTTGTCCTGCCATTAATTACCTGTGTGACCTTGGGTGAGCCACTTAACCTGTCTTTGCTTCAGTTTCATCATCCATCCAATGGACTAGTGTTCTCTGTCCTATTTATTATTTCGCAATAAGATTGAGAGGAATAGACAATATTATAAATTTAACAGCACTTAGAAAAATTTAAAAGAAAATCATAGTGTGGGAGAAAAAAGATATGACAACCACCGGCCTCCATCAGGGGAAGCAATTTGATACTAAGTGTCAGCAGTGGTGTAGGGCAGTGGTCGGCAAACTCATTAATCAACAGAGCCAAATATCAACAGTACAACGACTGAAATTTCTTTTGAGAGCCAAAGTTTTTAAACTTAAACTTCTTCTAATGCCACTTCTTCAAAATAGACTCGCCCAGGCCGTGGTATTTTGTGGAAGAGCCACACTCAAGGGGCCAAAGAGGCGCATGTGGCTCGCGAGCCGCAGTTTGCCGACCACTGGTGTAGGGGGATGATGTCCAGGCTCTCCTCATGGAGGAGCTCACACTTGTTAAAAAAAAAAAAAATCCAATAATCCTAAAGTCCTCTGCATGCTCAGCTTTGAGAGGCAAAAATTTAAAAGTGAAAGAAGCAATACTCTCTGCCCTTAAGAAAAGGTTCACACCTGTAAAGCAGCTTATAAAGGGCCCAATGGTGTTTAACAGAATATTAGTCAGTCAAAGGGTATTTGTTGAGCACCTACTATGCACCAGGCACTGTTCTAGAATCTGAGGATAAGAGGTGGACATGCAGAATCCTATCCAAAGGGCTACACACGAGCGAAAAAATGAATAAACAAGCAGAGAATAAATACATGGGAAGATTTCAGACCCTGATAAATGCTGTAAAGAAAATAGAACAGGGTAACCTGAGGGAGAGTAGCTAGTGGGGCTGGGGGCTGCTTTAGTAGAATGATCACGGGAAGTCCAGAAGGTGATAACCTGAGAACCGAGGCCTGGATGTTGAGCAGGGGAGAACGTACCAAGTCGATGAAATAGCAGGTGGAGAGCCTGGGGGAGGGGCTGGAAGAGGGCTGTGTGTGGTGAGCACAGTGAACAAGGGGACAAGCAGGAACAGAGGACACTGGGGAGATGGCGGGGGCCCAACACGGGCCGTAGGTGAGAAGGCTAGTGTGGACTTCAGTCCAAGCGCAATGGAAATCCATTCAAGATTAGAAACAGCGACATTACGTGATCTGAAAGAGAAAGCGACCAAGCAACGCGGCAAAATGTGAACAGGTGGTAAACAGGAGTGATGAGGGCATTAGAGTTCTTTGTAGTCTTCCTGCATGTTTTCCTGCGACAGCCTTTGAAGTTATTTCAGCATAAAAGGTGAATAAATGAAAAGACCACGCCGGCTTCTGGTGGTCCATGGACTGCAGGGGGTGGGGAGAAGGGGTTGAGTATGGCTGGTGCCCAGAGGGGAGGAGAGAGACAGTGAGGAGGCTCTGGCAGGATCTAGGTGACTTGGACCAAGGGAAGGGGGGAAAGAGGTCTTTTTCGGGATGTATCCATGGAGGTCTGGAGTAGGTCTGTATCATTGCCGTAAGAAGTTGCCACAACCTCAGTGGTTATGAACAACATAAATTTATCATCTGATAGTTCTGTAGGTTAGGAACCCGGCAGTTCTCCAGGGCTAACATCGATGTTGGCAGGGCTGTACTCCTTTCTGGAGGCCCTAGGGCGGAATCCGTCTCCTTGCCTTTCCAGCTTCCAGAGGCCGCTCTTGAGGCCTCACAGCTAGCCCCCCACATTACAGACCCAGCAACAGGGCGTCGAACCCTTCCCACCCTGTCATCTCTCCCTCAGACCACAGCCCAGCGAGGCCCCTACTTTTAAAGACTCGTGACCACATTGGGCACACCTGGATGATCCAGGATAATGTTTCCACCTTAAGATCCTTAACCCTAATCACACCTGCAAAGTCCCTTTCCCTTGCAGTGTTCCTGCATTCGGATCAGGACATCTTTGGGTGCCACTATTCTGTCTACCCTGAGATAAAACCACTAAGGTTTGCTGGTGAACTAGATGAGGGTGTGTGGGTGTGTGGGTGTGAGTGAATGGCAGGGGCATCCCTCCAGGCAGCAAGCTGCCAGGAGGAGCGAACTGGTGAGGTGGGGAGAATCAATAGTTCTGTTCAAGACATGCTGAGTTTGGAGTCAGTGCAACAGGAGTGATTGGGGTCAGCCCAGGCCAGAGTGACTGGGAGAGCCTCATGCTGGCGCCCAGGGCAAGGGTGCAAGCAAAGCAAAGACCCGGCCAAGAGTGGCCCTTGTCTGAGTCACAATAACTGCCTCCTCAGTGCAATAAACAAGTACCGAGCCCCTAATAGTCACCAGGCACTGTGGATACAAATGCCTCCATAGATAAGAGAGGCTCCAGAAAGGAATGGAAGGCCAGATGGAGAAATGGCTGAATAGACAGTTCGGGGTCTGATGTACAAGGCCTTGTGTACTAGGCCATGGATGGTGGGCATGCTGCAGGGACAATGAGCAGCCACTGCAGGGCGTCAAGGTGAATGAAAAAAATACAGAAAAAGGACATGAGAACACTTGATGTATAACAGTCCATAAACGGGCCCCAAACTGGCTGAGTGTGAGCACATGCAGAGAAAATGTGGGGAAGGGGCGAGTGAGGGCACCTGTGCTGACTCTCACCCAACTGGGGAAATCCTGGCCCAGCCTGTCCCTCCCCTGCTGCTCCTGCTGCTCGGGTGTTTGCAGCTGAAGGGGTGTGCATTGGGCATGGCGGGTGGGGGAGGTGTCGAAGGAGGGGAGAGGTATGTCTTCCTCTTTCAGAAGTGCCACTCTTAAATCAAACAATTCAATCCAGGTGGAAGAGGGTTGGCAGCTGGGAGGGGAGAAGAAGGAGAAGCAGACGATAAAAAAAAAATCAATAACTCTTCCCCATAAAATAAATTGAGATTTGTGGAATTCACTTCCACTTGACATCAAAGATGCCGATTTGGTGAATTCGTTTAAGGCCAAATTGAAAACGTATCGTTTTAATCCGGGTCCCCAAGCTGCCCCAGGCTCTATGGCAAGGGCCCAGGGGACTGGGTTTATGGCAGCAAGGGATGCTTGTTTGGGGCCGATTAATCTCCATTGCTCTAGAGAAGCTGTGCTTAGGGTGGCCCACCCACCCTAGGCCGCTCCAGCTGGGATACCCCCAGGACCACTGGCATGGTTATGTTTGGCCATGTGACTCTGAGAGGCAGATGCAAGTCTGGCCAGAGCCTTGAGCATCTGGTCTCATGCACTCTTTGGACCTCACTGGGCCTTGGTGTTTCCATCTATAAGTGAGTGTGGCATAAAATAGAAAACACAATCACAGAGTCCAAAGCTCTGAGTGTATGAGGAGGTTGTGTGTGGCAGTGTGGAGGGTGAGGACACAGAGCCACTCACATTGAGGAACCAGACAATCAGCACAACATGAATTCCTTGGCCCAGGCCCCAAAGAAGAGGATAGGTCTAAAGCAGGCTGGGGGCGGGGGGAGGGGGGGCGCGGGGGGGGGGGGGGAGCACGTGTTCAGATTCAGCCCTTTCCCTAGTAGATATCACTCTGGGGCTTCCCTCTGCTCAGCGCAGGAGTCTGCAGGCTGACGTGTCAGCATGACATGGTCTACGGTGACAGAGAGACGGGTGGGATGGCTAGGACAACTCAGAGGTGGGCACCGCAACAGCAGGAGAGCAGACAGTTCGGCCCATCACCAGGAGGGCTGGTTACCAATGAAAAACCTTGAATGAGCATGTCCAGGTGCAAATCCCCACTGTATGACCTCAGGCAACTTATCCGCTCAGTGATTGCTCCCTAATCTAGAAAATGAGAATTGTTTTTTGTTTGTTTGTTTTGTTTTAAAAAGGTCTTATCACAGAGAATGGCCAGGAGCTTTAACTGAAAAAGGGTAAAGCATTCACCATGATGCTTGGCAGGTTGTTGACACTCAGTAAATGTTACCATTCTGATGATTAACCTGACCAGCTGGGGGACCTTGAACAAGCTGTTGAACCTAGTCTCGGTGTCCTGCTCTATACAGTAAAGGGGTAGAGGCAAATTTGTGACCCTCATCACCTAAGTGACCACACCGATGAGCAAGGGCTGCTCACCAGAGAGCTTCCAGTCTCAGCAACTCACCAGCCCTCAACCTCCCAAACCTTGTCCAGAGTGGGCACTGGAAGGGCCCTGAGGGGATCAACACAGAGAGAGGCCCAGGAGGGTGAGCACGAGCTAAAGCAACACCAAATCCATGGCCACATCCACCCAGAGCCAACCCGGCTGGCTGGGCGTGGGCTTTGGGCTTTGGGGCCCAAGCTTGATTTGACCTCCTCAAATTGAATGTTCACTTTAGCCTAGATTTGCAAAAGCAATTTGTTAATGCTCCTGTGCAGGGGCTGTTTTCTCTAGGGTTTTAAAGAAAAAAACTAATTTCAATGTAAAATTCACAGCACCAAATTGAAATGTATTCTGAGCCAAGTGAGCAGTTCAGAATTTCCAGGTCCCAGCGATCGGCGCACATCACATTGTAATTACACCTTTCTCTGTGCGTCAGCTGCAGGCCTGGCAAGGAAAATAGAAGATAATGCTGACCCTTTTGAGAAGAGAAAGGACTTTTGTGCCCATTCCCTTTCAGAGAGAGCTCTCCCGAGATGATAGGAGAGGAACACCTGAATCAATCTATCAAGGGAACAAAACCATTCGTGGCTTCAGCCTCCTTAGCCAGATTGGTTCCACTCAACAGTTTTTGGAGCTTAACTCTTATTTCTTAAATGCACTGGAGAGGGAAAAAATAAAGCATCTTCTTTCTAGCACATCTTGGTTCCGTTTTCTCTAAGATGATCCCCAGCATCTCCCTCCTCAACACATATACACACACATACCATACATACACACGCGCATGCCATACAGTACACACACCACACATGTATAGGCCACATATGTACACATATACACACCACATGTAGACACACATACACATGTCCACATATCACAAACGTGAATACACAACATATATGCTCACACATAAATGCACATGCATTCATACTTACACTTATCACACATACTCACCACACTTCACAAGCTTAATCACACAGACACACACACACATACACACACACACTTCCACATGTTTAAAAAAGAATATCAGCAGACCTTTAACTGGATTATAGTTCCAGAAATAGAGAAATTTGGATAAGGCTTGGTTAAACTGTACTAGAGAATTCTTAGTAATTTTCTTAGGCATGATTGGTGTCATGATTAAGTAGGAGGATGTCTTTGTTCTTAGGAGATACAGGCTGAAGTATTTAGCGACAAAATGTCTGGAATTTGCTTTCAAATGGAGAAAGAGAATATAGCAACTTGGTAACAAACATTGATTTGTGTGCAGGACAGGCAGATATTCATTGTAATACTCTAATATTTTGTATATTTGAAATTTTTCCTAATTAAAAATTAAAGAAATAAAGATTAGGAAAAAATTCCAAATTGCATCCAGTTGGCAGTTTCTTTAAAATCTTCACTTTCTACCCCATTCTTCCATCCTTGTATGTAGGCTGGTGGGTAAGGACTTCACACTGTGATAATCCTGACGCAGATCTGGCTTTGCAAGCAGGCATTAGGAGTTTTGTAGTTGCTGGGAAGGGAGAGGATCTGAACAGCTAGGAAAGAAGAACGGAGGAAGACTTTCCTGGGGCTGGTGAAAATGTGCAACTCTCTTACCTTAATCTTGGTTAACAAGTCTTTATTCTTTTCCAGTAAATATTTAATGTAGGTGTCATAGCCTCAAGCACTCAAACTACTGAGCATCACCAATTAATATTAGTAGATTAGACCTGTAGAGTATGAGTTTAATTTTATAGGTTTTAAGAAAATGCCCCAAATAAAATAGTATAATATCAAGTTTTTGCTTTCAACCCACACACCCCTCCCCCTGGAGAACCACTGGTCTAAAGCCCCACGTGGTCACGTGACCAGACAAGGGCAACAAACCATGGCGCTGGCCTTAGGCCACTGCTTCAGCCTTTGCCTCAGTTGCCTACTTGACTAACTGGTGATTATCAACAGTGAAATACCATATTGTGCTGGCTTTCTTTTTATCTTTGGGCCCAAGGTTAATTGTGTGTGTGTGTGGGGAGGGGGTTGTTTCAAATGCCCTTTGGTAATTGAGAGATGTACATGATGTCTGCAGCCCTTAATTACATGAACCAAATGTTAGGACTGGGGGACAAAGTTCACAGCAGCCTCACAGTCACAGAGCCGAGTGTCTCTAGCCAGTTCATGAATTTATAGAAGGCCTCTTTTAGGCAGGAAATATGATTGTGCAAAACTAGGAAACAGGAAAAGACAGCAACACCTGGGACCAAGAACTCAGAGAGATGTGCAACCTGCAAGGCTAAAAGCCCCAGATGGCCACAGGTTCTCTGAGCAGATCACTGTCCTGGACATGGGCACAGACCTACGTGGGGCCCAGCCTCTCCTTCTTCAACCTATCCCGCCAGCGGGAAGACCCTCCAAAAATACTCACCACATCACTCCCTTTAGTTCATCCATTCTATAGACATGGATTAGACATCAGCTATTATATGTCCAAGGGGCTTTGGGGCTGCAAAGATGAGAAGACAGTGGTTTCCCCTTCTGGGGCCCTAGTTGAGGAGGGGAGATGAGGCATGGCAGATACAGCATAAATATATGCTGTACTGTAATCATCGGAGCACATCTCTAAGGCATTGTAATGCACGCACCCATACAAAGTACTAGAACAGAGGCCTCATGTGTGCCAGGAAAGAATAAGCTTCACTGTGCCTCAGTTTCCACATCTGCAAAATGGAGATAATAATAAAGAAAAAAAAAACCTGCCTCGAAGGGCTATAGGTAGGACTAAATGAATTAATACATGTAACATGCTTTGAATAGTGCATGGCACATATAAAGCACTGTAGAAATGTTTGCTACCCTTCCAGCTAAGACAAGGAGTAGCGTGGGGTTTGTGGTTAAGTGTGAAATAAGAAGCTGGCACCTGAAAGAGTGCTTAGACTCCCTAGCCCAGCCTCCAAGGACCTAATCTCACATTGACCCTCCTCTGTAGAGAGCCCTACAGCTCAGGAAGGTGTGTTCCTCCTTGGGTTAGGATACTGTGCTGCTGCCTGACCTCTCCAGCTCCCCCTCCCCCACCCCAATATGGTCATTTAGGGTCCTATCTGTTGCTTTCTTTGAACAAATTTAGGAAGACTACTCAGTGAAGAAACATTCTCCAAGAGTCTTTGTGAATAGGAGGCCCGATTCTGATGGATTTACTCTAACGGTGGTCATTGGGCTTTGTGAAGTCAGAGGCCTGGGCTGTGTGTGGTCCTTCCACCCTCCCTCTTTAACATGGTGCCATAGCTCTTGAGCACAGGAGAAACCCTGAGTGATATGGAGGGAACCCTCGGGCAGCAGCATAGTCAGGTCCTGTTTCAAAGTGACTCGTGATTATATTTAGAGGACAAGCTGTTGCAATGGGCCCAGATGCACTTTCTGTACAGCATGTTAGACATGAGCTTATCTCATAGGAGTTAAATGTAGTCAAATATATGTCCATGTGTCCACCACTGCACGAGAGCAGCTGGCATATGTCTGTCACCTGCACAGGACTGTGTGTCAACTGCTTTTGGTCATCTTAATCTGGATAGTGCCCAGAGCCGGGCTTGGTTCCCAGACTTCAGTAGAGTTTGTCTGCAGGCAGGCAGGCTTGTGTAGGTCCCAGACAGCCCAAACCACCTCCATCCCCTTGCTCCTCAATTTGAGACCCTGGAGAACAAGAGAATAAGCTCTTTCTCCTTCTCCACATCCGGAAGTTAGAGGGAAAACAACAAACTTTCAATGCCTTCAGTCAGGGCCAGCCCTGGGCAAAACCACAACAAATCCACAAACCTGGCCTTCACTTCTTTTCCGCTTCCCTTCTCAGGGTCATCCTTCTCCCCTACCCATCCCCTGCCCCCATCACGGGCCCCAGTGCCAGCCCCTGAGACCTTGCTCTGCACTGGCGGATACTAAGCGCAGTGGTCTGCCCCCCACATGCTGAAAGCACCCAGCAGGCCTTGATGAGCCCTTGGATGAAGAGCAGGCTCATAACTTGAGGGGTTCAAGCTTCTGACACCTTTCATGTCCCCCTCGGTAGGGGTCCACAGACATTCCCACACGATCCACAGCATTGGCTGTGCTCGCTACTGGGCTGGTTTTTCTTTTTCTGACAGTGCAATATTGCATATAATAACAATTACCAATGACCTCCACTGGGTTGTCCGATCTCATTATTGCCAATGCATTTGGTACCTGCCACTGCCAATTTGCCTCAGCTGAGGTTTTATTCAGTGGGATATGATAGAGCTGTACAGCAATCTTTTTCCATTTAAATAGTTTAATTGAGGAAAGCTATCAGATGTTTCCAAATTTAATGTATACAACAATTTGCTTTTTCCTATCTCTTTTCAGAGTTGAGTTGGAAGAAAATGACATCTGATTCTTATAGAAGGAAAGCAATTACATTTTGGCGTCTGCCTTCCCCGGCTTGCATATGTTTTTAAACATAAAAAGAAATTCTTAATATGTAATTGTCAGGTAATAAAAAGGGAAAAATATTTTACTTTGCGTTTATGAAGTAATTTTTCAAAAGCATAAGGGAATTACATGTTAATGTTTTATGTTTATGACTACACTCTAATACTGCACTATTTCTTCAAGTTTGGGGCTCTTTCCTCCCTCCCCCTTCTGAAGATGAGAGCTGAGATGATCAGGCCGAGCTCCAGCCCCAACTCCCTGCCAGGAACATCCTTGCGTTCCCAGACTTTCCTTCTCTGAGCTCCCTCCTCGGAAGCCCCACTGGCTGCACCATAATCTGACTCTTATTTTCTACATTGTATTATCACAAAGTGACACCGAATAGTCTCCCTATCTAGATTGCCAGCTGCCTGAGAGTCGAGAGCATTCCTTTTTGCATTTTGTGTCCTCCATGCATGATGTTCAGCAAAAGGCTCAGCTCCAAATAGTCGGTGCTCAACAAAACACTTGTTGACCAATTTTTTTTTTACTGAATAGCCAAGTAACTAGTCATCAGATAATGAGAGTGATGTTATTCTAGCACACATGCATGGTAAAGGGATTCATTGAATGGCCTGGGCAGATGGATGGACAGACCGCTGGATGGACAAGACTCCACACAACTCATCTGAGAGTTCTCTGACATTTTGCCCAATGAAATTAGACCTAACAGTTCCTCAAGCTCTTTTTTAGAGGTCTATTTGCACCAGACAGACTCAGAATTTTCCAGAAAGTACCCAATGGCTACTGACAGAGTCATAGAAGACCAGAAAAGCCTGGGTCTTGCTACCTCCATTTTCTCACAGGAGAAATTGGTGGCTTTATAGTTTTTAATGAGATTTTATGATTACAAACTTCAACTCAGCACTGCCCAGGAATTCTATTTCTCTTTAAGTACCCTTACCCACTTTTGTAGATGACTCTCCTCTCTCCTCAAATATCCTGTATCACTTCTCAGTTGATGAACTCACCCCATACTTCAATGAGAAAAGAGAAACAGTGATGGGAACTCCCTCCTCCTCCTCCAGCAAACCCCCATCTGACCTGCATTGTGCCATCTCTCTCTCCTCCATTGTATCTTATTGAAGACCTGCCCTTTCTCATTAAAGCTGACCCCCTACTTGTGTGCTGGATAGCTGTAGTCATCATGTTGTATGCTACATCCCGACCGGGGATGGGCATTTTTTGTTTTGGACTATTACAGGTTTCTGCTACAAACATTGTTGCACATGACTTTTATTGCACTTGGGCCCACATTTCTGTTAAGTGGACATCTAGGAATAGAATTGCTCCAACATCATGTAATATGTATATGCAACTTTATCAGATAGATTTGCAAAGTGATTGTATCAATTCATGTACTAACCAACCGTGTTTTCACACTCCCCTTGTCCCACCCCCTGCCAACATTTTCATTTTAGCCATTCAACATATATGTTTATCTCATGATGAAGTGTCTTGGTGACTGAAAAGATTGAATACCTCTTCATATATTTATTGACCATTTCTATATCCTCTTGTTCAATACCCATTCAAGTATCTTGCCATTTTTCAATTGGGTTGTTGGTCTTCACTGACTGATTTGTAGGAGTTCTTTGTGCATTTGGTTTTTAGTTCTTTGCTATTTTTTATACGTTGCAAATCTCTTCTCCCACTTTGTGGCTTGCTTGTCCTCTTAATGCTTTCTTTTGATAAACTGAGGTTCTTAATTTTAATGTAATACCATGGAACAACTTTGGTTATGATTAGTGGGATTTATGTCAGATTTAAGAAATCTTTCCCTATCCCAAGGTCAAGAAAAAAGCCTCCTATTTTCTTCTAGAAACTTTATTGATTTACCTTCCATATTGACAGCCATGATCCACTGGGAGTTCACTTTTGTGTATAGTTTGAGGTAGGAGTTGAGCTTCATTTTTTTCTTTACTTAGCCAATAGACTTACTATCATTTATTACAAACTTCTCTCCCAGTGCTCTGCAGTTCACCTTTATCATAAATAAAGTTTTCATTTGTGTGTGTTCCTGTTGCTGGACACTCCATTCAACTCCACTGGGCTATTCATCTTTCTTTGCATGGGCACTATATTGGCTTAGTTTCTACTGAAGTCTTGATATTTGATAGTGCAAAACACCCCTTTCCCCCTCCCCCCCATCTTTAGTTTTTTGGTTGAGGTCTGTTGGTTGCTTTTGCCTTTTACATTTTTATATAAATTTTAGAATCACTTTGTCAATTTACACACAACATAAAAATGCATGTATGCATGTGGACATGCAAACACACACACAAATCTGCTGGGATTTTTTACTGGGATTATATTGAACGTATGGATTAATTTGGGGAGAACTGGCATTTCTATTATATCCAATCCATGAATGCATCATTAATATTTAATGAATATTCTTTCATAATTCTCTCTCCATATACAGGTTTTTACATACACAAGCACACACATGTTACATAAATTGGATCACATAATTCATTTTTATTTTATCAGGATCAACATTCTTTTATATCTTTTTTTTTCCTGATCTCTCTGATTCCCTGCACACGTACACCAAATCTCCCCCTCACTCCCATTCCTCTTCTGTGTTTACTGCCATCAACTTGTTTTCAATATTCACATAATACTCTTTATGCTCATACCATCATTTACATACATAAATATAGGTATGTACTTTACAGGGGTCATAATTACAAAAATGGATTCTATTATATACCATTTTCTGTTTGCTTTTTTCACTTAAAAATATTTTATGATAGTAATCCCTCCAAGTCTACAAGAAATTATATCCAATGCAATCTTTTTAAAAGACCTGTGCAATATTTCATGGAATAAATGTCCCATAATTCAATCAACTACTCCTCTTTTTATAGACATTAATTTTTTAAATATATTTTTATTGATTTCAGAGAGGAAGGGAAAAGGAAACATCAATGACAAGAGAGAAGCATTGATTGGTTGCCTCCTGCACGCCCCCTACTAGGGATTGAGCCAGCAACCCAGGCATGTGCCCTTGACTAGAATCGAATCTGGGACCCTTCAGTCTGCAGGCCAACACTATCCACTGAGCCAAACTAGCTAGGCTTGGACATTAATTTTGTTTTCAAATCTGTGTAGTTGTAAACAATGCTGATGTAAAGTTCTTTGACCTTGAACTGGTATCTCTTCTTACTGGAATTTTGTTTTTAAGGGACAGATTCCCAGAGTCATTTACTAGATTGAAGGGTATGTGTGTCTTACATTGAAAAAAGCATTACCCAATTGTTTCTAAAATCATATAATGACCCACATTTCCTCTAATCAAACTAGTACATAAGAGGATCCTTTCCCCAACATTTCTACTCATGGTAGGAGTTACCTCCCTTTTTAATTTTTATTAGTCTTATAGTAGAAATGTTACTTTCATTTGTATTTGTCTGATTACTAGAGAAGTTAAAGATCTTTTCACATGTTTATTGACATTTGAATTTGATCTTTTCTGAACTGTTTCTTCATATCCTTTGCCCATTTTCCTATTTGTTCCTATTCATTTGTTAGAAAATTTTGGTGTAATTTAGATATTAACATTTTATCAGTCTCTGCATTGAAAATATTTCTCAATCTATTATTTTGCTTTGTTTATGACATCTTTCACCATACTAATGTGACATTAATTTTTATATAACCAAATATGCCTCTATCTTTTAAAAAAAATAGTTCCTAACTTTCCTCACTTGGTTAACACTTTTTTTTTCTGCCCCACGCTACTCTCCTTCAACCATGGTCCTTGGGATGGATATATATATATATATATATACACACACATACACACACACACATATCCACTGAGTTTTCTTATAATAAGTTTATGCTTTTATTATTTCTTTAAGATTTTAATCCAGGTGGGATTTTTTTAGTATGATGTGAGGCAGAGAATTCCACGATATTTTCCTTCTAGGCTGATTATCAGCAACATTTATTAAATAGATTACCTTTTTTTTTTTTTTTTCACCAGGATCTGTTTCTGGGTTTTCCATTCTATTCCTATGTCAATCATGTTTCTTATATATAATGTTTTTGTATCTGGTAAGAAATCAAGTTTTCTTTCCTCAACTATTCTTTAAATTTTTTCTTGGCCTTTCTCAGAAATTTATTTTTATATTCATTTTTAGATAATTTAATGTGAGAAAAATCAATTTAAATTCTAATTAGAATTCCATTTCATTTATGCAGTGATCTTGAGGAGAATTGAAATTGTTATGCTACCAAGTCTTCCGGTCCGGAAGATGGAATGTTTTCCATTTGTATAAATATTGTTTTATTTCTCTCAAAAGTAGACCAGTGTCTTCTATAGGCTTACCTCTATAATTAAATTTCTTCTATGTTGCCTTTAACATCTAGGAGTCAGGCTCAGCCAAGTATCATAGACAGAAGTTGCCAAGTAAGACAGCAGGCATTAATTAAACCACCAATCTGTAAAATAGAAACAAGCCCACTGGCAAATTTTTAAGGACAGTGTACTATACTGACTTTGAAGTCAAATAGATCTGGTTCAAATTGTGCTTGCTAAATGCGCCTATGTAAAGTTGCCATCATAATACTGACCTCGCTGGGTTTAAGAAATAAGACATGATTTGCAGTTCCTATGACAGTGTTAGCATGTAGTAAGTCGGTGGCCAATGAGTGCTTAGGAAAGGTGCTTTTTTTTTCTTTAATTGCTTGATATTATAAAAGAGAAAAATATCTATGCATCGCATATAATTCACCTGGGAAAATACAGGTGGTCTTTGGTCTTCCAACTGGGGCTCACGGTTATACCCCCTTCCTATCTCATGCCCCTCCCCACAAACACCATCTTCTCCCTCCCCTCCCAGGCTCTTTCCCTCTACATTTGGAATCTGTGCCTCTTGGGGACTTTAATCAACAATGTTTCTCTCAACAGCAGTGTCCTGGGCTTGGTACTCTACGGATATTATTTGTGCAACATTTTTGCTATTTTTGACATCTCACTATTGTCCCCCCACTTTTTTTATTCTTTTTGAGGAAGAAACTAAGACCCAGGAAGTTAATAGCAGTGGTTTTCAGTTCTAAAATACTTGAAACTCTTTCTAAAAAATCAACACAACTTTTTAGTATAATTATAAAGAGGGGAAAAAATAAAAGTAATTTATAATCAAATAACATGCATTTCTGTATGTAAATTCAGGCAAATTCAGAGTAGTGGACAGTGAATCTTGTACCTACTCATATATACTAATAAAATGGTAATATGCTAATTAGACCAGGAGACCTTTTGGGAAACCTTCTGGACGTCCTTCCGGACAAAGTCATGGTGGCGGGGCAGAGGCAGAGGCTGTTAAGGGCAATCAAGCCAGGAGGGGAGGGCAATTGGGAGTTGGGGTTGAGCAGGCCAGAAAGGAGGGGCAGTTGGGGGTGAGAAGGCTGGCAAGGGGGGACCACCCCCCCCATGCACAAATTTTATGCCCCGAGCCACTAATCTATATTAATAAGAGGGTAATATGCTAATTAGACCGGACATCTTCCAGATGACCTTCCGGACGTACTTCTGGACAAAGCCATGGTGGCGGGGCCAAGGCAAGAGGGGGTTAGGGGCGATCAGGCTGGCAGGGGAGATCAGTTAGGGGGATCAGGCCGGCAGGCAGGTGAGCAGTTAGAAGCCAGCAGTCCCGGATTGGGAGAGGGATGTCCAACTGCCGGTTTAGGCCCAAACCTGCAGGGGCATCAGGCCTAAACCAGCAGTCGGACATGCCCCGAGGGGTCCCAGATTGGAGAGGGTGCAGGCTGGGCTGAGGGACCTCCCCGCCGTGCACGAATTTCATGCACTGGGCCTCTAGTCCTATATAATAAAACCATAATATGTGGAATGACTGGTCACTATGATGTGCACTGACCACCAGGGGGCAGACACTCAACGCAGGAGCTGCGCTCTGGTGGTCAGTGCGCTCCCACAATGGGAGCACTGCTGAGGCAGAAGCCTGGCTCTGGGGCTGGCAATTGCAGCAGTGGTGGTGGCAGGAGACTCTCCCGCCTCCCCTGCAGGTGGGCAGTAAGGAGGGAGGGGTCCCGGACTGCAAGAGGGTGCAGGCCGGGCTAAGGGACCCCCGCCTCCCAGTGCACAAATCCGTGCACTGGGCCTCTAGTATACATATGCATAGATACATAGACAGATGTATATTTTGATGCAGATGTGTTATATCACCATTGTTCCAGTATTGTAATGTGCCTAAGTGGTAAACAGCTCTTAACGAGATGAACTGGAAAAAGCGTTCCGTTTCCCTGCGTTCCATTTCCCTTGATTTACGTGGTGGTCGTTTTCTTGCAAACACCAGAGTTCTTTATAACAGCGCAACAATACTTTGATTTATGTGTGAAACAGAGTCCAGGCTCAGATCATTATAAGCAAGTTTTCATCTCTATGGACTGGTGGGTCGTGCTAAGCAAATGTGGGCTTTTCCCACCTGTGGCAGAGTGCCCAGTACCCCAGGCTTATCCCCGCAAATGTGCAAGGCACCCCAATTGTAGGTCTATTCTGGACCCCCCCCCCCCCCCACACACACACACACACACAAAAAGCCCTCTAGAGAGCAGTCCCAGCCCCACTGAGAACCTCGTGCCAGCTTGGGACCCAGCGGTGCGCCCTTCCGGACCAGGGCACCGGGCGGGGAAGATGGATGCGGTGGGCGCGCAGCTCGGCTGCCCAGGCAGGATTTCCCCCGACCTCCGCGGCCCCTTTGTTGGCCCGGAGAGCAGCTTGCTCCCGGCTTCCGGAGGAGGTCAGGGGAAAGTGATTTCAATTAGAGGAGGATCACCGAGGTCTCAAGCCAACACAGACAAGTTGTGTAACACCGGCGGCGCGGCGACCGGAGTCATTTATCCTCCTCCGAGCCAGGCAGCGCGGCTTTGCAAGAGGCCCCTTTGCTGCCCCCACTGCCATCTCCCTTCCCTCTCTGGCTTTTGAACGAAAAGGGAAACGGAAAGAGTGGCCTGCTGCTGAATCTCTCTTCTCTGCGGGGAGAGCAGGGAGGCACTAATACGAGGGCTGCAGCAGGAGCCTGCGGGATGTGGCCAGAGGCCTGCCCCTTGGTGTGGTCTTCCAGGGTTTCAGGGTTGGAAGCAGAAAGAGGAAAAACAGGGAGTGGCAGGATGCATGCCTGGTCGCCTCCCCTTCACACCCTTTCTTTCTATGGGAACCCTCCCGCACTCAGGGCCTGTCTCCAGGCCTCCTCCTCCTTGAAGTCGCCCAGACATTGACTTTTGGGCATTCAGGACCCATATCGTTCAATCCAGAACATGGCACCTTATCCCCTGATGCTGCTTCTTCTTCTTCTTCTTTTTTTTTTTTTTTTTAATATTTTTATTGATTTCAGAGAGGAAGGGAGAGGGAGAGAGAGAAAGAAACATAAATGATGAGAATCATTGATCAGCTGCCTCCAGCATGTGCCCTTGACTGGAATCAACCCAGGACCCCTCAGTCCTCAGACTGAGGCTCTATCCACTGAGCCAAACCAGCGAGGGCCCCATGCTTCCTGAGGTTCATCTTTCTCCAGCCACTGTTTCGGCCCTGGTGCTGTCTAACTGGCTGTATGCTCTCCTCCTGCTTTCCGGGTTCCTTTCTTTCCCAAGGTGCCAACAAGAGACCCAGGCAAACTTGGGTGTGTGCAGCAGCTGGGTGAAGAGGGCAGGAGGGCTAAGGAGGCAGGCGGCTGGGGGAGCATGTAGAAGGACTCAGGAGGCCGGTGCCAAATAGAATAGGGATGAGGGAGGGAGGCCAGGAGAGCTGGCGGTAAATCCTGGAAGGCTGTGCCTGATGCTGGGGCAGCAGCACTTCCAGGAGGGACCGGCGTGCAGGCTGGTGACCCTCATCCAGCAGAGTGACTGGCACGTGAAGGCAATAGAAATGGCAGCTATAGCATTCACATTTCTATCGGCACAGTGTTCAGCCCATCTGGTCCAAAATGGGCTGATGGATGACCATTAGGAGGCTTTGCATTGTAAAAGTCTTTGATTCTAAAATGCCCTTCACCCCCGACAGAAGAGGTTTGGAGGGGCACAAGAACCCCGACCCCCTGGGAAGGAAGAAAAGGCTCAACTTGGAAAATAGCTAAGTTTTATTTATTTTTTTTTTAAAGGAGGATCCACAGAAGTGTGAAACACAGTCCTTGCCCTCTTGTGAATAAAACGCTACAAAATCCAAATAGTATGTGCATGTCCACGTGTGTGTGTGTGTGTGTGTGTGTGTTGGCATGCCAGATGTCCTGGTCCAGAGGCCCAGGCTCTAGGCTGGCCCTGCCGCTAAAGGATATGACCTCAGCAAAGCCACTTAACCTCTGCCAAATGGAGCCTCAATATCTTTCCAACTCACCTCACTGGGGCATTGTGCGGATCAACAGAGATAATGGATGTGGAAATGCTTGGAAAGAAGGGAACGTGCTACAGATGCCAGGCAGAGTGAGTCCGGGCTGGGCTTCCCTCTGACAGGACGGGAGGCTGGCCCACTTAAACAACCCTCACACCACTGCCATGTCCTCTCCTGCTCATCAAGTTTCCACCCAGCTGTTTTAAGGGTTTCACAGCTATGTGTGCACCACAGAGAACTGTGGGTACTGGAGAGCTAAACTCTGCCTGGGTGTTTTCTTCTTTCACTCAGAATGAGCAGTAGACCATGGGGTGTGGCCTATCCTTGTCCCTTTAGGAAACAGCCTTTAGGTTTGAGGTCATGAGGGTGGGGGTGGGGGGGCGGGTGTTCAGCATCTGGTTTGCCTCTAATGCACCCTTACATGCCACTCCTCTGCATGCCCTTCTCCTCAAAGCCACCAGGCAATACCCTTCCTCAATCTGGACTTTCCGGCCTCTGCGCCCCTGAAACAATCACGGCTGTCTAACCCCCTGGCTGCCCAGCTCTGGAACTACCTCTCCACTTCTCTCCTCTGCCCACTGCCCCCACTCAAAAAATACCCAGGCCCCACTTTATGGAAACTATCTTCTTTCAGGGGAAATGGCAATTATTTATACTTGCACAGAGTAAAGGTAACAGTTTAATAGGTTACCCCTTCTGTGGTTGTGAAACAGTTAATACAGAACGAAGGGATTTCGGTAGTGGAATTCGGATATGATTGTAGGTAAATCAGAGAATGGCACCCACAAGTCACCAAACTCAGGAGAGCATAAAGCTGGCCCCAAACTATTATCTGCCTACCCTGTGCCCATAAGGACTGAGCTATGGCTGGTTCCACTGAGGCTCCAGCCATACGCCTAGCTTCACTCTCAGTGAATGATACATTTATATATTGCGTGTGCATCGGATCCACGGGCAGGCAATAAAGATGGCACTGACGATCCTTAATATATAAAGATAACGGTACAATAGATACCGATAGGCTCAGAGTCATAAAGTAAGTTGGTTTGTGATATGCACATGTTTATAATAATGAAAGTCCAACTCGCACTTTCTATCCATAGTTCAAAAGGACACGTTTCCTATTCAAAAATTATCCTTTCATTTATTCTCCTTCTCCAAAGGAAACAATCAAATTTTCTTCCTACAAGCATTAATAAGTGAAAAAGTGTTTATATTTTAGATACTAGCATGAGCTCAGCAAAACCACGATGGGTTTGCACCTCTGATTAAGGGTAGAATATTTTTAAGTAATATGCTTTGTAGACAGAGGTATATATAGAAACTCAAATATAGTCCATTTCATACTCATCCGATTTTTAAAAAATTAAGTCTGGTGAACACTAACTGTGATGAGTAGTATAATTTAGTATAACCACAAGTCTAAAACTATTCATTCCCTAGAACCCAGGAATTCTACCTACCCTCTCATACATGTGTGTGAGGAGGAGAATCAGAGAGTGGTCACTGCGGCAATATTATTGCCGGAGAAAACAGAGTATTCATGTGATAGAATGTTGGGCTGCAGGTAAAAAGAACGCTGTTTCAACATATATCCAATGACCACACACCCTGTAAGGATTAATCAAATACTATGTGGCCCATAAACTCTGTCCTCCTAACCCACCCACAGAAATTTCTCTTCTGAACTTCCATGGCACTGTCGGTAGCATGCTTGTGAGTCCCAGATGATAGTGGGTTTGGCACCTGATCATATTTGTCGCATGACACATTCTATTGTTGGTGCCTGCAAGTCTTGTCTCCCGGATGTGCAAACATCAGAAAGGCAGGGCCCAGGAGGGCTCCCCTGAGCAGGCAGGGCTCTGAGGACACTCCCTCTCAGGGCCTTTTTAAGTGGAAGGACACCTTTTAATGTAAAAAATATTTCAAGAACTCCACTTGAGAGTGGAGCATTCATCAACTGAGGAAATCAGTTGATCAAATCTCCTAAGAATGTGATAGGGCTGAAATGCATTGGTTTATCAATCACAGCTACTCATAAGCATGTGAAAATGCTACCTTAGTGTGCAGGGGCATTTTTCCTTTCAGCTCCTAATAACGCTGGGTGACCAAATGCAACCCCAACCTGTTCGCAGCCAGTGCTCACACCCCTAACCTTGACATTCCATGGCTTCCAGGTGAGCAACACAGCTCCATCTAGTGCTCCGCCCTCCCCCGGGTCCCCCACCACATCCCCTTAGTATCTGCTGTGGTCCAGCCTCACAGACCCTTCCCAATTACCTGTCCACAGTCCATACTTGACTTAGCTCCAGCTTCCACTCTGACCTGCTTCTCTGCAAATGTGGATCACCATTCTCTCTTCCCCAAGGTCCCATCTTCTCCACTTAAACCAGCTCAGAGGCCCCTTTCCCCCAAACCTTCCCTGTGGCCATTCACTGGAACTAACATCTCCCTTCCATGGCCCATTACCTGAACCCTGTTCTGGCACCCAAACTTTCTCATCCTATAGTTTGGGGGCATCATCTTACATTTCTTTGAGGATGTGAACTCCTTAAAGACAGGTGGTTGGGAGGTAGTTGTTGAATAACCAGACAGCCTCCAGTTGCCTATAGTCCATGCCCACTGTGACTCATGTAAAATCACACTCCAGAAAAGATGGAGAGTCACATTCCAGTGACCCCTTCAGGGCAGAAATGGGCCCTGAGTTCAATGCCAGGCTGCACAGCCCTGTTTGTCACACCAAGAAAATCTGAACCTATGCCTTCCACCCCTGACCGCTGGGCCCACAGTGTTAGAGGCCTGTAGACTAATCTTACAGCTGTCTCTGATTTTACATCTGCGCCCCTGTCTCCCTCCCCCTCCCAGGGGGCTAGGAGCTATTCTTTCCTGCTGAACCCATAACTGTGCCTCCAAACCTTCAGACTGCTAGGGTCCTTGGACAGAGTTTGGCTCACTCTCCCATTCTCCCATAACCTTGACCCCAGAGCTGGGCCAGGAGTCCAGAGGCCTGGGCTCTCTCCTCCTTGGTCGTGCCATCTGTAAAATGGGCTGGTGGCACTTGCTTAAGCCCCTTCAGCTTACAAATTCCCTAGATCCCTTTTCATTCTGGATGGCAATTTAAAAAAAAAAAAGGCGGGGCAGAGGCGGGGCATTAATGGTGACTCTGCTCTGCAATTCCAAAATGATTTTAGTGCTCTGACTGGATTATAAGCAAAATTTTTAATTGGCTGCTGTATGATTTTTTCTACTTAGAGGGGGATAGAATGGCTTGCAGTGGTGCCACTTCCAGATCTCCAGTTCTGACTTACTCAGAAGCGCTTGGGCCTCCTCATCTAACTTCCACCCACCCACCTTGCTATTGAAGAGGCATCTGACCATGGAAGGTGCATTTTATTTTTATTTACTTATTTATTTATTTAGGTATTACATATGTGTCCTCATGCCCGACCAGGGAGCAGCAGCTCTCCTTGTCCTGACATCACAAACAAGCTCCTTCCCCTGGTGGCAGAGAACTGGCTAGTCTGGGCTCCGCTGCCTGAGGACATTCCCCGCCAGGAGTGCCTGGCCCTGGCCGCGGCTGGGCTGCAGCCCAGGGTGGGCGGCTTGGAGGGGATCTCAGCTCTGCAAAGCTGTCCAGAACATTAAGCCTTTGCAGTCCCACCCCCCACGAGATTGCTGATCAAAAAAGGGAGGCAAACAAAGGCGGGTGAATGGGAATCAAATTGAGTTGGGGCAGCAGACAGATGGGGCCTGCCAGGCGCCCACAACCCATCCTATTCATTAAAAACACACAGAGAGAGATAATCCGCCTCCTCCCTGAGGCTTTGCCAGAGGTGGGAGGTACCGGATGGGGGTGGGGAGCAGGGCCTGGGGGCCCAGATGTTTCCAAACCGTAGGATCCCAGCCCGCCAGCTTGGTAACCCTTGGCCTCCAGGTTAATTGTCTTGCCTGTGCTTGGGACTTCTGTATTGTACACCAGGTTTTCCTAAAGCGGGCATCCCTGTACAGAAAGGCTGAGATGCTGGGAAGGGAGGGGTGGAGGTGGCAACGCTGGAAGGTTGCCCAGCTACTAGGTGATCTGTGCAGGTGCAGGGAGCAGAGAGGAAGGCATGGGGAGTTGGGTCTGTCCTCGGAATGCCTGGAATTATTCCTACTGAAGCCCCCTTCTTGGGCAGGTGCATGGTCAGTATTAAGTTAAAAAGGAGCAGGCCTGATAGGAATTGCCCCAGATTCTCCTCCCTGCCCCCTGCTCCTGGGAAAGAGCCACATGTAACTATTGACGTGTGTGTGTGCGCGCGCCCACTTACATACAAAATAAGATGTTGAGAGCTTTCCAGTTACAGAGAACATTCCTCCATCCTCTCATTTCATCTGAGCAACAAACATGGAAGATGCATAGGGCTTGGTGAGCAGTCCCAGGTTATGCAATTGAAGTGACTTCTTAAAGTCACATGGTTACTAGATTACAGACTCCTGGCAAAGCACTATCTAGCATATATGCAAATGTACTCATGCATGTACATATGAGCACATGTGCCAATCCTTCTCATGCCTCTGCATGCCTACTGATGGGCACTGGGCTATATATGCAACCATGTGGTGCATGCAGAGAGAATCCTTCCCATTTGTGAAGCATCTTGCTGCTAATACCCCTCTACCTACATCTCTTTTTGTATCAACTCTCCCAGATGCCCAGCAGTCCCAGGCAGTCACTGACCTTTGCTTTGGGCCTATGTTCCATCTTTCAAGGGGCCAAACCAAATGAACCCAGAGATACTATATTAATCCCCATATATTTCTCAGAATCAGATTACAAATTTGTTCTTTGAAAGTTGTCGGCCAAGCAGAAGAAGTCTACCTGGTTAATGGGGAGGAGGGATCAAGAGAGCAGCCTGAGAAATCAGGTGTCAAGCTGACCTTTTGGAAATAGCCAAGTACTCATTCTTACTATTGATTCCTTTCAAGGAAGACAGTAGACACTTTATCTCCCAGCTGTTGAGCTAAGGGCAGGGCCAGCAACATGTGGAAGCAAAGACAACAGTCTTCTATGCCACTAGAATACACAGGCAAAGGGCCCTACTGACCTATATCTTTTAAATATTTGCCACAGGTCTTGCAATTCCACCATTAGAGATGTATTTTTTTAGGGTAAGCATTGCCCTCCACATCTTCAGAAATAAACATTCTTGCTTCAATATACCCAGGATATACATTGGGTCTGTTGTAGAGTAGTTCTCAACCCTACTTGTTAAATGTTTTAAATAGAGATTTCCAAACTCTACTCTCAGAGATCTTTATTCATTCATTTATTCATTCCTCCAACAAATATTCATTGAGCACCTACCTTCCATGTGTCAGATGCTAATCTAGACACTAGGGATATGACAATGAATTAAATGGCCAACATTCCTGCCTGCGGGGAGTTTATATTCTAATAATGCGGGGTGCAGGCAATGAGTGAACAGATAAACACAAGAATGTCAGATAATGGCAAGTACTATGTTAGAATGATGCCAAGGTAATTTCACTTTGATGGGCAAAGAACATGACACTAAAGCAAAAGTCTACTAAGTGCCAAAGTCTAGGGGAAGAGCGTTACAAGCAAGGTAATTGGCGAGAATCTGGAGTGATTTCTCCAGCTGGGAATATAGCGTCAGTTGCCGTTGACATGGAATGGGTTTTTTAAGCTACTGGATTGGATGAGACACTTAGAAAGTGTAGATAGAGAACAAGGACTGAGTCCTGAGATACCCAACTTTTAAAGTTGAAGAAAAGAGGGTGATAAATTAGCATTAAAAAGAATGTTCAGGTAAGACAGCAGAAAAACCTGTGATATTCGAGAAGCCAAGGGAAAGATATTTCAAGAAGGATGTGATTAACTATACCACATGCCATGAGGAGTCAGGAAAGATAAGAACAGAGAAATGACTTTGGATTTGGCTCCGTGAAAGTAATTGGTGACTCTGATAAGAATGATCTCAGTGGCATGGTGGGGATGGGCAGCCAGCTGGGGCAGAAGAGAATACGATGCCTAGGGCTTTTGAAGGAGTCCTACAAAAAGTTTTCATGTGAAGGAGAGGAAGGCAGGTAGTAGCTATAATGAAGTGGGGTCAATAGAGACTTTGGGATCCTTTATTTTAAGATAAGAAGCAAAGGCAACCCCTGGAGTTGGAGACCCACGTAACTCTAGAGCTGTGAGGTATTGTCTGTGCTGAGCACTCATTTCAAAAGTGAGAGACTGAGGCCCAGAGATGTGAAGTCACTGCTTGGTGGCACAGACTGGTCTACAGCAGGACTGGGCTGTGGGATTCCTGATTCTGGAATGGACCTTGTAGGGGGTAGACAGGCTCACGAGGATCTCAGATTAGCCACCAGGGAAGACTGCTCCTCCTGACTTAGTGCCCCACTCCTGCTTTCCTGTTCCTGGTAAGCCTGGCCCATTCTCAAGGGTCTTTGGTGAGTTCCCCAACAGGGCATGATTGGACACCCCTAGTTTAATCACTTTGGTTCACACACTTGCAACTTTTGGGGGCCTTCCAGGGGGCTAAAATCAATGACTAACAACCTAGATCAGATAAAATGACTCCAGGGGAAAAGAGATAGGTGGGCTCACATTCTTCTCCTTCTTAAGTGACCTACGTGTGCAGGCATGCCTTGTAGAGTCCTACTGGCCTGAAACCATGTTTGACCACATGGCAAGTGCCCTGGATGGGATTGACGGGATCTGAGTTCTGGTCCTGGCTTTGTTGGCACTTCACCGTGTGGCCTAAGGTTAGTCACTTTCTCTTTCTGAGCCTCCGTTTTCCCATTTGTATAAATAGAGGAGACCAAAACAATTGCTTTCCCTGGTCCCTTCCAGATGGGTGGGAGAACACTTGCCATGTGGTCATACATGGTTCAGGGCCAGTGGGACCCACAAGCCATGTCTGTATATACATTCCCTCCTGCAAGTTCTCCAGGAAGGAATGCCCTCATCACAGTCCCAAAACCCAGCTAACGTGCACCATGTCTCTCAATGGCCACCCCACCCCATTGCGCGCTCGGGAGATTGTCCAGGATGTGGATGTCCTAATGCTCTCCTCTGGGAGCTTTCTTTCCAGGCTTCTTCCTCTTTCTAATCAGAGCCCCACCTTGCCAGGGTCCGCTTCCTACTTCAGGTGCTCCCAGGGAACCAGCGAGAGAAACTGGCCTTCTCTCCAGGCCTCTTGACATTGTGAGCCAATGGTTTGGAGACCAAGACTCAGGTTGATACAGTCATTTAATATCTCAAAAGTATGATCTGAACCCAGTGGGCAGGCTCTTCTACTCTGTCAGAACCTGCAACGGTTGTTATTTTACTTGTTCTTGCTTCAGCTTTTTTTACAAGGAGGGCAAAGGTCTTTTCCATTTCTCCTCCTAAAGCAAACCAAATCATATAATCAATTTGACTGGTGCAAGGCTGATCCAGAGCATTAAAGCGGGTATTTGTGGCTGATATGACGGGGGAATAAAGTGCTTGTGAAAACCAACTGATTAGTCCAGCAGTTGGGAATGAATCCACGTCCGTGTTCATCGATCTTTCCTAATCTTTGTCAACGCCTGTGTGCTCCACTCCCACGCCACTGCTGGCAGCAAAGGGCCCCGGGAATGGCAACAGGGTGAGCACGGGGGGTCTCTGAGGTTGCTTCCCATTTAAAGAAACAGACCCACTCAAACCAGGGGTGCAGTAATCAAACCACCTTGGAGGAGAGATTTAGGGGCTAGGAGGGGACACCCTGCTCCCCCAAACACTTGCCAATCTGTTCCCTGATAAAGTCTACAAACCCAGAACTCTCATCTAATACGTGCCTTGGGCAACATAATGCTTTGGGCCAGAGTGCTTTGCAAGAGTCTGTAAAATTATTTTGCAACCTGGAAAAAAAAATTGGCTCTAAAATAAGAAAACTTCAAAATTAATTAAACTTTAATCAAATGTTCTGCAAAGTATATCGTTTTGTCAACTATTCAACCACAACTCAACTCAGATAGTTAAAAATAAATGAGATTTCTGGTATTCATGTATAAATGAGTGCATTTGTAATGTTCAATATGATGTGGGATGGAGTCATCTCAAGCAAGAAGACATAAGAATGGCCCTGTGCTGCAGAGGAAAGCAACTCCTGCAGTGTCACCTCACCGCCAGGACCCTCAGATTGCTGGAGACAGGCCAAGGGGCAGATCAAGGAGCCTCATGCAGCCCCCTGAGAACTGGCTGTAGGAGAACGCACCAAAAATAAATTGCACCTACTTAAGACTGCCATTTAATAGACATATCCAACAGTCCATGTCACTGTATTGACACTTTGGGAAATAGCACTTTCACTTATAAGCTTTGTGATCAAGGAAAGAAAAAATGTGGAGGAGAATCCAAGATGGCGGCATAGGTAAACACCTAAACTGCTGCCTCGCGCAACAATTTCAAAAATTCAACTAAAAGACAAAACGTCTATCACCCAGAACCACGGGAAAGTTGGCTGAGTGGAAGTTCTACAACTAGAAGGAAAGAGAAAAGAGCATCGAGACGTGCATGAGCGCTGAAAAGTTGAGGTACGGAGGCGCGTGATCCGGGCTGGCGGCGGGCGTTGCTTTTTTCAACCCAAAGGGAGACAAGCCCCCGACTACTCTGAAATCCAGTTTCTGGGGAGACGCGGGGGACCCAAACTCCTACGGGGAAAAGCTGGACTGTCTGCCAGTGAGGGTGGCTTACTTGCAGAGCTGCGCGCAGGAATAATTGTTTACGGCACTGGGGCATGGGACTCTGGGACGCCCTTGGGGACACAGAGCCGGCTAACTAGCAGCCATTGCTGTTTGCCATGCCCTAGCCTAGTGACACCCTGAGACCCCGCCCTGCACAACCTACAAACCCACCCAAGCTCCAAGCAGCAGCTTAGCAGAAGAAAGCCCCGCCCTATCGCAGCTTAACCTAGCAAACTTGCAGCCTGGGTCAGACAGCTCCAAAACCTCCAAACCCCAAGCAAAGAGGAGAAAACTGTAGCTCTCACTGTAGCTCCTGCTGGATGGCCTCAGACAGTAGCTGACCTGCACCCCATTGGAGATCCAGAAGCCAGTGTACCTAGTGGTCAGAGTGAGACACCAGATTTCAACTCCTCACATCCATAAGTGACACATTCAAAGGCAGACTCAGTGAGCACCAAAGCCCCACTGAAACAAGTCCTGCCCCATAAGTGTGTCTTCAGCGCAGCAGTTCTTCCATTATAGACACAGTGAGTGCTCACAGCTAATTGGCCTGGAGGTCAATTCCTCCCAGTATACCAAGAGCAATTAAGGCTTTAACTGCACCAAGTCTTTGCACTCAGCCCACAAAGGGGTGTACCAAGAGTGTCCACATCAGGTGATTGGGGAGGCTGAGCTACTGCCCCCTATAGGTCACCTACCACACAAAGCTACTCTATCAACACAGGGAAGCAGCCAAAATGAGGAGACAAAGAAACATGTCAAGAATGAAAGAAACGGAGGAAAGCAAACTACTGGATGACATAGAGTTCAGAACCACATTTATAAGGTTACTCAAGAATCTTCTTAAAACCGCTGAGAAACTTGATGAGACCTTCAAGGAGCTTAATGAGAATGCCAAAAAAATGGAAAAGGATCAGTCAGAAATGAAGCATACACTTTCTGAAATAAAGAATATACAGAAACTCAACTGTAGATCAACATACCCCAAGAATCAAACCAAAGATCTGAAATATGTGGAAACAAAAAACATCCAACCAGAAAAACAAAAAGAAAAAAGAATCCAAAATATGAAGATAGTGTAAGGAGCCTCTGGGACAACTTTAAGCGAACCAACATCCGAATTTTTGGGGTGCCAGAAGAAGGGAGAGAGCAAAATATTGAAAACCTATTAGAAGAAATAATGACAGAAAACTTTCCCTACCTGGTGAAAGAAATAGATGTACAAGTCCAGGAAGCGCACAGAACCCCATACAAGAGGAATCCAAAGAGGACCACAC
The DNA here is from genome assembly GCA_026230045.1 of Corynorhinus townsendii. Lineage (NCBI taxonomy): Eukaryota > Metazoa > Chordata > Mammalia > Chiroptera > Vespertilionidae > Corynorhinus > Corynorhinus townsendii. The sequence goes on from JAPDVU010000007.1 coordinate 11,577,929, forward strand.
CAAGACACATCATAATTAAAATGCCAAGGGCAAAAGACAAAGAGAGAATATTAAAAGCAGCAAGAGAAAAACAGTTAATTACCTACAAGGGAGTACCCATACGACTGTCAGCTGATTTCTCAACAGAAACTATGCAGGCCAGAAGGGAGTGGCAAGAAATATTCAAAGTGATGAACAGCAAGAACCTACAGCCAAGATTACTCTACCCAGCAAAGCTATCATTCAGAGTTGAAGGTCAGATAAAGAGCTTCACAGACAAGAAAAAGCTAAAGGAGTTCATCACCACCAAACCAGGATTACATGAAATGCTGAAGGGTATTCTTTAAGGAGAGGAAGAAGAAGAAAAAGGTAAAGATAAAAATTATGAACAACAAAATGACATCAAATACATACCTACCAACAAGTGAATCTAAAAATCAAGTGAATAAAAAAATCTGAAGAACAGAATGGACTGATGAATATAATAGAATCAGGGACATAGAAAGGGAGTGAACTGACGATTCTCAGGGGAAGCAGGTGTGAGGGGTGCAGGAAGAGATTGGACAAAAATCTTACTCCTATGGATGAAGACAGTGGTGGGGGTAAGGGCATGGGGTGGGGTGGGGAATCAGGTGGAGGGGAGCTATGGGGGAAAAAATAGAGGAACACCTGTAATAATCTGAACAATAAAGATTTATTAAAAAAGAAAAAAAGAAAAAATGTGTATCTAAATATCTGTAATAATAAAAGTGTAATATGCTAATTAGACTGGACAACCTTCTGGATGAAGCCAGGGCTGCAAGGGCCAAGCCCCTTGCATGAATTTCATGCATCTGGGCCTCTAGTTTGTAAGAAGGACACAATCAGTAATATGTGCCTGTGAGTGGTACAAAAACATAAGGCAGTTTGCTATAGGCCAAGGGGATTGGGACATTAGGAGGAGAGCTAAAGCTAGTCTAAACCCACCAAACTAGGGTAGGCGACCAGCAGTGGCCTGGATGATGCCCACCTCATGACTTCTTGTTGGTCCCAGGGCATCTGATGGCTAGAAAACTCTGGAGTTGATACTAATTTGATCCTTCAGTCCCACAGGCTATCTGGGCCTGACATACACTCCCCCCGCCTTCTCCTTTAGCTCCCTTCCCAAGTCTTTCATTTTCTTTTTGTTTTTATTAAGATAATTCACATATCACAAAATTCACTCCTTTAGAGTACAGGAATCCTTGTTTTGTTAGCAAATTCACAACGCTGTGTTACCTTCACCACTATCTCATTCCAGAACATTTTCATCACTCATTTATTAGTTCTCATCATTCTTTTGGTATATTCCTTAGCATTGTCTACATATAAGATTGTGTGACCTGCACATAGAGTTGTAATTCTTCCTTTCCAATCTGATGACCCTCCAGCCTAATGTTAACTTGAAATGACAAGAGTGGATATTTGCATCTTGTTTCTGATCTTAGGGTGAAAGCTTTGTCTTTTACATTAAGTGTGATGTTCACTGTGAGTTTTTTGTAGATGTATTTTGTCAGGTTCAGGAAGTTCCATTCTATTCCCAGTATGTTGAGGTATGTTTGTGTGTGTGTATTTTTCATGAAAGGGTATTGGATTTTGTTGAGTGGATTTTCTGTACACTTGTCTAATGAGATGATCATGTGTTTTTGTCCTCTATTTTATTAAAATGGTGTATGTGTTACCTAGATAGACTTACATATGTTGAACCAACCTTGTATTCCTGTGATATGTTCTACTTCTAAGTCTTTATTTTCTAAGTTAAACACATATAGTTCCTTTGCCACCTGTACCTGGTTTAAGACCTGGAGTCAGGTCAGGTGAAAAGCAGCACTCTGAAAAATTCCAGAGAGAGGTAGAGCGGTGGGAATACAGCCTACTGGGTAGGGGAATTTCACAATTTGCAAAAGATTTTCACATTGTTTGCTTCTGCTCAGTGGCTATTTGAAGTAGAAATATTATAATTATTTCGACAAATGTGCCCCTGCTCATGGATTATCTCTGTCTAGTGACAACAGTAACAAATATAGTCATATACTTTCTTTTTCTTGTGTTAGAAATTTGGGGAAATGGAGAAAAGAGAAGAATCACCTTATTTTACCAGAACTATGGATAGTTTTTTTGGAAGTGGAGGCCAGGTTAGTTGAGGTGTAATTTACATACAGGAAAAAAATGACCTTTGAGAATTCATTCTATCCATTTTGACAAAAGCATACAGCCATGTAATTAACACCATAATCAAGATAGAGAATAGTCCCACCAAAAAAGTTCCCTTGTGTCCCTTTGTAATCAATTCCCTCCCTCCACATGAAACCACTGGCAACCATTCATCTATTTTCTGTCCCTGTAATTTTTTATTTTCCAAAACGTCATAATTAAAATCATATAGTATAATATCTAGCCTTTTATGTCTGGTTTCTTCCACTTAGTAAATGCTTTTTGGATTCATCTATATTGCATCTATCAGTAGTTCATTTCTTTTTATTGCTGAGTAGTATTCCACTGTATGGATATTCCACCGTTTGTTTATTCATGTACCAGTGATGAATACTTGAGTTGCTTTCATTTTTGGCAATTATAATAAAGCTGCTATATGCATTCACATACAGGCTTTGGGGTGGGTTCATTTTGTTGGATAAATACTCATGAATGGGATTTCTAGGTCATATGCAAGCTATATGTTTAACCTGATAAGAAACTACCCAACTGTTTTCCAGGGTGACTCTACATTTCATAGTTCCACCATCCCACCAGCAGCATGTGTGATCCAGTTGCCTCCCAAACTTGCTATTACTTGGTGTCATCAGTTGTTTTGTTTTGTTTAGTCTTATTCATTACTAGAGGCCCAGTGCACGAAATTCGTGCACGGGGGAGAAGGGGTGTCCCTCAGCCAGCCAGCACCCTCTCCAATCTGGGACCCCTTGAGGGATGTCCAACTGCCTGTTTAGGCCTGATCCCACTAAATGGGCAGTCGGACATCCCTCTCACAATCCAGAACTGCTGGCTCCCAACTGCTCGCCTGCCTGCCTGCCTGATTGCCCCTAACCGCTTCTGCCTGCCAGCCTGATCACCCCCTAACCACTCCCCTACCAGCCTGATTGATGCCTAACTGCTCCCCTGCCAGCCTGTTTGCCCCTAACTACCATCCCCTGCAGGCCTGGTCACCCCTAACTGCCTTCCCCTACTGGCCTGGGTCCTCTCCAACTGCCCTTCCCTGCAGGCCCGGTCACCCCCAACTTCCCTCCTCTGCTGGCATGGTCACCCCTAACTGCCCTCCCCTACTGGCCAACTTGTGGTGGCCATCTTGTGTCCACATGGGGACAGGACCTTTGATCACATGGGGGCAGCCATCTTGTGTGTTGGAGTGATGGTCAATCTGCATATTACTGTTTTATTAGATAGGATAGAGGCCTGGTACATGGGTGGGGGCCAGCTGGTTTGCCTGAAGGGTGTCCCAGATCAGGGTGGGGGTTCCCTTGGGGCATGGGGTGGTCTGGGCGAGGGGCCTGTGGTGGTTTGCAGGCCGGCCACACCCCCCGGCAACCCAAGCAGAGGTCCTGGGATCTGGGATTTATTTATCTTCTACAGTTGAACCTTTGTAGCCTGGGGTGGAGCCAAGCCTTCTGCTCGCTCCGTGGTGGCAGCCCTTTTTGTTGGGATTTATGTATCTTCTATAATTAAAACTTCGTAGCCTTAAGCGGAGGCCAAAGCAGGCCAGGGCTGCAAAACTTGGCTTCCTCCATTGCCAGGGGCAACCCTAGCCTCCTACTCTCTCCAGCTCCATGGCTGCTGCCATTTCTGTTTGGATTTATTTATCTTCTATAATTGAAACTTTGTAGCCTGGAGTGGAAGCCTGGGCCGGAAAGGGCAGGCGGAAAGCTTGGCTTCCTCCATTGCCAGGGAAACCCAAGCCTCCCTCCTGCTCTCTGTGGCCTGCAGCCATCTTGGTTGGGCTTATTTGCATATTTGCTCCTGATTGGCTGGTGGGTGTAGCAGAGGTATGGTTAATTTGCATATTACTCTTTTATTAGATAGGATAATAGGTCTATAGTGATTTTTATCTTTTCTATATGTACATGGAAATTATAGTTTATATCCAACTTTGTATACTACTTTTTCATCTAATGGCAAAGAAAGCCTTGGTCCACATGGCTACCATTTGAAGACTGACTAATATTCTGTCAAGTGGATATGACACAAGCACCTCTTGGTGTGAGTTGTTTTCAATCTTTCTTGTTATAAGCCGCACTGCAATAAAGGCCTTTACACATTAGCTTTTTCATCTTTTGGAGTACTTCCTCAGATTAGAGTTCCACGAGTGGGAGTCCTGGGTCAAAGGGTATACATATTTTTATAACTTCGGATTGCTTTCTGAAAGGGTTTAATCTATTTACAAGACTACCAGGAATGTACAAGAGAAAACACTTTCAGGGTACTGTTGTCAATATTAGGTATGTTCATTTAAGGAAAAGACTTATTTATGAATGAATGATTCTTTTTTAAAATTTACATTTATTTTGCCTCTAGTGAAGCTGAACATTTCTTAATATTCTTGTTTACTAGTTATATTTTCTACTCTATAAATTATCCTTATATTCTTAGCTTAATTATTGGAACGTGGTATTTTATTATCAGTTAATATGACCAATTTAAATAATAAAGATATTAACCTTTGTCAGAGTAGCTATAAATATTTTCCCAATCATTTGTTTGCCTCTTTTTTTTCAATATACGGGAATGTTTTCTTTTTGTATATAGTCAAATCTGCCACTCTTTTCCTCTGATAGTTTCTATATTGCTTCTAAGCTTAGGAAAATCATTTTCATACCTCTCTCCTGAGGCTTGATAAATGGTCAATTTAATTTTCATCTAGATTTTCTCAAGGTTTAAGAATATTTATCTCTGTAGGATATAGAGTTTATATTGATATCGAATGGGACATAAGCACCTACAAAAGGTATTTTCTAACATGCCTCAATGTAAGTAAACTATTCTATGAAATCACTAAAGGACTGAACCTAAATTCATCTAAATGTGATGACACACTCCTTTTGTGTTCCACTTCGCCCATCCCAGGTATCAGGTGTGCATTTTAAGAGGACTCAACAAACAATGCCTGAATGCCTGCCAAACGTTGACTCAGCGGAGGGGTGTGCAGGTCCCTTGGCAGGCTGGCGGGGTGGTTATACACCAGGGGGCTAAACAGGTCCCCATTCAGTATCGGGGCCATGGGTCCCATGCTACTTCCCATCTCCCTGAGTCTCTGCCCCATTTGTCCACATTTCTAGAACCCCTGCCCCTAGCTTGGATGATCTCTGGCCTGCATCTGCTTCTTCTTAGGCAACAGGAGATGCTCCCATCTGCACCCGCCAGAACTCACACTGGGAACTCTGCTGTCCAGGATTTCCAGCCTGTTCCTCCAACTCCAGAGTGGCAGGGAGGCTTCCTGTTTGGTCCCATTATAAGACTTGACCATATAAGCCTAACCAGTGGTCACAGACCACAGGGGAGTGGGGGCATGTGTGGGGAGGGGTTTGAGATGGGGATGGGGGGATGAGGACAAATATGTGACACCTTAATCAATAAAGAAATTAATTTTTAAAAAAGACTTTACAATTCATTTTTCTGATGATATCAGGAGCAGATAACTCTCCTCCCTCATTAATCCAACAGAGGTAACCCTTCTCCTAATACTATACAATTTCATATTTAATTATGTCCTTTCTCTAGATATTGGTGAGTGGAATGACCTCTCTACGTAGAAGAAAAAAAAAAGCCCATTTCTCAGACAGAGGCCTCCCGCATGAAGAGGCCCTGGCCATTGCCCTGTTTTGAATAGGTAGGAGAAATAGTTCCATCTCTCACAGTTATGCTGGGCCTTTGCCATCCAGCAGAAAACCCACTTGGGAGCCCCGGAGAGTGTGGGAGCTGAGAGAAAGCAGCTTCCTGAGCCAAAGCCCCTCTCACTTGGGCTCAGATCAATATTAACAGGCGCAGGGCTTCTGGTCCATGGGCAGATGCCCACATCTCCTGAGGGAGGGTGAGGCATGGGCCGCAGCGGCAGAGGTGGGGTGGCCAGACCCCTCCATCTGCGTGAGCCAGACCCCCCTCAGGGTCCATCAGAACACCCAGCGTTTAGTCAAAAACTCTCTCCAAAAGAAAGAGCGTTAAGGCAGAGAGCTTGAAGTGGATCCCGAGTAATTAAGTGTATAAATTAATTCTTCCCCTAAGAAATGTTCTTCTCCTATTATTAGATTTGGTTCTCAGAGGAGCTACATCCAAGTAGTGGGTTTCTAGTTGTGTGTGTGTGCGTGCGTGCGTGCATGTGTGCACGTGTGTGTGTGTGTGTGTGTGTGTGTGTGTGTGTGTGTGCACGCATGCACGCTAACACACATTCTGGGCTTTGCTGCCTAAAGCCTACAATTAAAATAAGTGACATGAATGTGTCTTTAAAAGAGAGATCTGTAGAAAACTAACAGATTGTCTGTCAGTGGAAGAAGAAAAATGAAATATAGCTGCCTCAGTCCACTGAATGGATGAATTGGAAAGTACTTGTCCATCCAAGTACCCAAAGGGATAAAACCCGATGATAGCCTTCTCAACTGCTTAGCGTGTAATGCATGTGCTGTGGTGATGCCAGTAATGTGTTTTTTACTTCTTCCTATCTGGGAGGGATGAATCAACTATGAGGAGAGTTGGGACATGATTTTCAACCCATTGCTTTTGATTAAGTGCCCAAACAGGCGGGTCCTGGGACTTGCAGGAATATTAATGGGGCATAAAATGTTATAAAAGGGACAGGGCCCTACTCTTGTCCAAATGCCATTATCCTGGAATCAGAGACCCTGGTGTGATATGTCCACGGTTAACCTTTTTTCTCTGACAGGAAATTTTCTCCATCCACTCACACCATCAATTATGCTGCATTTGGCCAGAGTGGTGAGTGATGTCTTTATTGCAAACAAAAGAGGCACATGTGCCAGGCTCCCAAATACCACCAAACGCTGCCCAAGGGGCAGGCCCGGAGGGAGATGGTATCAAGTCTGCTGGCCAGTAGGATTTGGACAAACTGGTTCTTTAGTTTTTAGGCTGGTTTTCCAATTTGCTGGCTCCTTTGCTTGCTTTGCAGAGGGGGGTGGGGGGAGAGACTGAGTAACTGAAAACAATGATTATTAATATTTGGATCCAAAAGATAGTTAATTGAACAAGACTTTGGCTATCCAAAACCGGGGGAGCATGACCGGCAGGGAGAATCTCGGTTGCCCAGGACAGCAGGAGGAATGCCAAGAAATTCCTTCCAGGCTGAGCTTCCCAGGGGAAGGCTAATCTGGACAGCGTCTCCAGGGAGCCGGGCCCTCGGGCCCTTGTCCCAGCTCTGTCCCACACGCCACGCTCCCCTCCATCTCCCCTGGCTGCCTCTGCACCACCCAAACTTTGTGATACATTTTTTTCTGCAATCAGCAAGTTGCATATTGTCCAGCTGTTCTGTCATTTATTGTAAACGTCTGCAAAAAGGAAAAAAAAAAAAAAAAAGGAGAAGGAAAAGAAAAAAATTCCACAGTGCTATAACCTAGTCCTGAGTGTAAATCAAACATTCCCTGTCATGTTGATAGCTTGTGTTAGTCTAATGTATTTTATATTACTCAAAAGCTTTGAAACCCTGCAGCTTTCTTCATATAGGCCATTATGCGGTTATCATTAAATTGTCTTGCAAAGAACATTATCGGTAATTATAGCAGACACTAAAATCAAATGATCAGAGTGGGACCTTTAACACCAAGAGGAACCATTAGAAGTTAATCAAATAAAAGGATGAGAATAATTATGTTAGGATTAAGCAGTAATATGCCAGAAGTTATATACTTTGCTGACTATATATCTTTACTCCCAGCTTCCTGAATTTCCTTTTCGTTGATGTGTTTTTATATAATACTTTGGCACAGAATGTAAACGACAATATTTTTGTCATGGCACGATCAGGCTCGAAGGTTCATAGGCGGTTCAAATCTAAATGCCATCAGAGGCACGGAGGTAATGATGAAGATAAAAATAATAGTAATAAAAAAAGTGCAAAGCTGGAAAAAAAATCCATCGGTCAATGAAGCGTGGCAAAATGATAAAAATGATTGCAACAGGCACAGGTGCAAGGGAAGTCGTTATTGGCTGGTTCCTCTGCCTGGGAGCCTGAGGATTTCTCCTGCAGGCCTTGCTGCAAACCAGCGTGCCCCGAAGGCTCCCTGGCATGTTTGTGCCTCAAAGAAGGAAAAGCCAGCATCTTGCAGGCTCTCTGGTTGCCCCTGCCAGGGCTGATATGTAGAGCTGCTGTGGAGTGGGGATGCTCACAGTGCAGGCAGGAGGGGACCTGCGTCCCCTGTGTCTGAGTACTGTCAGTAGAGGGTCACTTCTGTCCCCCTCCTCTTCCTAGCACACACACACAGCCCTCGGGCACCTTGAAGGTGCCCACCTCTACTTGGAAAGAGGCTGGCAGGAACACAGGGCCTGGGCTGGAGGGTAATAGCTCAAGTGGGTGGAGGGTGCCTGCCCAAAGTGCTTGGCCCATTGTAGCCCCCAGATTACACCTGAGCCACAGGACGAATAAAGCCAAGGTGCTGAGAAAGTCTAGATAGGAGGGCTTTAAAAAAAATACTCCCCTCCACTTTTCCTCTCTTTCCTTATAAATAAAGATCGGTTGCTAATAACAGGTTTGCATTTGTGTCCAGCTTTGTGCTGGGCACTGGGATACAGTGGTGATTGAGACAATAAGATTTCTGCCTGATATATTATATGATGACATACAAATACCAAAAAAACAACAACAACAAAGTAACTTATACTGGAAAATCCTAGTCTAACATTGCTGTATGTTTCGTAGTTTACAGTTTTGGAGGTTTTGTAGTATTTAAAAATAGGGGCATTGCTCCATTTCACAGAGGTCAAAACTGAGGCCTGTTGGGGATGGTGACCGAATTTGGAGGGGGAGATGAGAGCAGCCTCTGATGGGCATCCAGATAGGCTGCTCTGCTACCCTGACGTGGCCCTACTGGGGGACATCAGCTCCCACTGTCCTCTTTCCCTGGACTAGCATTGTGTATCATCCATAGCTCCCGGGGCCCTGGTAAGGAGGGGATGAGGCCGAGGGTACGGCAGGGCTTCAAAAAGTTCAAAGTGAGTTTATAGAGCACAACTGGGGCTGGTTATTCCCTACACATCAGCTCCAGCAGGGGCAACTGGAGAGCCTGTGAGATGCTGGCTTTTCCTTCTCTCAGGCACAAACATGCTGGGGGAGCCTTTTATTGCTTTATGTTTTCAGGTTGTAAAGGCAGCTCCTATTTAGCGAGTTGGGAGGGGGCTCTTGAGGAGAGAAGGCAAAGCTCACTCCCAAGTGATGTTCTTCCTTATCAGGGGGCTGGCCTGGGAACTCATGTCCAAATACTAAACTGCACAGCAGAGTCCGGAAGGCACTGAGAACCCCTTGCCCCAGCCCTAGCGGCTATTTCCACCTGTCCCGCCTCTAGCCTCAGTCTGCGCATCCCATCACCTCAGAGCCCAGCAGGCAGAGCTTCAAGGCAAGAACCAGAGTCAGGCCCTGAGGAAGAACCGTCAGGGAGGAAGCCACAAAAAAGGCCGGCCTGGCCCACTGGACAGCCCAAGACAGATGAGGAACAACTTCAGGTGGGATACGTCATCTGAATTTTGCTCTTTTTGTTTATTTCATTTTGTCTTTGTTGTTTTGCAATGCCTAGCAATTAAATCCCCATTAGGATGACACAAGGATGGTGGGGGTAGAGCTGGAGTTGGGGTGGCAAATAAGGCAGATTTCTAGCACCTACAGGACAAAAGAAACGCCTGCTTGAGGAGTTGGAACTCAGCTGGGAAATACCAGTGTTCCCCCTCCCCCCACTGTTACCACGTTGCTGTAGCTATAATGAAACCAGAGGAGGAGGAGGTCAAGATCAACAGCAGTATCTCACCACGCTCAGTGAGTGTTTGTGAGTTGGTTGATCTGGGCATGCCTGTGAGGTGTTAGGGGTGAAAATCTCCGCTGACACATAACCATTTGGAACCTTCTTCCTTCTACTTGGGTGATGGGATGAACACAGGTGATGGTCTCTCTATAAACCCACTTCTGCACTTAACACAGTATTTTACAAAAAAATGTTTCTCTTCCAGTGTTTCATCTGAGATTCACAATAACCATGTTAGAGAGACGCAGGGGCATCTTTATCCCATTTTATGGATGAAGAGTCTAAACGCAGTGAGGTTGGGTCTCATACTGACAAAACGTGAACCAAATTCAGTCCTTCTAACCTGAACACAGGCCTCGTGGCAGGGCCGTGCCTTTGGGGACAGTCCAAATGGTACTGTCTGGGGCTTGTCCGGAGTTCTCAGAGTTGTATCATGTACAGTGCAGCCCCAAGCTTGATGGTGAATTCGTAGGTGCAGGTAAATGGGCATTGATCACTGAAGACTGAGGCAAATATCAAGAGACATTCGCCATTCACAGGCCCCTGGCTATTTCCCAGGGCTGGCAGTGAGGTGACTTGTAGATCCCGTTAAGCCGTAAACGTGTCGCCCCGCCTTGTGCTGTTTTCAAGGCCACAGCCCAGAATGAGGCCCAGAATCGCTGCCCTGTTATTCAGCAGGTTTAGAGGCAGCAAGGTCTCCGGCAAATGTGGTCAAGCAGTGTCACCCTTGAGGGGGCGGGGGAAGGTGGAAGGGATCCTTTAGCACACACCCTCACCCCCTTCTATTGAGCTCTTAAATTAGCCCTGAAAACCCAGGTGTCAGCCATCCCCCCGGAACAACCCAGATAAGCCATTAAAAACGCCAAGTAGAAATGAATGCCTAAATCACCCTGTCTTTCCGAAGGTAGGGTCTTGCCTAATCACACAGCAAATCATATTTTTTTTCTTCCCCAGATGGATGTCTTCTTTCAAAATCTGATGGTCACAGGGACAAAGGTAGCGCGTCAGCCTTAAGTAACCATTGAAGTTCTACCCTGAAAGTTTATTTGCTCGGAGTAACTAACATGAAAAATGCCCTGTCAAACAGCAGCTTGCCTCCCTCTCATTTTTTTTAAAGGGTCATATTTGGTTCCATCTTACAACTACTTGGGAAAATTTAGCACTGAGTCAGAAAGCTTGGCCAACAAGTAGCACTTCATAAATTGCGAGAGCCCTAATCAATACATATTGTCATCCACTCCAGTCCTCCGGGCAGGTTTCTCTCTGCCCTGAGTCGTTGCTGTATTTTATGAGGTTGTTACAGGCTGGGCTTGCATGGCCTGGGCCTAATGAACCTGTCACGGCGGCTATTGATTGACATGCCAGTGTAAGTGAGACAGGCGATTCCGATTGACTTCCTAATTACTGCTGCTGGGCTGCCTCTCCAACTGCTCGGGCCAGAGGTTAATAGTTTTGATGTTCAGCCGCTCCTAGCTGTGGAGGCCGGAGTGAAACTGGCTCCTCAGAAGTCAATACCTGAATCAAGTTCTCAAGGCTACTGCCCGGCCTGATCAATTAAGGCCTCCGCGTTCCTCCTGGTGGCAGCTGACAAGAGGCTGATGAGTGGAGTTCACAAGCAAATGGTTTCAGGGAGTTTTGGATGCTCTGAAAGCACCACCCCATGGCCCAGGATTGGCAATTAAGGGGGTTGGAGTGGTGGGGGAGGGGCGGTGAGGTGGAGCTACTGAAGGACACCACACCCAGGTGTCTGCTATTTGGGTTTGTTTTCTCAGTTTTTCACCCTGAGGATTAAAAATGAAGTGTTTATTTCGTTTCTCTGATGTCCAGAATTCTGCCGGGTGCTATGGACTCTAGGAGAGGAAAGCATGAGATAAGTTGCATTGATTCGTCTATTTGGCAGAAACTAATTAAACGTTTGCTTTATGTCCAAGGTATGGTGGGAGTGTATAGATTTGTAATGATCTTTCATTGACATCATGTCTTAGGAATTGGGAACGTTTTCACAACCCATTTTTATTTGAACCTCATGACACTCCATGAAGTGGGGGTGGAGATTACTAGATCCAATTTTGATGAGAAAACTGAGGCTCAGTAAAGGTAACTAACACCACCACCCCACATCCATAAATCTAAGGAAAGGAAAGGAAAGGAAAGGAAAGGGAAGGGAAGGGAAGGGAAGGGAAGGGAAGGGAAGGGAAGGGAAGGGAAGGGAAGGGAAGGGAAGGGAAGGGAAGGGAAGGGAAGGGAAGGGAAGGGAAGGGAAGGGAAGGGAAAGGAAGGGAAGATCCTAGTTCTTCATTGAAAGTTCTTGCTCAGATGCTGAGATGCCCAATGCCTGCATGATAGCAACTTGCCAGGATAAGTAAGGCTGATAGACCAGTGTGTCAGGGGCTCCCAAGACCATCACCAGGTTCAGTGATTCACTAGGAGAACTCACCAGACAGAATACAATAATAGTCACGGCTTAATACAGTGAGGAGGTTCAAAGCAAAATCATCAAAGGGAAAAGGTGAGTGGGGTGAAGTGTGCGGAAACCAGGCACAAGCTTGTAAGAGCCCCACAGGACCCGGTTCCCCCAGCAATGAGTTGGGACAACATGGGTGAAATGTTGACTCTTAGGCAAGCACCTGAAAGACTCGGTGCTCAAGGTTTTTATTGAGGGCTGGTAAACAACCTCTGCCTAGCATGTGCCAAAATTCCAGACTCCCAGATGGAAACCAGGCATTCAGCACCAAAACATTTTATTTGCGTTAGTAGTTTGAGAATGGTAGGAAACCTCCCCAAATTCAAGTGCCTAGATACCTGCCAAAGGACAACCTTGCAAGCAGGACTTTTAGAAGACAGCAATCGCAAATGAAAAGATTTCATTCTTGTTTATGGCTGGGTAATATTCCATTGCATATACCTACCACAGCTTTTTTATCCACTCGTCTATTGATGATAACTATGTATGGTGCCAGTTGGGGAACTGGAAATATCAAGGGGAACCTTATGTAAAGTATATGATTGTCTAACCGCTAAGATGTACAGCTGAAAACAATACAAAATAAAACTAAAAGAAAAAGAAAAGTACAAAAGGTTAAAAAAAAGCAGTCTCAGGCCTGCTATGTTAGTTTTTTTCTTCACAACCAAGAGCCTCCACATAAAGCAGGAGGTGGAAAGAGCTTATAAGGAGTGCAGACAACAGACACAGTAGTGAGCAATTCAGAAGAGGAGGAACGTGCTTCAGTGTGGGGTTTGTAGAGGGTCCCACTGTTAAATTCACCATCCCAGCTATGTTAACCAGGCTTTGTGACTTTCTGAACTTCTGGTCTTTAACATTTGTGGCCTTGCTGACTCTGGGGGGATTTCCCCCACAGGGCTAGCTAATCCCTAGAGCTAGTAAACAACTTACCTGTAAGTGTATCTTGCTCATGCAAACAAATCCAGAGTCCATGCCTCCTACATGCATGCTACCGAGGATCAAGCCTGTAATGGGCATGTTCCCTGACTGGAAATCTAACCAGCAACCTTTTGGTTCACAGGATGATGCCCAACCAATGGAGCCACACTGGCCAGGGTGATAATGCCAATGTTTTTGCAAATCATTTACAATATTCTTCATTCCCACCAATGGAGTTTGTATTGTTCATTATCCTTACCCACACATCTTTTTATTTCAGACTTATAAATTTTTGCTGATCTGATAGGTGGGTAGTATTATCTCCTTATGGTTGTAATTTTCATTCTCCTGATTGCCAATAAGGCCGAGCACCTCTTTACTTAGTTATTGGCCAAGCAGGTTTCTCCTTCGGTGAGAGGCCTGTGTAAGCCTTTTGCTAGCACCTTGCTTTGAGACTGTTTGCCCTCCCTGGAGCACATCACAGTCAATTTTTCAACTACATGTAGTATAAGAATTCAATAATGTTCAATAACCACTTGTTCAGTTTTGTTGAATTAAATAAGGGTTCTTACCCATTTTCAAGCCTTCCACTTGACCAGCAAAATCAGCCTTTGGCATCTTACTTCAAACAGTCCACATGCACCTCGGCTATTTCAATCAATTCTATCACTAAATGACCAGAAGGAGAAAAAAAAAAGAGAGAACATGAACATGCATTTCATGCCTCCTATGTATTGTATACATTCAGTGCTGGGCTAGCACCCAATAAATGTTCCTCCGAGGAAGGACACTGGCCCCAAACCATTCAGGAGGTGAAAATCTGATGCTGGGAAAGCACAGCAGTTACTATTGAGGCCACTCACGTGCCACCACACAGCCCGCAAACACTTCCAAGAGCAGCAACATAACCCCAATAGGTTCATTCTCCATCTTGAACATGGGAAGTCATCTCAAGTCTGCCTCAACGACAGTGAAGAGATAAGGGATGTCAGCTGATCACGACAGGAAGCTGGGGGTGGATGAGCTGGGGGTGGAAGGTCCTTTGTGGTTTGCCTTCTTATGTTTCCCTCTCTCAGGGAGTTCAGAAGGATGTTTTTGGCTGCCCATCCAACAGTAGCTTAAATAATGACCCTCATTAATCCTCCCAACAAGAAGTCCAGCTGCAAGGATGCTGCATATTTGGTTCCTTCAGCGGCTTAACAAAGCCAGGTCCCTCTGAAAGTTTCCTGAATGTTCCCTTCAAGCCACAGGAAGGCTACAGCAGCTCAAGCTTCAGGTCCTGGTGGAACCACAGACAAAACCAGGACAGGTTCTTTTCACCAGTCTCTTCATTAGGGAGGACAATCTTATCACCATCTTAAATTTCTCTATAGCTTTGAATGGAGAGTTCTGCCCGTTCATTTTGCAGTTGGACCTGCAAATTATTCAGCCCTTCCAGACAACACCTGCCATGCCCCTCACTCGGCACTTGGCACCACTTGATTCCCATACTCTTGACACACCATGGCACACGTTTCCTCTCCCTAAATCAGCGCTGACCAATTGCATGCTGAAAATCAGTAGCCGCTAGCTACTGAACATTTGAGATGAGTCTAGTCCAAATTGTGATGCATTCTAATGGTAAAATTTACACCAGATTTTGAGGACTTACTATAAAAAAAAACATGCAAAACAGCTCATTATTAGTTATTATATTGATTACCTGTTCAAATGAGAATATTTTGGATATACTGGGTTAAATAAAATACATGATTAAAACTAGTTTCTCCTTTGTATCTTTTTCAAATAGGGCTACTAGAGACTTTAAATTACATATGTATTTATACTGCATTATACAATATAAGTTATATATTCTTTTATGCTATATTACATTTTCTTGGCCAGCACAGGCCTAGATGAATCTGCATTCCCTCACCCACCCCCTTCCTGTTCTCACCCTTTAGATTTTGGTTTCTCTTAACCGGAAACTTCTTTGTACTCCCTTGGCTCCTGACACACTCACTATGGGGAACGGCTCTTTGTATCCCCCAGGAAACTGTGAGCTCGATGATGTCTATGCCAGCGATAGCCCCACCGAGCCCTGTGTCTGGCGCATAGCAGGCCTCATTAATACTTGTTGAGGAAATTGCTTGCAGGGGTCCCCACACTCCTGACTTTTCATCCTTGTCCCTTCACCTACATCCATCTCAATCAAGAAATTCAAGATAATTGTTTCCAATAAGAAATGACGAGACCCTTCCCTTTTGTGGCGATTCTCAACCCAGGCTGCACTTTGGGAACACTTAGGGAGCTTTAGAAATACTGATGCCCAGGTCTCACTCCCAGAGATTCGAATTTAATTGGTCTGGGGAAGAGCCTTGAGCCAAGGGAGGTTGCCAAGACCCTCAGTTAACCCTCATGTGCGGTGACGGCTAGGACCACGTAGAGCCCAGCAAGGACTTGTGGGGACACCGTCATTGTCATTGGTCCTCACATTTCTGAAAGTGCAAAAGAGGCAACACAGTAGCAAGATCATATCTCAAAGGACACACAGGTCTGGGGCAAACTCCCCTCACCATCAAAGTTACTAAAGAACCTCTCTCTCTATTAGGTCCCTCTCATCACGTGTTCAGAACTCCATTGAGTCACCACTTTAGTTCACAGATGCCACCAAGCAGCCATCAGCTGGTAATGATTTCTGGTCAAATGCAAACAATTAAGTTAGGGAGAAAAGAATCCACATTCCATTACCAATCCCCTAAACGGTTCACTCCCTGGTCTAATTGCCTTCTGAGTTCCCCCGACAGCTGTGGCTAATAAGGCAAACACCTCAAAGAGCCAAAACTTGAGCCCAGAAGGAAAAGAGCCTGGAGAAAATTGGAGTGATCAACCCATCTCGGGGTCAGCCAGGAGAACTGCTGACCCACCAGCAAGGAAGTGGTTGGCGGCCTACACCACCAAAGCACCTTCCCTGTCCATCTCTCCTCCTCCCCCTCTTACAGTTTCCCTCCCCAAAACCTAAGGCAACTGCAGCCTGATTTTTGATGGATTGGCCACTGTGTTTTATTCGACAATGTATATCACTCTGCCAATATGAATTTGCAAGATGGTAAAAATACAACCCCCCGAAAAGATTACATGAAAGAGGAAAAAAATCATTAGGCAATTAAGAATGGCAATAATTCACCCATATCTATGCGTTGGGAAGAAATATTGCCCCAGGGAGTTAGCTCTGCTTATCACTTTGTCATCCGTCTGGGGTCTGAGTGAGAGGAGGTTTCGTGTGCACTGCTGCTGATTTCCTACAGTATTTCTAAGCGTGATCAAAACTAATGCCAGGCTTTTAATAGAACCCCCTGTCTCTGGGGGTGGCCATCATTTACTGAGCTACTAAATTAACTAAACATATGCATTCCTTAAGCACCTCCACATAAATCCCTTTCAGAGGAGCCGTTTTCTGACAATCGTAGGATTTTTGAATTGGAAGAGATCTTAGAGGTCATTGGTCATCCTCATCATTTTATGAATGAGGACATTTTAGGCCCAAAGAGGGAAAGCAGTTTTTCTGAGGTCACACAGCTAATCAAGACAAAAATATAACAGAAGCCCTGGGCCTCCCAACTCACAATCTAGCAGGAGTCTTTCTACTCTACCACCCTGCCTTCTCCTCGGCCAGCTCATTTTCCATCAAGGAGCTGGAGGAAAGGGTATGGCCTAGTCCCTCAAGGCACTAACTTAAAAACAACAACCCTTTTCCAGGATACTTTCTTGGCCCCTGAGCTGATTGAATGTAATTAGGAAAGCATCTTGCACCTCAAGATCAGTAATGCACTGCCTAAGAGCACCACAGACCTCACAGGACAACCCAGATGCAGGTGGGAAGGAAGAAGTGCTCACATGGAGCACATGGCAGTGACCCTTCTCCAACAGGGTTGCAACCAGCTGCATGTGACAGGAACCTGACGAGAGTAATGCAGCAGATTATATCTTATGAAAATGGCCACAGGCACATTTCCAGTTCCACGTGTTTCCATCCCATGAAGAGGTAAAGTCAGCTTCCCCTCTCTTTGGAACTGGACTGGCCTCTGTGACTTCCTCAATGAAAAGAATGCAGTGGAAGCAACCCTGCATGAATCTAAGTCTAGGTCATAGAAGATAACCTGGCTTCTGCCTGCATCTCCTGTTGACCTTGGAGTCCAGCCACCATGTTGTGAGGAAGCCCAAGCCACAGGGAGAAGCCACATGTAGGTAGGTATTCCAGGTGAAGCATCAACCACCAGACATGTAAGTAAGCAGACCTTCCGATAACCCCAACCTTGTACACTTCCAGTTGCCCCAACTGACCACAGGCAGAACAGAGATGCACTGCCCTCACCTGCCCAGACTCCAGGTTAATGAACAAAATGACTGCTTTGTTGTTGTAAGTCACAGAGTTGTAGGGTGTTTTGTTACAGATCAGACAACCTGAGACAGTGCTTAAGCAAATAGGATGTTATTTTTCTCATCTAATAGAGTTCAGGGGTGGACAGCACAGGGGCAGTGCCCAAGGAGCATGCTCCCTCCTTTCCTGGTCCACCATCCTTACCTGTCATTTTGGTTCTGGAGACAGCAAGTGGCTGCTCCACCTGTGGGCATCACATCCGTGTTCCAGGCCAGGAGAAAGGAAGAGGGAACAGGATGAGTAAAGAAAGGTCCTATGCCAATTGAGTTGGCCCTCTTTTCAAACTTTCCTAGGACCCCACCAGAAACTTCCTGTATCTTCTCTTAGAAGTTTGTTTCTTGGCTGCCCCTCCCTGCAGCTGAGTGTGGGGTGTGTGTGTGTGTGTGTGTGTGTGTGTGTGTGTGTGTGTGTGTGTGTTTCCTTGTCTGTGCCTGTGTTTATGAAGATAATAGCTACCTTATAGGATTCCACTAGGATTCTATGAGATATGAGCACAGTGCTGCAAACCCAGACCTGGCCCTCTCAGGGGTCACTCTGTGGTCCATGCTGGAATGGGAGAATGCTGCTGCCTCCCTATCTGTGTCCCAGTTTACCACCTGGGAATAAAACAACAGCACCCTGAGCGTCCCAGGTGTCATCCAGAGTCTCATGCAGACAGCTCTCCTGTCTCCCTCCTTCCACAAAGCTCAGACAAGAGTCAGTGAGGACAGACAGCTGTTGCCTCCCCATTCCACTCTCACGACTCTTCTCTGGCCAACGACCCTCACTCAGTTTAAGTCCTGCTGGCCCCATTACAGTCCATCACACATTGTAAGCCATCTATGACTTTCTAGAGACTCAAGTTGGGTCCCCTGCTACAAACACCCCATCCCCCCCAACTAATTTAAGTGAACCTCTCATGTGTATTGTGATGGCTAATTTCATGTGTCCATTTGGCTGGACCACAGTGCCCAGATATTTTATAAAATATTATTGTGGATGTTTCTGTGAAAGTGTGTTTTGAATGAGATTAGTATTTAAATTGGTGGACTTTAACTAAAACAGATTAGTTTCCATAATACAGATGGGCCTCATCCAATCAGTTGAAGGCCCTAATAGAACAAAGACTGACCTCCGCCAAACAAGAAGGAATTCAGCCAGAATACTGCCTTTGCAGTTGGACTACAACTTTCCCCTGTGTCCCCAGCCTACTGGCCTGCCCTGCAGATTTCTGACTTACCAAGCCTCCATAGTAGCATGAATCAACTCCTTAAAATATATTATCTATCTATCTACCTACCTATCTATCATCTATCTATCTATCTATCTATCTATCTATCTATCTATCTATCTATCTACAGAGGTCCTGTTGGTTCTGTTTCTCCAGAGAACCCTGACTAATACATGTATCAAGATTCTTTAAGATAACCTCTTACTTGAGATGATCAAAATAGTTTCCCTGAAGGTCAAACTTCTGGCCTTGGCCAGTGGGTCAAAGTGGGAAAACCATGTGAAACCACAGCGTTGGAACAGAGGTCAGAGCTCTGTTTTATATAAAACCACAGACACAAGCTGGTGAGTGTGAGGAACCAATGCCAGGCAGATGAAGGTCCAGAAACCAGGGAGCCAAGTGGGCAGAATCCCACAGCCACGGTAGGACACAGAGCCAAGCCTGACCTGATGCTGACACCCAGGTGAAAATTGTTTGGATGAGGGTGAGTGATTACAAAGAGAGGGCCTAATGGGGGCGTTAGAGACTAGAGCTGACTGAGTAACAAGAGGACCGAGGCTGCTGGCATGCTCTTAGAGGGGATTGGGAGCAGTAGCAGGTTGGCAGATGTTGAATGAGCTTCTCTATAGCAGTAAAGTCAAGGGACAGCTGACCTCCATGGGAAGCCACCTACACCTCCATAGACTGAGTGGCCACTGTGAAGTATGGACCCAATGAGACATGGCCATCTGTACTTCCCATTGTGCTTTCTCTACCCAGTGCCACATCTTTCCAACAAACGCCAGCCTTTGGACACCTTCACCTTCTCCGGGTGCCACTTGTGCGTTAGCTTCTCGTTCTTGCTCACCGACGCTTTTCTCCTCACATGGAGCTCCCTCCACCAGCTCTGGGTGATGGCCCTACTGGGGAATGATTGCCGAGTGCTGGTCCCACTGAAGGCAGGGAGCCCAACAGTCTTCTGGTGGTAAACCCACAGGCTGCTGGCCCTGGGCAGAGTACCACAGCCAAAAGGATCCAAGCCCCACTCTTCCACCTTCTCCCCATCCCCCCCAAAAAGGGGAAAATCAATTTCAATCAACGTGGAATGTAATATTATCAAATGTCAGCTGCTGAGGTCATGCGCTTTGAAAATTATCTTTGACAGCTTCTGGTCGACTTAATTAAGTGCTCCCCAAAAGGGGGGGAGGGGGCAAAAATACTCTGATTGCTAGCTGCTATGCCTTTGTGCGTTAGCGCTTCTATTGACAACTCTGAGCAAGATTGCCTTAGGGGGTTTATTGATAGGTTCTCGCCTGATATTGGAATGATTCTGGCACAGATAAATCACATTTAGATTTGTTGGTAATTGAGGAGAATTGATTGGTGCAGGAGGGAAGCCCCCAAGGAGGGGTCTCCTTGTCCTCATTGTAGGAAGCTCAGGGGAAAGTGGGGAGGAGTGTCATCAGAGCTGAGAGCCTACAGGGGGGGACCCAGGCCACCTTGTTTACCTGTCAGTCCTGCCTTCCTCTGGAGCTTGCTCCACCTTGTTCTCTCCCAAAGGAGGGGAATGGAGGGGGAGGGGGAAAGGTTTGTTTCAGACACTCTTGGGAGTCTGATCAGGAAGGCCCTGGCTCACGTGATCATCACCTCAGCCTGAATCTCTGTCTTCATTCCAAACCTGACCATGTCTCTTTGCTTAAAACTTTTCAAAGACTCCCTGTGTGCATGGCCAAGTGGGCTGGCCCTGCCTGTGTCCAGCTTCCTGTGCCCTTCTGTACACTCCAAACTTCTACTGTCCTTCTCACCTCCTAGGGGTCAGTCATTTCCTGGATACAGGCAGCCAGAGCTGTCCACAGGACAATCACTCCAGAGGCACTGCAATGACCATGTAGATGACCAGTGACTTAACCTGCCCAGGTTGTTATAACCAAATACCGTAGACTGGGTATGTCTGGGTCAACAAGGCTGGAAGTCCAAGGTCAAGGTGCTGGTAGAGTCAGTTCCTGGGATGCCTTCTTCCTGGCTTATCGAAGGCCAGCTTCTCCCTGTGTGCTCACATGGACCTACCTCAGGGCACACATGGGGAGAGAGACCTCCCCTCTTCCTCTTCTGAGAAGGACCCTAACCTCATCACGGAGGCCACACCCACATGACCTCATTTAAACCTATTCCCTCCAAGAGGCCCATCCCACATACCGTCAAGTTGGAGGGTAAGGCTTCAGCATATGGATTTGAGGGGGACACAAACATTCAGTCCATAACAACCAGTGTCCCAGGGATGCAGCCAGAAATAGAGGTGGTGGCAGCTGGAGGCTGATACCAAAGGACCCAAAGTTCAGCCCTGAACCCAGGTCTTCTCCGTCTCTCCTCCTCCCCTACCCCATGCTCTGCTCTGCAGTAACCCTACCCCCATCCATTCAAGTCCTTTGCTGTTTGCTGCCCTGGCTTTCAGAAAAAAATAAAGCAAGCCGGGCCTGAGTTGGCCCTGCAGGGGATATGTTTTCAATTTCCCTGCCCTGTCTCCAAGCTCTTCCAGGGCAGCCACCTCGGGCTGTGTGCATGGTGCCCAGCACCTGGGCACCTGGCTGAGGGAGGGGACCTGAGCAGGGGCTGAAATCTGCGCACGTTCTGCTGGCTCAGGCCCAGTTGAGCACCCTGGTGACTGGCTACCCCAGCTCCAAGCAGGAAGGGGGGCCTTTTCCAATCCCTCTGCCCTTTTATCACAAAAGCTTCCCACCAATTAGCCTTGACCCTGATCTGACACATTTCTCCCTCATGCCCTCTGAGGAAGACCCCTCCTCCTGGGGGCAGCCCTTGGCCCCCTGGACCTTGCCCACATCCTGCCTGGACCCTCTCCTCCTCTCTTCCACTCTGCTCTTGCACGGCTCCCTGAGCTAGACAGTTGGTAAAAATGCACATGTGAAGATGTCTTAATATTAAATATAATTAGATATTATGCCACATGCAGGGCTGTATGATTAGTGAAATATATGATCATTAGTTATTAGATTAATGTGTCTACTTGTGTAACTGAAAGCCATTTGCAAGCTGAAATGAAATAGCTCAATTTGCTGTAATTGACTGATCTCCCAGAGAGAGAGTCATACATTTGGTTATGTACAAGTGATTTCTTCAGATGTCGCCCCAGATGCAAGACAAAGAGCAGGCTCTCTCTGCACCCCAAATCGCAAGGCTAGCTCTGCCACACCAGGTGGGCAACAGTACCCAGGTCACCCACAGATCCATTGGGGGGATCCCACCACATAGAGGTGCTCAGGGTGGAGGTTTACCTTAGTCTAACTTCCTCAAGTGCCCCCAAGGGAACATCGGCATCCTGCTGGTCAAAGACAAATTGAACTGCCTGGTAGATACTTTACCCCAACCCCTCTCCCCATTTTTCTTCCTGTTTCTGGGGATATTGGTTTCCAAGATAGCTGAGCTGCAGCTAACTAATAAAAACGATTGCAAAACACTCTGCAAACAGAAAATACAACTGGAATACTTATTATTGTGGTTATGGTCTAATAATAACCAGATGCTAACAAGGGCGGCACGAGATTAAATTAAAAGGAGGCAAGCTGTCAGGGAGGCAGAGCTGGTTAACAGGGCAACTGCCTGCTCCCCAGCCGCCCCTCCCCATCAGCTACTTCCTGGCTTCGCAGGTGAGCAAGGCCTCATTTCCCACCAGGAAAGGAAGCAGATGAGCATTGGTGAATGTGCCATCAGAGGGGAGCCCTCTCTGGCAAAGAAAAGGCGTAATGAAAGAGAAACGAACAATTATACAAGGCTGAAATGTCTGTTAAAAATCCTCCCCATCTCATTAAATCCTCACATCTTTTTGAAAAGTGATTTAGGTGGTAATTCACCCCATTGTACAGTTAAGAAAACTGAGTCCGAGAAAAGTCTAACTGTAGGATCTTGGGCAAATTGCTGTCCTCTCTGGATCCTGGTTTCCTCAGGGAGAATATGGGAAGTTCGCACTTCTGATTTTTATTATCATAGCCTGAACAGCCAGTGCCCTGATTTCTCTTTTAAAGATGTTTTCCCCTTTGTAGAGTGTTTAGCAATCAGTCCTTGAAAAATCCTTAAGAGACTTTAACTGGAGGTTTCACTTGCAATTTTACTTGTGAGTCATGCCATCAATCACATTAACAAGTATTTATTGACTATCTAATAGGAGCTGAGTGTGATGCTGCAGGAGCTGCGGAACAGAAGTTTAGGATTTGGCCTCGTCCGCAAGGAACCTCTGACCCAGTGTGGAAGCCTCTACTACGCACAAGAGGCTTCATAATGATGCAAAGGAGAGTGTGCTGATTGCCGATCGCCACGTGGAAGGAGCGGCCTGCGGTACCCTGGAGCCTCTTCAAATGAGAGGAAGTCACTGTAGGCAAAAGAGGCCAGAAAGGGCTGCTGGAAAGCCAGGCTTGCAAGGAGCAGTTCACTTAAGATTTGTGCCCTGTGCTGCCCCTCTCTCCTGCCTCGTTTTTGCCACAGCTCTTGGCATCACCTGATATATTTTATGTTTTTCATCCATCTTGCTATCTCCCCGTCTATCAATGTAAGCTCCATACGGCTGAGATTTGGAGCTGGTTTTGTTCACTGCTGTATCCTCAGAGCCTGACACATAGTAGGTCCTCAACAAATGGTTGTTGAATGATTGAGTGGATAGAATTTTCCCATAGTCTTTCTTTGCATTCCCACCGTCTGGCTCTCACTATTTCTTCTCCAGACAACTGCAGAAATCTCCTAACAGGTTTCTCTTTCCAGGAATTCTAGACCATTCGTTTGCCCTGACTTGTGTTCTTATTTATTTTTTTCCATGTTCTGTGCCTCAAGTCAATTTCAAGTTCCTTGAGAGCAAGGCTTAGTCTTCTCGTTGAACTAACATGGGTTGCACTGACTAGGTGTCAGGCACTGAACTAGGTACTAGAAATCCAAAATGTGGTGACTGCAAATAGCCACAGCCTTGATTCCATCAACGCGAGTGATGCGGGATGTAAATAAAAAGACAACGGCCCCATAAAGCGATAAGGTCTGTGGATGCAAGCAAGACGTCACAAAGAAGTGGCATCTGAACTCAGGTGTGAAGGGTGAGAGAGAATAAGGAAAATCCAGTGACAGGCTGATCCGGGCTGAGGCCCCATCGAGGGCAGAGACATCATGAGCTGAACCCGAGGGGCTGCAAGGCGCCCTGAAGGGCTGGAGCCCACAGGTGGGGACGGAGGCGTGCGGAGGTGAGAGCTGAACCTCGGCAGGTGGGCAGGTGTGCCAGGTCATGACGTACTCACCGGGCTTGGCAGACAAAAGGCTGGTCTTTGTCTATTTCTCCCTTTCCAATCTGTTCCAGGTTTGGGGGTAAAGGGGAGGGAAGAAAGTGACTTGAGTGGGAAGGGGAGGGGAGTGATCACGCAAAGGATGGAGGAGGGTCACGGGGTCAAGAGAGGGTTTTATGGTTTTTTGTTTGATGGGAAAGGACTGATCCCTCATATTGCCGGCGAGGAAGAAACAGGGCCAGGGCCAGGGTCTGACACTCACTTGTACCTTTCCTTTTCAGCACAGCACCTGTAGTGGTACCGCCACTTACCATCCCCTACCCCACTGCAAAACCTGTTCTCAACCCCTAAGGCAGTGGTCAGCAAACTCATTAGTCAACAGAGGGGCAAACCGCAGCTCCCGAGCCGCATGTGGCTCGCGAGCCACAGTTTGCCGACCACTGCCCTAAGGACAATGAAGTGAATGCGTTCCAGTCCTATATTCACTTCCCATGTGGAGCCCTTGGCTGGTCTGCCTAAATGACTGTGTCTGCCTAGCTAAGGGAGGCCCATATACCCTCAGATTAAACCCTATCTCTGACCTGAATGTGCTTCAGTCCCAGGAACTCAAGAATAAGCAGAGAAAAACATCCAGGCAACCTCTTCTCTGGGTTAGATTGAAGACTACCAGTGAAGATGTTTTGGGTAACCCAGAACCCACTTACTTGTTTTCAGAAAGGAAAACTTCTCCCAGAAGCACCCATCAGACTCCCAGCTTGGCCAGACTGGGTGACGAACGTAACCACTTCAGGCACAGAGGGGGCAGAGGTGGGAAGCGGGGAGGGGCTGCCATAGCTGTTTAGAACAATCACCATTCACCACATTGCAGCCCCCAGTAGAATTAGGGTCTGAACAGCCACAAAGAAGGAATGAAGGCTGTTGGGTGAGCAACTCTCAGGGTCTGCCTTGCCAACTACATCTATGTTAATCACTATCCTATATAATAAAAGCCCAGTGACCAAAATGGCAGAACAACCAGAACAACCAGAGACCAGAACGACCTTGGCCCCTAGCCCCAGTGGCCCTGCCCCCAGTGGGGACCCTCACCCTGATCTGGGGCCCCCATCAGGGCAGGCCGGCCGCCTCCCACCCACACACCAGGCTTCTATCCTACATAATAAAAGGGTAATATGCAAATTGACCCTAATGGCAGAATGACCAGAATGACCACTCGACCAGTCACTAGGAGGTGCACTGACCACCTCTCGGTCCCTTCCCCTGGCCGGCAGGCTCCGATCGCCCAATGGCAAATGGGGAACTGGGGGTGGGTGGTGGCAGGGGGCAGTGCCAGCTGCAGGCAGCTGGAGAAGATGGCCCTGATCGCAGGCCAGGCCTAGGGACCATACCCATGCACAAATTCCATGCGCTGGGCCTCTAGCATAAATTATATTTGAGTTAATTAACAAGATTGCAGGTGGCAGCCATTTGGACTGTCTCCCCTCCGTGGGCTTCAGCACAGAGTCCAGCAGGAAGGTGCCAGAGCTGAGCTGCCTCATCTCCCCCCTGGCTGCCCACTGACACACTGTGGGCCTTGGGCAAGTTAGTTAACTCTCTGCACCTCAATCTTCCCATCTATAAAACAGAATAATTGTGTCTTCCTCAAAGGGTTGCTATGAGAATTAAGTGAGTTAAATCCTATAAAGCTTCAGGCTGGTGACTCAGTGGTTGAGCGTCAACCCATGTACAGAGAGGTCATTGGTTCAATTCCCAATCAGAGCACATACCCAGGTTGTGGGCTTGATCCCCAGTAAGGGGCATGCAAAAGGCAGCCGATCAATGTTTCTCTCTCATTGATGTTTCTATCTCTCTTTCCCTCTCCCTGCAAAATCAATAAAAATGTATAAAAGTCATATAAAGCATTTAGAATAGAACATGGAACAAGGGTGGATTTACTAAATATTAGCTATTCCTACCCTTTATTGAGTCCCTATAATGAACGAGACACTTTATTTTTCTAAATATATTTTTATTGATTTCAGAGAGGAAGGGAGAAAGAGAAACATCAATGATGAGACAGAATTATTGATTACTGCCTCCTGCACGCCCCACACTGGGGATCAAGCCTACAACCCGGGCATGTGTCCTGACCTGGGATCAAACCACGACTTCCTGATTTATAGGTCAATGCTCAACCACTGAGCCATGCTGGCCGGGCATGAATGAGACACTTTAAATGCATTGTCTATAAATCTTAAGATAACCCTGAAAGGTAGATAGATACTCTTATGTACATTTTACAGATGAGAAAACAAAGGTTCAGAAATGTTATCAAAGGTCATGAAGCCAGAAAGCAGCAGAGGAGGCATTTGAACTTGTCTGAATACAAAGACCAACTCTTTCTAAGAGGCCATAGTCTCTCTTGTGACCAAAAAGTGACAAAGGTCAGCCACAGACTTCAGCCCCACAGAATTCTCCTCTGACTTTTTGCAGCCCATACCCTCAGATTAAACACATCAGCAGCTCCACGTAGGCTGGGCCTCTGCAGCCCTGTGATGTCACTGGCCACCCAGGCACAAGCTTCTCCCCAGTTTTCGCCCTGTTTCTCCTGGGGCGTGGTTTCCAGCCCTTCACATCCTTGCCAATCCTTCTGCATGCCACAGGTGGCAGCCACTGCTTCTGCCAGCTTCCTCTTTTTTTTGGAAAGGCCCTTTGTAAATGATGGACTGTGGGTGGCATTTTGAACTCTGGGTGTCAGAATCTGGATTAATCTCAGGCTGTGTGTGTCTGGATGTATGTGGGTGCATGTGAGTCCTATTTATGTCCAAAAGGGATTTCAGGGGTGTGATCAGACTCTTAAATAATCCCAGCACTTTCACATTGCCCCCTACCAAAGACACATACACACATACACACACACACACACACACACACCACACACACACTCTCTCCTCTCCATTTTCCCAAATTCCAAACCACCATTAAAATTAAGCTCGAAACCCACCTTTTCCGGTAAATGGCCTTGGACCACTCCAGAGCAGCCCCTTGTCTGTGTCACCTGTCCCCCAACCATCTCAGACTGGCAAGGTCTGTCCTCTTCTAAGCCCTCTCTAGAAATGAATCTTGGAAAAATACTACATGTCTCTCAGGCCTCTTCTACATGCAAAGCAATAACAGGGAGCTGAGAAGTCAAAAACAAAACAAACACTCACTATAACAAAGACGGATTTAACAATAAACCGAAAGCAAGATATATTTGAGTCACAGAGAACTCTCCCCAAGCAGGACGAGCAAACGCCTACACACCAAACCACAGGGCAGCGTTTCCAGGGTCCTGGAGAAGCCCAGCCACAGTCCCCTGAGCCTGGACCAGTGTCTGCAGCCATCTGGGGAGGCGGGCCTTCTGGCATCAGCCAGCCCCACTGTGTGATGACAGTTCATTCTCCTTCGAAAACCATACACCTACACCTTGAGTAATGAGTGTGACGACCTGGGAGGTAAACACTGAAAATTTCTAATAATAACTAGCATATGCTGGGCACCCGCCACGTGTCACACACTTCACTCAACATCACAGGTACAAGGATATTCTCACCCCACTTTACAGAGGAGGAGAATGAGGACATTGAAGCCAAAGCAACTAGCTCAAGGTCAAGCAGCCGGCAGTGGTGGAGCAGGGAGCAAGCCCAAGGAGCCTGGCCCTTGAGGCCCCACTCTCCGACGAGAAAGGCAGAGTTCACCCCGGATTCCAGGCTCCTGTGGAGTACTGTTTACAATGCATTCTTCTTTATAGCACGTCAGTGTTTGCTAAAACACGCCAGTGACCCTGTTTTGTTCTTAAGACCTTGGATGTGAGCCCAGCTGGCATGGCTCAGTGGTTGAGCATCAATCTATGAACCAGAAGGTCATGGTTTGATTCCTGGTAAGGCTCATGCCAGGGTTGTGGGCTTGATCCCCAGGAGGGGGCAGGCAGGAGGCAGCCAATCAATGATTCTCTCTCATCATTGATGTTTCTATCTCTCTCTCCCTCCCTCTCTGAAATTAATAATAAATAAAAAATAAATAAATGATATGTGACCAAATCAGCTCTGTTCTGCAAAGATGACCCCGATCCCTTCCTACCTGTCCCTCCCTGCACACCCCGTTGCCTGTCTTTGCTGCCTGTTGCCATTGTGCATTCCCTGCTCATCTGGCCCACAAACTCCCCTTGACATCAGCAGGAACAAATACAGCAGAGCCAATGACACCCGCAGTGCAGCACCCTCTACCCGCAAAGGGTCCTGCAGGAGGCCACCGAGCGAGCAGAGTTGAGCCAGGTGTGGCCGCAGCCCCGCCTCTCCTGAGCCTTCAACACTGCATTTTCTGATGGCTTTTCATTTTGCCAGAGATAACGATATCCATGTGAGTCCATCGCCCATCCGCACATCCACGTTAGCCACGGCAGCTAAGCCATGCAAATTGCAGCACTGAAATGAACAGAGCTGAACAATAAGCTAAAACATGCCTAGAGCAAGTTGAGCAATAAACAGGTTTTTAATTTTTTCCCCTTCCATCTCTTGAGTGTCTGTCTCTGATGGATGATGTGACAGAGGAAGGCGGCTCCATAAATTCCGAATTCTGAATACTAAATCAGCAAGTGGCTGCGGGGTGCTGGAAGCCCGTTCCCCCTCTCCCTGGAGCGCGGTTTTATGGGGACTCTGTGACCCTGCCCTGCCCCTCCTGAGGCCTGGCGGCTGCTATGACCCATAAACAGGCAGTGGGACCACATGCCATCACAGTGGCTCAAGAGGGCAGCATTCGAATCCCCGGTTCTGGGGAAGAGGGGTTCAGAATGGCAAGGGATCTTGTTCAGGGTCACAAACATGCAGAGACGTCTGGTATCAGTGCAGCTCTTTGGGTCTTGTCCATCATGGAGTAGGGGTTGCTTCCCCATCTTAATATATATAAAAACCCAGGGTCCGTAACGACCGAAGGCTCGACCAAACACTGGAAGTCAGTCCTGCAGTCAGTGCTGGGTCGCCGTGGTGACCCAGCACTGACTGCCAAGGGGGCTGTGGATCAGGCCCAGAGAGAGGTCTGGAGAGAGAAGCACGGTCTGATCCATAGCCTCTGTGGCAGCTGTTGATCAGCCCTTGCCTCTCTCTCTCAGGGCCTGGCCAGCAGCCACACCTCTCTCTCCAGGCAGTTGGGGGCAACCAGGCCAGCAGGGGAGGGCAGTTGGGGCGAGATCAGGCCAGCAGGGGATGGCAGTTGGGGGAGAGATCAGGCCGGTAGGGGAGGGCAGTTGGGGGCGAGATCAGGCCAGCAGGGGATGGCAGTTGGGGGCGAGATCAGGCCAGCAGGGGATGGCAGTTGGGGGAGAGATCAGGCCAGCAGGGGAGGGCAGTTGGGGGCAACCAGGCCAGCAGGGGAGGGCAGTGGGGGGCAAGATCAGGCCGGCAGGGGAGGGCAGTTGGGGGCAACCAGGCCGGCAGGGCAGGGGGACAGTTGGGGGCAAGGTCAGGCCAGCAGGGGAGGGCAGTTAGGGGTGATCAGGCAGTCAGGCAGGTAAGCGGTTAGGAGCCAGCGGTCCCAGATTGTGAGAGGGATGTCTGACTGCCAGATGAGGCCCCCACAGGGATCAGGCCTAAACCAGCAGTCAGACATCCCCTAAGGGGTCCCCAATTGGAGAGGGTGTAGGCTGGGCTAAGGGAACTCCCCCCCCCCGACACACACACACTAGTTTTGCATATAAGAAAACTGAGCTTCTGTACCACTAAGTAGCTTGCATGAAGTCACATGGCAGAGGTGAGATTGGAACCATAGTTGGTTTGTATCCAGAACTCACATTTTTTTTGTAGCAAACTTATTTACATTGTGGCACATACACAAAATAGTGATGTTTGAGCAGCATCCTGGAGGAAACTGGAAGGGACTTGGGAACCTTCCTCTGGAGCTTGGTGGAAAGATTTTATTACCTTTTGTTTATATTGTATAATTACAGTAAGAAAAATAAGTATTGGCAAAGACATTAAATATTGAACACGTATAAAATTTTCAAATAATATATTTTATATCTGTAATGAGGAACCCGAGCTCGCTTCTGTGAACATAATGTTTTCATATCAAGTTTTATGTTTGAAATGGCTCCACACAATTCCTGATCAATACTTTTTAATGACGGTCTCTTCCAATTCTTAGTAACTGCCACTCGCCAGAAATTTGTTCACACAAGTAGACAATAAAAATTTTAAATCATTTTTTTTCAACAGACAGTTAAAAAATTTACAACAGTTGAAATTATATTTGGAGACTCTAACAGCTTTTTCTTTTCTCTCATTGACAATTAGATTGTCGGAATTTCTTATGATATTACGCTTGGATTTCTAATTGAACTGAACTTTTGCACATCAAATGTGTCAATACAAGGATGCAACATGATCTGAGGGCTGTGTGTGCAATATTGGAGCAGTCACCCAGCAGTTGGCTACACATGGAAGAGAGAACCCCACACGAAAAGCAAGGGTTCTGGGACACATTGTCCGTGCGCCCTCCAGGAACCCACCCAATGTTGCACACACACCTTGGGCTCCGCACCGTGCTCCTTGGGTGCCTGGATCACAAGTCCTCCATCGGCTCCCCAGGCATCCTGCACACAGTGGGCAACCATTTGCAGAAGTAGATATGCACTCGGTATCCCTGGGGAGCCAGGGCAGGCACTGTGTGCGCAGGTGTGTTTACCACAGGTGAAGACCACAGGATGACCCTTGGGACCTGTTCCCTTCAGGCTGTGCTGGGAGGAGCCCCCACCAGGATGCTAGCAGCCAATGCTGATAACCCCGGGGGGCTCTGAGGATCCCAGGAGCCTCCAGGGCTGAAAGCACCACCATCTATCTCGCTGCCTATTTATAAACCATTTGTGGCCAGCTACCTGGTGGGATGTTTTGCTCTCGATTATGCTCCCCACCGTAATTGTTGACTGTGGTAAATAGTGATTTGAAATCATAACTTCAGTTTCTTCTCCCGGTGCTTTTTTTAATCTTACCTTTCTTTGCCATGTAGGCAGCATTCAGGTACCCACACCTCCAGGGAGGGTGGATACAGTCAGGAACATGGCATCCTTGCCCAGTTTAGGATCTCAGCACATGCTTTGGAGCGTCCTTAGGAGAAATAAAGAAGTGAAAGTCAAGTGTTTTGTGAGAGAACATTTCATGGCACTTGTAAGGGGCTTGGAGGTCTCAGAGAATAGGTTTTAAACACAGAATAGAGGTAATATTCTATTAGGAAGACTATAAGGTAAGAGCTATTATTTTAGCCCCTTGAGCACCCCTCTTCCCACCACCCCCCTCCCAGCCCAGGTTCAGATATGATCAGCCAGCAGGGGAGAAAAGATCAAAGGAGATGGTACTGGGGTTTAAATGGGTCCCTGAGCCCAGCCAGAGGGGCTCAGTGGTTGAGTGTATGAACCAAGAGGTCATGGTTCCATTCCTGGTCAGGGCACCTGCCCAAGTTGTGGGCTCAATCCCCAGTGTGGGGCGTGCAGGAGGCTGTCGATCAATGATTCTCTTTCATCATTGTTGTTTCTATCTCTATCTCCTTCTCCCTTCCTCTCTGAAATCAATAAAAATATATAGTTTTTTTTAAATGGGTCCCTGGCATGCAGCCCACCAGCACTGCTCCTTGGCGCTGTGGAGGGAAGGGGGCTGCAGCATCACTGAACCCCTTTTAGAGATCTCAGATGCACATAGGTGGCTATGAGAGCAGAAGAGAGTGTTGCTTGCCTTCCCGTGTGGAGCCCAGGAGGCCAGGCGTCCCTCTCCAGCATGTCCCTCAGCAGCTGAGCAGAAGACCAGCAATGGCTGAGAGGATCTAGATGATCAGGTAAGTCTTGGAAGCCTGTGCATCCTGCTGTGCTGGAGGGAAAGCCACCAGAACCCCCAAGCATCTCCAGAAGATGCAGATGTGGCCCAGAGGGCAGTTGGAAAGAGGCAAAGAGGCTTTGCAGTCGGGATAAGGAGAAAGCCAACACCGTTGACTGGGCAACTGGAAGCCACAGTGGGGACCAAGGCCATGTGCTATAGATGCAGCAGGGGCAGAGGCCAGCATCCTAGAACCCACAAGAGAGTCAGCCAGGGGCCCTCCTCATGGCCCCCGGAAACCCAGATTATTCCCGGAAAAAGAGAGCAAAGCAGAGGTTAAACCCCAAACTGACCCTGTTTATATGCGAAGTGGCTGGTCATCTTGAATTGGTAAGTGTGTTTGCCCCCTTTGGAGGAGATGAGGGACGGAGAACTAAGGTGAGGTCTGTTATAAAGAAACAGAGTCACAGTTTCACACATCGAAGATGATGACTGCATAAATAATTCATGCCTACTGGAGAATTTATAAATGAATTCATCACTATTCACTTTTGAGCATAACCAAGATGTATAACGGGCAAATCCTCCATTGATGAAACAAACCCTGACTGAATCTCAATGGGCGAAGGAGGCGAGTATTCACTTTAGAAAATGATTTTCCTCTTTACCAAAGATGCTACCGCTAACATCCTTTAATTGTCCAGACGTCTAACACAGTTAAAGAATGTTCGACTGAGGAAAGCTCATGTTTCCAGGCGGCCATCCAGCACTGTGTTGAGGTCTGCGCTGCTTCTCTTTAATCCGAACCTCAGCTCAGCATGCTCACGCTGGAACTCTGACAAAGGCGAGAAAGACTAGCCCACACGAACAGATGGAGCCGAAGGCCATGTCCCCCGACCAAAGGCCCTCTCCTGTCTGGGCTTCTTCTAGAAGGAAAGGCCTTCAGAGACCCAGGTGGCTCTACGGTGTCTTCTAGCGCTAGCCCTGTGGCTGTGCATTTTTGAAGGTGCTGATTCTGACCTGCTCCTGTTCTTATACATAAGAACATAGAACTTAGAAGCATGTCATGGGATGTGAGCATGTCTGAGACTATGGTTACATGCTAAATAGCATCTAATCGGCTACATATTGAGTGTCCACTCTCTACCAGCCCCCAGTGAGACTGTTAGGGTCACAAAGGGAGAGCCCCTTTCTTGCCTAGGAAGAGAGGGCCCCTGGGAGGAAGCAAGAAAATGGAAAAGACACCACAAAGTCCAGGGCCCGAGGGCCCCAGGGAGGCAGGGCTCCTGTGAGCTGCAGGGTCAGGAGGAGAAAGATGAGCTGGGTTTTGCAGCGCGGGCAGGATTTCTAGAAAGCAGAGATGCAAGAGTGGGAACGGTGCTTCTCAAACGTCGATGCACCTACGGGAACCGCAGCAGTGTGAGGAATGCAGGGCACAGCCAGTGATGAATGATGGGCGGTGACAGATGGGGAAGAGGAAATGGCGTGGGCGGTGGAGAAATGCCCATTCCCAAACATTTCCAAGGCTTTGGCTCTCTGCATCCTCGCTCCCATCCAGTCACGGTGCTGTGAATATCTCCACAGAACAGCTGCAGGTGGCATACCACCCCCCCAGCCCCCCGTCCTCCCCTACAAAGGAAGAAACTCAAGCCAAGGGTCTTACCGTTCAGCAGAACTCTTCACTCCCTCAGAAAAGCAGGAAGTTTCTTAAAAAGCATTTGAGGGGCTAAAAAAATTAAAGTCAGGAATTAAAATAAAACAGATATACCAAAGCAGGAGCCATAGAGGGATAATAAGGAAAGCCAAACCAAAGTTAACTTGGGCCACTGAGCTACATTTCACTGTGAGCTTCCTAAAAGCCAAAGAGAAAAGGGAAAGCCATCCTATTTTAGTACAGCTAATAAAAGTAAATGTATCAACTGCTGTATTTAGAACAGGCACACTCTTGCTAAGTGTTTAGAAAGTATGGTGGAATTTTGAGGGTGTTGTGGAGGGTTTGCTAGAAACGCCCTTTGACTGCCTCAGTACATAGAATACATAGTGAAGAACTCATATTTATCAGGCCCTCACTGCTATGCAGATACTTTACCAAGCACGGGATGGTATAAGGAGAGCTAAGACACAATCCTTTCCCACCGAAGGCTTTTAACCTGATTAAGGAGATGCAACATGTAGTCAAATAAGTATTAATTCAAAAGCAAATGTTTGTTTAAGGCCTTTCTTGTGCTAGTCACATAATAGACTGGTAATTCCCATTAGAGAGGCAGAATTTAAAAATTTCCCCAAGGTTAGGTTGAAAGAACAGCCTTAACAGAGCCTGGGTGTGTCTTTTATTTTTAAAAATCCAATCCCCAAAAATGAGTGTGACCACAGAAATCATTTCACTCTATCAAATCATCATACTGAAAAAACTTTATAAACATGTCGACACTGAAAACCAAGGAAAATATTTTTAAGTAAGTAAACAACCTAAATTGATAACAATGGGCACATGCCCAGAAATCCACAACTCAGTTTAGAGCTCATTCTCATGCCAAGACAGAATAAGAACTAGGTTAGAAATATGCTGCTTAGCTGTAAGCAACAGAAACCCTGACCAGACAGTGCCTCTCAGATTTCATGTGCGGTAACTCACCTGGGGAATCAATGTTGAAATGCAGGTTGTTGTATGGTAGGTCTGGGATTGGACCATAGGTCCTCATTTCCCTCAGGCTCCCTGGCTCCCAGGCAGTATCTTGAGTCTCGAGGGACTAGACAGGTCCTGGAAAAGGGCTTTATTTGTCTAATGGATAAGCTCTCCAGAGACAAGCCTTCCAGGTAAGGGCAGCCTGGGTGTGGAGGGAGACCGGTGACACCGGTCCTGGACCCAGAGCCATTTGCAAGCATGCATGCATGTGAGCGTATGTTTGGAAAGAATGATGCATTTTGGCTGAGTAAATTGAGGCCAATCATGTTACCCTGAAACTTAAAGTGCAAGTCACCCCCTAGGCAAGGCCAGGGTGCAGCATTAAGAGAAGCTCTTTGTCACTGTTGAAGGACAGTCACAGGCAGCAAACAGCAGGCGCTGATGGAGTACAAATCATGACCGACAAATTGAATTGCTTTTCCTCTCATCTATACAAATGCCAGATGAGGAGATAAAAGCAAAGCAGTGAATATAATAGCTCTCGATTTCAGGAAAGTGCTTGGGAATACTGACTTGGCTGAGGTTCTGAGAAAAAAATAAATAATAACGATTCCAGTGAACCTGCTGGCGGGGTGTCCTGGTGCTGGGAAGGGAGGAGCCCCCTGCGCTCAGAGGGCATGGAAAAGGGGGTACTAGAGACTGACAGCAGAACCCCCTATGCCCACATTGCCCAGAGCCTACATCTCACCCGGGACCTGAGTCAAAGTCTGACCAATCCTTCCCCGAGACTGTGGTCCTGGGAGCAGCCAATGGTCAAGGCCAGAGCTTGGCGGAAATGCAGGCTCTCAGGCCCCATCCAGCAGCCCAGGGGAGTCCACTACCCACTGATATCCAGAGATACTGCTCTAACCTGCCAAGTTGGGGGGCACTCCCCCACCTTCACCCTGCTCCCCAGCCATGCCCCCCCCCCCCCCCAAAACACTCTGCTCCGAAATTCACCTTCTGCTCCCACAGCAAACAGCTACCTCGCTGCCCTGATGACAGCTGTTCAGGAGACTCTCAGCCAAGCTAAGTGCAAACACCACCGGGGTGTTTGTCTTTTTAAAACAAGTCAGTTAATTAGATGCTACTGGTGGGATTTCAGAACACGTAACATGAAAGGGGGTGGGGGGGACATGGCCATGGGCCAGGGATCCCTCCAAGAAATAAGGAGAGAGCGTTGAATTGAGTGCCCCCCCCCCCCATGCTCAGTACTAGGATGCACTTTGTCTCGTTTATTTCACACAGTCCTGAAGCTGTCATGATCCCCCTTTTAGGGTGAGAAGTCCGACACTCAGAGGGGTGAACTGGCCAGAGGTAACCAGCCTGGTGCTGCTGGCTGCTGGCTTCCAACGTCTGGGACCCCCCGGCCCCCAGCACCCTGCCCCTCGCCCCAATCGCTCTGCCTACCTGTGTGGATCCCCTTGCCCAGCCTTGATCACACCCACACTTAAAAGACTGTGACTGTCGCTGAGGGCGACCGTGATTGGCAGAGAGGGGCTCTCAGAACCTCTTCTGCTCCGACTTCCTCTCTCGCTCACAGGACTGAGGAGCAGGAGCTATGCACGCACTGAAAGACAGACAAGCGAGAAAGCATAGGAACTGTCTGGGCACTGGACATATGGCTTAGACTTGCTTGTTTCCAAAAACATGTGAAGTAAACTTACAGCATAGACACTGTATGTATCAGTCCCTTTAAAATAATGACTAGTGAGTGCCACGTGATAAGGGGAAGGGGAGACTTGACAGAGACCCAGCAAAAAGACAGTTGCTGCCATCAAGCATGTAACTGAGCTGTAGAGTCTCAGAGAGTTGAGGCAAAGAGGTACAATGGCATTTTCCAATGAAAGTGAATGTTGTCAGAAGAGACCCACTTTTTAAAAATATACATATATTTTTATTGATTTCAGAGAGGAAGGGAGAGGGAGAGAGCAACAGAAACATCATTGATGAGAGAGAATCATTGATTGACTGCCTTCTGCAGGCCTCACACTGGGGATCGAGCCCACAAGCTAGGTATGTGCCCTGATTAGGAATGGAACTGTGACCTTCTGGTTCATCAGTGGACGCTCAACCATGGAGCCATGCCACCAGCTGGGCAGAGAGACCCACTTTTTTCTGAGCCCTTAAAGGAAAACATCTTATGAAACTGACAGAGGCCCCTGCCTGGAAAGGGGTGAAAAAATTATCTGTGACCTGGAGAAGCCAGCTGTTTGGGTAAGGTGCCCCCAAATGAGATTCAACTTGGAAAGGCATACGCATTCACACAGGAAGGAAAAAATAATCATAAAGACAGAGATGGATTCAGTAAGTGTGGGGGGAGCCTCGAAAGTGGGCCCCCACGGAGAGAGACGCAGCTCCAGAGCAGAGCACAAATTAGATGGGTTTGCAATGGGATGTGGCAGAGGAATAAGTAAAGAGGGCAAGATAAGCTGGGCATGCGTGTGCAGGGTCCGGACACGAAGCTGGGAGGCAATGGTCTCTGGTGTTGAGCTGGAGCCTGGGAGATTGCAGCCAGCTGCGGGCATCTCATTACCCAACAGAGGGGGGGGCCAAGTGGAGAGAGTTCAGGGAAGGGCACCAGGCATGATGCGGCAGCAGGAGAGATTAATTTACCAGGAAAGATTAAAAACTAAACGAGGGGAGCTGGGCTCTGGGAAGGCTGGCTCCAGGGCGTGGAGGGAATGTGCGAGGCACTCGGGCAGGCAGGCAGAGAGGAGGAGGAGGCCTGGCCTGGACCATGAGTGATGAATGGGCCACAGGTGGAATGAGCTGAGGCAGTGATGGCAGAGACCTAGAGGCTGCAGACCTTTCTAAATGCTTGGCAAGGGCAGCCGGGCAGGAAGGTAGAGACTAGTGTGAGTACAGACTGTGTGGGTTCCTGCTGGCCGGTGGTGGTTATTACTGGGACAGGCAATGGCAGGCAGGTTTCGGGAGAAGCATGAGTTCTGTTTAGACGAGTTGGTCTTGATAGGCTTGGAGTACATCCTATAGGCAAGTGGGCAACAGGTTGGTACTTAGTCTGTACTTAGAAATTCAGGAATTAGCAATTCTGTGATAACTGAAGCCATGGTGTGAAGGTTCGTGGGAACTGGAGAGTAGAGCACCAAACACAATCGTGGGAAATGCCAACAGCAACGGGGTGAGTGAGTGAAGGGAGGTGCTGAGGAAGGTGAGAAGGAGCAAGCCTGGGAGGTCACTGGAAAACAGAGACTATGGAATCACACATCACGAGAGGAAGAGTTTCAAGAAGGAAGGACTAATGAACGGTGTGAGGTAGCATCAAAATTCAAGCCAGTAAGGACCAAAATATCCACTCGACTCGTTTATTGGGAATACTGACTTGGCTGAGGTTCTGAGAAAAAAATAAATAATAACGATTCCAGTGAACCTGCTGGCGGGGTGTCCTGGTGCTGGGAAGAGAGGAGCCATGGTGACCAGCAAGAAGAGGCTCAATGGATAAAGTGGGGCAGGAGCCAGACTGCAAGACAGTGAGAGGCATGTGGGAGGCGATGGCCAACAGTGCAGCAAGGACTTAGAATGCTTGGCCGAGAAGGGCAGGAGTGGGTTAGGACAGCTCTTACACAGGGTCTGTGACTGAGGGAGGGCTTGGTTTTCTTTGGTTGGTTCTTAAATCAGAATGATCTGAACACGTTTTCAGATTATGGGGGTGAAGAGGTAGAAGATTTTAAGGGAATAGGAGAGAGTGAGCTGGACAGAGATCATGGTCTGGGAATGGGCTATTGGCACCTAAGATTTCAGAGTGGGATCTGTTCTGGGTCATTTCAAGCCACCAAATACACCTCTGCTCATGTGGCTTAAAACCCTTGGGGACCTTCCCACTTCTTTTAGGATAAGAAACAACATTCTCCCCAGGTGGCCCATAGGCTCAGCATAGCCTGGCTGCCCCCAGCCTCCTCTTGTAACGCATTCCTCCTCCCCACGCCCTCTAAACCCCATTCCCTCTAAACCCCATCCCCTCTGGCTTTCTTGTACACACAGGGCACTTGCACATGCCTGGTACACTCCCCAACTCATCCTTTCTTTCATAACTCCTACTCATTTTTCAGATTTCAGCTTCTTTCAGTAAACCTTCCCTGTATTCTGACTTGGACAGCTTCCTTCATTATTGTTTATTTAGAACCATATTTCTCTTTTCCAGAGTATGTATTAATACATTCTTTATTATGAGTACCCAATTCTATAAGAGTAGGACTATCTCCGTTTCTAATCACTAAGCTAACTCTAGCACCTAACACAGGGCTGGCATTGAGTAGGCCATCAATGCATAGATTCTGAATGAATGAATGAATGAATGAATGAATGAATGAATGGCAAATGTTTGTGAGGGAAAGAAAGCACACAGCCTCTCTCATTATGGTAAGACAGGACAAGCCCAGGGATCTGGAAATGGCAAGTATTTTGAGTAATTGAGCCCCAGGTCCCCGCCCAGAGCTGACATGGCAGAGCTACCCATGGCCCCAGACTACACACAGGAAGAGGGGGCACTCTTCTGAGAGCAATTCAGGCTGGCACCAGCAGCCAACTTCGTTTAAAGAGGCATAACACTTTAATTATCATGGCACTCCAAAGGGCTCATACAGCTGAAAACTAATTGCTGGTAAAGGCTGCCTGGGTGAAGTCGGCGTGCGCTCCAGAAAGGGGCAAGAAGACAATGAGACTTGGAATCAGTATGCCAGAAACATCCAAAACGCATTCATTACGTTAATAGAAATAGCTAAGAATATTAGATATTTGGGGGCTTATTATTCATATTAGTTATAATATGGAAGTCAAATTTTATTTCTAAATTGCCATCAAATGGTATTTTCTATTAAAACTTTAA
Organism: Corynorhinus townsendii; assembly: GCA_026230045.1. NCBI lineage: Eukaryota > Metazoa > Chordata > Mammalia > Chiroptera > Vespertilionidae > Corynorhinus > Corynorhinus townsendii. Next base: position 11,617,477 of record JAPDVU010000007.1, read on the forward strand.
TAGCAAGCTAGATTAAGCAATGCTACGGTTACATATTAGTAATTCAGTTTGGTTATAATTTATATATTTTTTTATTTTTTTAATGAATCATTATGGGATGAAATAAAGCAAGATATTTTCCAAAATGAACTGAGAAGACTTTTCTTTGGTGAAACAGAGAAACTGCATAACAGTTCAAATTAATAATACAGTCTTAGTGAAATAAGCAAAGATAAGCACTAATAGTGAAGCTTCACGCTCATGAAAATAACTCACCTTCTTCTTCTATTGTATTGTCCTGAAGAACCAACGGCCAGAGGGTCCTACGAGGTCAGCTAGTCAGATACCCTGTGTTGAGACAAAATTACATGGACTCCCTCTCTGAAGGCTGACACCACACTAAGAACCAACCTTGACTTACTGTCCAAAGTGCAGTGGCCTTCCCTTAAATGTCTTTGGATTTCCCACTGCCTGTTGCACGTAGTAGGTGCTCAATAAAAGTTTGATATGTTCATTTAATAAATCAATCAATCATACATTGATTTCTCAAAGATACCTATTCATATTATATAAACACACCCCTCAAAATAATGCTTGGTGTTTATAAATAAACACCTATTTTCCTAACAGGATAGCAGTCACTTCCCTGGCCCATCTAAAAATGATAATAAATAGCATTTATTGAATGGTTATCATAGGCCAGGCACTGTGCCAAGCTCTTTGCATATCTTATCACATTTATTATCCACAACAGTCATAGAAGTGGGGGCTATGACAGACAAGGACAGTAAGGCACTGACAGGGAAGTAACTTGCCCAAGATGACAGATTTCACATTGATACTCTAACCACCAGGGTACACTTCCTCTCACACATAAGAAAGTTCAATAGCCCTTGCCTTTCCCTCTAGAGCTTTCTCCAAGGCTCTCCCAGATACTCAGGGTATGGGGAGTGGTGGGTTTGCTTCAGGTTCCACTTGCTCACCCTCCTCTGCATCCTCGGAAGCTGTAGAAGAGAAAGCTCAACTACCACAGGAATTCCCAACCTACCCTATACACAGAGCTTCCTCAGGCCACCATGGCCCAGGGTTACAAATATGGTCACAATTAGAGTACCCAGGTGTCACCCAGGACTTCCATGCCCTGTAGGGGTTCAGGAATAACTGTCCCAGACTTGCCCAAACCCAACGTCCAAAGCTGGTCCCTGATATTTCTCATACCCTCTTGCTCCTCTCTGCCTCCAGTGTCCGGGTCCATCCACATTACCTGTGCCAGGTTGAATAGTAAATAGTGTCGCTACCGCCTCAAATTCATGTCCACCCAGGGACCTCAGAATGTCACCTTATTTTGGAAATAGTGTCTTTGCAGATATGATCAAGTCAAGATGAGATCTCTCGGAATTAGGGTGGGCCCTAAACCAAGTGATTGGTATCCCAATAGGAGACAGAGATTTGGGGACACACAGGGAAGATGGCCAAGACTGAGGCAGAGATGGGTGTGATGCAGCTACAAGCCAAGGAATGCCAAGGATTGCCAGGAGCAACCAGAAGCTGGACAAGGCAAGGAAGGACACTTTCCTAGACCCTGCAGAGGGAGCACAGCCCTTGATTTGGGTCCTCTAGCTTCCAGAACTATGAGGCAATAAATGCCTATTGTTTTAAGCTCCCCAGTGGGTGGTACTTTGTTACAACAGCCCTAGGAAGCCAATCCACTCTTTTCTCACTTCCTCCATCCAGGGGCAGCCACCTGCTGCCCCAAGCACCACACATCCCCATAAAGCCATGTCCAGGTGAGACCCTGAGCCCAATCCAGGCCCCAAACTTTTCATATCAGTCTGCAAAGAGATCAGTCCAGAAATAGAGAAGAGGCATTTAGAAACTTACAGCAATTTGACAGGGTAATATTATGTGTGTGGACTTCAGTAATAAAAGTTTGGAATTTGTATGTGTCATACATCTGTTTTTTATTTCATTTCACTAGTGATTCATTTGTATTGCTGTTTGCAAAAATACCCATCCACGACATGTCGAAAATTAAAGAAAAAACCCTGATCCTTCAGTACCCAGAGTTTGAGAAACCTTGTAGGGCCTAAGGGCCTTTCCTGAAACACGGCTCACTCTCCTTGGAAGGCAGGCAGCGTCACAGAGAACACCATATGGGATTTTTTTATACCTTTTCTAACAAGCTCGCCACTTTTCTGACATTGATCCAGTCCTCTCCTCTGGCAACTGCTTCCACCTCAGATTGTTGGCAAGGACTCCCAGGGGCATCTCGAGCTCTCCTCAAGGCTGGCGCGCTTTCCCAGGCTGGCATCCGCTCATTTCCTGAGAACCCCTCACCCATGCTCACTTTCTCCAGACCTGAAGCAGCAGGTACTGCCTGGGGCTGTGTCCTGACAAAAATGTTGGTTGCCAGGACTTATAGCTTTTGCTCATTCTTTACTTCCCTGCAGCATGGGCCCCTCCAGGAATCAGGCTGGGTCCTGGGGCCTGGTGGGGCACAGCCTGAAAACTAGGCATTGCAGCCCCATACACACGCTCTCTCAGAAGGGTTGCATCCCCAGCCAGTGCCTGCGTGGCCCACGTGCATAGAGCAGTGATTTTCAACCTTTTTTATCTCATGGAACATAAACTAATTACTAATATTCTCTGGCACAATCTGACAAAAAAAATAGGTATAATTTTTATTCATTCACACCAGATGACTGTTGTGGTGTTGGCTGCTGTTCTTCTTTTATTTGGCAATCTAAGGGAAAAGAGGTCCGTGCCCCTGACTAAACAGTCAGATATCACATGTTTTAAAAATTCTTGCAGCACACCAGTTGAAAATCGCTGGCGTAGAGTAGGCAGGCCCCCTCCTCTCACCCCAAGCATGCGCCAACATGCCTAAGCTTACCTTGCATACCCGGCATAGGCCAGGCCGGGCCCCTGCCCGCATGAACACTAAGCCATAGTAACAACAATCTTAATGGCTGATGCACATGTAGCACATTCCAGGTGGCAGCCACTACCCAGTGTCATGCCATTTTAACGCATTGCCTCCTCACAACATCCCTGTGTGGCCGATGCTACGGTTACAGCACTGAGCAGATGAGAACACTGAGGCATGAAGTGCTTGAGTAACTTGCCCCAGGTTATCATCAAGCAAATGGCAAAACTGTGATTCAAACGTGGGTCCTCAGCCTCCAGAGCCCACACCATGGTCCTGCTCCTCAGCTCTCGTCCTTCATTGTTATCAGACACCAGCTCCCTTCTAACGGAGCACATCCTCCATGGCTTTGTAGAGGCCACCCCCTGGCCCAGCGACCAAAGGCACCAGCCCCCTCTGTATCCTTCAGGAAAGCTTTCCATGTCTTCCTGGAAAGCGTTCCATGTCTTACAAAAGTCCAGTAGTCTACAAGGGATTTTTTGGGAGGTCCTTGTTTGTGTCTGCATTTCTAGGCTCCTGCCCAGCTGCCCCTCCCAGCTCACGGCCCCTCCCTTTGGTCCTATTGGCCAGCCCCCTGTCCTCACAGGGCAGCAAGGAGCACCTCCCATGCAGGCAGGTGATGTCGGAGCATCAAGGGTTGTCAAGGAGAAGAACGACCCCCCTCCCCTGGCCGATGCCTTAAGTGTCCTCTTTAGGCTGTTTGCTCGGCTGCTTGAGAAAGAGGATGGTGATAATCAAAATCATGCATCTTCACTGGAAAAAATGTCAAACCACACCAAAGCATAGAGAGGAAATAATTACAGTTCCTTCCCCTTCCTCCCTCCTTCACCTTGCCCAGAAGTAAACAGATGACCCACTTCACTCTCAGGGTTGTCCAGTTACAGAGATTGCTGCCTGTAGAGGTGCAAATACCCCAAGAGGAGAAACCCCTGACATTGCCTTGGCTCCTGCAGCCCTCTCCCCTCCCACCCACCCTCACACCCCAGCTGCACTTCCTGAGGCGAGGACTTGAAGGGAGGAGGGAAGAGGATCTATGGGCCATGAACCCGGTTGGGGACAAGGGAGTCTTGGATAGGGCGGTGATAGAGCAGGGCGGCAGGAGCCCCACAGAGGAAATGTGCAAACTTCATACTTGAGCTAAGGTCTTGGCCTCGAATCCAAGAGAGAGGAATGGCCTGCTGGAGATGGAGATGTGGTCAGTGCTGGGAGGAAATTCAGGGGTGAATCTGGCTGAGAAATACACGTGGAGCAGCCGGCAGCCCCAACACCCAGCTTTCTCCACGTCTCCTCTTTCCTTGAGTACCCAGGACAGGTAATGACATACTTGTCTTCTCTCTCTCTGTCTCTCTCTCTCTCTCTGTCTCTCTCTCTCTCTCTCTCTCTCTGTCTCTCTCTCTCTCTCTCCTCATACTTAGTGACTTCCCAGTCTTAAAGACAGCCTGTGATTCAACCTACAACCGGTCTGTCTTTGGAGCTGGCTGCCTTTGCTCTTTCATGGGTTAACACTCCTGGCTCAGGCAGCACAACGGAGCAGTGCAAACAATGCCTGGCTAATTCCCTCACTATTAGCCCACTGAGAGAATAACCACATGTAATAATCCCCTCCCCTTCTACTCCCCTAAACCAACAAAAACCAACCTTGTCATTTCCCCTTCCCCTGGGGTGCACTGTGCTTCCCTTCAGAATCCGGAGTAAATTATCTCCAAAGAAGGGTTCATTAAGAATAAATAATAATTTGCACTTCTAATGCACCTTTTGTCTAAGTATCTCAAAGCGCTTTACTTAATTAATTAATTAAGAGAATTAATTAATTCGGAAAGCACTCCTGGAGGGAGGGAAGGCATACCTAATGACACCTGTTTTCCAGATGAGTACACTGAGGCCCATAGGAAAGGGCTCAAGGTCACAACAGAAAAAGTGGTGACATCAAGTTGGCGGCGGTGGGAGGGCGGAGGGGGGGCGGTAAAGACTAGCTTTGCTCCAACATGTTAAGATTTTGTTGGGCAAGCCAGGGAAGTCCCTGGTGGGGGGAGGTGGGGAGGAGGAAGTTGGTGAGGAAAGCGTTGCTATGGCCACCTTTCGAAGTCAGGGAAGATGAGGCCAAGACATGGGACTCCACAGAGGCTCTGGGTCCAAGTACACTAGGTGCCAGGACTGAGGGGTCAGGTACCTGCCATCCAGAACCCAGGCTGAGTGGGCTCCCAACAGAGGGTCCGAGCCCCTCACAGGCATGAGAGTCAGCTGGGTTTGAGTGACAGGCACATGGCTCCCCTGGCAAGGTGGCAGTTGGCATACAATTAAATGCTTCTGAGCACCAGCACCTCCCCAGGTGCTCTCTACTGAGACTAGAGCTAATCAGAGTTCGGGCTTTTTGTCTGTAGGTGGGGCAAGCAGGCTCCGATGCTCAGCCCAATGAGGGAGAGGCAGTCAGCGCTCTTAGAACACTCTCTCCCAAGCCTAACCCCTGGGGTGCCCCTCAACCTCCCGTCAGCATCCTGGTCACTCCAGACACTGCTCTGGGACTCAAGTCCCAACAGGAGGCAGAGATTCGGGCACTTCCCAGCTGTCCCCCACCCGCTTCTGCTCCCTTGTGCCGGTCCATCCAGCCCTCACCCCCACCTGTTCCCAGCAAAGCTAACTAGGCCACATGTGCATGCACACCCCCCCCACACACACACATATGCACACAGACCCCGTGAACATACACGGCTCCACAAATTAACAACCCAAGCTTGTCTTTTTCATTGTGTTTTTATTATGATGCTCCTCGATGATGTTTTTAAATGAATTTTGAATAGTTCCCGTAATTTGGTTTGTTCTACATTGCAGTGCAAGTACCAGGGCCCCGCAGGAATTGCTGGGAAGAATACAATATTATGTGAGCATGGCTTCTGCTTGCCTTTCTGCTTCCTCATAATTAAGCTTTATTGAGTTGTAAAATGAATAACAATTTTTTAAAAAACCTGTTTATTGATCCAGGTGCGACATGCAGACATATAAGAAAACTTTCTCCAATTCCTGACCTCACCAAGTGGCTCCAGACTCTAGTCTGCTCCCCGGGCCTGTTATGAGCAAAGGATCCCCTTCAGCTGCAGGCGGAGCTTTCTCTGACACTGGGAAGCAAACTATTGGTGTCTGCATTGGGAATGGAAACCTAACTAGGGCTTGTTAATGGCAGAAGTCAACCGAAATTCTAGTGACTCCTGACTTACCTTGACCTTAATGCCTACAGTCTTGTCACTTGGGAAGTCTATCTTTGGTGAAGACACTGTGCCCTTTGAAAAAAAACAAACTCAAAAGGTATCATAGACTTGAATGTAGAGCCCAACACTCTAAAACTCCCAGAAGATAGCATAGGGGAAAATGATGGCCTTGGGTGTGGCAGTGACTTTTCAGATACAACACCAAAGGTCCATCCATGGGGGAGGAGGGGAACAATTGATAAGCTGGACTTCATTAAAATGAAAAACCTTTGCTCCATGAAAGACAATAGCAAGAGAATGAGAAGACCAACCAACCACAAACTGGGAGAAAATATTTAATAAATGACTGTTGTCCAAAATACACAAAGAACTCTTAAAACTCAACAATAAGAAAACAAGCAACCTGATTTTAAAATGGGCCAAAGATTTTTTTTTTAATATATTTTATTGATATTTTACAGAGAGGAAGGGAGAAGATAGAGAGTCAGAAACATCAATGAGAGAGAGACATTGATCAGCTGCCTCCTGCCACCCGCTACTGGGGATGTGCCCGCACCAAGATACATGCCCTTGACCAGAATCGAACCTGGGGCCCTTCAATCCTCAGGCTGACACTCTAGCCCCTGAGCCAAACTGGTTAGGGCTGGGCCAAAGATTTTAACAGACACCTCGCCAAAGAAGATATACAGACGGCAAAAATGCATATTAAAAGATGCTCTACATCAGATGTCATCAGGGAAGTGAAAATTAAAACAACAATAAGATACCGCTGCACACTGATTAGAATGTCCAAATTGAGAACACCGACAACACCAAATGCTGGCAAGGAAGAGGAACAAAAGGAACTCACACTCATTACTAATGGGAATGCCAAATGGTACATGCACTTTGGAAGGCAGTGTGGCAGTTCCTTACAAAGCCAAATACACTCATACCTATGATCCAGCAATCAAATTCCTTGGTATTTACCCAAAGGAGTTGAAAACTTACATCTACATAAAAACCAGTGCCTGGGTGTTCATAGCAGCTTATTCATAACTGTCAAAACTTGGAAGGAATCCAGACATCTTCAGTAGGTGAATGGATAAACTGTGGTACATCCAGACTAATGGAATATTATTCAACACGAAAAAGAAATAAGCTAACAAACTATGAAAAGACGTGGAGGAAACAAATGGATATTGCTAAGTGAAAGAAGCCAAGCTGAAAAGGTTACACACTGTATGCTTGCAACTATATGACATCTGGAAAAGACAAAATCATGGCAACAGTCAAAAGATCAGTGGTTTCCAGGGGTTGGAGGTGCAACAGAGGGGACCTTTAGGGGAGTGAAAATACTCTCTATGACACTCTAATGATAGATACATGTCCTTATACATTTGTTCAAATCCATGGAATGCACAACACCAAGAATAAACACTAAGATAAACTATGGGGTTTGGGTGATTATGATGTACCAATTAGGTTAATCAGTTGTAACAAATGTACCACTCTATTAGAGATGTTCATGATAGGGGAGGCTGTGTATGTGGAGGTGGAGGTGGGGGGGGGGTGCTTATGGGAAATCTCTGTATCTTCCACTCAGTTTTGGTGAAAACCTAAAACTGCTTTAAAAATAGTCTTTAGGCCTGGCTGGTGTGGCTCAGCTGGTTGAGCACCAAGAGGTTGCCAGTTTAATTCCAGGTCAGGGCACATGCTTGGGGTGCGGGCTCAATCCCCAGCAGAGAGTGTGCAGGAGGCAACCGATCGATCTTCCTCTCTCACGATGTTTCTATCTCTCCCTACCTCCCCTTTCCCCTCTCTCTAAAATTAATAAAATCACTTTTTTAAAAAAAAGCATTTTAAAAAGAAAAAACTAAATTGCTGCAAGCAGCCACCTATAATGCCAATAGTAACTATGGGGGAAAAGATATTAAAGAGAGAGGGCAATGGTGGTGTGTATTCATAAGATGAAGGTGCACATATCTATACACACATGTACACTTTCACTTCTCGCATTCCACATGGCATGTCACAAAATGACTCACACATGGGAGTCTTAAAGATGTTGGAAGACTAGTGTCTGTCTCATGATTTTTATGATTTTAGGGTGTGTATGCTTATGTGTGTGTTGTATATGTGTGTGCGCATATGTGTACACAACTTTATGTACACTTAAAGTTTATAGACATGCAAATGTATTGATCCTATTAACTGCATTTGCAAGCTGTATGCATATATTAATGCATTATGTTGTGCATAAATATATACATGCATGTTTATATGTGTGCATGTCTGTGTGAGTGTGTATGTGAGTGTGAGTGTGTGTGTGTGTGTGTGTGTGTGTGTGTGTGTGTGTGTGTGAATAATGCCATCATGGCTAGCAGGGAGGAGAGGACTGGCAGCTGGGTGAACCTCCGAATGACTAGCAGGGCATGAGGACCTGCATGTCCAGGCAGGTTCACTGCTGGAAAGTAGGGCCTGCTGCCATCAGAGCCCTGAATTAAATGTCCCAAGAGCACTCCCACAGGGAACAGGCTGACGTCAAGGCCATAGGGGACCTTGACCCTGGAGGGCAGGGCAGCTGGTCTCCCCCCAGAGGAAAAGAGCTCAACAGCATTAGGCACAGGCTGACCCCGGGGCTGGGCAGGAGGAAAGTCAATACAGGAATAAGCTTGAGGGTGTGAAGCCTTGGGAGGCCCTTCCCTCCTCACTCTCCAGATTTGGCCCCTGGGAGCTGGAAGGAGGCAGACACATGGATTTACGTGAGATCTGTCTGAGCAGAATGCCCTGGGTGGTGTTTCTGAAGCCAGCAATGGGACATTCAGCTCATTCTGCCACGAGAAAACTGAGGCCGGCCAGGAATCAGGTTAGCCCAGTACAGAGTCTGCAATAACTGATTGTTAGTGAGTCAGGGAGTGAGGAAATGAACGATGAGACGAGTGAAAGGAAAGAGGAAGCGGAAAGGGTTGAATGGATAATAGAGACCATCTTGAACTCTTGGCTGTCTATTCCTTATTCCAAAGAAGGGAAACAAGAGCAGCTAGCAGAGGTTAATTCATAAGAAATGAAGAATTTGATCTATTTTCTGAGGGTGGAGAGGAGGAGATCGTGAAAGGGAGTATGCATGAAGTATTGTGTTTTCATATGTGATCATTTTGGAGGGTGTTGGTGCGTATGAAGGGGAGTTTATGTGGACGTGTTTTGGGGTATATAAATCAGACCCTGATAAAGAGGGGAAAAATCATTTGCTGAAGTCAAAGACCTCCTGAGATAATACGGGAGATTTAACACAACCACAGTCACCACTGATTTATTTTATAAACGTAGTCACCATGGAGCTGGGCACTATGGAGAATGCCCAATGGATCAGATCCACGTCATCCCCTGCAGGAACCCACAGAGATAAGGCATGTTTACAACATCAGAACCAAGGGAGAGATTGCAGTGAGCTGAGAGGGAAATACAAGTGAGGTGCAAGAGGAGTTAGAAGCCAAGAGGCAATATTCTGTGTGTATGTGTTTATGCATGAGTGTGTGTGTGTGTGTGTGTGTGTGTGTGTGTGTGTGAATGTGTGCACATATGAGAGTCTGGGTAGAGAGCTTCTGTAGTTGAGCATTGGGATTTTGATTCATACATACAGCTGGATTTGGTGTATAATATAACGGGAACATTGCAGCTATGATTTCCTGTCCCCTCCATCACTCTGGAGCATATTATTAGAAGGTCATAGGTGAAGTGACCATGTAACTTATTGTTCAAATAGAAACACTTGAAAGTGAAAGACGGCACTGCTCATAATTATACTCCAGGCAGCTGGCATAGCCTGGAGCTGCCCTGTGCATGTCAGGGCTTGAGGTTGCCCTGGTTACAGAGGTTTGCAACGGGCTGTCCTTGAAGCCCAGCAGCCAAAGTGCTGGCTGACCCACGGACAGGGGCAAGCGCTCGGGGAGGGCAAAGTGGGAGAAAAGGCTCCTGGGGCCCCAAATGTCCTGCTTCCCCACAGCTGGGCTCGGCATTCAGGGCCCAGCAAGCCTGCTGCTCAGCTTGGGATCTTAGCACTTACTCCATCCACTTTAGTACACCATTTTGCCTCCCCTTACTGCGCACTCCCCCCGCCCCTCCCGCGCCATGCCAGCCCAGGCAGGCTGCTCTAATGGATTACTTGCATTATCTCCCTCATTACTGCTTAAATATTTATCAGACCATTATGTATTTAGTGGCCAGGAGGGGGAGTGGAAGGGGCAGGAGGCAGAACTGCTTTGGCCAGATGCAAGGGTTAATTACAGATTGGATAAATCCCTCCCACCCCCCCACCCCCACCCCCATTTAAAAATTAAATAAACAAACATGGGCGGGAGATTGAAAGTGGACCATTACTTACATGTAAGGAAGTCCAATGCCACCTAATCCAGGTCTGAGTGCCTCCCTGGCCTGGTTTTAGTATCTGTTCCCGGCTCCGACCTGCACACCTGTGGGCTGCCTGGGCCTTACACCAGCTTCTAATTAAAAACTATCCTTCCCTTTTTTGCTTGTCAAGCAACCAAAATTCAAGCTCTCCTAGAACTGGAGTCAACATCCACCTCATAAAAGAAGTTCTGAAGGTAACTCCGGGGCTGGCACTGTGAAATATTGTTCATTATAACGAAGCAGCTGAGATAATGCTGCTTTCTAATTTCCCTTTCTCAGTCAGAAATTAAATAAAAAGTCATGTCTAAATTACAATACTGGATTGAGATCAGAGGAGGGCCCCATGCAGAGAGCTCATGATCTATCCTCCCCACATTTTACAACCATTACAAAAGATTATGGTTGTTGTTTTCCCCTCCCTTGTCTTTGAGGCCATTTACATCTCTTCTGAACTCTCACTGTGTTTTATTCGAATCTCTTCAAAGTGCCAGTGCACATAATAAGTCAATCACAAACTTAAATTAAGAAAAAAAATAAACTTGGGCAAACTTGGGCTCTGAACTCCAAGATGAACTAACTGGAGGGCCCTTGACTGGGCTATTAACTGTCACCTTCTTGGCCCTGCAGTTTTGCCCACTGCCCAGTTGGCAATGTCTTCTCCAGGGAGAATCAGGGTGGGGTGGACTCACTCCTCACAAAAACAGCCTACATTTCTATAGCCCTCCCTTGTTGCAGAAATGTCCCTTGGACAAAATGGAAATGCTGGACTGGCTGATAAGGGGTATTTAAAAAATTCCAATGAACCTGTAATATCATGTGTAATCGAGCATGCATTTGACTATCAATAAGGGGAGAAGAGGAACATTGGCACGTCTTGACAGTTGCAATTCAAGCATTCTGTGTTCTGAGAAGTTGTTGGCATTTCCAGGATGTTGCACAAAAATTTGGTGCTGAAAATCATTGTTTTTGATGAATTGATTAAATAGCATCGTTATGAACCACTTTTACTATATGCAAGTTGCTTCCTATCAACGGCTCAGATAATATAAATTGAGCACCTACTATGTGAAAGGCACTGGGCAAGAATGAGCAAGCGATGGTCTCTTCTACTAGAGTCCTGTGATCAGGGCCCCTGAGGCACTAGCTGCACTTGGGTGCTCCCTCTCCAGGTGGGACAAGAGTACATTTAGATTTTAAGATGCAGCCCAAATTAGCGTGAGTGAGGGGCTGCTCCAGGGAAGACTCTAAAAGCTCAAGGGAGGTGGGTTTCTACAGGACACATTAGTCAGATAGAACCTGGCAGAAGAGAGGGGCTTGAGCTGGGCTTTGCAGACCAGGTAAGATTTAACAAAGAGGAGAGAAGATGAGAAACACTTCAGGAAGGGCACAGGGTGAGCAAAGGCCTGGGGATGAGATGCACAGGGCATTAGGATACAGCAAGGTGGGCAAGGTCTGGACAGACAGAGTGCCTAGGCATGGTCTCCTATGGCCACAAGCAATCTACCCATGGCTCCTCAGAAGGCCACTCAAGGGAGACGGGGCCTGACAGCCTACGCTGTGGTTACTTACCATGGACAAGTGGCATCTGGCCCATGCTACATTTCAGAGCTGCAATGAGAATGACCAAGGAGCTACTCTACAGCTGGACACCTAGTCCAGATGCCAGCTGTGGGCTCCACAGGCCACCATGATGGAGACACGGAAGCTGTTCCCCTACCAAAGAGCATTGTGTGCAGTCCAAAATGTTGCAATCAGAGGAGAAAAGGGGCAGAGGGGCTGGGTGGAGTGTAATGGCAGGTGTAGTGGCCATGGCCCTGGATTGAACTCGCGTCATACACTTTTGTCTGTTTGCAGTTTTGTGCCCTTCGAGTGTCATCCAAGCCAGCTGCAGAGTGCATGCTCCAACAACATATCCATATTCTGCAAATTAGAGTGCCATCATTCTTCTGATTCCTTGACATGAAGACGTTCAATTGGACTTAAAACCCATCCACCTCATCGCAAAAACTTTTAACACTCCATTTGTCAATGGAAGAAAAGGAAAGCTGTTAAATTCTTTAAATATAATTTCAACTGTTATGAATCTTTAATGGTTATAAAAATGGCTTTAAATTTTTTATCACCCACTTGTGCAGTTTCTTACCAAGGGTGACTACCAAGAATTTGTAGAGCTCATCATTAAACGAGTCTTGATCAGGCATGGTGTGTAGTCACTTCAAACATAAACCCTGATATGAAACAGTTACATTCATGGAAGTGAGCTCACAGTTCTCATTAAAATTAGGAAAATGTTTTATCCTAATTCAACGTATAATATTTTTCTTAATACACTATATTTTATTTTTCATTTTGTATAATTAAAGAAAATCGAATGATTTTTCCACAAGCCCCATAGAGACAGCCCAAATCCCCTTCAGTTTCCTACAATGTGCAGCACAAATATTCTTGTTTCCATGTGGGTAGTGACTTTAAAAAGCTGGACAGCCCTGGTCTAAGGTATCTTTCTTGTCTTCATGGACCTTTGGGAGGTACATGAGTCTGACTGGCAGACAGCTGTCCCTTTGCCAGTGTCTGCAAGATCAGTGTGGCCATCAAACTTCCCAGACCCAACAGAAGGGTCTACAGAGGCCAAAGATGGTACCTTATGATCCTGAGGAGGTTCCCCTTGGAGTTGCTCCACGGATACCGTCCTTTTGTGGTTGCTGCTCAGGACTGAGTCCCTACTGATAGCAAGGCATGTTATAGTGAAGGAGGGAGGAGGGGGGAGTAGAGAGAGCCCCCAAATAGCAAAGACATGCTCACTGGCTCACCCAATCTAACTCTTCATCTTTAGTTCTTCTAGGCTCTCTACTCTACCTCTTGATTTTAAATAACTTCCTGAACTATAAATGCAAGAGTTCCAAATGAAAACTGATTGATAGCCTCGTATAATTATATAATAAAAACGCACCAAAATGCATATACATTATGTGTGGGCTCGTGTGTCTATATGCATCTGTATCTATTCCAGAGGGAAGAATATGCAATAACGTCGCCTGAAACAAATTGTCAAGGTGTCAATAAGAAATCTCATAATGAATGTGTGGGTGTGATCTGGGGTAATTTCATCGCAATTATGTTGCTCAGGCTGATTTCCCAAGACAGGTCTTAAAGGCACAAGTCCCATTCCCAAGTGGAAAGCCGAGTGCTTTGCTTCCTATGGCATCGGCAAAGCATCACATCTCCAGGCCAAAAAGGCCTTCCCTCAAGCAAGCCAGAGTGATTGGAGGACATCAGGTGATTATGCAGAGTGTCAAAGAGCTACTGGTCACAATTACAAGCTTTAAAGATCTGGGGGAATTTTCTGTGTCTGACCCCCAAAAATGTGAAAGGCTGTTTGTGGCTAAAAAAATAACAGTGCTACCCAACCAGAGAAGTCAGGATTCTGAACAATGAGTATTGACTATATCAAACACTGTCCAAAAGGTAGGGGATGAGGAAGAGCAGAGGTGGGGACTGGGCAGGCATGTGCTAGAGGAGGCAAGGGGAAATTATGTGGCCGGGGCTCCTGAGGAATTCCCAGCCTATCTGAATGGATAGGTGCATGAACATATACCGATGATTCAATGTGAAATGGAATGTAACCATGGGAACTGGGGTGGGGGTGAGAACATAAGAAAGACTGTGTAGGGTAACTGTGAAGCCAAGCCTTGAAAGTAGAATGAAAAGTGCAATCAATATCTAAGAGAGATTGTGCCCTGCTCTATGTGGGGCACAAAGGGGGTCTTTCCGCAATACATTTTGTTGCATGAAGTACAGGCTGCATTCAGGGATCTTCTCAGCAGGGACAAGGGTCCCCAGTCACCCATCAGAGACCAAGATCCAGACTTTGAGGTCAGGAAAGCCATGTGGTCCAGGAAATGGTGTGAATGCTGGCACAGCCACAGGGCCAGGTCTGGGCGGTCCAGGAAACAGACTGGAAGAGGAAGAGAAAGGGGGAGATTCCATAGGAAAGGGGGCAAGGGCAGAAATCATTTTCTCTGCCTTCCCAACAACAACTAAATCTAAACTATCCAGCTCACACCAAAGACCTCTGAGTTTTTGCTGATACCTCCGTGCCCATCCCTGCAATGCCCCTCACTCGATGCATTGCTATCCCTGAGTCCTGTCACCTTGGAATTTGTAACATCTGTCAACTCTCCAGATCAGGGGTTGCCAACCTTTCGGACTTCACGGACCACCAGTGGTCCGTGGACCACTGGTTGGCAACCACTGCTCTAGATCACTACAATCATGTCTTAATTGGCCTTGCCTTTGATCTACCCACTCCCTACTACCAGCCTGATTTTTCAAAAATACTTAAAACTCCTCTCCCTTAAATCTTCCACTGTCCTCCTCCCTTAAATCTTCCACTGTCCTCCTCCCTTAAATCTTCCACTGTCTCCCTCCCAGGCATTTCCAGGAAGACCTCATGCCCTCATGTCTCCTTGTCTTAGCAGCTCTCTCCCTTCCTTGAGCTGAAGGCCACAGTCATGCTAGACTCTGTCTAGTTCCCCCAATGCCTCCTGCTTCCTCTCAGTTCCAGACCTTTAAACATGCTGTTCTCTCTCCCTCTGAAATGTCCCTTTCTCCATTCTCTATTACGAGGTCAACTCATAAATAACATTGATGACCCTCTCCCTCTGGGATTCACTGTTAGGGTCAAATACCCCACCTCTGTGCACGAGGGCACATTGGGTGTTTTGATCTTCAACAGAAACAATGAACTATCTCTCTACTAGCCCATCATGCTCCTGACCATGCCTATTACCTCGACAAACCCACCATCCAACACCTCACAAAGTTCCTGACATACAGCATGTGCTCAATCAATACTGGGAAGGATGTTTGAATGGATGGAGGCAGAGGGAAGGAAGTGAGCAAAGGCACAGAGGTAGGGAAGCCAAGGCGAGTCTGAGGAAGCCTGAAGAGTAGCGTGTAAATGGAGCAGAGATCTGTGTGTGCGCCATAGGAGGTAGGGCCAACTGGTGGGGCCTAAAACCCCAGGCTTTCCCAGGATGCTGCCTCACAAAGCTGTTTCCCTCTCCTGGCTGGGCCATGCAGGAGCCTTTATCTCCGAGTTTAGATGTGTGCATGCTGTGTACGTTGCACTCTTTCATGATGGCTGTTGTTTGTCGGAATTGATTAGCTTTTCTGTGTGGGAGCCATCTGCTGTCTGTCAGGCTCCTGTCTCACCAGCATGTTGATTTCAATAAATTATTATGGCACTTGGAGTCGGCTGGGTAGTTTGATACTGTGAATCCCACACATCCAAATCAGAACTGGATTGAAAGCTATTTAATGCTCTTTCCCTACTGCCTTCTCTCTTGCTCAACAGCACCTAAAGTGAACCTACTATCTGGAGATGCCCAATACGTTCTGTACCTTCTCTTTTCTTCTGGCCACAGGACTGAGCAGCTGACCCTGGCCTGACCACACCAATACACCATTTTCCTGGGTACAGGGACTGGTCTGGAGTGAGCCTGTGAGTGAAAGAAGTTGTCTTTCCACTAGGGTTACAAAGAGGGAGGATGCATATTTAGAGCTTTTAGTGGCCATCTTTGCTGGCATGTGAAAAGATCTGAGCAGATACAGGCAAAGATAAGACACAGCCAATGTCCTAGAGGAACTGAGCCTTTGGTTCATTCCTACAGCTAGCTCCTCCTTCAATTCTGGGAGCTATGTCAAGTTCTTCCCAGCTACTGGTGTCTTTACGTTTCTTTTCGTAAAAGAAACTCCAAGTGCCATAATAATTTATTGAAATCAACATGCTGGTGAATTGAGTCTGTGTTACCCACAATACAGGGATTCCTGAATACACAGCATCATTAATCAGGTATATGGGAGTCATCCTCAAAGCTCCTTTTCCTTTCACTCCAAATCTAAACAAGCACCAAGTCCTCTTAATTCTACCTCTAAGATGTCTTTTCAGTTACTCCACTCTCTTCCCTAACTTTCTCTTAGCTGGATCACACAACAGCATTCTAACTGGGTTTTCTGGGATCTTGTCCCCCTCAAATTCAAGTTGTTCTTTCTCGAATTCAACTTTGCTTCATAAACTTCACAAGGAATCCATTGCTCATAAAACAAATCCAAACTTCTAAGCCCAGGATACTAACCCATCTCCATCTTGTCCACCTACCTCTTCAGTCCCACCCACTAATGTACCCCACCTCCCATTCTCCATGCCTCTAAGCCTTTGCATATGTTCTTCCCTGTGGCCAGAAGGCCTTCCCAACCTTATTCATCTGGTTTCTGGTCTGGTTTTCTCTGATTCAGCTCACAGTGCACTTTCTCTGAAGAATGACTGCAGCCTTGCTATTGACAAGATGGTCATAGCTTTCCTCTGTAATTCATGGCACTTTGGTGTTTGAGTTAAAGAAGGGAGATGACATGGCAGAGCAGTGAAGAGCATGGGCTCTGAGTTAGAAGACCTCAGTGTGAGTTCTGGCTCTCACCTTTACTCACTGTGTGGACTTGAATGAGGCACTTCATCCTGAGGCTCACTTTTCTCAGGTTAAATTAAAAACTAAATCAAGTTCTTAGGTAGGATATAACAGATACCCAATAAGTGGCAGCTCTAATCATCCTATATAATAAAGAGGTAATATGCAAATTGACCATCACATCCTCATAAGATGGCTGCCTATGACCAGGCCCACAAGGGGGTTAGTGAGGGATGACCAAACGACTGAATAAGCAGGCTGCATGGGGCTTTCAGGCCCACGGGGGGATGGGGGGGGCAGTTGGGGGCAACCAGACCAGTGCAGGGGGGCAGTGAGGGGCAACCAGGTTGGCAGGGGGGTCAGTTGGGGTCGACCACACCGACAGGGGGTACAGTAAGAGGCTATCAGGCTGGCAGGGAGGCACTAAGGGGCAACCAGGCCAGTGAGGGGGGAGCAGTTGAGGGCAACCAGGCCAGCAGTGGTGGGGGGGGGCAGTTGTGGACAACGAAGCCTGCAGCGGGGGTAGTTGGGGGTAGGCAGGCAGATGAGCAGTTAGAAGCCAGTGGTCCCAGGTTGGAGAGGGTGCAGGCTGGGCTGAGGGGACCCCCCACATGCACAAATTTCATGCACTGGGCCTCTAGTATACTCCATCTTTGTATGGAGTAATTGCAAAGTCCTGCTTCAAAGGGCTCTGGATCTCTGGCTCAAGTTTAGGAATTGAATGAGGAGCAGTGATTCTCTATACTTGGTGAGTCAAAAGAGGGTTCTATTAGCTAGGCCCATGGTCGGCAAACTGTGGTTCACAAGCCACATGTGGCTCTTTGGCCCCTTGAGTGTGGCTCTTCCACAAAATACCACAGCCTGGGCGAGTCTATTTTGAAGAAGTGGTGTTAGAAGAAGTTTAAGTCTAAAAAATTTGGCTCTCAAACCAAGATGGTGGCATAGGTAAACACCTAAACTGCTGCCTCACACAACAATTTTAAAACTACAACTAAAAGACAGAACGGACACCATCCAGAACCACAGGAAAGCTGGCTGAGTGGAAATCCTACAACTAGAAGGAAAGAGAAAAGCTCACGGAGATTCGGAGGAATGGCAAAGGGTTGAGGTATGGCAAAGGGTCTTTGTGCACACAGAGAGGAAGGGCGGCTGAGAGCCTGGCTGACTTTCTCTGGTGGGAGGGGGAAGGAAGCCCCCGACTGCACTGAACCCCAGTTCCGGGCAAAACCCCATGGACCCAGGCTCATACAGGGGGAGTCTGGACTGTCAGGTTGAAAGGCACTCAGAGACTCGGAGAGCTGGGGGAGCCCCGGCGGGCAGGGGTCTGGAGGTGCGCGCCAGTGTGCACAAAGACTGCTGAGGTTGCCACAGGCTTTCCCTAGGGGAAGGGAGTAGGAAGCTCCTGACTGCACTGAGCCCCAGTTCTGACTGCACTGAACCCCAGTTCCAGGCGAGCCCCTGGGGACCCACGCTCTTGAGGGGGGATCTGGACTCTCAGGCAGAGGCTCGGGAGCCGGGGAAGGCAGAGGTCTGGAGGCGCACGCGCACACGCAAGGGCAGGGCTGATGGGAAGCCAAGACTGTCTGCTCCGCCCTGAGAGTCCACCACATCCAAGCTGAGCATAGAGGCTTTTGCAATTTGGCAAGTCTAATCCTATAAAGCCGTCTCCAGCACCGAACTTCTCCCAGCGTAGACACAGCTGATCCTCACAGCCAACTGGCCTGGAGGTCAATTCCTCCCAGTGATACCAACAACAATCAAGAATTAACTACAACAAGGCTGTATACAGAGTCCACAAAGGGGCGCACCAAGAGTGTCTACCTCAGGTTAACTGAGGAAGCCGACCCACTGAGCCATATAGGAAACCTAGCACACAAAGCTACTCTACCAACTCAGGGAAGCAGTGAAAATGTGGCAACAAAGAAACAGATCACAAACGAAAGAAATGGAGGGGAAAAAACGACTGGATATAGAATTCAAAACCACGGTTATAAGGCTTTTCAAGAATATCCTAGAAAAGGCCGATAAATATAATGAGACCCTTGAAGATATGAAAAAGAACCAACTAGAAATTAAACATACACTGACTGAAATAAAAAATATTATACAGAGACCCAACAACAGACAAGAGGAACGCAAGAATCAAGTCAAAGAATTGAAATACAAAGAAGCAAAAAACACTCAACCGAAAAAGCAAAAAGAAAAAAAAAATCCAAAAAGTTGAAGATAGTGTAAGAAGCCTCTGGGACAACTTCAAGCATACCAACATCAGAATTATGGGGGTGCCAGAAGAAGAGAGAGAGCAAGATACTAAAAACCTATTTGAAGAAATAATGACTGAAAACTTCCCCCACCTGGTGAAAGAAATAGACTTACAAGTCTAGGAAGCACACAGAACCCCAAACAAAAGGAATCCAAAGAGGACCACACCAAGACACATCATAATTAAAATGCCAAGAGCAAAAGACAAAGAGAGAATATTAAAAACAGCAAGAGAAAAACAGTTAGTTACCTACAAGGGAGCACCCATACGATTGTCAGCTGATTTCTCAACAGAAAATATGCAGGCCAGATGGGAGTGGCAAGAAATATTCAAAGTGATGAATAGCAAGAACCTACAACCAAGACTACTCTACCCAGCAAAGCTATCATTCAGAATTGAAGGGCAGATAAAGAGCTTCACAGATAAGAAAAATCTAAAGGAGTTCATCACCACCAAACCAGTATTATATGAAATGCTGAAAGGTATTCTTTAAGAAAAGGAAGAAGGAAAAATTAAAGATAAAAATTATGAACAACAAATACATATCTATCAACAAGTGAACCTAAAAATCAAGTGAATTAAAAACCTGAGGGACAGAACAAACTGGTGAATATAATAGAATCGGGCATAGAAAGGGAGTGGACTGATAATGCTCAGGGGGAAATGGGTATGGGGGTGTGCAGGAAGAGACTGGACAAAAAATCCTACACCTATGGATGAGGACAGTGCGGGGGAGGTAAGAGCAGAAGGTGGGGTGGGAACCAGGTGGAGAGGAGCTATGGGGGAAAACAGGAGAAACAATTGTAATAATCTGAATAAAGATTTATTTAAAAAAATAATAATAATAAATAAAAATAATAAATAAATAAATAAATAATTTGGCTCTCAAAAGAAATTTCAATCATTGTACTGTTGATATTTGGCTCTGTTGACTAATGAGTTTGCCGACCACTGAGTTAGACAACTAGCTGCTTACCCATAGCCACTCTCCACTTTTTCTTTGCTAACTCAACAAAATTTGCTGTAGTGAGTAATGTGCCCAGCTAAAAGTTCTCACATTCCCAAATTCTCTTGCAGTTAAATTGCAGGTCTGTGACTTAGATTCTGACAAATCAGACAGGTGTGTGAGTGTAAGTGTGTGTGTGTGTGTGTGTGTGTGTGTGTGTGTGTGTGAACATTGGATTAAGAAGTGAGCAAAATGAAGAGGAGGCTAAATGCAGTGGAGCTGATGTCTGGTGAACACATGTAGAGATACCCAGCTCTGCAGTGGTAGCGTGCAGTGTCTGGTATCCAGTCCTAAGCATTACCAGTGCCAAGGAGCAGTTGTGTATTGTTAAAGCCACCTGGCAGTCCCAGGCTCTGCTCTTTACTCACCCTACCCTCAGTGTATCCTGTGTAGTACCTAATATGCCTTTATAAAATCTCTCTTCTGCTAAGCCAGCCAGCGTGGATTCTCTTGCAATTAAGAACATTAAATAATACATGTACTACCTTGCTTCTGGGGGTTTCTTAAGTATCACTCCTTGGTCTCTTCCCCTGGGAATCCTAGTCTCCCTAATGAAATCACAGATCCCATTTCAGCTACAGAACTCTCAACATAAAGACATGAGCTGCTGTGGCTCTCTTCAAAGATGCTGGCACTCCTCACTGTGAGATTTCTCAGTGGTTTGGTAAAGGAAACATCTTCCAGCCTGCCTTAGGGACTATAGTTGATGGATAAATCTATGTCAACCTTCTTATCTACCTAATTCTTTTTTTTATCTTTACATTATATCAAAATTTTCTAGGATCTTATTTTTGTTCCTTGTGGGCTATTATTGACTACAGATTTCAGTAAGCCACCTAAAAATATTATAAATCTTTTTATTAGAAAGACTTGAGCTAAACATGTTGAATTAAACATCTTTGATAAGTGCTCCCATAGTCATAAATTTAGCCTAATCCAAAATTATGTTCCCCCAGAACGGAAAGCCAGTTTAGATGCTGAGTCACCAAAATGAATGACACTTGTCCCATGCAGATACCAGTATTGGTTCTCAAAGTCTTCTCCAAGAAGCTCTGGGGATTCTCAGGGCCCCTCCAGGAGGAAAGAAAGCCCACCATCCAGATATCATTGCTGACATGTACACATAAGGAACTGTTAGACATTGAAACGGGGACTCAGAACTGTTGGACATTGAAATTGGGACTCAAACATTTTTTTGTTTTGTCTTATTTTGTTATTATATGTTTATTTCTAGTCTGCAAAGGCAAAACTTTTTAAAGGAAAGAAATGGTGGGAAAAAGATACAGAGGCAAAGAAGCATTGAACAGACTGTCAAACTACATTGGGAAGACAGGGGAGGTTGGGCGAGGGGGGCTGTAAGAGACCAACCAAAGGACTTGTATGCATGCATTTAAGCACAACCAATGGATATAAGACACTGGGGCGGGGGGGGGGGGGGAGGGCGGGCAGGTGAAGGCATGTACTGGGGGGTAGGGGAGGTCGGGGGGAGATCAATGGGGGAAAAAAAAGGAGACATATGTACTACTATTTGTAATACTTAAAACAATAAAAAAAATGGTAAAAAAAAAAAAAAAGGCTCTCTGGACACCACACTCCAATCAGAGAAGCTTCTAATTCGTAAGCTTACAGGTAAGCTTTTGTTTGATGAAGGGATCTAAAGCTTCAAAGAAAACTTTCTATTTTAAGTATAGAAAACCACCCAAGAACATCTTTGAAGTCCACCTGGAGAACTTCATGGTTTTTCTAATTACCACAATCTGATTTAATGTCCTTCATTGGAATTTTAATGAAAACCTACAGAAATGGTTGCCTGTTTTAAGGTTGTTTCCCCCCAAATCCACTGGACCTATCAGAAGTCACCTTTGCCTTCCAGGAGGATACCACCACGTACATTTTTTCTTGGTAAAAGGCACAAGCTAACAAACCCCAACAACAAGCAAATGGGATGAATCATTCCTCCAAGGCCATACTAAGACCTCTCTACAGCATGCTCCATGGTCCCTGGATACTGGGCAAAATAAGGATGGTGATGGTTATTGTGAATGAGGATTAAATGACAAAGCACTTAGCACAGTGCCTAACAAATATTGATGCAAATCACATGCTCCTCGGGGAAAAGTCAGCTTTGTTCACCTTTGCCTCAAACAACTAATGAAGGCCATCCAAAGGAACCACTCTGCAGAGAATCGGACTGGCCCAGAAGCCTGCCAAAACAGGGTCCCCCTAACAATCATTGTCTCCTTGCAACAGGTTGTGTTCCACCTTCTGACTCCTCTCCCCTCTGCCTCGAGGCACCTCTTCTGTGTCCCCTTCCTACAAGATCCCAATCACCCTATGACATTTAGTAGAAAATCTCAAAGCTGAAAGAGACCATAGAGGTTTGCTACTCCATACCTCATGATGTTAGGCCTGTAACACTGTTGGCAGATAGAGGCTTAATGTGTAATTTTTTTCCCCACTAGGTGTCTGAATTTTAAGCTCTCAGTGGAGTGAATCTCTGCTAGAGGAACCTCAGAACCATGGTAGAGACAGTAAGTACCACCTACCGTGCATGCCGTCAATCGGCCACGTGCTAAACACTTCACAGGCATTCGTTCATTTCATCCTCCCGTTAACTCCAAGAGGCAGGCACTCTTATCCACCCGTTTTCCGTGAGGAAACTGAGGCTCCAGGAGGATAAATAAGTTGTGCCGGGTCACACAAGCCAGTAAGTGAAGAGATGTGATCTGAACCCAAGCGGCTGTCTCTGTGCTTTCAGAGTTCGGTTTGTTTAGATTTAATGAAGCTATAATTAATGGTTTATAGGCAGGAAGAGTCTATGAGGGCTCCAGGAGGGTCAGAGTCTGGGCCAGGCAGAAAATCCTTCTCGAGAAGAGCCTGAACCTCGGTGAGCTCGGTGTCAAGTGAAGAGAATAATATCTACCTCTCAGGCAGTTGTATGGCTTTTCAATAAATAGCAGTTATCAGGATCAAAATTTGAAAAAGGATGAGATGAAGGATCTTTTGTTGTGAGCTTCTGAGAAAATGAATACACTGCTCATCAATGGCCTTCTGTGTGCTCTTGTTGCCATTTGGGGTTGAAACCTGGGACCCGCCTGGACAAGTGCTGCTTTCCACCCAGAACACACCATGACTAGGCTTACCTTGACAGACACCAGTATAGGCTGTCTGTCTGTCCTTCTGTCTGCCCTCCACGCTGTGCTCCCTTCCCTCTGTCTGGGGCCTGAAGCTCTAGGAGGCCTGGAGTCTCCTTTCCTCTCCCACCCCAACAGGACTGCAAGCAAGGAGTTTATTGGGTCTTCTCAGACCCTTCATTCAGGAAAATACTCGCTCAGTTTTCTCAGAGGCCACCCCAGCCACAGGTGGCTACAGGGGCCACGGAGCCTCAGGCCTGAGTTTCCCTGATCCTAAAAGGAGGTGGCCAGGAGTCTGGAAGGGTGGGGCTAGGCAGTGGGCAAGGATAGAATCATTTCCTTCTCTCCCTTTAACTAGAGGCAGAATCACTGGTAAAAAGAAGAAAAAAATGTAGATGAATAACATTGTTCACGTATCTATAGAGCATCACAATTCTGTAGTACTCTTCTTCTGAAATGTATCCACATCTATTATTCCATTTATGGGCAGACCTGCCAAGAAAATTATTCCTATTTGACAGGTGGGAAAAATGGGAAGAATGTAAGACCATGGGCTGAGCTGAAGCCCAACCCAACCTTCTAAGTCCTTACCTAATACCCTTTCCCTGCGTCCCTCTGACTGTCTCCAGCCACCTGCAGGAGAGGAGCCCACGCTTCCATTCCCCGTACAGTATGGCGCTGGGTCCGATCGTGGGAAAGATGCCGTCTAACTTGGTTTCTAGGAACAACACCACTTTTAGCAGAGCAGCTGGTCCCTCTTATTCCCGAGACTCCATTCATTCCTGAGAAGAACCTGGAGCCGATTGTGTCCCATGAGGAATTGGCTTAAAAGGGACCTGAATGTAGCTCTGAGAAATCACTGCCAAGAGGGTCCCAACTCCAAGAGGGCCTGTGCCACCTGGCCTTGCACAGAATGGGTAAATGACAGCTTCCTCGGTTCTGTGTCAAAAGCCAGTCAGGGATAATGTCCATCTTCTAATATCACGGGGGAGTGGGAAATGCGTTGATGATCCCTCAGAGTCCCGCCCATGAGGGTGTCTGAGTCTTTAACTAAAACCTCTTCGCTGAGGAGATAATGCAACATCATTACACTGGCCTGTGACAGGCATTTCCCTGCAAGTACACCAACCCTGCTTCATCTGCCTTCAGTCTGCTGGGGCCTGGACTCGGCCTTCTTAAGTGGGCTCAACTGTACTCCGGCTTCTGTGGTGATGTGGGACCACGCGAAGCTCCATTTTACGTTCTTAAATATTCATAAGGAGCTTTGCAACATTAATATCTTAGATGGCTTACAAGAACACTTAAATACTGGGTCTTTACTCCCCTCCCTTCTCCCCAAAAGTCCCAGCCTGTTCTAATTTGTGTAATGCATTGGGCCATTTTAATAATCGTCCAGGGATTTACTTGGTGGTTCCACTGCCCCACCGCCTCCACCACCACCCCCGTCACACAGGGTATAATTACGACCCTGGCTTCTCTTATCATGCACTAATCCTGCTTGTTTCTCTGGCAGGGAAGCCAAGATTGGACAGGGTGAACTCAGGACAGGCTAATGCACAGGAGTTAGTTACGGGCCTCAGCCATTTCCCTAACCTCCCCGCTTCTCCTGCAGCTTAGCTGCTGCTGAATGGGGAATGAGCAGCCCTCACAGTGTCTGGAGGATGTTTTTAATTAAAAAGCATATTTTATCAAAAGGAGCAGATTCAAGAATGGGAGGCCAGAGTCATCAATGAGTAGCCAAACAATAAACTTCTGTTGAGAGATGAGAGGCTTGGAGACGTGTCCTATCCTAAGGTGGTGTGAAACTCTGTTGTCATCATTTTGCATGAAAGCAAGACAGAATAGAAATTGTAACTGGGGAAAGGGGGGCTCTGGGTATCCTAGACCTCACTGAGATTTTCTGATATGGTTCAGCACCAGGGACTCAGGAGATAGTGAAATTAAATGGCTCTAAACCTGTACACCTCTAAAGAGAAGCGGACACAGTGGGCTACCTGGGAGCTTGCATGGCGTTATTTTGCCTTGGATCAGGTAAACTCATATCACTGATATTGCCTGAGCACCTCTTCCCTCCAGATCTAAGCTCAGGGCAAGAAAGAAGAGAGGACATGAGGTGGGAATAGCAAAACATGAAAAATCTATGTCAGTGCTCAGAAAAACCTGAGCACCAGCCTGCTGGGCCAGACCCATGAAGCTCAGAGAACTCCAACTCCCAATAGTTTCAATGGGGAGATAAACCTAACACATAAGCACTAAACCCCTTAGAAGTGTGCATATAAACACATGCAAATTAATACAAAGCTGATTGAGAATATCTATGCTCCCCGCATAAGCCCCTTGTCAGCAGCTAACATCCTTTCGAGGAAACGCTTCTATAGTTCACAGTCCAGTGTCTGAACCTGGCAAAGTTGTGTACCGGCCTTATCTTCCTGGGCCCTCTCTGCTCCTTCCCTCTCCCTCATACCTGCCTCCCGCACGACCTTTCCCTGGCTAGCAGTCCTCAGAGCAAAGGCAGGCATGTCAAGCCCATCTGATATCCTGGGAAAGCAAAGTCTTCCAGGTTCCTGGGGATCTTTCCACAAAACACTGGTCAGAGGAGGCTTCACAGCACATGTGAGATTTGAACTGAACTAGGCCAAAAACAAGAGGATAGATGGGACAGCTATAGGAAAAACAAGACACCTTGGTTTATTGTGCTTCATTTTGTTGTGCTTTATAGATACTGTGTTTCCATCAACATGGAAGAGGCATGACCCTCCACCCACAAAAACATGATGACTTGCTAAAGGCTCAGATGGTTAGCATTTTTGAAAAATAAAGTATTTTTTTAAATATATTTTTATTAGTTTCAGACAGGGAGAGGGAGAGAGAGAGAGAGAGAGAGAGAGAGAGAAACATCAATGATGAAAGAATCACCCTGACCAGAAACTGAACCATGACTTCCTGGTTCACAGGCCAATGCTCAACCACTGAGCCATGCCAACTGGACAACAATAAAGTATTTTTAATTAAGGTGTGTATGCTGGGTTTTTTTTACACATGATGCTATTGTATACTTAATAGACTACAGTCTGGTGTAAACATAACTTTTTCATGCACTGGGAAACAAAAAGAAATTCACATGACTCGCTTTATTGCCGCAGTTGCTTTATTGCGGTGGTCTGAAACGGGACCCGCAATATCTCCAAGGTCTATCTGTAATTGGTTTGCCTACTGTGAATGATATTTACCAGGAAGTTATATGAGATAATTCTGGAAAGACTGAGGCCAGAACCTCATACTTAGATGATGGGGTAGCTGGCTTTAGAAACCAAAACTCTGAAATCACCTGGTACCTTTTGTCCAAAAGTGATGAAGTGGTGAAGAACACTGACTAGTCTGTCTAGTTTTGCCCCACCAACCATCTTCCATCTTTTTTCTAGGACACATAATTTCAATAGCAGAGAACAGTCACTCCACTCCATCTTAAACTGTTCAACTCCTCACACCCACGCATAAGATGCTGTCTCTACCTGAAGCATTCATTATCATGCATTACATTTACTCACTCATATTCTCCCCTT
Organism: Corynorhinus townsendii; assembly: GCA_026230045.1. Classification (NCBI taxonomy): domain Eukaryota; kingdom Metazoa; phylum Chordata; class Mammalia; order Chiroptera; family Vespertilionidae; genus Corynorhinus; species Corynorhinus townsendii. Next base: position 11,644,404 of record JAPDVU010000007.1, read on the forward strand.
TAAGCTCCTAAGAGCACAGAAAGACATCTCTATTTAGAGGAAGACACAGGTACCTCTTCTCCTACCACACCCACCTCCATAGAACAACCGCTCCACAGGTGTATCAGCCCCCCCACTCGGCTTGCTGACACAATGAAGTCTTTCAGAACACTGGTTCTTCTAGACCAGAACTCGGAATGGGGCAGGTCAGATCCTACTCAGGAAGTCTAGTGAAGGCCACATGGTGTTGAGAAACCACAAGCCCTAACTCTCCTGTTACCTGCATGAGCATGGACAATACCTTCCCAACCTGAGTCTCGCTTTCCCCATCTACATAATGACGGGGTGGTTCCTGACAACCTCCATGGTACCTTTGTGATCTAAGACCTTAAGTGTCTCTTCCTGCAGCAAAAGCATTTTGCCTGAACATGGTGTCACCCGGTCGACAAATTCCCCACACAGATTACAAAGATGGCTTCTTGACCCAGGCCCCATTCCCACTGAATTAATAAGAGCATTCATCTCCATCTAATTCACCCAAGATTCTGAAAGAGAAGGAAACCAACTGCTCCCACAACTGGCTCCCGCAGGCTCCTTGATATCGGAGCACCGGGACCACGGACTTTCCTTGTCAGGACATGATTTACAGCACTCGGAACAGTTACATAAATTTCCATAAACGTTTGCAAATGCCATAAACATCAACTTCCATGAGCATGGGGGGAGGGGTGCCAGGGTAGGACAGGGATGCTGGGCTTCATGGGTGATGAGGCAGCTCCCCCAACTTTAGGGCGTTGAAGCTAAATTTGACTAATCGTGAGCAGTTCTTCCTCCACTGAGCACCTGAGAGCTGATTACATGCCTGGTTAACTCAGTAATGTACACACACTGCTCCCTCCACTTCACGAGATTAATGGGGGAAGAAGAAGGTTGTTACGAACCTGTGTGCGGGGTGGCTCTTTACACCTCCTGTAATGATGGCCAGAAATGAGCCAAACCACTTGGCCTGTGTCATCCCCACCACTTTGTGGGGCACATAATCACCATTTAGCTCATGGTACCTCTCCCCCCAGCACAAGGGGCAGAGTCAATAGAGGGGTGGGCAGCATAGTAGGGAAATGGAGCAAAGGTGCCATTCTCAGTGGAAATTTTCAACAAATTTTTCCGTGGTGCCCTGACATGCCATCTCCAATAACAACTATTTCTAGATGGCCATCCTGTGTGTTAGTTTCCAGGATTATTAAAAGCTTTCTTGTATCCCCCATACACACACACACACACACACACAACTCCCTCCAGATGCTGCGTGGGTCTGCCTTGTGGGGATTAAACTAGGCGTGTATTCCAGGGTCACAGCTGCCCCTGAGGATGGGAGCCTGAAATTCTGAGACTTCCTGGACCCAAAGCAGGGACTCAAGAAGACAGAAGGGTGGAGGGCATAGGAAGGAGGTTTGCCAAGTGGAAGGAGAGGCAAATCTGGGAACCTCCTGGATATCTAAACACCTTAACGTTGCCACCCTTGCTGCCATCATCAGCCCCATGCACCATGGGCTGCCCTACTGTGCTCTTTCCCCCAACAAAACTTGCTTTAGTGGGGACAGCCTCATTCCATCCTTTTGAAAATGCTGGTAGAGGGAAGGAGGGCATATCATGTCATTTAGCCAGGGCCTGGCCCTCTAGAAACATCCCGGGCTCCTGCCCTCCTGCTCCCTCAGGAGTGACCCTTAATTCTAGCTTCCTTAGGTGTAATCTGCTCACTCCAGGCCTGGCTGGGCACCCGTGGAATGGAATGAAGCCCAGCAGCAGGCCGCTCTGCCCGTGTTCAGCTCAACAAGCAATTATTGAGTGTCTGCCATGGGGATACCATTGACTGAGCACGCCAGAGATACCAAGGCCAAAAAGGCCGGTTCTGGCTTTCGAGGAGCTTTCAGTCAAGCAGGGAGGGAAACAAACTGATCGTGTTCATCCCAGTGGGGCAGCAGGGAATGGATCTGTAACTGCTGAGAGGATGCTCAGGACACTTCTCCAGCAGGGAGGAGGTCTGGAGGAAGGCAGCAGACAGGCAGAAATGGGACAGCAGGAAGGACCAAGGAATAGCATGTGCAAATGGAGGTTTGAAAGTGGCCAAGTGAGCTTGGATTGACTCTCTTTTTCAGCCTGTCCCTTCCTTCTATCTCCTTCCCCTCTCTCTCCCCCACCTTCCATCTGTTCCCTCCCCACTTCCTTGCTAGTTCCCAAGGGAGTGTGGCCAGAGGCTCATAGCCAGGGCAAGCCCTCAGCAGACCCTCAGGGCTGAACAAAGGCCCTGTCCACATCATGGCATGGAAGACAGCCCATCTCTGGCTCCTCCATTTCTTTGGTGAGCATTTCTCCCTTCCTCTTGAGACCACTTATCACCAAATTGACCACCTACTCTGGACTGGTAAGCCAGCTGATTAATAAAATAAGTGTGTCTCTAATGGTGGAATTTCAGGCATGAAGAGCAGGCCTTCCTGAGAGCTGTCTCAGAGGGTGGGAACCCCTTCTTAATTGCCCTTCAAATAGCAGCCGAAGGCTGGACCAGCTCAGCTGTAGTGAGTCGGGCAGACATTTTTAGGGCATCTCGTTACATCCAAAGATCTCAAGGCCTTTCAGGAGCAAAGTCCTCTCCAGATTAAAAAATTGGGGCTCTGGAATCTAGGGTCCCTTGCCTTGAGATCACCTGCCCTGTGGACGTGAGCCGGAAGTGACTGAAAGGTGCACTGGGATTCCTGATGCTGTTCAAAGCCAGGAGCCAGGGTGGTTCCCATGCCCTTGGGTCAGAAGGGGACCGGAAGCTGTGTGTGGAGGGCCAGCCTCAACTACTCACCACGCCTTTGCTTCATGTTGCTGCTGGGCCAATGTCCCATTCCACCACCGCCACCCTCCCCCTCCCCAAACCTTGGTCCCTCTGAGATTTACAAAGGGACCTACGGATATCCCTAAAAAAGGTCCTGCACCTCCAGCTGTGGAACCACTCAGTGATTTGGGGGATCCCTGCTTGTGGACAAGCTGCAGCCTGAGCCCCTGGAACAGACAGACCAGCAGCGAGGTCACATCTCATCAGTCGGCGCCCGCCCCCCCAAACCACCCAGCCCCTGGTCCTGCCATCTCCACTTCCCAGAAAAGCAGAAGCTGCCCTCACACACCGTGTTCATGGGGTTCCACCTCGGTTGCCCATTGACAACCAAGAGCTCCACAACCACATGGTCTTTAAAAACAAAAAGGCAAGTCATCCCAGAGACTGCCTTGATTACAACACGGGTTGTCTCCCAGCCAAGTCTTTACAGGGGCCCACAGAGAGCCTGGTCTGCAGCCGGCGCTGGTGGGGCTGGGCAGCCCGCGGCCCCGGCCATAGATCACGTCTGTGTGCCTATGGAGTTCATTATCTCCCTAATGCTGCTTCTTGTGTAGATCATTAGAAAGAAACTTGACCTGACCTGTGACCTCTGAAATTGATTGTTGCCTTGAAATGGTCAACAGCCCATTTTCTAATCGATGCGTGGAATAATTTTATACATATTTAAATTATATATTAACTTTAATGCTTGTTAAATTTATCTACCACTTTCCCCCTGTGCTCCTTTTACATTCGCTCAAACTCAGGAGGGTCTGTTTACCATTGGGGGGTGGGGGAGGGAAAGAAAAAGGGAGGGGGGCCCAGGCCAAGACCAAGTGAAGGAGAAAAGGGAAGCCCCAGCGCTGAGCCAGAGGCCGGCCGTGGAGGAGAGGGCCTAAAGCTGGTGAGTGGGAGGAGAGTGCCTGTGTATCTGGGAACATGTATGTGTGGGTGTGCGTATGTGAAGTGTGCACGTATGTATGTGTATGTATGAGAGTAATGTGTATGTATGTGAAAGTGTGTGTGTATCTTGGAATATATGTGTGTATGTATGTGTATGTGGGTGTGGCTAAGAATATGTGTGTGTGTTTTCTCTCCCATGCACTCTCTCCCTGTGGTCTAGACACCTTACCTGACCCCCAGAACTGAGAATTAGAAAGAGTTACCTCCCTAATTCACATCAAAGTGCTATTGATGCAAGGTTTGGGCTGAAAAGGGCAGACTCAGCCCATTATGGTTATCCCAAATGTGGCTTGAAATTTCTAATACAGAAAGGGGTCCCCAAGCACTAAACTATCTGGAAAGAAGGCCAGAACTGTTAATGCTCTCTAAAGCAGAGGTTCTTAACCTGGTGTTCACCAATCCAACCTCTGTAGATCAATGAATCCTTTGAAATTGAAGAAAGTGTGTGTGTGTGTGTGTGTGTGTGTATCTGTGTGCATGCATGCGTGTGCACCCAGAGAGTGACTTTGTTACACTTATTAGATTTTCAAAAGGTTAAGACTGTGGCAGAAAGAGCCACTGCCTATCAGATGGTGCCTATCATTTTCAGGGGCAGGATTGCTTTCTCCTGCACCCAGCACTTGGACACACAGCCCAGCACCCTGCCCTTGCTTCCACCTGGGGCTGGACTCACCAGGGGTCTCTAACCTTAAGACCAGAACACCTATAGAGAGCCACCCCTACCCAGAGCAGAGCAACAGCCTCTCAATGGCTCCAAGTTCAGAGTCCAAATCAGTATGTCAGTGCTGCCCTCCCAACCCCAACCTTCCAGAGCTTGGACACTCCCAAGATTCATGCCCCTGTGGATGGGGTACAAACAGATATAAGCCAACCTTCTAGAAACAATCTTTAAACTAGCCTTATCTTTCATCTTAGTTATTTGCTTCTAAGAATCTATCCTAAGGAAATCATCAAACTGCAAACAAAGGTTAGTGCACAGAGATATTCCTCGGATTGTTGACACCAAAGCAAATCCCTGGGAACAGACTACTGCCCGGCACTAGGGGAAGCCAAATAAATGCAGCGACCCCCTCTGAAGGCATGCTCTCCAGCACGGAAAGAGCGTGTTTGCATTTAGGAACCATGTAGCTAAGTTAACAGCCAATCATTTTAATTGTCCATCTCTGTTTTTTGAGTATGTTTAGTAGAAGTTTTAGTGACGTGGGGAAATGCCTACAGTTATACAGAAAAGCTTAACATGGTACAATTTCAAATTTTCTTATTGCATAGAGAAAACAATAGAAGAAAAATAACCCAAAGAGCAATAATGATTTTCTGGCCTTTTCATACATTCCTGTACTTTCTAAGTTTCTGTTATTAGTATGCATTACTTTTTTTGAAGTTAAGTTTAAAAAACATTTTCTGCTTTCCATGGAAAATTTTCTGCTTTTCTGGAGTTATGAGTGACCTTTGTGGAAAGGTCACTCATAACTCCACAAAGATCACTCATAACTCCAGACCCAAAACTCAGACTCCAAATTTCTGTTTCCCTCCTTCGTGGGAGCAGTAAACAAAACTCTTACTGCCTCCCCAAGATTTGCAGTCCCCCTTTGTGATCCTTGAAATAAAATCAAAACAGTACTTACCCCTTTTATTCCTTCACATTTTCACATTCTTCCTCAACTCCCAGAAGCCTTCCTCGGGCCGTCTGTTTTAACTTATTTCCCTTTCCTCTCTTTACTGACAACAGCTTAATCCCCCACTGACAAAGAACTATCCAATTTGGATGGGAGACTATCACCTGGGTTTTTTCCTCCAGGTGGAAACAGGGGAGGGGGCTGGGCAGGGAAGGAACGAAAGGAAGTGGATGAGAGAGAAGGCCAGCTTTCCTCAGGCAGGTTGCTCCCTACTTTCTTGGGAAGATCAAGGTCATGTCATGTATACTGCCTGGACTTTCTTACCTCCGCCTCACAGACTCTGCATTATCACCATCCATCCTTTTATCCTCCCTCGTGTTTCAAAGGAAGACGTATTCTTTTGCTTTGCCAAGGTGCACCTCTCCACCTGGACTATTGATCCCATCCTTCCCATCTCTTCCAGGCCATTGTTAGATCAATCATCCCAAGCTCCGGAGGCTCCCTGTTCTCCCCTCCCTTGCGGCTCATTCCCCGTCTGCTGCCTCAGGCTGCATGGATTTGAGTCCCTGCTCTGCTACTTAGTAGCTGGGCAGGTTACTTCTCTCTGTGCCTCCATTTCCATGTCTGAACATTAGAATAATAAAAGCACCTACTTCATATGGTTATCAGAATGCAACGAGACACTCCCATAAAACACTTCGAATAGGGATGTCACATAGTGCACGTTAGCGGCTTTCATTATTTTTATGGTCCTAAAGCATGCTCAGCTGGCTCCTATTTGGGGAAATGCCTTCTCCATCATCTTAACATCCTGAACCTCTCCTTCCTGTCAGGGGGAGATTTCTCACTGCCTGGAATTTCTCAGTTTCTCTAAGATCTCAATACTTGCCATCGGGGTGCTGCCTCACCCACTAGTCAAACTGCTCTCATTGGCATGGCCAATGGCACTCACCTCAGAGGGTTGTCGGGAGGATGACATGAATAATGCAGGTAGTATGCTGAGGACCCTGTCTGGCACACTGTGAGCACTGTATGTACCGGGTCACCATCATCGCCCTCAGCAACCACCATTTTTCACAAGAGGCCCATCAAAGTTGCTCTCATTTCTTCTGTAACTAATCTGAGCTGTGTGCGTTCTCTTTAAGGTTTGACCCTGGAGGCTCAACCTCTTACAGAATCTCCTTATCGCCTGATTCTGATCCTCAAAGGAGACCCGAGACTCAAATAAGGACTGGAACCACAGCATGAGAGCTACTAAGTCACCAAAAACTTTCAGCCTCATTCAAGGGGGCGGGGGATTATTTGTTTGTTTTTGCAAATATTCAACTTTCCGATTCTCTTGTTACAGTGGTGGCTTCATCAGAAAGCTGGAATTGGATGCCCAGGTTATTATGAGACAGGCTGTGGCTTCATCTTCTCCATGTCTTCATATTGGAGAATTCAGAGGCATTTGGCACTTATCTAAATAACAATAGCAGAGAGAGAGAAAAAGCCACTCCCAGGTACACGGCTGTGATCTGCATATGGACATGCTTGTGCATTCACTGTGGAGTCACAGAATCAAGGCACCTCCGAGCTAGAAGAAGCCTCAGCATCCCTCTCTTCCAACTCCTTCCTTGCAGATGGGAAACTGAGCATTAGTTACCCAGCTTCACTCAGCTAGTTAGTGACTACGCTTTCTGTGAGGGAAGCTGAGAAATAAAACTGTTGGGCAAGAAGAGGGTTCACTTCTTATTTTAACAAGATGCCCTCCACCCCCCCTATCTGGACAGGAATGTTCCCCAGCCTTCACTTTGAGCCCCTCCATAATCTAGCTCTGCCCAACCTCCCTCTCCCATCTCAGCTTCCCTGTGGCCAGGTTAGTCAGCTCCCTGCTACTGGCATGGTCCCCACAGTCCCAGCTCCCCACTCTCAGGAATGCCTTCCTCTGCCCACCATGTGTGCTGATGCAAATTCTTCCTTCCCTTCAAAGCCAAGCGGGAGGCAACTTCTTTAAGTTTCTTCTGACCATCACAGCCACAGGAGCACTATGGACCCTGAACTCACAGCGCAAGTTCCACCTGCAGACCCCAGGCTGAGAGGCATGGGGAAAGGAGCCCAGGGGAGTCTGAGAGCCTTGGCCTCCATCCCAGCTCTTTGTCATGACTCAGGAAAACTATTTCCCCCTCCCAAGCCTCCGGTTCCTCCTCTGTAAAAATACTCAGCTTGTATAGTTGGTTGAGATGAAATAAAAGTATACATCACAGCACAGTAGGTACTCAGGGAATGGACACTTAAAGATACATTATTTAGTTCACCAATATGTAGTACACCCTTTTGTCCTGTAGTTACTTCCTATGCCTGTTGGTTATGTCATCACAACTAGATGGTATGGAAATACAATTAAACTCCACAAGAGCAGGAATTTTGACCCTTTTATTCCCTAAACTAGTCCCCTGTTCCACCCCACCCCCACCGTGCCTCTCGCAATGCCTGGCACATAGTAGGCACTCACAAAATTTTGTTGAATACATGAACAAATTTTTCCCTTAAAGAGTTTAGATCCACAGTAATAATCATAAGCCTTAAGGGTTATATGTGTATAGTGATTGATATTTTTCAAAACATTTTCACATGTAAAAAATTATCTGATACTCAAACAACCCAGTGAAGGAGGCCGATCGAGGAGTATTATTATCCCCATTTCACATGTGAGGAAATTGACAAAAGACATCTACTTCTCAAGGTGATGGAACTCAGAAGTGGTGACTTATGGACTGACACCCATTTTGAAAATCCAGACTGAGCCTGCTTCCAGTCGGCCACCTGCTCGTGAAGGACTGAATAATTCAGATTCGGATTCGGATTTTGATCAACTTGGCGAAGCATTTGATGACTGCGTGAAGAGCTCCCTGGCTTCCAGGGGAAAGACATCGCTGAGAATGGCGCCGGATAAAGGGGCGCCAAGGCAGGGAAGCTGGGGCATTGGGAGGGAAGTGAATTAGAGAAACTCTTCCTTCAGCAAGACAAATTTGTGCAGGGAAACCATGCTTGGCTGGGGAAGCCAATTGGAAAAGAATGATAGAGGGCTAGCTCCTGAGGTTCATCAAAGTCATTTGTTGCAGGTAAGCTCATTTTTCACAGGCCAAGGGGATATTTACCTAGAGTACACCTTTAAGGAATAGCCGACAGATTGAACGGTACAATGCTTTATTATATTTCACACCCTGGTGATTCAATATGATGGAGGCAGAAGGAGGGGGATGGTGCTCAGGAGGGAGAGCAAAGGAGGAGAGGCAGAAGAAAGAGATATTAAAATGTCCAGCAATGGAGTGTCCTCCCTGAGCGCCTGGGGCAAACTCCAGCTGCAGAGGGAGGCAGCGAAGATGCACAAACAGCCATGGATGGTGCTCACCAGAGAGAGGGTATCTGACATCAGTTGACCTCACCCCTTCCTCCTCACCACTCCCTTATGTCCCCTGGGGCCTACTCATCCCGCCACTATTTTTAGAAATGTTTCCCCACAATTTGTGGAAACCTGGAGACCTGCGTTCCAGTCCTGGTTCTACCACTATTTTAGTTGGGTGAGCAGAGGTAACACCTTTGACCTCTGGGCTCCAGTGTCTCCATCTATAAAAGACAGAATTCCCTCATGGTCCTTCCAGCCCTTATGTTCTAGGATTGCAAGTCCGGTTCAGAGATCTGCCCTTTTCTGGAAACAGCTGGCTTCTTCGGCAGCCCTCCCTCACATCCATCACCCGTAGGCAGTCTAGAAATCTGACCATCCTCAGCCTGGAGGCAGCCTCTGCCCCGGGCTCCAAAGGAAGGAATGGTTATCTCCTTGACAACCAGCATCCATTAATAACTCTTGATACTTCTCCATCCAGAAATTCATCTCCACCATCATTGGTGGTTGTATCAGCCCTATTACCATGTTAATTCGGCATAACAAACCATCCCGAAAGTCAGTGTCTCAAAACTATAATCATTCACTCCGATCCATGTCCCTAAAGGACACTGATCCAGCCTGAGCTTGGCTGGGCATCTTAGCTGCAGGTTGGAATAAAGCACAGCCACTGTTGGTTTGCACTAGCAGGTCAGTCGGGACATGTTCTCATGGCCATTGCCAAAGCGCAAGAATGCATGTTAAGGCCCTATCTGCCAACATCCCACTGGCCAGAGCTAGTCACATGGCTGAGCTCTTCATCAAAGAGGTGAGGTACACGCTTTGTCTGCCATGAAGTCCAAGCAAGTCACAGCCAAGCCCTGCTTCCATGAAGCAGGGAAGTGTGCGAGTGTGGGGAAGGCAGGGGTGGGTGGCAAGGAAATGAGCTGTTTTTAAATCTACCACAGTGCTGGAGAAAAGAGGGGAGAAAGTCCGCACAGAAGGATCATATAAGCAAAGGTACAGAGATGAGCGTGAGTCTGGTGTGGAAGGACAGTCGGGAAGAAATGTACAATCCAGATCAGAATGGCAGGATGGGCAGGGAGAGAGAGTGGAGATGCACTTGTTTGTGGCCACGAGGCTGGGGGCATAAGTGGGTGGCAAGCCAGCTAATGATCTTTTCCTTGGGCCCTTGCCCAAGAGTTCTGAAGTTATAAATTGGACGCAAGAGCATTCACTCCTGTTGGAACTTATCTCTGGAAAAATATGACAACTCACCGAGCTCCCTCCCCCTCCCAGGGTGTGCCCGGCCCTGAGCTCCTACCCTGGTTTAAGCAGAGGACAGGCACACGCAGGGGCAGTGCCACCCGGGCACTCAGACAGCACTGCATCACTTGGCTGGATCATGGTGGTGTGCGCACTCTTGACTCCAAGCACCAGGGCCTGCGCCTGTATGTTCTGGTTTTTCTCACAGTCTCTAAACAGCAGGCGCTCCATAGCCACGTGTGGAATAAATGGATGAATCGTAGACAGTGCAGAGAGAATCAGGCAGCACCATTTCTGGAATAAAAAAAAAAACTGGGAAAAGTAGGTCAGCTTGGACCAGCCACAATCAAGATGGTCCTATTAATAGAAAATGCAAACATTATTTAGGGACAGGAGCGTGAAATGGGAAAGGGGGAGGACACTTGAAGGTGGATGGAAAGTCAGCCTTGTGTGAAAACACAGACTTGAGCAGAAATGAAATTCCCGGGGAGCCTGGCTGTTCCTAAAGAAATGTAGTTCCAGGTAATGGCCCTGGGGAAAGCTTCCATGGCAAATCAGCCGCCAGCCAGCCAGCCCCTGCAGAGCCCAGAAAGGTGCTGGGCTACGCAGACACTGTGCTGTGGAGGAGGCCGCCCCGCCGGCACACCGTCCCACGATGGGGTTTGCCCTGCCTTGCAATGGGCTTCCTCCCACTGGAATGAATGCCTGCCCCTTGCCTCCTCCAGAAAGCCTTCGAGCATGGCTAACACCCTAACCCTGACTTAATCCCAAATAAAGCACACCAATTTCCCTTCATTGGTAAACGACTTCGTATGTTTCATTTAACTCTGGATCACAGCTTTTAAATCGGCTCTTGTGTATCAGTCTTATGCACAGATCAAAGTAGGAACCATGACTTTGCTTCCCCGTGGGCCCTTCCTCCAGGTTAGGCACATTCCTACTTTTACTAAATTCCCTTCCAACAGAATGCGGTATTGCTCTGTGATGTTACAGATGAAGATCAGAGAGACAAATCAGAAATCCCGGGCCTGGTGGCAGTCCATGCAGGAACCTCCAACCCCTCCATGAGTCCCATCCCTGTGTGCCAAGATCCACTACCATCAACATTTGGATGTCAGCACGGGGCAGCTGTGGCGCCATCTGACATGGGAAAAAGCCTGGCTGTCCTCAGTACACAGGCCAAGCTGGGCTGGTGGAGGGAAGTGTCACTGCATAATGCTGACAAGTGAAACAGCCAGTCTAGATAATCCTCATAAGTCAGAGAGGAAAATAACTAGTGTGATTGATTGTCCCAGGATACCTGAGGCCTGGGGCCCGGGACTAGCCGGGGAGCATGTGGCATATCCCTAGCGGGCAAGCAGGGACTTGGAAGGGGTAGGCAAGGCTCTGAGGTTAGAGGTCACCTGTAAGGGCCCACCCCATCTTCTGACTGGTTCTGCTGCCCCACTTAGGGCCCAATATGCTGGTCAGACCGACCCCTCAGGCCTCACCAGCAACCTGAGGAAGAGGAAGGCAGGAGGCTTCAAGCAGGTGTGCCGGCGTGAAATGCAGTTCCTGCCTCAAATAAATTGGGGTTGGTCAAAAGCACTGTCACAAACCTTCACTGAAAGTTAAAGCCAGAAGTCACCTGAGCGATTGTCTTGTCCAATCCCTCATGCAAAAAAATAAAGAGACTGAGGCCACAGACGGAGTCTTGACCCAAGGCCTTCAGCACCGTGATGGCAGAACTTTGCGGGAAAGCTGAGTCTCCTGGCTGCCCCTCTTAGCCACTTGTCACTGCTAATCCTACCTCTCATTTATTGAATTATTTCTTGGGTCCAAAAACAATTGTGGTAGAATGATGATGAGCATCCTAGTCAGGTGAGAATGTGGAAATGTATCACTTATCTACTGCTGTGTAACACATTAACCCACAACTTCATGGTCTAAGACAACAAGCATTTACTATTCCACAGTGTCTGTGTGTCAGGACTCTGGGACCTCTTAGCTGGGCAGAGTTGGCTCAGGGTCTCTCATGAGGTTACAGTCAAGATGGAGACTGAAGCTCCTTTTACTACCCTAACCTGCCCTTCCTAATCTGGGCCACTTTGATAACAGGTGCTCAAAAAACGGATGGCATTTCTTCCTCGGCCATTGGTTCCTTGCTGTCCGTAGCTGCCTCTCCGTCTCACCCAATACCTACCTTCCAGACAGAAGTGTAATTACCGGCAACCAGTCCACCCTCAGAGGGTGCAGCACATCCCTGAACTCACCCTCCCTTGCCTGGACCTCAGACTTCTTAGTCCTCCCTGCAATGGTGTCCTAGCACGTGACTCTCTAGGAGCCTTTGCTGATGCTCATGGGGTGAATATTCCCACCAAGGCCAATTTCAAGCTACCAAAGGCTAGACAACCAGTGCACAAAAGTCCTGAATATTTAACTATCAGCTTCAGTAAGGCAGCTCCGGCACACCTTGACCCAAACTGCTCCAAAGTTCCCACACCTAGAGGGTACAGCAGGGGCTTCTGAGAGCAGACATCTTTCCCACCACTGGGTCAGGGCAGGATGCGCCCTCCTTACTCCCAGCACCCACCTCCTGGCCGAGAGAACCCGAAGTTAGTGCAACTGAAAATTTTTATTTCCTTTTCCCTACACCCAGAGATGGAGAGAACAAGCTCCCACCAGTAGGAGATAGAGAGAGATAACCATAGACTTGAGATAGAGATAGAGGTAGAGATAGAAGTAGAGATAGGAAGAGTTCCCCCATGTCTCATACATTTGGCAACCTAATCAGTTGAAAATAGATATATAATAATTATAATTATCATATTAGATTAGATTTAAGATTATACATAGTCCTGGTAGAAGCATCTAGGTTATACTCCCCACCTGTGAGGCTGTTATGCTGAAGCCAGCAACCCCATAAGGAGTGCTCGGCATTCTCTCCTGTTCAGGGCTTCCTCTCCCCAGGCCATTAGCAGGCAGCCAGCGCTCTGAGCAGCCGCTGACACCTAGGAACAGTTGCCGGTGGGCCAACCGTTTGTTTGCTTTTCCACAGTATGAAGGTTGAGTTGAGTCATTTTGCACCCAATTACTTTGCAGTAAATTTGCCGGATGGTTCTTGTCCTGCAGTATTGATCCAGCATCTCACCTTGAGCTTGTTTATTGACACATCAAATTCAGAAGTCAGACCCACTCAATTGACCACTTCCCAATTAGGGCATTTATATGATGTCACCGAGGCTCCTTGTCATGTCCCAATGAGAGCCATTTGTCCCCTAGCCACCGCCACTACCCAATCACCTGCAACCAAGCTGCCATTTTTCTCTGACCTTTCCAGAGACAGATGGCAGTCCATAAAATACATCATTAGCAACGTGTCATTTTATCTCACCGCCATTTCTTTATGTGAACGGTGCTTCGTTCAACAAAAGATTCTGCAGCAGAGTTCTCCCCAGAGAGAAGCTTACAGTGCTTCTTTGCTGGAGTCAGGGATGATGGAGACAAATGCCTCCTTTTTCATCAGGGGGATGCCCCTTGGCCCTGTTCGGAAAGGATGACTTTGGGCAGTGACACAGAGCAGACTAGCAGGAGGGGAGAGTTGAGATGACGGCAAAGTGTCAAAAACACAACCAGATATCAAAAGACAGTGTCATGGTGATGGAAGGAGACTTAACTTTGGGTGATGAACATACAATGCAATATACAGATGTTGTATTTTACAAGTGCACGCTTGAGGCCTATTTGATTAACTAATGTCACCCCAATAAGTTCAATAATTTTTTTAAAAGACAGCATCCCATGATGTTAGGATGCACTCACACCCAGACGGTCAACATTTCCTCAGTCAGCTCCTAACTGTCCTCTCTTAATGCCCTGTGTGTGTGGTGGGGGTGGAGAGGACTGTGAAGAGCAGAATGCCATGGAATGTATGCTCCCAACACTGAACTTGAGGTCAGGAGAATCCAGCCCTTCACCTAGCAAGGTGGCATTATCACCGCATTTCAGGGACAAGCTCACAAGTAGGGGGGCAGTGGGTGAATGCAGGCCTTCTATGTCCTGCTATAAGGTTAAGAAAGAGCTGGACCAGTGGTTCCCAACCTTTTTTTGGCCCTGTCCTACCTAAGCATCTCTAAAATACGGATGCTCCCTCCTCATGACATATAATTCTTATTATTGAAAAAGTGAACTCCTATTCATGTGGAGGAAGTCTAAAAGGCCATTTATTGATCTAAATAAGCTTCCAAAGAACATGGCATCCATGAAAGAGAAAAATAAAAGAACAAAAGAACCAAGGAAGAAATCACTAAGAAATTGTTAAAAAAATAATAATAATATGAAGTGATATGAAAAAAATAGCAAATAAAGTTTCAAAACATAATAGAGAACTGCAATGCATAAATATATCACAATATATATTTATATACTGTACATGAGGCCCCTAGGACCATAAGAAATGCAAATTTCACTGTTAATAACTCATTTTTGAATTGCCCCTGTGTGGGGCGCGTGCCCCATATTGGGAACCACTGAGCTAGACTGTAAGCTCCACAAGGGCAGGCACTAAGACTGAAATTTGCTCACCACTGTATTCCTGGGACTATCATGTCTGTCACAGGGAAGGTCCACCCCTAAATACTTGTTGACTAAGAGAAGTCCAATTCAAAATAGAATGGTGCATATTAAACAGAAATACTAAATGTATATTTTTACCACCAGCATTGGTTAATTTACATGAAATTTTGGAGGTAATTCTCATAACATGGATAAGAAATAGGAGGGTCTGAGACACTCCTGCTAGTGGGAGGCACAGCCAGGCCTGGAGCCCAGGTCTCCCGACTCCAGCTCCAGAACCCCCTTAGCCACCTTGTTTAGGGTCACATGAGTGTGGTATAAGATGGAGCCTCCCCACTCTTTTCAAGGAGGCTAGAGCATGAGACTGTGAAGGATACTGAGGTAAAGGGGGGTGGTTCCCTATAGGCCAGAGATATCTAATCTGGGGACCCTGCCTGACAGCCCTGGAGGGCTGAGGGGATCAATAGCTCAGCAAACTGTAACACATTCCATTACTGTTAATTTTCACCCCTAACATTACCATCCATAGCACCTGGTCAATAAAACTACCTCCTCCCTATGGCAGCATAGCCACATTGCAGGATATTCTTGAGGGGTAACAGGTCACTTTTATTAGAGTGTCCTAGGGTAAAACAGTCATTGGTGAGCCCCTAAACATGGAAAAAGGTTGTCTGGGGAGCAGACTCGAGACCAAAAATGGAAAGCATCAAAAACCAAGCTTTGTCAGTGTCCCAGATTAGGGTGGGGCAGGCCCAGGCTTCATGACGGGGAATCAAAGTCGGCCAGCCATTGATCTTGGGTTGGGCCTTGAATATGACAACTCAACAAGAAAGTGGCTGTCTTGCTGGCTGATTTATAAAACCCCAAAGGAAAATCCTTAGGACAGAATCCTTGGCCCACCCTTCACCAAGCAGCCTGCATCCCATCAGCAGCAAGGCCAGGCCCCTGGGCAGGCAGGCATGTTGGATGGACTCTGCACTGCAGGTCCGAGCCCCTCCTGACCCATGGCAGCCAAGACGACGCTGAACTGCCCTGGGCGCTTGTCCCCGGTGGAGGATTAATGTGTACACTAGAGCAGGCAGCTCTACATGGGGACTACCTGCACCTCCTGTCAAAGGCTCCCCCAACTGCTGCCCTGGCTTCACTTAGACTCCAGCTCTCCATCTTCTCTTGGCTGTTGCTCTGCCTGCCCACCTGTCTGTCTGTCTCCTTTTCCCTAAAGTCAAGAGACAAGTTCAACCCCAAGCTCTGATTTTGATCCATGCATATGCTAAGATTTCAGAACTATTTCTATGCCACCAATTTTTTCCCATGTATTCCCTGAAGTCTCTGTTCTTTAGCAAAGACAAAGCCTTTCATTACACTGTGTGAAATAAGACTCAAAATGCAAATAGTAAATACATGCGTGCACACACATGGTGTGCATACACATAGTGTACATATGTGTACATGAACACATATACACACACACATTAGACCAGGAGTCAGCAGGCCTGGCCTCCCCTCCCCAACTGCCATTGACTTCTGTATAAAATGGGGGGATACACATTTCCTCTCTGGCTTCAGTTTCCTTCTCTGCAAAGTGAGGGGATGGAAGTGAATCACATGACCTCAGTCATCCCTCCATAATTCTCTATAAAGTCATGCTAAGATGCAAGCTAACTGATAGAGGGTGATTTCTTGAATTGGGATTTCATAAAGTAGTAGAGATGGTACACAGGGCAGTGGGCAACCAAAGGAGGGTGGGAATCCATGGAGGGGGAAATAGACCCAGACGGGAACAAGAGGCACCAACTTCCCTTCTGCTCAAGGCAGAAACTGGCTTCTGGGTACCTGTAATATTCATCTCCTCGTGGAATTCCATGTCAGATCCTCCCCTTGCCTCCTCTTATAGCAAACGTCCCATGAGGCCCCACTATGTGCAAACCACTATGCCAGGTATCAAGCAGGGCTGCCCTTGCTCCAGCTCTTCCCCTGGTTTGGAATGTCTCCCACCCACCCCCTACCCCCATCTCTCCACAGAGAAGTTGAGGCTCTAGGCAGCTATTGTCAGATTCAGAGCAGGAAAGAATATCTTACCAGCCAGGTAGGATAGCACAGTAGTTAAGAACAAGGCCTTGATACCATACAGCCTTAGGCTTTAAACTCCAACTCTCTTCCTTGGGCATATTACGTAATCTCTAGGCCTCAGTTTTCTCATCCATAAAATGGGAATTATAATAGTATCAATCCCATAGGATTATTGTGAGAAATAAGTAAAATAGTTCAGACATGGCAAAGACTGTCAGTGCCTACCTAATATCTAGTTTCTCCTTCCTTTCTAATAGAATCCCCATTTTGTTGAGGGTCTGTCAAACCCAGCTAAATAAACTACATTTCCAAGCCTCCCTATAGCCAAGGATTGCTGGAAAATACAGTTCTGTCTGGTGAGATATAAGTGGAAGCCCCATGGGGAGTTCTGGGAAATTCTTGCTTGCCTCATAGAGGTGCTACCCTTGTCCTTCCTCCTGTTGATAATATGGGTGAAGGCCGGAGCTGCAGCCATGTTGCAGTCATGAGGCCAAGGAAATCACAGAGACCACAGGTCGTTAGCCATCTGCACCCAGACATCTGGTTTATAACCACTGTTTCATTTCAGTCGCCCTTATTTGGCTTTTCCATTGCAGTACCTGAGCCTAATTGCCGGTTGGCACAAGTGTTTAGCTCAGTGCCGTGCACAGAGTAAGCACGTAATACCTCGTTTCCACTCTATGGGACAGATCCCCGTTGGCCCATTGCAGGGTGCCTTGCGCAGGGAGAGACACCAGACAGGACCTTAGCGTGACATAGCAGTTCTCAGACTCCCCCACTTTCTAGCTGCAGGGCTTCAATGAGTCCTTTGGCCTCCCCAGCCTTTAGTTCCTCATTTAGGATTTGGACCAGGTGTATGAAGTTCCTTCCAACTCTGGCCATCCGTAGATCCATGGCAGGATGTCTAGGACATCCATGTTCACATCTGGTCCCTTACATTGTACCTTCCGGGCAGCCCCCAGGCCCTCCTCCAATCCCTCCACTCCTCCACAGTCCTGGCAAGCTTTCCGAGAGCCTGAGAATTTTCCATACAAAGGAACTGTTGAAATCATAGGCCATGCTGCCCTAGTTAACTTTGCCACCAGTTTAAATATGAAAGAACTAAGAGTAATAAAGCCTATCTGAATCCATAAGCCACTAAGTAATTTTGGTAACATTTCACGTTAAGGTAGCATGAATACTTTATTAAGAGCTGAGAAGTAAATTTCCCTTTTTTCTTAAATTATGCTGGGTGTGCGGAGGCATGGATAATTGCTGGAGCCGCTGCTCTAAAGTGCTTCCCACAAGTTGCAACGTCATCTGTTAACTAGTTTACAATCATTCTGACAGGTCTCTGTGCATCTTGGAACAATTTGCCAAGCAACTTTGAGGAATCATTTATTTATCATTATTAAAGTGTTTATAAATGCTACTTTAATTTAGCCCTGTTTCCTTTGCTTACCCACAGCACAGGGTCCAAAAATAAGAATGCTTAGGGTGGGACTTCTACTTAGCTTCTTCATGGTATTTTAACCAAAAGAGCACTGTTGGGGTGCATGGCCTCTGTGAACCCACAGTATAACTCATCACCATGCTCCCAGAGGCTTGAGCTTCAGGGTTCCTCTACCTGCCTGCCTGGCCTGGTGCTGAGGGTGTGTTGGCTAAGTGAGAATACCTAGAACAGGGGAGGAAAAAACTGATATCTATTAAAGGCCCAACCTTTGTTCCAGGTACCCTAGCAGATAGTTATTGAATGTTTAGCATGTACCAGACACTGTTCTAGGAAATTTTCATCTATTATCTCATTTAATTTTGTCAATAATAATTTCTAACACTTACATAGCACGTTTAAGATGCCAGGCTATTCTCTAAGTATTTTATCTATATTAATTCACTTAATCCTTACAACAGCCCAACAGATGGAAACTATCATGACTCTCATTTGAAAGATGTTGGAACATAGGCACAGAGATGTTGAGTGAATTGCCCAAGGACACACAGCTAGGAAATGACAGAGCTGAGATTCAGATACGGGTTGTCTGGTTTCAGAGTCCACACCCTTCCTTAACCATCATCTTTCCTCTTGACAACCAGACGAGATAGGCACTATTTTGATCCCATTTTTCAGAATAGGAAACTACAGAAGGTAAGTGATTTTTCCAAATTCAGAAAACCAGTGAGTAACAGAATAAGAATTTATACTCTGATACGGCTGTGCTCTTCACCAATACCTGTAATGCTTTATACATAATCTCACCAACTCCATAAATTAGACGCCGCTACTTCCATTTCACAGATGAGAAAACTATATAATTTGCCCAATGATTGCATGATTATTAAGTGTCAGAGCTGGGATTCAGACCAGTTCTACCTGGCTCCTTCAGTCATACCATGATAGCAAGAGAAGAGGAATACCTTCATTTTCAGGAAGCTCTGGTTGAGGCCCATACTCCATTTTTTTTTCATCCTTTTCACTCAAATTCAAATGCCAGTCCAAGTGCTCAGAATTCTGCCAGCTTCTGACATGTCTGTGCTGACAGCGGGGAAGAATACAAGGGAGGCCTCTAGGATGCTGTGGGGAGTATGGAGCAGGGACCAGGACACTCAAACTCGGGATTTTCTCTATGTGACCCCCTTAAAAGGCTAATATACCCCTTAATTGCAGGTATACCTCCCACGTCCCCTAGACTCAGTCGCTATCACAGTCCCACTTTATCCAGCACCTTGGCCAGAAGGAAGAGAACGTCGTTGGGCTGACATTTTAGCTGGAAAATAAGTAATTAGGTTAACATTCAGACCAACAGGAGTCGGAGGCCACAGAACCCCGGAAGACTGGAGCATCTTCTCAGGGACTCTTGAGGCCTTCAGATTATTTAATGAAGTCCAGACTGAAGTTGGAAAATGCACACAGAGTCTCTTCCTGCTTTTAATCTTTATGTTTCAAGGAGAACTGGCTTAAATAAGGAATTACCCTAAATATATTAAAATTTAGTCCTGAAGCAAGCATGCTTTCAAGAGCAAGAGTGTACACTGAGTGGCCAGGTTATTATGATCTCTGAACGCATAGTTATCTGGCCACTCAGTGTTATCCTATATAATAAAAGGCTAATATGCAAATTGTCCCCTTGACCAGGAGTTCGACCAGCAGGCAGGCTGGCCAACCACCCATGTCCCCTCCCCCTGGCCAGGCTGGCTGAACCCCACCTATGCACGAATTTATGCACCAGGCCTCTAATATATATATTATAAATCATAATAATCTGGCCACTCAGTGTATAACTGACACTCTCAAGAAGAGCAGAGTTGACCTTTGAGTGGGCACTTACCTGAGAAGTGACTTTTGTGCACCCTGATGGCACAGGAGAGGAAGGGGAAGGGAAAAAGAAGATCTTAGGAACTTGTCTTCAGAGCTGGATTCTTCCTCAGAAGAAAGTTACCAATATTAACAATAAAACATTCGGCCAAATATAAAACCAATGGACAGTCCTTAGAGTCCAAAACAAGATGTTTTTGTGAGCTACTGAAAAATTAAGAGTTGCCAATGACATGGAAACTCTTGATATGTCCTGGCTGTAGAACTAATGGTGGAAATTCAAGAAGTCAAGGAGGCCATGAATGAGATGTTTGGACACAAAGTCTTTTCAAATTTCTGAAGTCATTATTCATCACTGCACTTAAATGGCTGCTTAGGTCTGGAATAGACTAAACATTTATCCCATGGAATGTACTGGTGAAAGGGTAAACCTGTCTCCTCAACCCACTTCTTTTATTATCATTTTTTAAGTTACAGTTGACATTCAATATTATATTAGTTTCAGGTGAACAACATAGTGGTTAGACGTTTATATAACTTACGAAGTGATCACCTCAAAAAGTCTACCACCAATCTGACACTCTGCATAGTTATTACAATATTATCTGTAATAATAAAAGCATAATATGCAAATCGACTGAACGGATGAACAGTGGAACGACCGTCCAGACGACCTTCCAGATGAAGCCGCAGCTGCAAGGGCCAAGATGGCTGCTGGGGCTGCGAAGGCCTACTCTTACATGAATTTCGTGCATCAGGCCTCTAGTCCTATATAATAAAAGGCTAATATGCAAATCGACCAAACGGCAGAATGACTGGTCACTATGACGTACACTGACCAGCAGGGGGCAGACGCTCAGTGCAGCAGCTGCCCCTGTTGGTCAGTGCACTCCTGCAGGGGGAGTGCCACTCTGCCAGAAGCTGGGCTCATAACTGGCAAGCGCAGCGGTGGTGGTGGGAGCCTCTCTACAGCAGCACTAAGGATGTCCGACTGCCGGCTCAGGCCCGCTCCCCACAGCAGGGAGTGGGCCTAAGCTGGCAGTAGGACATCCCCTGAGGGCTCCCAGAATGCAAGAGGGCACAGGATGGTCTGAGGGACCCCCCTCCCTTGAGTGCACAAATGTCATGCACCGGGCCTCTAGTCTATGTAATAAAAGCCTAAGTGACCTTTACAGCAGAATGACCAGAATGACCGGTTGCTATGATGCACACTGACCACCAGGGGGAAGACGCTCAATGCAGGAGCTGCCCCCTGTTGGTCAGTGCATTCCCACAGGGGGAGCATCGCTCAGCCAGAAGCTGGGCTTGTGGCTGGCAAGTGCAGCAGTGGTGGTGGGAGCCTCTCTGCAGCAGCATTAAGGATGTCCGACTGACGGCTTAGGCCTGATCAGGCCTAAACTGGCAGGCAGACATCACCCGAGGGGTCACAGACTGTGAGAGGGCACAGGCCAGGCTGAGGGACACCCCCCACCCCAGTGCACAAATTTCATGCACCAGGCCTCTAGCTTACAATATATTTCCTATGCTGTCCTTAACATCCCCATAACTGTTTTTATAACTGGTAATTTATACATCTTAATCCCTTCACCCATTTCACCCATCCCTCATACCTCCTCCCTTCTGGCAGCCATCAAAATGTTCTCTGTAGGGATAGTAGGGCAATATCATGTAAGGAAAAATATCCTATAAGTAAATTACATCTAGAAAATTTTTACTTTACCAAATTAAGTTTCATTTGCAATGCTAACAGCAAGACGGCCATTAAAAACACACATAGTGTCTAAATAAGACAAAGGAAAATCGTTTGAACAAAAATAAAAAGGATCCCAAATCAATTATATAGAAAAGATTCCTTTATTAACTTGTGGTCGAGAATATATTTGTATATTTTCAGAAAACAACCCCAAGACCAGGTGGATTCCTGCAACAGAGAGGAATTGACAGGTGTGCTCCAACCACGAAGACAAGAGGAAAAAACAGTCCAGAGATGGAAGACGCTGACAACGCCTTGTCACGCGAGCAGTCAGCAGCTGTGCACCACTGCAGGTTACCTAGGACCAAACCAGAGAGGGTCGGACCTGCATAGCCAACATGTGCCCATCCAAAAATCATTGCTGACATGTACACATAAGGAACTGTTAGACATTGAAACGGGGACTCAGAACTGTTGGACATTGAAATTGGGACTCAAACATTTTTTTGTTTTGTCTTGTTTTGTTATTATATGTTTATTTCTAGTCTGCAAAGGCAAAACTTTTTAAAGGAAAGAAATGGTGGGAAAAAGATACAGAGGCAAAGAAGCACTGAACAGACTGTCAAACTACATTGGGAAGACAGGGGAGGTTGGGCGAGGGGGGCTGTAAGAGACCAACCGAAGGACTTGTACGCATGCATATAAGCACAACCAATGGATATAAGACACTGGGGCGGGGGGGAGGGCGGGCAGGTGAAGGCATGTACTGGGGGGTAGGGGAGGTCGGGGGGAGATCAATGGGGGGAAAAAAAGGAGACATATGTACTACTATTTGTAATGCTTAAAACAATAAAAAAATGGTAAAAAAAAATGTTCTCTGTATCTATGAGTTTGTTTCTGTCTTGTTTGTTCATTTAAGTTGTTTTGTAGGTTCCACATATAAGTAAAATTATATGGTATTTGTCTCTCTGTTTAATAAGCATGACCTAGATGTACCAAGGCCTCGTACTACAGACAAGGACTGAAGTAGGAAAATGTCCTGAGACGTGAACAATACATGGTCCTGTCCCCAAGGAGCTCCAGCCTAGTAAGAGACAGTGTATGATACATATAGTAGTCCCTCCCCCCACACCATCTACAGATTCAATTGCCCACAGCCAACCACAATCTGAAAATATTAAGTGAAAAATTTCAGAAATAAACAATTTATAAGTTTTAAATTTCACACTGTTCTGAGTGGTGTGGTGAAATCTAGCTTTGTCTCACCCAGGATATAAATCATCCTTTGCCCAGCGTATCCATGCTATATAGACCACCAACCCATTAGTCACTTAGCAATCTCAACTATCAAGTCATTTACTGGAAAGAGAGAGATAAAGAGAGAGAGAGAGAAAGGGCATGCGAGACAGAGAGAGAGAGAGAGAGAGAGAGAGAGAGAGAGAGAGAGAGAGAGAGAGAGAGAGAGACATAATTTTTATTGCAGTGTATTGTATAATTGTTCTATCTTATTAGTTACTGTTGTTAATCTCTTACTGTACCTAATTTATAACTTAATCATAGTTATGCATGTATAGGAACAAACGTGTATACAGGATTTGGTATTATCCACAGTTTCAGGATCTGCAGGAGGTCTTGGAGCATATCCCTGGGATAAGGGGGACTACTGCAAATGGAAACTGGGAAGTTTTATTACAGCTCAGAAATACACACGCTAATCCGCCTATAGCCAAGGCTGTTCTGGGAGCTAGGGAGAAGCCCTGATCCTAAGCTCAAGTTATTTGGATGCTATTTGGACAGAGGAGACTGGGTGCCACAATTCACACAGTGGTTCCCATCCCCAAGTCCCTGCTTCTCAGGGTCACAGGCTCAGCCCTCAAGTCCCTTAGACTGAGCAGCTGGCGATGCCTGTCACTTTCACATGCCAGCATCATTTCCTGCATCCACACAAATAAAAGTGGACAGCAAGCCCATGCCATCTTGTTTGCTGCTAGTGGATTTATGACATGTCAAGTTTAAATAGCACGTGCAAGGCTTACAACGGAGGCAACACAGAAATTCATTTTTCAAGCCCATCAAGGCTCTGAACGCCCCCACCCCCCTGCTGGGGCCAAGAGAACAATTTCATGAAATTCTGATGCTGGGAAAAGGCCTCCCCAGATTTCCACATCCAATTCCACTTCTGTCTCTATCTTTTTTCTTTTTCCCTCAAGTCTCAAAAAATACCAAAATAGCACAAATGCCATTTTACCGGTACCTGGTAGATCCCAATTAACCTTTATGCAAGTTTGCTTCTGCTGTGCATAAGCCCTGACCTTATTTCTGGGGCTGAATTATTAATCCCTTACAAACAAACCACTGGCACACCACACTCTGCCTTCTTGCGGCCCCGCTGACATGGGCAGCGCTAATTTAGGCCCGTTCCACCCACCTTTTGTGCTTTTCTTTATCTTGATGGAGAACCTTCTTCCCTGTCTTCCCTCCCCCATCAGCAAATTAAACTGCTCAGTTGCCCCCAGCTTTTCCCAATAATAGAGGCAACTTGGACTTGACCCATTAAAGGAGGGGGCGCAGAACGACTTGCCACAGTACCCAGCAAGTCTCATTTTGATAATTGATTGGTAAAACAAGCATTTGGTTTGCAAAGCAGCCTTGGTCAGGTTTCCATTTTGCAGCAAACCCCCAAATTAAAAATCACCTCCAGGGGATAATTCTTTTGCAAATAATATGAGCTGGGCTATTTTTGTTTTTGTCAGGCGTACTGTCACTCCAGGCTCGTGTCTCATATGTTATTCTGGCTGCATGAGAAAGGCCCATAATAATAGCACTGGCAGCAGAAATGATGACAAGAAGGGACATGTCAATTTACAGTCATGAAACAAGGTGAAAACCACACTCCTCAACAAAAAAATTGAAGCCCATTTTAGACGATAGAAAATTACAAAGTGAAGTCCCTAAGCCATCATGACATGGCAGGCAGTATTGGGGGTGCCATGTTAGGCTGTGGTCAAGCCTGAGTTAGGCTAGAATCCCCTAGGAAGCAGGGGCTTTGAACTCTTAAAAATTAACAAAGGTGATTCAGCAGCCTAATTATTTATGCTCAAGGCAGAGTGAATTATGGACAGGTACCTTACATCTCGGCCTTTGCCCAGGATGTCACTTTGGAGTATTGCACCCTTCTCTACCCTTGCCAAACAGATCACTCCTCCTCATCATTAAAGACTCACTCAAATGTGTCCTCTTCCAGGAAGCCATCCTGATTTCCGGCCAGATTCTATCCCCCTACAGTCTGCCATCATATAGTGTTTAAATAGCACAGTCTTAGAAGTGTTGCTTGGCTTTTCAGTCTCTCCCACTATATTCCTTAAGGACAGAGAATACACATTACTCCTCTTTTAATCTCCAGCATCAGAGTGCCTAGCACATAGTAGGTGCTTGGGAAATATTTAATGAATGAATGGATATGTCAAAATATAGAAACCTATACGAGATGAAACAAAGAGCTGGATTTAAAAGGACTGATTATTCTGGAACTAATCTGTTAAATTCCGTGACATTTATTCAGTGTGGTCTTCCTAAGTGGCTATCAGATATGCAGCTTTGTGTTAAGTACATAAAGGTGATAGGAGGAAAGGACAGAAGCCCAGCTTCCAAGAAACTTATCATCAGATTTGTACATTTCTGTCTGAGAATGGTAGAAAATAGTCCAAGGCAAATAAGTGTAGCACAGTAGGATGGTTGTGCTGGCACGCCAGATTGGGAGTTAAGAAAAGATATTCCCTGTCACAATCCCACCACTGAGTCATTAAGTGACCTTGGACAAGTCACTCCACCTCCTGGACCTGTGGGAAGCCACCCACAGCCAATACTATCATGAGAGTGCACCAAGGAATGCAGAAGGCCGATGGACCTTGGGCGTTGGCAGAGCTAACACTAAGCACCATTGTTAGTGTTGAGATAGCGGTGGCTCGAAGCTATTTCCTGATCTAATAGCCTCAAAGTAAATGTTTACTGAACCTTACTGATCTTTACTGATCTTTATTGACCTTAGAGATGGTCTGTCTGCTACCTGTTTGCTGTGCTTTACTGAGGGCAAGATGTGTACCTGAAACTGAATAAAAAGCGGATAAGGCCAGGTTTCAGTGTGCCTCTCCAAGAGAGAGGTCTCCACCTGGCCCCCCATGCCTTCTAAATTCATATTTCTTGCATAGTATTTTCACTTGTGTGTCGGCCCCTCCTTCAGATCCTGAACCCTAGCCATGCAAGTTGCGGTATGGGCCTACTTCAGTTTTGTCATCAGTAACATCAAAGAGTTGAAACGATACTGGGACAATTGCTACTCACATGGAAGAAAATAAAATGTCTGCCTCATAACATACAGAAAACTAACTTTCATGTGGATGAATGACCTAAATATAAAATAGCGAAACTCCAAAATTTTAAAAAACTGTAGAAATATAGCTGTATGTCATCCGTTTAGACAAATTTCCTTAACAAAATGTGAAGAGCAAAAGCTGTAAAGGAACTCGCTGACAAATGGGCCTACCTTAAAACAAACACATGCCCTAATCAAAGTGAAAAATGATGCCACAACCAGGAAGAACGTGTCTGCAACCGTCATGATGGAAAATATGAGTAGTCAAAATATCTAAAGAGCTTCCACAAATCTACTGGAAAACCAAAGACAACCTAATAGAAAGATGGTCAAAGTAGATGAAACCTAATTCACGAAAGAGGAGGATGACTGATAAACTTGTGAGCTACTCAGTCTCACTAAAAACCAGAGAAATGCCAGTTAAAAATGACAGTGAGATACTAATTTGTACCCATCTGATTGGAAATGATTGAGAATCCTGATAAAACCAAGTTTTGTCAAAGATGTGTTGCCATGGGGACACACCCATGCCGCAGATAGAAATGTACGTTGGTACAGCAGCTTTGGAGGACAACTTAGCAGTAACTGGTAAAGTTGAGCCTGTTCATACCCTACGACTCAGCAATTCCCTGTCACTATATACAAGGAGGCATAGATAAGTATATTCCTTGTAATAGTATTTGTTATGATCAAACATTAGAAACAACTCCAATGGCCATGATCAGTAGATTGGAAAAACACAGTGTAGTAATGCACAGCATAGCCTACAGCATTATAGTGTATACTACTGTAGTATAGTACTGCCTTAGTACAGGGTGTAGTGTAGTCACACAGTGGAATCCTATACTGCAGTGGAGACTAATTCACTAGAGCCACATGTAACAACATGGCCAAATCTCAAAACTATGATGCAGAGGAAAACAGAAAGACTGTTACAGAATTATATGTACTGGAAGATGGCATTGATGGGATGTTGAACACAAAGTAATACTGCATTATTATGAATGAAAAATAGAGCTGAAGGTGAGTCAGAGGCTGGGGCTGGGTGTGCACTGCGGGCCACGCAGGCTGGGAGAGGCAGAGGCCCCAGCATAGTCTGCATTGCGGGGCTCTACAGGCGGGGCTGCTTGGCTCCAGAAGGAAATAAATGAACACAGCCTTCAAGACAGATGAAACACACGGTCTGGTTCTCTGGCTAATGGGGGTTCTTTACCCAGGATTCCTCACTGTCAGTCAACACGCAGTGTCATCCCTTTGGAAAAACTGGCATCTTTGGGACATCACGGATGGGGGAGGGTAGATAATGCCCTGGCTGTGTGGCCTTAGGTGAGTCATGGCACCTTTCCGGGATGCTGTTTTCTCATTTAGGAAAGGAAGAACTTGACATCCTGGAAAGAGTATGAGATTTGCAGGAGTAAGGAGGCTTGGTTCTGTCCAGCCCTGCCTTTAACTGGCTGTATGGCTTTGGGGCAGTCTCCCCCTCCCGGTCCTCAGTTTCCCCCTCTGTAAAATAGCAGGCATGAAGGCAATGTTTGCCCAGGGCCCCTCAAGCTGTGGGGTAGGTTACCTGCACCTCACATGCACTGGTGGTTGGTGCCAAGCTTAACCCAGTACAGGGTTCAGAGCAAATGGAACTACCTGACATATTAGAATCACATATCCAAGCAGTCAAGCAGGGACTCTCCTCAAAAGTGGTGGCCTATAAAGCGTGACTGTGGGAGCACCGAGCAGGCTCTTCCAGGCGAGTAGCCCTGCTGCCCCCATGCCCTGCCTGCACCATACCTGCAATGCCACCGCTCCCAGGCCATTCCACTAGGTCACGAAGACTTCCATCTTCCAGCTGGCCCTTGAAAAGGCCGTGTCGGAAGCCAGGCTAACCCTGGAGCTATTACCCCAATTCCAAACTGGCTGCAAGCAAAGTCTTGGGACGATAGGTTACAGATGGGGCTAATTCACCCCTGGAGCTATTACCCCCATTCCCAACTGGCTATAAGGGAAGTCCTAGGACAATGAGTTACAGATGGGGCTAATTTGGGCCGTCCCAAAAAAGGATGGGGGTCCCAAAGCAGACTGCCTGCTCACACAGGAGTCACGGGGTCTTCCAGGCCATTGAGTAACCAGTGCCCCTCGTCTCCTGCTGCTCCTCACACAGGGCTGTCTCTGTAGCTGGGCTTGCAGGAGGGAATCACTGTCCCTCCTCTTCAGTAATGGCCGAAGAGGCAAGGCTGCTTGTTTGGCCTGAGTATTAGGCTGAGACCGAGGTCCCCTGGCAGGTAAAGGGCAGGCCCTCAACCAGAGTAATAACGATGATGATCACATCAACCCCTCACTGAATCCTAACTAAGGCCAAGCCCCTTTCTTCTAAGTCATTCAACCCTCACCACATCCACAAAGCAGGGACTTTCAACGTTGTCCTTTCACAGGTGAGGAAACTGAGGCACACAGAGGTGAAGTTGCCCAGCAGCTGGGACATCCGGGTCTCTGGCCCCAGGTGTCACCTCTCCGATAAACTGCCTAAGGCTGGCCCTGCTCCCTTGTCTGAAATCTGGGCCTCGCCTCCTTTCACCTGGAAGGTTCTGGAGGCTGCCCTTCTTCCCCTCCCTCACCTCCTCTCTTCTCCTCCAGGGAAAGACAGAGGCTGCAACAGAAAAGGTGTCGGAGAAAGTGACTAATGGAGGCTGACCCTAGGTCAGAGCAAACGCGGTCTGACTCCCCACCCCATGGGATGGGCCCGCCTCCCTCATACTGACCTGACAGGCAGGGCACAGGCCGCAGGGTGGGAGTAGGGACAAGAGCATGGCTTCTGGGGCCATCCCCACATCACTGGGGCAACTGGGCAGAGACTGCCCTGCCCCACTCCAGGGCACAGTCCCCACCCCACCCCTGCCAGAGCCCATGCTGGCCAAGCCATCCTTCAGGCCCAGCTGACACGCGTTCCCTGAGTGCTGGTGACAGGCGCCCAGCTGGAAAAATGATGAACTGCGTGGAGGGGGCAAAGTGCGGATTTTCCTTCATTGGAAATGGCAGCTGCAGCTATGGCTGGAGGTGGCAGGGTCAGGGCAGCCTCACACGGGCATGCATGCACACACGCGCGTGCACACACACACACACATACACATACACACACACACTGCATCCAGGCTGCATGAATGGGACCCGGGAGATAAAGTGAGTATCAGCTCATAGAGAGAGGTGTCCACCACCACCATCTCTCTCTCTCTGGGAGACCAATAGTAATAGCAGCGATGCCTTCTACATGGATCATGTCCTACAGTTTGCAATGCAGCTCCACACTCACATGTTAAGAATTGGAGCTGGGCAGTCCCTTTCGGGCTGGGTTACAACTGGCGAGTTACTGAACCTCTCTGTGCCTTGGCTTTCCCATCTGTAAGTCATGGCTAATAATAGTACCTGATAAAAGCTGGTCATTGAGTACCTAAAGCAACTCTGCTGCAAGTCCAAAAGAGACCATGCTGCTCTGCCCTGTCCCCTTCAGCTGCCAATGGCCACAGCTCTCCAACACCCTCTATTCTAAATGCATTGCCTTCCACGACAGGCACCCTTCTGGGCTGCCCTGGTGAGTTCCTGGGCTGAGAGATGTCGCCTGTGCTAAGTCATTTCCTCCCAATGTTGTTGGTGGCTCTTAGAGCAGGAAGGGGTGAGGAGAAGGAGAAAGGAATAGAACATGTGTGAGGGGAAAGCAGAACAGAGAAAGGGAGCCCAAGACCAGCCTCACCCCTTCACCGTTGTGCAGGAGACGAGCTCTTTAAAGAGGAAAAGAGCAGATCTGAGAGGCGTGAGGGAGGTAACCAATTCATGTGTCTCTCTCATATCAATGTGTGTCTCTCTTATCTCTCCCCGTCCCTTCCACGCTCTCTAAAAATCAATGGAGAAAAATATCCTCAAGTGAGTATTAACAAAAAAATAAAATAAAGAGCAGAACTGAGAGAGAGAGGCTGGGGTCCATCCAAATCCATGCGGCCCCTTTGAAGGGAACACGAGCACTTAAGAGCGGACAATGAAATCCAGTGCCTACACTTGGTGGCAGTCCCTTCCAAGTGACACGCGTGGACCTTTTCGCACCGCGTTTTAAATATATTTCTGCCCAGGAGAGGCAGTGACAGGCTCGGAAAGACCTAATGGAAACAGCAGCTAATACTGCACGTCGGCAAAGCTTGTCAGCCAGGCACCATCATCCCTCACCTCCGCTTTCATTTTTATAGAAACGGCTCAGAAACAGAGAAGAGAAATTTCAAAAGCCAAACAAAAAAATCAATACTGTGGGAGATAACCCAGCATTAATACAAACACCGGAGAAGGCCTCTTTGTCTCCCACCTCACAGCGCCATCCATCACACTGTGGATGGATTTGGGAGGCCACCTTGGCTGGGAAGCCAGCGGGAACCATTTTAGTTAAGATGCCCATCGAGAGCTAGGGTTAGGGCAGGCAGAGCCTAAGCCGGGGCAGGAAAGAGGACACACAGACTTAGCGTGCTCCCCTAGGATTCATGGCCACCTCCTCCAGGCTGAGGTCTAAAGGACAGGAGGGCGATGAGGCTAGAAACAAACACCTTTGAGTGAAAAGCTAGGCTGACAAGGAGAGGTAAAGTAGGAATGCATTTGGGACTTAGAGGAGCCTCTTAAATAAACAGCTTCCCCTACGTGCCTGAGCTCAACTGCTGAAGATCCATGTCACACACCCACAGGACCATCCAATCCAAGGCCAGTGAGGATGAAACTTGGGCAGCCAGTTCTCACCAGGTGTGATCTTGGAGTCCTGAAGCAGCCCACTCTTCGGGAGGAACACAGAGCAGGCCCAGTTGGGCACCAGCCCAGGACCTCTCCAACAGCCCTTGCCCACTCCCTTCCCCCACCCTCACCCGTGTTTCAGGCACAACTGAGCTGGATGGTGAAGACTCCACACGGCCGCAGATGTGAAGCACCAGGACAGAAAGAGGTGCTTCTAAAGCGGGGCCTCTGTTGTAAGTCACGTTGTTTTTCCTTCCTTCACTGCTGTCACGAGGATGCATTTGTGGATGTGGTTGTTGTTTGCTTGTCTCTCCCAAGAGTCAGGAGTTCATAGGTCTATGCCCACCACCAGCCCAGACAGAAACGTGTTACATGGACAGAAGGCTTCATGACTTGGTTTCCTCTCTGCACCTTGGTTCCCGTGGCTCTACCTGGAATGACTTCCCCTCTGGTCACTCTGTTTAATCCTACTAACTTCCTCCGGGAAAACCCCTCGGCTCCTCATGCTGCATTATCTTTCTCTTCTCTGCTCTTCTGTAGTTAAACAACCCGAGTGTCTGTGGGCATAGACTGAGAGTGACAGAGAGAATTACAGGACATTGAACTGGGAGGGACTTGAAGGATCATCTCATACTCTTCTGGGGAGCTTTATGGAATAATGCACTCCAGGCCCCATCCTGGAACCTTTATATCAGATTACTGAGCGGGGGGGGGGGGGGGGGGGGGGGTGCTCAGCTATGGGTATTTTTTTAAACTCAACAGGTGATCATAATGTGCCAAGTTGAGACCATTGTTTAACCCAACCCACTCAGGAAGCCTGCATACATTTGGACAGGCTGTGTCCTGCACAACTCCAGAGAGCACCATTCACCTGTAGTACATGTCAGGGGTGCCCACGGAGGAGGTGGGCAGTGTACCACCTGGCCAAAGAGACCCCTGATTTTACTTAAAAGAAAACTGAGGCTCAGAGAGAAGTGATTTGGACAAGGTCACACAGCAGGTTAGTGTCTGGGCTTTATTGAGAACCACGCCTCCCAGCTCTTCACTCAGGCCAGTCTGCGGTCTTCCACCTCAAAGTGTGGTCCATGTTCCAGCTTATCAGCAACGCAGAATCTCAGGCCGCACCTCCGACCTCCTGCATCAGAATCTGCACTTTGCTGAGGTCTCCAGGCAGGCTGGGGCACATTGAGCTAGGGAAGCACAGCCCATCACACTGTCTGTAAGAAAGCTTCATGGAGGCTGGGCCAGACTCTCCATCTGCTACTCCTCGTGAACCGTCTTTGCACATAGTAGGCGATCAATACGTATCTACTGATTGACTGATTGAAAAATCTATGGTTTGCATGAAATACAGGCCCCCTGAGTGCTGCTGTATTGGAAATGACCGACTTTTCAAGTTCCTGTAATCGCCGATTACTAAAACAGGGAATCCCGCCTCACCGCAGCAGAGGTGACCCTTTGCAACTATAAAAACAGTGACACTGATAACAAAAGAATGTCTTGCTGAGCACACCCAGCGGTCAGTGGATGATTTCATCTGCCCCTTGCCCTTTCTGTAAATCATAACTAATCACCTTACCAGCCTCGTTTGGATAATGGCTCCTTTTTCATCTCTACTCAGAAAACAATCCAAAAATTAAAAAAAGAGAGGTCTTCAGGGCTTAGTGCATCTTTTGATTAGAGTTTATTTGCTGACTCTGATTAATCAATCTGATTAAAGGCAACACAGACCAGAAGAATGTATCCCTTCCGAGCCTCCACCTGCCATGTGTCAGGTGTTGACTGAGTCCCCAGCACTCCATGGTCAATGGGTGGATGGCTGCTCAGTTGTTCTGGCTGCCCTCACTTTTAATTGGGTATTGCCCTTTCTATTTATTCGTTTCATAAACATTTGGCCATGTTCCAGCTCTGGTCTTCAGTTCAAGCATGCATGCTCATTGGGCAACTCAACTTTCATCAGAACACATAAACTCCAGGCCAATTCAATTGGCCATCTCACCTGCAGCATCAAATATCTGATTCTAAGAAGTCATCAAATGGGATAGCCCCAAACTCCTGGCCAAATGATATAGATCAAAAGCTTGATGTGTAGGATCAAAAGCTTGAAAGTTAGAAGAGCCTCTTAAATAGCTCCCCTATTTGTGCTCAAGCTCAAATGCTGTCTAGCCATATGAAACACAGTCTAGCCATTTCTCTGCTTCCGTGGTTCTGAACCTCAGTGGGGAAAGTTATGGGCTCTCACCCCAGAAAAAAATGCTAATAAATATGCATTCAGAATTTTGCATGAATGTTAGCGGTTCCTAGGCCTCATGAAGGCAGGTTAAGGACTCTTCCAAATATATCAAAATGTTGACCTAGACCGAGCAGAATCATCAGAGGTCTGGGTGCATGGACCACTCCACTTGTCTTGGTGTCATTAAGGAAGCACACTTACCAGAATAAATGGAGGTGCTGGCCATCAGCTGCCATTCAGGGCCATTCCAATATTCATCCTCATGGTTTTGTGGAAAAGATGTGACTGAGATAATTGTCCATCACCTATGAGGTCTTAAAATAAAGGTCTGTCTCTCTTTTCTTTGTATCCCTAATACACAATATTCTGTTTGGTAAAAAGTAGGGCTCATTAAGGATTTGGGAAGAAAGGAAGGGAGGGAAGGAGGGAGGGAGGGAGGGAGGAAGGGAGGGAGGGAGGGAGGGAAGGAGGGAGGGAGGGAGGGAGGAAGGGAGGGAGGAAGGAAGAAGAGTAAATGAGTGAATGAATGCAGAATGGGGGTAAGCCTTGTCCTTCTGATTAGTGTGAACATCCTAGAGTTATCTCCTAACGATATCTAATTCAGGGCCCATTTCTACCTGTTACCAGCTCTGCAGCTGTGACTCACCCCCCGTCACATGTTCCCAATGCCAAAGGTTTTCAGGGCGCTGTGTAGACACACATGCACAAAAGACATAAGCCAAATCACTCCTGAAATTGCCATTGACAGAGCAGGATGTAGATCATTCAGGTGGTGCTATAAAGCAAGTGTTCCCATAGTTAAAGCTAGAGGCATCTGCAAGAGCTATTACCTTATTGCAATGAGCCCCTTCAGGTGGAGGTGCGGAAGTCATTATGCCTGTTAGGGTGGTTTATAGCCCTGGGCCGTATGTAATGCTCACTTACCTGAAGAACCTGAATTACCCTCAGGGCTGGCTGGGAGCTCCCTGCCTTGTTTATTTTCTCTTGTTACTGGGAGGCATTCTTGGGGCCAACTTGATGCAAAAAGTTTTGGTGTGGCTCTTATGAACCAGGAGGCCACTATTGGATTCCCAGTCAGGGCATATGCTTGGGTTGTGGCCTCAATCCTCAGTGGGAGGAGTGTAGGAGGCAGCTAATCAATGATTCTCTCTCATCATTGATGTTTCTATCTCTCTCTCCCTCTTCCTTCCTCTCTCTGAAATCAATAAAAATGTGTGTGTGTGTGTGTGTGTGTGTGTGTGTGTGTGTGTGTGTTTTAAAATATTGGTGTCGCTGGTCCCACTTTGGGTCCCAGACATTTACCTAGTGTGCAGTTAGCCCAAGGTTTTCCACAAAGCCAGACAGGAAGTAATTTGAAAGGCCTTAAAGGTCAAAGTGAGCTAGACAAAGGTTATGGGCAAACCACCCTATTGCCACCAACTTTGTGAAACCTTTCTTGACTCCCAAACCCCATACAGAGCTCATGAGTCAGCACTCTTCCCCACTGCCCTGGTACACACCAGTACACTGAATTACAGTGGCCTCCTACAAGAAGGGTTATGGCTTATCAATCATTTTATCTTCATCCAGAACCTAGGAGAGACCTTGGAATAAAAGCAATACTAAATACACAGTTGACCCTTGAACAACTCGGGTCTGAACTGGGTGGGTCCACTTGTATGTGAATTTCTTTCACTACATGCAGTAAATGTGTTTTCTCTTCCTTATGAATTTAACAACATTTTCTTTTCTCTAGCTCACTTTATTGTAAGAATACAGCATGTAAGTATATAACATACAAATATAGGTTAATTGACTATTTGTGTTACCAGTAAAGCTTTCAGTCAGCAGTAGGCTATTAGTAGTTAAGTTGAGGGGGGAAGTCAAAAGTTATACATAGATTTTTGACTGCATGGGGGTTGGCACCCCTCTCCCCCACGTTGCTCAAGGGTCAACTGTACATTGAATAGATAAATACATGAAATATGTGGATTTATCCTGCCATGAATTTTGAAAGGTTTTGCAACATGTAATTGGAAAATGATTAATCAAATTGTTAAAGAATCATGGTGAGTGACAACACAGTCTAAGATCCCACTTTTCAGATACAAGGAAAGAGTGGGTTCCAGAAAGTACAAAACAGGAAACCTTTGTGCTTCTTGGCTGAGCTTCTTGTGCATGAGGAGAGCTGGCAAACACTGCTTTAGCCAGGTGATCAAAGTCAATCTCATCAGTGACAAGTCATGTTAACAGCATGTATTGTTGATACCATGTAATGAGAACAGCACTTCACCATGAAGGTCTCCCTCCCCGAAACTCATAACCCCAGTCTAATCTTGAGACAAACATCTGACATGTTCAAATTGGGGGTCATTCCACAGAATCTCTGACAAATATTCCTTAAAATTGTCCATGTCATCAGAATTAAGGAAACTCAGAAGCTACCACAGTTCCTAAAGAGACATAAAGTAATGTAATATTTTTGGGGCATTCTGGGACAGAAAAAGTACAGTAGGCAAAAATTTGTGAAATCTGGTGAAACTACGCTATTTGGTTAATAGTAATATACTAGTGTTGGTTCCTTGCTGGACAGGGAAC
This sequence comes from Corynorhinus townsendii, assembly GCA_026230045.1. NCBI lineage: Eukaryota > Metazoa > Chordata > Mammalia > Chiroptera > Vespertilionidae > Corynorhinus > Corynorhinus townsendii. The sequence goes on from JAPDVU010000007.1 coordinate 11,679,989, forward strand.
TGTATTAATGTACGATGTTAATAATAAGGGACCCTGGGTGTGGGGTATACAGGAACTCTCTCTGCTGCCTTTATAACTCCTCTTAAATCTAAAACTATATAAAATTAGACATTTATTTTTCTAAAGTGAGTTCTGCACATTGAGGAGGCAAGGCTGTGATTATACTAAGAAGCATTGAGTTTCACACTTCAAATGGGTGGATGGTATGGTATGTGAATTATACCAACCTTGCTCAGTTAGAATGCTCACTGCTCCACTGAAGGGCGGTGAGGGATAGGAAGGGCCCAGGCCAGGGTCTTAAGAGGGTCATGCCCAACTCTGGCCCTTTGTCCTTCTCAACCTCAGTCTCCCTGTGTGTGACATGGAGGTAAACAGCCCCACTGGACTCTATCATAGACTGCTAGTGGGACCAAATCAGACAATGGGAAATTAAGTCCTTATAAACATGTAATATCTATGAGGAACGGTCAGAAGTCAGTAGGCTGCAGTTTGGGTCAAAATGTTGGCATTGGCTAGAAAAATAGTCATAAGCAAGTCATTTGGGCTCTCTGGGGCTCAGTTTACTCACCTGTAAAATGAGACCTCTGGTCCAGATCTCACAAGTCCCTTCCAGCTCTAAATGGGCAGAGGAAGGTATGTGTTAACTCAGTGTCCCTATGCATCACATTTAAGGTGCTCCTTTTTAGGCAAGATTTAAATATTCCACATTGGTCTAGACTACCATTCTGTGCCCCATACCCCACAATGCCTTCAGTGTGTGCCCAAGCCTGGTTTTGCCAACTTAGACCTACTAATCCAGCTGCTTTCCTCCCCAGATCCCTTAGAGCCTTCCTCCCCCTAGATAATCCCTCTCCTGCCCAACAGGTCTTCTTTTCATTTCCTCACACTCTCTGCTTCCTCTGGACTTTTGTACATGCTGTTCTCACTGCTTGCCTGGACCTGTCATCTCTCACTGTCCAGTGACCCTATTAGCCTGCATCTCTGTGCTTGAGCCTCTTGGGGACAGATTTTTTTTTGCTTCCCTTTGCATTCCTATCTCATAACCATCACCTGACACATAATGGGTGTTCTATAAATATTTTCAGGATGGATAAATAAATACGTAAGTGAACAGAGGACCTATACTCAGAGATTTCAAATTAGAACCTCTAGTGCTTATCTAAATAATCATTTTCCACTTTAAAGGAGGTCAGAGAGATCATGCACATTATCTGTTAACTAGGGACCCAGTTCACGAATTTGTGCACCTTGAAAGGAACTGTGGGCCACGAGGCTGCAGTGGGCACAGGAGCGGGTCTTGTCCCATCCTCCGTGCCCTCACATGGCCCCTCCCACCTCAGTCCCTGGTACCTTGTCTGCCAATAGCCCCGCTCCCACCACTGCCGCTCCCATGCACTGATGGTGCCAGCCCCACCCACACCCACTGATGGCATGGAGCAATTGGGGCCAGCACCAGCAGTGGGTGTGAGCAGGGCCGGCACCATCAGGGGGTGCGAATGGCGGCTGCTGCCCTGATAGCCCCTCAGGAGCAAGGGGAGATGGAGAAGCCCCAAGGAGCAATCAGGGCCAGCACCGGGTGCCAGCAGTGGGCGCAAGCAGCAGCTCCAGCACTGGCTGCAGGTGCTAGCGGCCAGCAGGACTGCAATGCTTGAACAAAGAATTTTCAGTAACCACCAGAGACTCGCCCTGATGACAGCGACCAGCGCCCGGCCTTGGTCTGGTGCCCCCCCGTTCATCCTGCCACAGCCATGTTCCGCACTCTGCCACCTACTATTGACACCCGCCATGTTCCATGCGTGCCCCCTGCTGGTCAGCACACATCATAGCCGATTGTTCAGTTGTGCTGCCATTCAGTCTATTTGCGTATTAGAAAAAATATATATATATATATGGCTATGCATCTCCCCCTTTTTGACCAATGGAACCCAGTTTGGTCAATGTTACTCTTCAGACTCCCTTGCAGCTAAGGTTACCATGTGACTCACTTGTGGCCAATGAGTTGCAAGCAGAAGTCTAATGGGTAGGCATCTAGATAATCTATTGTTTTTTCTGATAAAAAGAGAAAGATTTTGCCAGCATACAGTGCCTTTTACAATTTGTAAAAAGTTCCTGTCAGAAACTTGGTCCTAATTTTTTGGGTAAGAGCAGCCATCTTGGGTTTATGAGGACAAAGACCAGATGCTAAAGATGATGGAGTAGAAAGAAGGAGTCTGGTTTCTTCTGCCTTGCTTGAACATTAGCTCGAGACAACCTCTTCCTGGTCTATTTTTCATGTAAAAAGAAAACCTAAAATCCCTAGCTGTTTAAGCCACCATGGTCAGATTCCATTACAGACAGCCAAATTGAACCCTGAGTCAACAGCTAGCCAGAAATGAACAAAGTGACTATTCGTGCATTCAAAAAACATTCACTGAACCTACTTTGTGTCAGGTATTGTGATAACTGCTTTTCATACATTGGAATGCAAATCTGAACACAACTCTGCTATTCCTTCAAAGTAAGTTGAAATTTTCTAAATGATAAATGCTTTATGGCAGCTTTTCAATAATCCCTCTGAATTGTTTTTTCAATGTTTTTGTTTATCTTCTGGGAGGTCTCTTCACATATGTCTTGCCTCCACAAATAACAGGTTGAATCATATGAAATTGCTGTTTCTATGAGTCAAAAGTATATGTTCATTTGCTGTGATTTAACTTAAATGTTGCACCTGCTTCCTTAATGTGAGCAATAGATTTTTCTCTGTGGTATTGCATTGACCCTTGCAACCCACGCAATTCACAAGGGAATACCCTTCTTAGAAGAGGGAAGTCACTTCGTGTCCCAGAGCCTCAGTTTCCTCATTTGTACAATGGAAAGGCTGGGCTAGAATCTCTCCTCCCAGCACTCTAGAATGTGAAAGTGAGGAGCTGTCACCCCAACATACCGAAGGGCCTCACAGTCCAGTAAAGATGCCAACCAGGCCCTGAGCAGTGCTGCCAAAATGGTCCCATATAAGTCCAGAATCAGGTGTGGCGGGCGACCGGCAGTCCCCAAGAGGTCTTCTTGTCCATCTCTCTGCCTCTAACACACCCAACACTGGCCTTGCCTGTAAGTGCCCTGGTAAGAGCATCCAGGGCTGAGTTAGGAGGCCCAGCCTCTGCAAGTGGACAGACAGCTTCACAGTCCTGCACCCGTTTCGCCTTCTCTAAAAAAAAAAAAAAAAAAAGCATGACAAAAATATGCAAAATGATGAAAGCACCATGATTATCAACTACAAAAAAAACAGACATCTGAACTGGAGCTCTAGAGTCATATGCAAATATGAAATTCTTTGTGATTAAAGGTCATTTTTTAAAAATTTCCTCACTACGTTTTCTTTTCAATAATAATTTAAAAGGCTGCTGTGAGGCAAAATGAGTTAAGAAGCATGAAAGAAAGAGTTAAAAGTGCCGAAGACACCCATTACTGCTTAAATTCTGAGGACGCCCATTCTGAGTGAGGCCATTTAGACAGAGACTGAGCCAGTCCTCACCCCCTTCCTTGGGAACAGCTGCTCCCTCCCAGTCTGCCGACTGCCCTTCCCTGATGAATCCATCCTGCCTGGTGAGGGCAGTCAGGCCAACAGCCCTCTACCCCTCCTACCACATGGGCCATCTTGGTGCCCAGTTTCTCTGGGTGAACTCCAGGGTGAGGTACGTTGAGGTGTTAATTACACTAGCTTCTGTGCCACCCCCAGCCTAGCATACTGGCAATTTGGCAACTGCACCCCTGGTACAAGAACAATATGCCAAGCAGCTGGTGGCAGAAAACGCTGATTTATTAGCAGGAGTCCCTGGGATGGCAGCCAAAGTGCCCTTCTTTCCAGAGGAGCAGCAGGACCCAGCAATCAGCTTCTGGGCCCCCTCAGTCAGGGCCCAGGTCACCTGTGGGCGATTGAAATTCCGCTGGGATCACACATCCAAGCCTTGTCAGTCATTTCCATTTCCACCTCTGGGTGGATGAATCTGTCCCTGGCCCCTCCTTTCTTTACTCAGCCAGCTGAGGCCTGCATTGGACTGGAAGCCAGTATGTTTGGGTGGCATTTCAAAGCCAGAATATGGTGTTTCTGGAAAGGACTAGGGTCATGTGGGACAACGGGTAACCCATTGGAATGAGGTGGGAGAGCCTGAGAGGCGAGACAGCTGGGCCCAAATACAAGCACCAGCATCACCATTTTGTCCAGGGCAGCACTAGGGCCTCACTCTCCACCACCACCTGTCCCACAGGATCAGTGGCACCTTCCACACACCAGCTCGCCAGTGCCCCCTCTAACCTTCAGAGGCCACTGCACTGCTGGACAACCTATGGACAGGAAGCCGGGCTGAATGAACCTGCTCATATTCATTTATTTATCTGCCCATCCTCCCTACCATCCCTACTTCACTGAACAAGTATGTATGCAGTGCCCACACTATACCAGGCACTGTGCAAACCACTGCAGATGCAACAGTGACCCAGTGGCACAAAATTCCTGCTGTCACTAAGCTCTCACCCTAGTGGAAGCAGCCAAGTCAATGGGCAATCACAGTAACGTGTTGCCAGGTGCTCGACAAGCGATAGGCAGGCAGTATGTGGACTGGGGAAGCTTCAGGGTCCTTACCTATAAAGTGGCAGCACTGTGGCTTGTCCAGCCAACCTACAGGACTGCTGGGTGGAGCAGCTGAGACCATGGATGGGAAAGAACTTTATAAACCGTAAAGCACTCTGCAGATGTATACACGTGTCATTACTGTCATTTCCACTCCAGGCTTCTTCCAAAGCACAAGGGGAAGGGCCACTAACTAGGCAGCACTTCTGGGGCTTCTGGCCATGACAGCTCTGCAAGCTGAAGCCATAGGCTAATGCTTCCTCAAAATAGGAGCATCTTCAGACATGTTCACTGGTTTTCCCAACAGTGGAGAGTAGTTGCATGGAATCATCCATACGCTAGAAACTCCCCTGTTTGGCCACAATGCCTGTCTTCCAGAGGCGTGAGGCATGATGATGTGGGTACATAGGAGGGCTACACGTTCAGACTGTGGTCACGGAGGATAGGAAGCTTTAAGGCTGAAACTATAGTTGCATGAACATGCTGTGTGTGCAAATGAACCAGCCAGAAACTCATGTCAATCTCAAGGAGGAAGCTTGATTCTAAGATAAGATTCTTGGACAAATGCTGTTTTTAACACAGAGTAAGGTCCTTGAAGCCAGATAATGGACCTGCTCCATGGGACCTAGCGTGCAACAAGGCACACTGATACAGTCAATGCAGAGCCCAATAAACGTTTGTTGGGTGTTGGAATTAAATTGCACCAGAAGAGAAGAGCAGAAGACCTCTCCCCACCTCCCCAAAATGGGAATTGAGACCTAAGGAAGTGAAGGCCAAGTAAGTGAGTACCAGAGCCGGCCTCATGACCCTGTGTTTGGAGCTCTTTCCTCTCCCAGGAAGATGGCACAGTGATGGAGTGGAGTGGAGGGGGCGTGGGGATGTGTTTCCAATCATTTACTCCTGACTAGCAATCCACTTAGCTCTGTAAGCTTCGCTAGACTTTATGTGTAAAACGGATTAGCTCATCTCATAGGGTGGTGGCAAGAATCAAGTAGGATTGTGCACATGGAGTCCTTGTGTAAACCCTTATGCTCGGTTGGTTAGAGCCTTGTCCCAATACATCAAATTTGCAGGTTCCATCCCATTTTTATTCAAGAATCGACCAATGAATACATAAATAAGTGGGACAACAAATTGATGTTTCTCTCTCTCCACAAATTGATCTCTCTCTTTCTCTCTCTAATATCAATCAATCAATCAATTTTTTAAACTCTTAGGTTCAGGACACCACGAAGGGATCATTGTTGTTACCATGACTCCCAGGGATGGTAACCAGGGTGATGTAATCCTGGTGGCAGCAGAAACACCTTCAAAACTCCCCAGAGCTGAGCTTCCAGCCTTGGAAACGGTAGGTGGCAGCTGTCGGCTGGAGCCAGAGCAGCCTGGGTCTGTGTGGTCCTTGTGGGAGGCACTGAGAGGGGCTTCTGGGGTTCTAAGGTCACGGCAATGTCTAAAGCAGAGTATCCAGCAGGGATGTACCTGTGAGTAGCAGCTCCAGCCCCTCCGAGGACTGCTCTGCCCAGCTTTCCTTCCAACCACAGGGAATCCATCTCTGCCGCACACACGTCAGGTGACCTGGGGCTGCTTGCCTCATCCTCCAGGACTCAATTTCTTCATTTACAAAGTGGACAGACAGCCGCCCAACCACGACCAAAAGCCTGCATCAGCATTTAATCCACCAAGAATGTATTCAACACCCAAACGTTCGTTTGCTCTTAGTTGACCAAATGCTGTAAGCTCTGTTCCAAGGAGAAGGCATCGCACACCAAAGTTCAAAGCTGCCAAATTAAACCAGTGAATCAGGGGCCGTAGTTATCAGGCTTAGAGTGGGCTGAGAGAGATGGCTTGTTTTTTCCTTTTCAAATTACTCAGATGGGCAGTCCTGGGTAATGGGTTGGCCTCCACTGTGCAACCTAGTTGCTGAGGTCCTTTCAAAGACAAAGAACAAGGCAATGCCCCCTGAACATCCAGGAGAGTGAGCTTTAGCCCACCACGTTTGCTGTGTGGTATTTTTCTGTAACTAATTAAACAAGTGTGCTTTTTTTTTAACAAAGGAACCCCGATGCCTTTGGTTAAGCACCATATAAATGATTTTTAAAAGCTAATCGCCTAATGAGTTGAGAATTTTATATCGATTCAGTAATTACAAAGCATATTGCAAAATCAATGATACATACCCCTGAAGTTCATATTGATTGGCTAACTCCAATACGATTATATTGAACAGAGACAATATATTTAAGAGTGTAAATGCGAGTTCATGTTAACACATTGGGTGACAAATGGAAGCTCAGGGCAGGCCTTAAGCCCCAGGCCGCTCCAAAGGAAGGTGCCCGCTCACTGCGTGGTTTCCTCACTCTTTCTACACACTCAGTTCTGGCTTCTGAAGCTGCTGCTTAATGAAACATAAGATTATTACTCCCTCGTGCATTTAAGTTTTCAGGTCTTTATACAATAATTAATTAGGATTATGTGACAAGAACAGAATTTCCACTAGGAAAAGAAATACTAATAGTCTTGCTTTAACAAATGATGCTTAAACTCCTATTGACTCAACTTAATTTATTTAATCTTTCTACCTAGACCACCCGGAAGGTAATTATTCACTTTAAATACTTTTAAACTAGTATCTTTTAAGTCTGGGATTTCTCACGTAGCCACTTACTGTCTAATAAAGTCGGCTTTCTGGGAATGACGAGTTTCAAATTATATAGAAATGGGTAAATCCATAAAACATACATAGGCGGTTCTCCAAGTGTGGTCCCGGGACCAGGAGCCTCAGCGCCACTTGGAACTTGTTAGAAATGGGAATTCTCAGCGTCTCACCCCAAACTTACTGACCCGGCAGCTCAGGGGATGGGGCCTGACTATCTGTTTTCACAAGCTGGTTCTGATGTCTGCTTCAGTTCGAGAACCTCGACTGCAGGTCGCCAGGACTTTCCTGAGCATATACTATGTGCCTGCAAGTCGGCTACATGTTAGGAAGATACAGAAGAGTACGTGGCACCTGCCCTCAGGGGCTTACCGTCTGGCTAGGGTGTTCATATTTAATACTTGGTTCTGTCACTAACTAGCTTTAATATCTTGGCAGAACTTACCCCCTCTGGACCTGTTCCTTTCTGCGTAAGGAGATCAGTTAGCTGAGATCATCTCTTCAAGTTGCTTCCAACTCCAGACCCCGTTCTATGGGTCTGCAAATGGGAGGACAATGAATTGGTTCAAGAGGCTCCACACCAGCAGGAGGATCTGAAACACACGGGAGATCTTGCTGGCTACCCAGTTGATCCCCCTCCTGAATGGCAAGGTCTCTGAGGTCAGTCACTCCTCAGGGTTTCACAGCATCAGCCAAACCCTGCCTGGGAATAGGGAGTGGCATGGAGGGAGGGGGGAAGTCAATCCCTCCTCCTCCCGTAGGGTCCCCTGTGTCCCCCACTTAGTACAAACCATTGCTCCAGCCCTTTCCGACATCCGGGCCCCCTGGGCCTGAATCCCACCACAAGTTCCCCTGGGTCTGATCGGAGGGAACCTCAGAACCCAACCTTGAGTGGTAAGGAATTTCATTCATTTAGCAATACCAAAGGAACCCTGAACTGGGGAAGGCAAATTCTACCTTATAAAGGGGCCAGGTGAGAAAGAAGGCCTTAAAGAAACACCCCTACAAACCCACAGCTGTGCCCAGGGGTGCCTCTAACTGGCCTTTCTGGATCCCTAGCCTTCCCATGGCCCAACTCTCCCAGCACCCTTTGAGAGGTACTACTGTTTTCAATGAAGTAAATGTTTGCTTGAGGTTCACAGGCCCTAAAGATAATCCTTGAAGAGAACATCCTGACAGGCTTTGCATGAAGACCCCATCATGGAAAGCCAGAGGACTTTCTAAGGGGAGAGGGGCACACTCGTTTAGAAATGTGGCACATACCAGCAAGTCTTAACAGCATGTCATATTAACTACAATAAAGCTTCTTCATGGGCATGGCATGATAGAGCTGGTGGGATCCTCGGAGGTTATCAAACCCCCTTGTGCTGTAATCCATGCTGCAAAATTCAGCACTTAATTGTATACTCTTCAGCTGGATAATGCACTCTTTGTCCAATATTGTTGTACCTCTGCTAGCTACACTTGGAATCAACACTTGAACCCAGAGCTTATGTCGTGAGGCTAGTTCTCTCTCCATCACCGAAGGAAGTCTCATCTATAGCAGAAACAGGGTGTCGGACACAGCAAGGAGCTATGTGTTTATATAGGCCCATTGTTCATTCTCCTCCATGAAAATACAGTTTAACAACAAAAAAATTTTTTTTTCATCAAATCTTTAAGTAAAGCTAACATGGCAAAATGTGGCATGCCATGCCAAAGGTATGCCTGCCCCCTAGAAGCCCAAGTGCTCCCCAAAAGTGTTCGTACCTCTGTTTGAGATTATGTCTTCTGGGTTCCCAGACACAGCCAAGCCCAGAAAAATTCTCAAGATCCCCCTGTCTCAGTCCTCCCCTTCTCTCTCATGTCTTTGGAAAATATCCACATAACTAGTTTATTCTAATTGATTATATATTGATAACAGTTTCCTTATCCTGTCTCAAAGGTATGTGAATGTTCACAAAAGGCATGCCCTTACCCCAAAAGTCGTGAAATTTCTGACATCAGTGGCCAACAAGTTGAAGAAGTTTTTCAGTCAATGATGGGAGGGAGGAGCCACGGGTGTCCCCCAGTCCCTCGGCATAGCTGCTCTGACTCTGCTGGGTGGCTGTCCCCCTTTTGGCAAGGTTGCCCTTTTAAATGGCCCAACCAATACTCATTAGGCATTGCCAGTTTCTTGTCTCTCCCTAACTGATTTATCCACCATGCTATGAAACCCATTAAAAATTAATCCTCTAATAGACAAGGGCTCAAATTGGCTGCCCCGAGGTTCCGGATACAATGTAGAGCCTCCAGGAGGGAGACACCTAAAGGCAGGAGCTGTCCAGGTACCCAGAGAATCCATGAGCAACCCCAGTGGCATTTGTCTGCCCCAAGAACAAGGTGTCCCCAAGATTTCCCAATGGGAAGGTGGACACTGATCTGGTTCCTCATCAAGGGTTGGAAAATAGAAAATTGGACAATCCCCTGACACAAAATGGGTCCATCTGAGAGGGAGGATCACATTCTTTGTGGAAAAAAGTCCAGCCTTAGGCAGGTGGCCCAGTCCTGCAAAGCCTCAGTGACCTGGGACTTTGCTGGCCTCCTGCTGCTCAAGAAGTGTTCCCCTGAGGGCTTCTTTCTCTTTCTGACATCTGGGGGCAAATATCCCTCCAGGTCCTCCTCCTCACTTCGCTCCTTTCTGACTTAGCAGTCTCATCATTGTAGATATCACCCCATATGCATTCATTCATTCAACAAGTACCGTCTATGAGGAACAATACTCTCTGCCAAGTGTTGTACTTGGAGCTACAGATGCCCAGCCACTCCTGCCCTCCTGACCTCTCCAGTTCTGTGAGAAGAAAGAGACGATTGGAAGGCGGCTGTGAAGTAAGTGAGCGGAGGGGAGTGTGTGCTGTTCCCACTTCTTCAATGGGCCATGCATGGGAATTGTTCATCCAACATATCACTGACAGGCCCTCCTCTTCCGGGCACGGCATGCCTGGGACAGATAACCAGGCCCCCTAGCTGGGTAGCAATGCCAAGCCTCCAACAGGATGGTGAATGTCACCACGTTGAAGATCAGCATCTCTCTTTATATATCAGCATTTCCCAGAAGTCGGACCTGCCCAGCAGGGCATGGCAGTCCCTCTGAGCCTGAGTGAGGGGCCTCCCACACCCAAGAGCTGATTTCAGGGTTAGGCCACATCCTGGCTGCAAGGCCAGCTTCCCTGGTCCCTGTGAAATACTTTGTGCCCTGCTGAGCAGAACAGGGAGGCAATTAAGTGGCCCAGGAAAGAGGGAAGACAGAAGACTTCTCAAACACTGGGGTGTGGAGACTTGAGGGCTGAGGTCATGGCTGAAAGTTATAGAAGAAATAAAAACAGACGCGTGATCACATCCTAGATGGTAGAATTCGACCACCGCTGCCTCCTAATCTTAAAAGAAGTAAATTCCAGGTTAATGAAATGAGCTACAAGAGGCAGAAATTCTAAGCTGAGAAAGCAGGCCATAATTCAAGTGGTTTATAAAGGGATATGGGTAAACTTATGGAAAATTCCTAAATACTGATTAAAAGGAAGTTTGGGAATGCTGGGGGCAAGTCCAAAGTTGTCAAACCTCTAAAGTGATGACTGTCAAATTCCCTCTTTCAGGGACAGATGCCAAGACAGGATGAACCAATGGACAGCCCTTGGGGCACTTCTGATGCCCAGTGCACACCCAGGTCTCCACCCCAGTCTGCTCTGGCACAAGGACATGGCTGGCGTTCCCCGTCACTGACATGAAATGTGTGGTCGCCAGCCCTCTATGCATCGGTGTGCACCCTCCTAGGAGCCTGCCTTTGCTGAGCATCTTGTCTCATTGCCCCTCATACCCTGGGATTAGGCAGGTGCCCCACCCCACCCCGAGCCAGGACCCTCAAAAGAAGACATAGGTTGCTACTTGCTCTCTTATTCTCCTACTGGAAGGCCGGAAACAGATGGTGGCCCTCCCTTCCCCTCTTTCCCATATCAGAGGGCTCACACTTTTGCCCAGGTCAATGTTCAGGTCACGGCTCTGTGGAATGCTCTTTCCCAGGAGCCCCTGCCAGGTGCTGCCTCCCTGCATACCTTTCCTCCTCCAGCCGCAGACTTCAGCTGCAGTCCCACCACCCCTGGTACATCTCCTTGCTCAAACCTGTGACCATAAGTGGATTCGCTGGGAGTCATTTTTCGGATGCACACACTTTCCAGTGAGGCTGGGGAGGTACCTCAGTCAATGGCTGTGTTGGGACCAGCAGTGTCCCTCCTGCCACATTGCCCAGCCCCTGTGCTGAGCCCATCAATGCGAGAGGCCCGGAGCCTTGGTTCTGATTTCTTGCCCAGAGGGCAGGATGCCTGCGGCTCTCCCCAACGTGTCCCCTGGCTGAGGGGATCCATCCGGCCTCCGCGGCAACAACTGACCGTGAGATGAAGGCAAGCTGGCCCCGAGAGAGAGAGAGAGAGAGAGAGAGAGAGAGAGAGAGTTCTGACACCTGGCAACCGTTCCAGATGGGGACTCAGACACCCAGGGCTCTGCTGGCTCCAAGAAAAAAAGGGACAATAGGTGATTTGAGCCTTCAGGTCTTCATCCATTTCTTTGCAATGCTCCTATGTTGTCCTCAGTCCCTATTTATTCGTTTAGTCATTTAATAAATGGTAATTAAGGGCCTGCTATGAGCTCGGTCCTGAGAATACCAGATGAGGAGGATGGACACGGTTCCTGTCCTTGTAGAATTTGCAAGATGAAAAGGAGTAACTTTACTCACATGTTTGATGTTCAGTGTATAGTGCTTATATTAAAGATGAATATTGGTCCCCTCTGCAGAGTATATTCCAAAGACTCTCTACTCTCACTCCATGAGTAACTTTGTAGACTGGCTCCCCCAGTGTTCAGTTCTGCCCGCACCCCTGATTCTGCCCTCTGCTCCCCTTCCTTCTCCAGTCTCTCCCCACTCTTTCGTCCTCTCTGCCTCCTTCAGTACATTTCGCCTTCAATCTACCCCTCGCTGGAAGCAAGAACAGCAAGACTGATTTCATTTCTCTCCTTTTCCTTTGGAGTCGATCTGTGACAACCCTTTTTATGCATTTAATTCATTCTCAATTTCTCATAATCAGAGGGAAGGTATCCCCTAAGGTTAGGCAAGAGCTTGTCAGGAAAAAAAAAAGGCAGTGTAAATTCACAGAGGTAATCATAGTTTATCTCCACTTCCCACTGCCCGTGGAACTATTAACTAATCTCATTCTCTAATCTTTTTTGTACTTATTTATTTTGTAGGGAGAAACTAGTGTTATAAACACCCCTACTGTCAAAACTTGTCATCCCATTACCTCAAGGCGGGCTTCATCTCTGTTATTCTAATTTCAGAGTTTCTCAAATTCACAGCCGCTGGAAATTGAGTACAAAATCCATTATCATTTGTATATTTTAATTATGCAAATGAGGCAGCTCAGCTGCGATGTCCGGGACCTGCAGGGATGCCTGACTTGATTCTGGGTGATTACAATTTATCCAGTCGAGTCACTTTAATTGTAACAAGCTAATTACATTGTTCCATTTGGCTTTAACAAAAGAAAAAGAGACAGGAAGCTGGATGTGGCTCAGGGCCCCCAGAACAGACCACTGCCTCTCCCCAGTGCTGGAGTAGAGGTGGCCAGGGGACTGGGCACGAGCCCTCCCTGTCCAGTTGAGGGGAGGAATTAGTGGGGGACCTCAGAGGAAGGGTAGCCAGTGGCCAGGCAGCTGGAGGCATCTGTCCTCCTGGGCAGAGGCCTGCTCACCAGTGTCCTCTGTCTGAGTGGCAGGAGGACTTTCACTCTGGATAGCCGTTTATTCAGCGGGAAGCCCTGCCTTGAAGAGATCTGACCATCTCACAGAAGGGCCTTTTCCACTCAAGCCCTTTGTGGCCCCAGGCTGATGTCTTTGAGGACCTTTCTACTTTCCACAGTTGGTGGATCTGCGAGTGTGATATTTCTGGATAAATCTGCAGGTTCCTCCTGCCCCTGAGCATGGCAGCCAGTGAGAATCCCACGGGAGTGTTTCCCAGGGTCACACAGAAGATACAGAAGTGGGAAAGGGAGGGAGGGCAGAGAGATGAGGAGGGCATCTGGGCAAATTCCACAAAGTGGAGGTGATGCTTTTCCTTCATCGGGGCCATGTTTTTATTTCTGTGATCAATGATAAACATTTCTTCACCTGAACTAAAAATAGCTGCTTTCTCTTCCAGTCATTACACCTGCCAGTGAGAGAGAAGGGGCTAGGTTTATAAGTATGTTCAATATTTTAGCAGAATGCGGGTCCCCAGGAAGCACAAGGCTCGTGCACATTAACAAATGACTGTTCCTTGCAACAGGGTTACAGTGGGACGAGAATTCCATGTTTGCTACAAGAGTCGATGATTTACAGTCTTTAACTCAAGTCTGGCCATGCAATCTGGGTGGTGCCCAAAGCTTTTCTTCTAGCAGTTCCTTGGGTTCACCTCCCTTGGAACCAGAGCCCATGACCTTTCCACCCGTGGGTCTGGCCGAGACAAAAACCGGTGACTTCAGCTGCCTAACGTGGGCAATAGACTCAACACCAAAGTCCAAAATTGAGATGAACAGCCTAGTAACGTCAGCAAATCAAGTGACCAACAAATATTTATTGAGGTTCATTGAGATTCTATTGTAATTATGACCTCTACGTTCAAGGTGTTATACTCCAACATCAGGAATAAGGCTTATATGTTTAAAAGGACAAATCTGAGGTGCTCAGAGAGGTCTGGGGGGAGAGACGTCTGCAGGGACTGAGATAGAATTTATAATACTCAAGTTCATTGTGGAAGGGTCTGGGTTCTGGGTGAGGCAGACACCGGGCAGGGTCAGAGCCGTGGTCCAGGGTCCTTGCATTACAGAGATGGCCATTTGCTAGCACGCGGCTGAGCCAAGCTACCAGGGAAGGGATTTGGTGCTAGCCTTGAGAAGTTCAACAAGTGAAGCAAAGGCGTGGTCCTCCCTGTCGAGGCCACCATGTAAAGTGACGTCTGTCCCCAGTGCAGCTCTGGACATCAGTGAGCCGCAGGAGCCTGGGGGATGGACAGTGCGAACGGCTGCATGACGTAGACTCACGTCAACAGGGTTCAGGACGAAATGCTTCTTGGTGGGTATAGGGGAGGCTGGGGGAGGCTTCGAGAAGGTTTTTGAAAGGACAAGGCTGTGTCTCAGCAGATAAGCAGGAGAAAGAGATTTGTGGAAGGAGGAGCAGCATGGGCAGGACCAGAAGCTGGGAGGAGGTGGATGGAGAGGTGGCTGGTGGGTGCAGTGGAAGCAGGGACCACATGACTCTGTTCATGGAACCTCCTGGCTCCATGGGACTGAGTCCCAGGTGGGCAATATCTTATCCTTTCCTTGCCAGCCAGACACCCAAAAGAGGAGACCTGGTGTCGTGGGCAGCCTGGGGTTGCACTATAGACAAATACATGCGGATAGAAAAGGGTAAGGAAGAAAGAGGGAGGCAAGGGGGAGGGAGGGGAGAAAGAAAACAGCACATGGTTGGGAATGAGGAGATGAAGTTTCTCCTCCCAGACCCCCTACCAACCAACTGGGTGGTTGCGATCATGTGACCGAAGGGCTCAGAACCTGCTTCCTGGTCTGTCAGAGGTGGTGGGTGCGGGGACAGCGTGAGTATCTATGATGAACCTTCCGGACATAAGTCCCATGAATCACGATGTTGGTGTATTTATATCTCGCTTGGCCGTGTCCGTCCCTGCGTGGAAATCCTGCTCTGCATTGGGGTGAATGGTCGGTACCAAAAGGAAAAAAATACATTGAGGCTGCCGCTTCTGCCTGGATTCTCCAGCTCTAAGTAAATTAGAGCCAGATGCCCATTTCCTCATCGCTCCATCAGATGACTCCATGGAGTAATTATAATACTTTATGGGCATTAACTCACTGATTCTCATCATGCCCTGGGAGGGAGGCACTCAGATCATTATCCCTCCCTGTGCCCAGGGAGGGCGCATCTCATTCGCTCCGCGTGTGCATCCCAACAGCACCTGGCCCCTGGATGCTCTGGAAGGGGCGCCAGGACCAGCCACACTCGCACTCGGGAAGATGGATGAGCTGGAGCCAAGGTTCCGGGAAAGAAAGGCGCGTGATGGTGGCGAACAGGTCCAACAGCAGAGGATGAGAGATGCACGAAGTGGGAGGGAAGTTGGCTGGGCTCAACACAGTGGTGTCTGAGGGAGGCAGAGAACCAATTGTAAAAATGCTCCAACCGTCTAGGCTTGGAAGAGAACAGGGAGGAGGGAGAAATCACTGAGGCCAACCGGGGGAGGCAGCCTGGAAACGAGAGGAGGGTGCAGTCATGAGGAGGAGGCAGGGCCAAGGGGCAGCCCCTGGGGGTTGCTGAATAGGGACATCCAGAATGTACCCACCAGCTCTTCTCCACCCCCATTCAAAACCCCCTCATGTGGGGGCAAATCTAAAGTACCTCTCCATCCCTGGAAGTCTCCCATTCGTTACATTTCAGAGCTGAGCTAACATCAGAGTTCAGACTATCTCCTTATTTCACTGATCAGGTAACTGAAGCCCAGAGACGGGCGAGTCAGTGGCCCAAGGTCGCACAGCATGTGGGTACCGTCTCTGGGACTGGATCGCACATCTTCTAACTCCCACTGGCTCGGCGTCACCTTCGTTTCTCTTCTCTGAGTCCCTTCTCACACAGGAGCCCTACTGCCTGGCACTTGATTCTATGCTCTCATACAATTCATTCATTCTCTCCCAGAAAAGCAGAAAACTGGTCTGTGCCAGAACCACCTTGGGCATCCCCTGCAGCTCCCTGGGAGCTTAACCCAGGATTAGCACGTAGAGTGGGGAAGGAAGAGCTTGATGGAAGCATGTTTGGTGCCCACCATCAGAGGTGCCAAACCTCCGGGAAGAAGGTAGAAATGTTGGGAGTGGGGGGAACCACTCAGAATAAGGCAGGAGGAGCGAGATAAAACCAGGAGGGTCTCCACTGCCATTGCTGAAACTGCCAGGTGAGTAGCCCAAAAGCATTCACACAGATGGAACTGGGAACAAATGGGGTCTCGGCCCCAAGAGCAAGTGACGTTTCAGTAGCTGGAAGACACAGGAGTCCTTCCGGCCTTTCCATGACCACAGAATTACGCTCAAGTCCCCAGTCACCCTAAGTGTTCATTCACAACATGTCCCTGTTTTCAGACGCGTGTTAGATGTGAAGCCCATCCTCACAGTAGCTATTACTTGTAGTCCCACTTTACAGATGGAAAAACTGAGGCCGGGCAAGATCAGTCAAATTACGCGAGTGATGCCATCTTCTTCGGCAAGGCCGGGCCCAGCCCCAGTGCTTTGCCTCCAGGCCCACCCAGCTGACCACTCAGCTTGGCTGCTTCTGGTCCAGGGTTGCTTTTTCCTACTTAGACCTTCTTAGTTCTATGTATCCTCCATATCTGCTTCTCTGGTCCTTCTCTGACAATAATCTCATTCAAACCAAGAAAAATCAAACAAACAAAAAACACCCCTTCCGCAACCAGTATGCCTGGCGTGGCATTAGGAAGACCCCCTCCTTGAATTAGCAGACGAGAGGACCCTCATGAGCCCGAGAGGCAGAAGGACACCATTCAGCCCCAGGGCCAAGCTGTCAGACCAGGCATCGAAGCTGGAGGGGCCGACCATCCCTGGGCAAGCAGGTCACCAGGGGAGGCCAGCCAATGCTGGGCCAACAAAGGACAGGGCGACATGGCTTGGGAAACAGGAAGATACTTCACAAAAGGGGAAGAGCTGCAGAGAAAGAAAAACGTCACTCCCCACAAGCCGAGAGAAGATTTCCCCAGGCACAGCCTCTGTCTCTCTCCAGCCCTCACCCCCTCTGCTTATCTGCCCCACCAGGGCTCAGGCAGCCTGGATCTCATCTTGTTCAGATTGTATTAATGGGGGGGAGGGTCCCTTTGGCTTCTACCTACACAGAGCGCAAGAGTCGGTACCACCATAGCATGGAGCACCAGCAGTCCCAAAGATGGGGGTCCTGCCCAGCCTGATCCCAGCCTTTCCAGGGACCCCACCATGAGGCTGCATCCGGACTTGACATCTAAAACTGGCCCAAGGCTGCCCTGCCCTCTCCTCTCTGACTTGGAGAGAAAGGCAGGCGTCCATCCTGGCTGTCCACACCTGCCATACAAGAGATAGTGGGCTCTAAATAATTAAGGAGAATCATTTTGTAACGCGCTGACCCCTGAACATTGCACATCACTCATTCTGATACTCCTGCTCGCCCTTGCTCCCTCTCCGCCTCTCTCATCCCGACAGCTCAGTCTCTTCTCTTGGGCACTCCACAAACACCACATCGGTGGGACCCCTGAATGCCTTACAAGCCGCATCACGGCAGCAAAGATGCTTGGCCTCTCAGATGTCTTTTATAAAATAAATGGAATGGAGCAAGTGACTGGTGCGGGGGAGGGGGGGGGTTGATGCTGGGCTTGCCCAGGGGATGCCCTGATCCCCTGGCACCCGCCCAAAAGCTCTGGCCTTGGGGGAGGCCACCCAGGAAAGTCCTAGGCCGGGAAGAGGAATCCGATGACAGCCTGCATGGCCCCGCCCTCCAAAGGACTATCCATGTGAGGTTCTGGTTTCTTTTTAAAAAAGAAAGATCTGAAACTAATAGGACCAAAGGCTAACTCCTGTGTATTTGAGTTTCTACTCTCTGCACTTTCCTGAAATTTTGAAATATTTCATAATTGAGGCATAATAAGATCCTTGCATAATGAATGATCTGGAATATTTGTGGTCACCCCCATAGGAGATCAGTTTGGAGCTAAAAATTATGTGAAAAGGGGACCCAGCAGCTCACACTCACGTGTACATGGCTGGTCTACAGCCTGGATTAACGCGAGGGAGCCTCCCAGTGTTACAGAAAACCGAAGAAGAAAAAAGCAATACTTAGAGAGAGGGAGTTACATTTATTACGCGTGGGTCCAGAGGAAAAATGTCTCTCAAATTCTGGGCCCCAACATGCAGGAACCTTGCCTATTTATATGTTTCCACCTTCTTTGTCTCCCAAATATGGGGTGTTTCCGGCCCCTTTTACAAATTCTTAAAGAGCCTGTATGTGCCGGGACCTTGAGCCCTCAACCAGAGGCCTGGCCTGGCGACAGCACTGATAACCTTGTCTGGGGAAGGTTTAATGGCCTCTCTGAAGTGGGAGTAGTCTTAGCAAGCAAGAATTTACATAAGCCAAACAGCAGGGCCAATATTTCAAACAGCAGTATTTATATAAGATGGATGCTTCACCGGGACCTGGAAGTAGACGAAAGGGCAAAGACAACCCAGGAGGACGACTGGCAGCCCTGGGGGCCAAACACCAGCATACTTTGGTCAAAACTGGTTTGTCCTAACATATTTTGGGGCACCTAACTGACACCCAATAAATCCCTGCTGTGGAGCTAAGACCCAGATCAGCATAAGTTCCTGAAGGCCAGTGTGTATGTACCTTATATTTCTTTGGTGTCACTTTCTCCTCGGACTCTGCCCTCCAAAGCCTCATTTCTTGGTGTCCCCATAAACTTCATATCTATCCCCAGGATTCTTACAAGAAACAGGAAGTCACCCCCCCAACCCTGCACCCACACCCTCCTTTACAGGAAGTGGGCTCTATAAATCACGAGGCTCCTTGGGGTGCAGCCCAAGTGTGATTATGAACCCCAGTCAGTCGTTTTTGAGTAAAACAGACAGGAAAAACAAATTGGATTTTCCCCAGTTTGAACCCAAAGAATGACAGCCCTGAAACCCGAAACCTCCAGGCCCTGGTGAGAGGCTGGGATAATTACACTGGTGGGTTTCCAAAAGATTGTGGAGAGGAAATGAAGCAGTAAACAACACGAGCAGCATCTTTTCTCCAGGCTCTGGCTGATGTGGGGGAAGCTCTTCATTCCATTTCTGCAGATCCCACCTTTGGCAAAATTGTGGCCCCAAAAACCTGGGCTCTAAGATTCATGTTGGCCTTTAAGAACCTCTCCTTGTCACCCTGCGAGTCCCCTTCCCCATGCACCCAGCACATTCCTCCTGCCCCAGCACGTCCTGTAATATAGAATGGCCATAGCGCTAGTTACACTTAGTTCCAGTACAAGTCCCTATGTATCCAGCCTGCAAGGCTTTATGCGTGTCATTACTGCAAGGGCATTAAAGATGAGCGGGATGTCTTCCATGTTTCACCAAGAAACGATGGACCTCGTGGAACAGGAATGCACTACACAACCTGGGAGAATCAAGCAACAGTCATTCAGGAAGCATAAAAGGGACTTTGGAGGCAGAAGCCAGAAGATGGTACGTCATTCTGGGGGCATTCAGAAAGTTTCATAGAAGAGAACATACTATTTAGGTTAGGCCTTGAAGGGCAGCTGGATTTTGCTAAGCAGAGACAGGGCAGTGTGGAAGGGAGTGCAAGAAAGAAGGGAGAGAGGATGGTGTATTCCAGGAGTTGGAAGTTGCAGGGCAACAACAGAGGTGGAAAAGCCAAAGGCATGTTGAGAGCGTAGGGATTGCCCTAGTTGGCAGGCAGGTTGTGAAGAGTAAAATGTTTTTCCTGAACCCTATGGGCAGCAGGGAGCCATTGGAGGCATTGGGGTCTTCAAGCGTGATTCTCTGTCAGGTTGTCCGTAAGTAAAAAGAGAGGTAAGGTTATTTGGTGGGGAGAAAAGAATGCTTAACCCATTACAATGTATCACTATTGATGGAATTTCAATCGTGAATTCTTGAGGCAGCTCAGGGGAAACTGGGGGAACATAGTCATTCCTCAAATCAAGGCATGTTTTGAAAACTCAGCTGATATTTCTTCAGGGCCTGCAAGGAGCTGGGCATTCTACATACTAGATTGTTCCTTTGGATTCTCTTCCACTATTTTACAGACTCAAAATGGTTCAAGGTCACAGAGCAGCAAGTGGTGAGGCCAGAATTTGCATCCACCTCACTCCAACACCTCTCATTTTCCCATCACCCCTTGCTGCTATGCCTTGCATGCACACAGCCAGCCTGCCCTTCTGTTTCAAGCTGTCAGCCAAGAGCCAGACACCAGTCAAAAGGCAGCCTTCATTGGGGGGCAAGAGCAAGGTTAATGGGAGGTTGCTGGCCTGGGAGGGAGTCGTGGCCCAGGGTGAAGGTCTCCTTGAGAGTAACCAGCTGTGTGATCTTGGGCACGTTACTTCACCTTCCTGATCTTCATCTGTAGAGTTAGGACTAGAACCTTTTACTTTAAAATGAAATTACAAATGAACCACAATAACACAGATAAAAATAGGGCTGCTCTGGTTGATGCTGGTGTGGGGTGGGTGGTGGGGTAGGGAGGGCAAAGGTCTAGATGCCGCAGACAGGGTTTTTCATCTGCATTTCAAAATTGCTTATTACAACTGAGAAAACCAGAGAGGCAGCCTAGAGAGGTGAATACATTGGGCAGGTCACACAGCTGCTCAGCATTCTTGTTCAAAGCCTGTGCTCCCACCGCTGCACCCTTCCACGTTCCTAGCAGGAGCCGGGCTAATGCTTCATTTAAGATGGCACATTTACAACAAGCCATCAGACACAAAAGTTAAGGTTCTTAATGGCAATAATCCCTCACATTGGCCCGTGCTGAATGAGAGACTGCTAGGTAGGCAGATATAAATATAGTATTTATTATACCACATCACAAGGCAGGGGAGTTAATGTTGCTGGCAGAGCATTCATTTCCACATTTCCTTACTTTTGTATGTCTTAATTTGCAACTTAATGTGACATTATCATAATTTTTTGCATTATGTAATGATTAAAGTGAGGCGTATCATATTTATTGATTTATTTGATTTATTTAAAATGTAACCATTGCCCCAGGGCAGGTATATGTACAAAACACAATGCAACAGTTAAATTGAATCCGGCAGATAAATTCCCCATTAAGAAAAGACATTTCAGGACTGTCAAGACAATGAGAAATGTCTTCCCAGAATCATCAGGAGAAAAGGAATCTTGAGAGGTCATCTGGTCCAACCCTCTGCCTCAGGCAGAATTGCTCCTAACCCCCCAAGACTGAGCACCAACCAATGGAACTCCCTGAAATCTCAGGAGAGTCCCGTTCTACCACATTCTTCCACCTCTGGCTTCAACCCCAAAACTAATACCTCCTTCCTGGTTCAATCCAGCCTTTTGTCCCTGGAATCCAATCTCACTTCTTTGATTCATAATCTTCCCCATCCTCAAAGTTCATTCCTCCTTCTATTTCTTGTTTATTTATGTCTTATTCCACATATCCCATCACCCCCTAAAGAGATGCATGTTGGGACATCAGGGTCTCTTCCCAGAATCTCAGAGTCTTCCAATCACACTGCTATTGTCCAGCCCATCTCCCTGTGGCCTGCATACCTCAGCTGGTGTCTTTGCCTCCCACATGGACCCCTCCTCTCTCTGCTCTTCTAGCAAGTCCTCAAGGGCTTCCTTCCAGGAAGGGGGTCCTCACCATGTCAGCACTGGGTGAGCTCGTCTTTCTCTCCACTTACTACCTATAACTTTCTACTCTGCATCTGTCTGTAGTCTCTCTGCTTCTCTCTTATCTATGTATATAAAAGGCTAAATGACTGAACAACTGACAGGTACATAAGACATGCCCTGGCAATTTAAAAATAAATGTTGACTCAAGCATGTGAGATTCATATAAAGCTCTCGCTGGCACCAATCACTACATGTGTTTCGATTTGTCATCAATCATGAATTTGGTTGACACTTCTATTATAGAGAAAGGGCAAATAGCGATATTAAAATATTTCTTCTAATTAATTTTCTTTCAATGTGCACAAATCCATGCACTAGGCCACTAGTAAGGATATAAGGATGCCTATGATTGCATTGAGGGCCCACCTGATAATCCAGGATAATCTCCACATCTCAAGATTCTTAATTCAATCACATCATTTTCCATAGAATAATAGTCAGGTTCCAGGGACTGGGAAGGTACCTGGGGGTCTGCGGGGGCAGGTAGGGAGGATTGGAGGACACATTTTTTTAGCCTACTACATTGTATAGGAAAGGCACTGAGGGAGGACACCGTCCTGATTTATGGTTTATGTAAGTTAGACAACTAGTTTAGAGTTGTGCCTACATTTGAATCATCGGGGGAGTTTTCTAAAAATGAATTTCTTGAAGGGCTTCCATATATCTACCTACAATTAGAAAAGGAATGTGAAAGTCTCTATGTACCCATGTAAAAATATCCAAAATATACTAAGTGAAAACAGTGAAATGTAGAACAATGTATATATCTTACTTTTTTTGCAAAAATTGGGTGAAAGAAAATAAGAGTTTATATTAATATGTGTTATTATGAGGCAATCCGAGAGGGTACCACAGAAGCACTAACAGTGGTGACACAGTTGGGAGAAATGCGCTGATGGGGGATGGGGAAGATTTATCACTACATATCTTTTGCATGTTTTTATATTAAACTAGAGGCCCAATTCACAAAATTTGTGCAAGAGTAGGCCTTCCTTCCCCTGGCTGCTGGCACCGGCTTCCCTCCAGCACCCGGGACCCAGGCTTCCCTTGCAGCCCCACTTCATCCAGAAGGCCATCCGGAAAGATGTCCAGAAGGATGTCCAGTCTAATTAGCATATTAAGCTTTTATTATTATAGATAAAATTAATTTTTAAAAGTTCTCCAGTTTATTGTAATGAGCCTTTTAAGAAAGCACTGGTTTGGGGCACACCAGTGGATGGTCCTTTCAGGTGTTCATTCTGATATGTGGCTGATAACGGGGAACTGACATTTGTATCTTTGTGCCATCAATTCTCCAAAGATGAAGTTCATGCTACAATATGAGGGCACTCACCAAAGGCCCGAATAAGTTCCTGGATAGTATGTCTAAGACAGCTATTCAGGAAAGCACTTCCTGAACCTCACAGCACAACTAGCTAGTGCCACAACCAGGGAGAGCCCACCCACAAGACCGCAAGGAGGAATCCTGGCCTCAGGGTAGCCCAGCGTGGTCTTTTCAATACCCTAGCAGGAATCCTCATCCTTTCTAGTGTCATGAGTATTTCTCCCAAGTGACCACTGCATGTCCTTTCCTTCTGGAGACACACAAAGACATGTCTCCAGGCCATTCTTCTTGCCAACTGTCTTCTGTGGCCCACCCCACCTGCCACCCTGGCTCCAAGTCACAAAGTGATGCCCAGTCACAGGGCTGGTCAGCTAGGACTTGGACTTAAAGAATTACATGTAAAAAAAGTCAGAATGATGCCCTAAGGTTTCAATGTTTCCTCTCCATTCATTGTCAGAGCAGAAGGGACAAGAGCTGCTTTAGGAAAGCCAGATTAACCTGGACCAAGGGATCAGCAGGGCCGGGCTTGGAAGGAGCTGGGCTGGGAAGGTGCTAGGAGGCATGAGTAGGATGGACGTGGGGACAGGCACAAAATGGCCACTAATTCAGGATGAGAGGCAGCCAGTGAACTGCAGCGCTCCTCTCCTGCTGCTTCCACTTGCCCCAGACTAACTCACCCATCACATACACATACACGGACATAAGTACACATGCACGCACTGTCAGGTTCACACACACCACATGTACACATGCACACACACACACACACACACACACACACCCATGAACTGACAGGCACAGAAGTCAGGTTTATCCCAGGCTAGTCTGGTCTTGGCCTGCCACTTTGCAGATCATTCCTTTTTTATCCCTATCGCTGTCTGCACCAATTTGTTCCTTTGTCATGAACTCTTACCAACACTACCTCCACTGCTTCCACCCTGGTCCAAGCCGCCCTCACTTCTTGCCTGGGTTACTACAACAGACTCCTGACTGATCTCCCTGCTTCCACCTTTTGCCTTCTATAGTCTCTTCACTCACCAGTCAGAGTATCCTCTTAAACCTAAGTCAGCTCAGAGCCCCAGAAGGCCCTTTGTGGTGTGTGCCACTCTCACCCCACCTCCACTATCTCTCTAATCATCTTTGGTCTACCATCCTCTCCACCATCACCCTGCCCCAGTCTCTGGTCTCCTTGCCATACCTTAAACCTGCACGCAAGGGCCCACCTCAGGCCCTTTGCACATGCTGTTTATCCCCCAGGAATAAATAAGCGCAGAGAGGTGAGATTTGATCTGGGCCTTCTAGGGAAGAAGGCACAGGGTTCTCCTTCCTGGGGAATTAGTGCACAGGTAAAAGGTCATTTGCCCTGAGTCAAGTGCTTTTCATGTTGCATTTGCCTTTTGTTTTCATATTGGTTACTATATTCACTTCCACCATAGTATTATATAAGCAACAGAAAAGGAGATATAATCTGAGTTTTACAGATGATGAAAAAGAGGCAAAGTCAGGCTTTGTAGCTGCCTCACATCACAGGCCGGGGTCGGTCAGCACTCATTCTGTTGAGCCATCCTTAAAAGGCCAGAACCGCTTTCCACTTGACATGTCCTCCTTCTGAAGCTGAGAGGTGGTCTTTAAGCCTTAAGGATTGGCTGTTAGTTACTGAGCATCCCCCTCCCCATCACCTGGGCTCACAGCTGGCATGAACACAGACCAAGATGCTGCAACACAGTCTCCCAGTTCAGACTGTTCCTTCTCCTATGGCATCCTCATGGATGGAAAAGGGAGGGGAGTCATTGGTCTCCAGAGAAGAATTCAAGGATGGTAGATTCTCGGTGGGTAGCCTTTGGGGGGGGGGGGCAGTATAAATGTGATGGACACATCCCTCAAGAAGACCTGGTGGCCCCAGGCACCAGAAGTGAGGTCAGCAGGCAGCCCTAGGCTGTCAGCCTCTCCAGGATGGCCTCAGGGGCAAGGGCTTGCTCAAAGTCACACCCTTCCAGGGGCATCCCACATCCAGTGACTAAGGAGGCCAAGACTATAAAGGCCAGCCTATTTTAGCTCAATGTAGGACAACTCCGAGGAGTCATCTCAGCTCCCGAGCGCCCGAGGAATCCCCAGGCTGTGGTCAGGCTTGCATGGCAGATCGACCTCTGCAACAGGGAATGTATCAACGAGTTTCTATTTGCAACTGCTGGATGTCCTGGATGGGGATGGGGTGGTGTGACCTCCAGGACAGGAGCTGGCACTGCCTCTAGACACTGGTTCTGCCAGAGCCTGACCTTCCCCCATGGCCAGCCTCAGAGGTGCCTGTTGCCATGGCTCTTGAGTCTATTCCCTTCTCCATCCTGCTCCCTCCCTCTTGTGGGGAAGGGGGGTACCCTCATCCTTTGTTTTGTAGGTTTTCCCCAGGAAGCAGAAGATATTGTTTACCAGCACAATTCATTGGAACCCATTGTTCCCACTACAGAGCCAGTTAAACAAAGACAGGGCAGAGTAATAATTATCTCTCCAGATGGCAGCCAGTAGCCAGCCCAGGGGGAATTAGATTTCTCAGCCTGACCTTATTGGGGCTCCTAGGAAACATTTTACTCTTTCCCTCAACCTCCAGATCAATTCAAGATAACTCTGATGTCTGAGAAGTTGTCCTTATTATAGAAGGGAGTTAGATGGAATGAATAAGCCAAATACTGGGCATCTATTCTATTCCTCCATCACCCTCTTAGCTGTAGGGCCTGAGGCAGCTCACTTAACTTTCTCTTGTTCAGTTTCTTCATTTGTAAGAGAAAATAATAATGGACGCCTATTTCAGTAAGAAGAATGCTTCAGCTGCAAGTAACCAAAAAAATCTCAATTCACATTGCCTTAAGTCATAAAGTTGTCATCTTACTTAGCAAAGTTTTGGCTCAGTGATGTCATCAAGGCCCTTGTTTCTTCTCTCAGCTCTGTCTTACTCAGTTTAATATCATTCCCCTCGTGTTCACAATGTGGCTACCAGTGGAAAGCAGGGCTTCGCTTCCTTGTTCCCATCCAGCAGGAGGGAAAGAACTTTTTCCCTAGATGGGACTCTTGTCCTTGTCTTCAATCTGATTGGGCCAACTTGCCCATCCTCAGACCTGTAACCAGTGCCAGAGGGCTGCCAGTTTCCAATAACTCAGGGTCATGAAGATTTTCCTCTGAAGCTGGGGTTTGTGCCAATCATGGTTCAAGTCTGAAAGAAGGAGTAGGGAGAATGAATGCTGGGTAGGCTACTCACAGTGTCCTCCACACATTCCCATCTAGATCACAAACGCAGGAGCATAATTTCTTTAAAAGAGTAACTATTTGACACCTCCAGGTGATTTGCAGAATAAAGTTGTGAAGCCACCTGTAATCGGCAGGTATTAATAAGAAGAGCAAAGTGAGAAGACTGAATAAGTAATTTGGAGCCTTATTTATTGTCTTTCTTCTGAGGCACTGGAATCTTTATTCCAATCAATCTGATATGGGATATTCAGGTTCCTGCATTTCAGGGTCTTCATGTGATTTTCCCAGAGCAGACGCTCCTGACTGCCCACTCAACAGACAACCAATTGCTCTTAATCTCTCTCTCTCTCTCTCTCTCTCTCTCTCTCTCTCTCTCTCTCTCACACACACACACACACACACACACACACACCACTTGCTTCTTGGTAGCTGAAAGAGCCTCAGTTTTTCATAAGTGTCACCCTCTACCAGGTAATATATTCAGGAAAGGTGACCCTCCTTCCCAGGCCACCAAAGAGTCAATCATGATTGATCTAGGCCAAGGCTGGGGAACTTCTGGCTCGAGGGCCATATAAGGCCCAAGAAATCATTTGGTCTGGCCCTACCAAGGCAACCAACCACAGGCAGGACTCAAAATTTGATAAATCTGGGAGCTTTTTTCATAGCAACATAAATTTATATTAAGTGAATTATATTAAGCGAATGATGTTATAAATATCCAAATGGCCCTGGCAGAAAAAGGTTTCCTATCCCTGGTCTAGGTCAATCACAGTTGTCTAATCCCTTTGCCATGGCTGATTTAGGGGGAACATTTGAGCCAATTTTAGCCATGGGACCTGAGAAAAAATCCGCTGGGGAACTTCAGCTAATAAAGTAAATGGAAGGAACCCTTGTTGTAGCTCATTTGTCAAGGAGAGAGGCCCAATGAGGGTCTCCTCCAGTAACAACACCCTGGGGTGCCCTGTCTTCTGAGCATGTGACACACACAGGCTTTTTTGCCCATCACATCTCAGGAGGCAAGGAACCTGGGATGAAGGCTCAAGGCCCTTCCCTGAAACCAGGCTCCTCTTCTGCATTATCAGATTCTCCCTCTCTCCTCTTCACCTGCCTTACCCCACGTTGCCTCATCTTTACCTTTAGCCCCAGGTATGAATAGGAGGGGAAGCAAGGGTGATAGAAGCCAGCTACATTCTAATTAAATGATATTCTCAAAAGCTGAGGACTGATAATTACACATCCTGCACAAGTTGCCTTAAAGACATCCACAAAGGCCTGATGTCACTAGAGAAAAAATATAAGGTACGTCTGGACCCTGTGACACTCTAACTTTCAAGGAAACACAAAGATGAAATCACCTAATTGGGAATCATTTCATAGACACTGATAAAGTCCCCTCACCTCTTCATTCTCTGGATTCCTGCTCTCCAGGCCAAATCCAACCTTAGGAACTTTCTGGGCCCAGCAGGCTATAATGAGCCCAACTGAACTTAATGAGCTTGTCATTATTCATCCCTGCCAACAGCCAAAAGGAAAGCACGGCATGGCAAAAATGTTACAGATACACACATACACTAACTAAATAATAATAAATATTTCTTGACTCAGGTAGTGCCAAAATCAACCAACCATATGCCTCCTGGAGGCATCTGACAGGAATAAGATGGGGAAGAGGAAATGGCTTCCCCACCCGAAAAAGTGGGATGTAATTGGAAATGTTCCATGTTCCTGGGCTCAGTATCATCAGCCCTAATTTATCATCATCTTCATATATTCTTATATAAGTGGTAATACAGATCACCCCAGCCAATTAATCAATCTGTAATTAGGAACTGACATGAACATTTACTACCATCAGGCATAATTTATATGATTACAGATGATTAAATAAAATGTAATTGAGTGAACAGGCAATTTGTTAAGCACATCTAGACGCAGCCATGTCACCTAGGGCTGGAAGCACCCTGACTCCCCTACTACAGGGGGTCAGGAAGCATGCTCCTGGGACTAGACCCCTTGGGTGGTCTAGATGGTGGTGGTGAGAATGACCCACACTCCCAAGAGGGCCCTGATAGGATTGGGATGGGAAACCAAGCCCACTCTGGACCAGTTCTTGGGCCACTTTAATGTCTGAATTTTTAACAAACGGCCATTAGAACTCCTCAGGCTAGGAAGAAGGAGAAAGAATGTTCAAATTGCATGCCTTGGAGCAAAACTGCATAATATTTCCCTTTTGGTCCACTCACCCCAGAAACTTACCCACTGGTCATCTTGAAAGACCCCCACGACTCATCAGCATCAATCCATTTCTAACCATGAGGAGGATTTAAACACAAAGTTTGCACTTGGCAGGAAATGCCCCCACTCCTGAAAGGGAAATTTTCCATTACATCAAGGGACAAATTCTGACTCTGACACTTAACCAGCTGGGTGGCCTTTGCCGAGCTGCTTTCCCCCATCCTGAATCTTAGATTCTTCCTGTATAACATGAGAAAATAATAACAAGACCTACCTCACTCCACAATGCTATTGGCATGCTTGGCATTTGTAGGAGAATTAGTTGGTACAGTTATAATTTAAAAAATAGTTTACTTTACATGTAGTTTGGGGGAATGTTTTTGAAAGATGAAACTATGAAGACATTGGTAAATACTCGTAGACAAGCCACTTTTTAAAAAATTCTTCCATCATATATATATATATATATACACACACACACACACACACACTGAGTGGCCAGATTATTATGATCTCTGAACGCATAAAAAAATCTAGCCACTCAGTGTGTGTGTGTGTGTGTGTGTGTGTGTGTGTGTGTGTGTGTATGAGGCTCAGTGCATGAATTCATGCATGGGTGGGGTCCGGCCAGCCTGGACAGGGGGAGGGGACATGGGCTGTTGGCCGGCCTGCCTGCTGGTCGAACTCCTGGTCGAGGGGACAATTTGCATATTAGCCTTTTATTATATAGGAGATTAACCTTTTATTATATGCATCCTATCTAATAAAGAGGAAATATTCAAATTGATCATCATGCCATCACAAAGATGGCAGCACCCACAGAGGAGGCGGGGTTTCCATAACACAATATGGTTGCACCCACAGCAGAGGCCAAGTTCCCTTAATGAGCCTTAACGAGCAATCAGCAGGGACCTGAGGCTGCATGGCACTGGGCTAGGGCAGGGGACCTCAGGCCACGCGCCCCCCCCCCCCGCCCTGGCGCCAGGCTGGGGAACCTCAAGGTGCAACCCCCCCCTCCTGGTGCTGGGCCAGGGGACCTGAGGCTGCACCCCCCGCCCCCACCTGGTGGGGCTTGACAAGGTTGGGGCTGGTTGGGGCTGGGTCTCGCACGATTTTGAGGTGCCACAGGTGGGCGGGGACTTGACTCTGGGTCCTGTGGCGCGCTCCAGACTCTGACAGGAGGAAGATTTTCATATACATTTTACTAATTTTCTTTCATTGCTGACACTTCTATTATAGAGAAAGGGCAAATAGCAATATTAAAATATTTCCTCTAATTAATCCCCTTTTAATGTGTACAAATTTTGTGCACTGGGCCACTAGTGTGTGTGTGTGTGTGTGTGTGTGTGTGTGTGTATACTTTACAACCATATATATATATATATATATATATATATATATATATATATATATATGGTTGTAAAGTAAAGAGAAAATTTCTTAGAACAAATATTCCTGAGTATAAAACTCATACTTTTTGTCTTGGCATCCCTATGACCATTTAGACCAATGATTTACATCAGGATTTGGGAGAGAGGATGGCCAGAGCCTTTTTAACTTAAGCACACCCCTCCCTCCACCAAATCCTGATCCCTTCTGCCCTGTACTAATCTTTGTATCTATTGATGCTACCATTATGCTGAGCATTTGGGGGCTTCCTTTCTTGGTAACCTCTGGCTCCAGCTGGCCACACAACAAAATCAGTCACTTTATCTTCTCTTTAGCCAAGCATGCCCTTCTGTAGCTTAATCACTCATTTACTCACCGGATTTGATTCCAAATAAATGCTAACTGTTTCCAACCAAGTTCCTCTGCTTTGAGGATGTGCAAAAGAATATCCTACCATCCCTGAGTACACTTACTAAGAGAAGTAGACACTTCACTTTAAAGTAAAATTCATATGTGACTTCCCCTTTAACTATAATAGCCACAGAGTGCTATGTATTAAATTGTACCCCCCCTCCCCAATTCATGTGTGGAAGCTCTAGTCCTGATGTGATGGAGGTGGGACCTTTGGGAAGTGATTAGGGTTAGATGAGGTCATAAGGTTGGGCCCTTATAATGCCCTTATAAAAAGAGGCAGAGACAGGAGATCTCGTTCTCTCTACCCTCATGTGCATGCACCAAGAAAGGCTATGTAAGGACAGAACAAGAAGATAGTCGTCTGCAAACCAGGAACAGAGTCCTTGCCAAACACTGAGTCTACCAAAACCTTGATCTTGGACTTCTCAGCTTCCATAACTATGTGAAATAGATGTTTACTGTGTAAGTCTCAGAGTCTATTGTATTTTGTTATAACAGCCCAAACTCACTAAGACAGAGAGTTGTCATTTACTAAATCTGTCCCATGAATAAAAAGTAACCGTGACCCGATGTCCTCTGGATCACAGCTGTGTGCTCCTGTGGAAATGGTTTAAGATTATTAATTAACAACCATCCTCCCTTTTCCTCCTACACACAGGGTGGTGGGTTTCTAAGAGTTTTGAGAGATTTATTTTTATCCATCACGTGGATAAAAGACATTAATGAAACCATTGCGACTTCAGGGACTGAGCTCCACCCACCGAAGCCAAGAGGAGGCAAGCATGAGTGACTGTTGATTACTAAGCATCCCCTTAGCAAGGGAGCATCATCAGACTTTGTTGTTGGGCATCACGTGTGTGGGAAGTAGGGGAGGGCCATCTATGCATAAAAAGGCACCCCAGCTTTCTTATGCAAGGCAATTACTGAAATCACTTTGTGAAATATAGACTGCCCCCTCCCCCACTTGACTACCAGCTGGTCCAGCCTTGGACATATAGCCCCACATTATGATGACTCCGACAATGTGGGTCAGCACAATGTTTAAACTCTTAAGTGGAACCACTAATCTCCATTAATCTGACTGTAAAGATGGGACATAATGCTTAATACAAAAGCATAAGAGTTGGTAATGCATGTTCCTCTGACAGGCTGCCTTAATACACAGCAACTACTGCCCATAGGGGTTGCATCTGACCATTCAAAATCTATGCCTGAACCTTCCTGGAAATATCTTCATGCAGGAGGACCAGGACCCAAAGGGAGTGTCCACCATGAGGCCCACAAAGGCATTCATTCTGTGAGCCTTCTGGCATCCCAGGCCTCCACCCACTACTATTCCCTCTTTCAAATGGGCAGCACAACAGTGAATGGGTCTGAGTTTGAAGCTTGACAGAGCTGTGATCCTGTCACTGGCCCAGTTAGATGGTCATAGGCTGAGTGGACAAGTAGGGACAGTAGATGCTTCACACTTAAGTGACACCTTGGTTGGCACACTAGGGAAACACAGTGGAGGTCTCTTCTTGTTGGGGTCACTTCGGCACCTTGGGAAGTCCCAACTACAGAACAAGTGCTGCCCGTTTGCCTCATCCCTGCCTCTCTGGGTCAGTGTTTCTCCAACCATGGCCCATAAAACCACCTGCAAGAGAATCACTAAAGATGTGGTTTTAAATGGACATCCCTAGGCCTCTCCCCAGACCTATGAGTCAGAATCTCTCAGGAGGAGATTCAGAAAAACCACATTTTAAGCAAGCTCTGTGAGTAAGCCTTAAGCACAAAATGTTAGAACCACTAATTAAATTTTGTAAAGGTGTTCTAGAATCCAGGTTTAAAAACGGGGTGGCATGCATTAGATAATCTAGCCCCCCCCCAGCAGTGATTTTTGGACCCAAAATTCCCATTGTATGGTTACCAGGCATGTTCTTAAAGATAAAGTACATGTGTCAAGCAAAAAAAAAAAAAATGTATACAGACCCAGGACATAGAGAGGCTATGACATCTATTTTTGAGGCACTATGCCTATATTATCCCTCTTGTCATATGGAAGTAATAATAGCTAAAACTTACTGAGTGTTTACAATGTGGCTAGTGCCATTCTAAATGATTCATATGTATTATCTCGATAAATTCTCATAACAATTCTATAAATAGAACTTAATTAGTCCTCCTAGGTGGACAGCGAAAGGCTTCAGGGAAAGGGTGACATTTAACTGGGCTATGGAAGACTGGTGGAAATATGTCATCTTCCATACCTCACTTGTTAATTCAACTGCCACCAGGAAGGATCCTCACTGCCTTTTTATGCCCAAAGTCCCCACCTAGAAATAAGGGAGAACAGTGTCTTGGTTAGTGCTGATGGCTATTGACACCATAAATTATAAGACTGACTCTTTATATGAGTGCCTGAATTGTAAATAACCATTGAGGACTCTTGTCCTAACCCAAAGAAAGACCTCTTTCAATGAATTTCAAGAGGCTAGCTGCTCACACTATGCACAGGCAAAGCCACCTCTGCTCTGGGGCAGCTGATGGACCTGAGCTATGCCAGGAGCCAGAAAAATCAAGACTCAATTCCTAAACATTAGAAAAATTCACACTATATGGTGGCTATTGTCTCTAAGTGCCAGGCCCAGGACCTCTCCCCAAGCCAAGATACTGCCCCCCCCCTTCCTGGCAAGAAATCCAATCCTCAGTAGCTCTAAGATGAACTAGTAATGGCTCTATCCTCTTGGCCACAGTAAGGTCAGCAGTAGCAGTCACCAGGGGATGGGTTTGTGACCTAAGGAAGTGTCCATCAAATCCCACCCTGGTGTTTTCCTGGAAGAAAACACTGAAAGGTTGTGAATCTAGAGCTCCCCACAGCCATGTCCTCTTCCCATGGAGAAATCTGTCTGCATTAAAGAGGAAAATCAAACAAGAATGAGAGACAAGAGACAGAAGGGAAAGGATAGAAACAGATTAAGTACCTGAGGCCACTCCAGTCTTGCCCTTTGTATTATCAGATTATACAAAGGACAAATAAATTTGTTTAATATTTAAACTAGTCCAAGGAGAGTTTCTAAGTTACCATCAAAAAAATCCTGACTCATGAGATACATCTCATCTCTCCACTTAATCTGGTCTCCCATGGACACAAGGATGATGACTTGGATGCCTATCCAAGTTTGGTGTCCTTGCATGCATTTATCGTGTTATTTTTCTGGGTCTACTATGGGACAAGCACTTCATCAAGGACTAAGGACACAGGAGTGAATAAAGCAGTGCTCATGGAACTCATAGTCCAAATAATTAAACGAATAAATGCTTAAAATTCAACTTTGTTAAATGCTACAAAAGATAATGCATTGCATCACTTGAAACAACAGACTGATATGACAGATTTTACTGTACCCATTCTATAGGTGAGGAAACCAAGGTTTGCCTAATAGACACAATACTATTGGAAATAGAACCTAAATCCTAATCCAAGTGTTTTCCGTGAGCCCTACTGAATCTGACTACATTTGACTGATTAACAAACAATAGAAAAATGTTACAGAATAAGAGATTTTTTTTAATAAGAGGCATAATGTCAACCCAAAGTTGTGTTCTCTGAAATCAGTTTTGTAATGTCCAACATTTGGTGTCAGTTTGATAACAAGAAGAATTCTTCCTTGTACTTCACACAGCTAACAACCACCCTTCCATTGAGAAAACAGTGACCCACTCTGCTGGGTTTCAAGTATCATCTGTGCTTTGCCTTTGTGCCAAACACAGCATCATTATTGGTAAAAACCGTCAAAATGCATTCATTCTAATTGTGAAAAGGAAACTATTTCTCAAATCAGTTGTGTTACCACCAGCATCTACCAGCTATATAACCAGATGAAAGAGACAAGTGGAGTTTTCTTTTGATTTTTAATTAATAGGTTGGTTCTATGGAAGTCATTAATGCAGCCTATTTAGCAAAAGAGACTGATTTTTCATTCCTGGTTGGCATTCTATAAAAAAAATGTTCCACTGATTCTTTGACAAATCTATGATTAAGAATCATATCCTTGATGCCTGCAGAATGTTCCCTGGTTCACTGATTGGAAAGGAAAGGATGTGCTTGGCTCTGAGGAGAAGCTAAAACTGGCTACACAGAGGAGGACCTATCTGGGCCAGACCCGTATATAGTGGAAGGCACCTCAGATTATTGAGCAAGGCCATAGGTTGATAAAGGTGATATTTGCTCAGCCTGGTACTGCATTCAGCCTTCTGCCATGACCCCAAAGCTAAATTGCCAATTAGAGGAAGAATACCTTGGGGATGAGGACACTTGTTACCCACCCCAACCCCCAATTTTGTAGCTTATGCACAGAAAGGGCTTCACAGAAGCATGTGGAATGTAGGTGACAAGGGCTGAGGGCTGGGAAGGGTTTTATGAAAGACGAGGCCTGGTGCACAAAGATTCGTGCAAGAATGGGCCTTCCTTCCCCTGGCTGCCGGCACCACCTTCGCTCCAGCCCGGAGCCGCCTGTCCGCTCAGACCCGGAGCTGCCTTTCTGCCTTCCCACCTGCCCAGAGGCCGGGAGCAGCTGGGGCAGTGCAGAAGGCCTGCATCATTGCCATGGTGATGACACAAGCATTCCACCCCGCCCCACAGCTCAGTGCCTATGTATGCAAATTAACCCGCCATCTTTGTTGGGTTAATTTGCGTACTCAGTCCTGCTTGGGTGTCACAAAGGTATGGTCAATTTGAATCTTACTCTTTTATTAGTGTAGATTATTAGTGTAGATGCTGATTTCTTTGCCTTTGCCCATTATAAAGCATAGTGTGTGGGGGGTGGCGGGGGGGGGGGGGGGGGGGGGGTTCTAGCTCATAAAAAACAGATGATTTTTGTGTATTTCTGATGTTATGTATAGGAAGTAGGTAGCCTTGGATTCATTTCTTTTTCCTTTTTTTTTTTTTTCTTTTGGAGAGGAAGGGAGAGGGAGAGAGAGATAGAAACATTAATGATAAGAGAGAATCATTGATTGGCTGCCTCCTGCACGCCCCCTACTGGGGATCAAGCAGACAATCTGGGCATATGCCTTTGGCCCAAATCGGACCTGGGACCCTTCAGTCCGCAGGCCGATGCTCTATCCACTGAGCCAAACCGGCTAGGGCTGGATGCATTTCTAAATGGAACTTATCAATCAAAAATCTCAAATGGCCCTTACGGGGAGCAAACAGTTTTTAATTTCTTAGTTGGACTCGGACCATGAGACTGGGGTTCCCCACCAGACACTATGGGATGTTTTCCGGAACTTTCTGTGCTTAACCTGTTCTAGTAGCACAGGTCTTGCCAAACTTGAGACTAACTGGCACTGGAGCCCGCAGCACTCGTGAAGGAACCCGGAGGGGGCTCATCACGCCGATGTGGGGGTGGGCTAGGAGCCGGGTGCCTGGGGTCCAATCTTAGGCTGCCACTAGCTCAGCACTGGCCTTGGCCAAGCCGGTTCACCTCTCTCTCAGGTCCTTTCATCCGCAGGAGCAGGGAACAGGCTTGGTCAGTCTCCAAGGTCCATTTCAGAAGTTTAACAAGTGCAGATCATTCACAGTTAAAAAGCACTCTTCCCATACATTTTCAATGGGGATTCCACATCCAACCTTACAGAGAGACGTAAGCGGAAGATGCTGCTCCAGGAATTAAAATGCACGTGTGGAAAGGTGGGTGGGGAGGGGCGGCAGCTCCCAGGAGCCCCTGAGCCACAGCCCACCATCGCCGTCTGCATTTCACCCCAGTCCGCAAGCAGTGAGCTCAGGTTTGATGAGATGATTGGTAAGGACCCTCCAGGGAGCTCCGCGCTGAGGGCCCCGTGCTACCTCATGGCCTGGCCAAGACTGAGTTAAGAATTCTCCAGGTAGGGAATTCTTTGGAAATGACCTGTTTTAAGTTTTTAGAAAGTTTCCACTGAGAAAATCTAGCTCTGGGAACTAGACAGCCAGAGTTGTGTGTGTGTGTGTGTGTGTGTGTGTTTGGGGGGGGGGGGGGGGGGACGGGGGGCACTTAACTACTATATCTGAAAGGAAATAATTTGTCCTGTTCACACACCCCTCCAGCCTCCATCTCCACCCCCCCGTCCCACTCCCACCCCCACATGGACGCCCCCTTAGAACAGGAGTCCCTGAAGAAGAGGGTCTCCGTTTGTTTAAAAAAGTCCCCTTCCCTTGGCCATTCATCATGCCTCCAAGAGCGTTTATTAATGCCCTGTCAATGGCTGAGGGTGAAGGCAGCCTGTCAGCTGTCCTCTCTCCCCGTTAGCTGTGTGCAAACACTGGTGATTAAGCGCCAGATTTAACATCCTCATGAATATTTAAGAGGCTGTTTTTGAAAGTTTCCTGTCCTTTTACACTAATAGCCCCATTAAAACCTGTTTACAAGCCAGTCAAGAGAGTAACTGCATGCACTTAAAACATGAGAGTGCTCCCCCAAGAGGGGCACGTGACCTGGGAGGATCAATATGCTGCTTAAAGTAAGACTGTCTGCCCGCCCCCAGCGGAGCCCAGCCCCGCGAGAGCCACGCATAGGAGCTGGAAGGGACCCAACTTGTTAATTAGGCCGGCGGGTGTGGGGGAGCAATCCATGGCTAGTGGGCTCCCCCCTGCCCTATTGGGTGACCCCAGCTCCCAGGGACTTCAGAGAAGCTGCCCAAGTGATGTCACCAGCAGCCTACCCTGGGCCAGCACAGGAAAAGAAGTGTGTTTGGACAAGCTCCTCCCTTCCCACCCCACCCTCGCCCTCCATAGGCCACCCATGCCTGGACCCTGCTTCTGTTCCACAGGTCCATCAGATGACTGTCCTGCAAGAAGGTAATAAGGGCTTAAGGACAGGAAGCAGGCGGGGGGAGGGGAGGGCTGAGAATTCCCAAAAGCTTTAAGGTTCCAAAATGATGAGAGGTGACTTTTGTGAGAGAAATATTGGGAATGGGGTGGGTGGCTGGTTTCCCTAGCAGCACCTGAGGCTGCCTTTCCTGTAGTGAGAGAAGAAGATAAAAGTGTGGAAAGCCACTTTGTCTTTGAAAGCAGGGGGACAATTACCTAAAGTTGCCTCCTCAGTTATCTGCAAATGAATGGGTACACTGGTAAACAGAGATAGGTACAGTCTACTTCCTGGGTACAGTCTACTTCCTTTCCCAGCTCCAGCATGCAGCTACTCCAGGCAGAGAAAACTCTCAGACACTAGATCTGCTTCCGCATCATTGCCTGAGCCTGTGCGGAAAGAGCCCAAGAACCCTCTTTAGAGCAAGGAGCATGCCCCAAACGTCACCATCTGAATTCTTACTCTTAGCAACGTTCACCCTCAGCCATTCACACCTCCTGTCCCAACAGCATTGTGGGGCCCCTCACAATGCAGGCCAGGACTGCTCTCCTTTGTATCTGGCATATGACCTGGCCCAGAGATGAGTTTTCCATTCTCCTGTAATGGAACGCATTCACGGTGATGCAGTATCTATCTATGTAGAGTAATAATGTAATTGTAGCAATACTCACTGGTCTGGAACAAAGTACCCTGGGAATACCACCTCTCCAGAGATTCTACAAGAACCAAAAGTTTAGCCCAAAGGCTTCTGAGCAGTCAAAATAAATATTGCAAGATACATGCACTAAATAAGTGTTTTACACATCAGGCCTGTATTCCAACTGGTTAATGGCATTTTTAATATGACACTAATAAGTTTGGCTCTCTGTATCCTTAGTCAATTAGAAAGAGGAGGGAGAAGCTGGAGATACACACTGACAATAGGAAGAAGTCATAGCTCAGGACATTGACTCAGAATAAAAATCTTCAGAAAAAAAGTCAAGAGCCCCAACACCACAGCAGTCAAGGGCAAATAGCTTTCCACACCTCCACATGCCAATAAAGAAAGTACTAAGCTATAACGCTCATGTGTAATGAAGTAGGAAAGGGTGTGACACAATTCTATTAAAAGTCCATCTATCAGAGTTAAAACTTTTATAGTTAGGGAGCTTAAAAAGCTAAGCCTTCAGCTATCCAGAAAATTTATCTCCAGAATAACTCATTTATCCTCTGCCTTTTTTTTTCTTTCACTATATTCATATTTCATGTTTCCACCAAAGAATACTCAAGAGTCGAGACAAATGTATAAAGGAAGATAGGTTGCCACAGCGAGAAGCTGGTTTTGTTAGTTCACAGTCCATAGTCTGCTGGGGCTGGGTCACATGGGCTCAGGAGGGCTGAGTGTTCCATTTTCAGGAATGTTATGAGCTAGGGTTCAATACGGCCATTAAATTACATACACTTAAAATCAGAAAAATTATACCAAAAACGAAGATAATAAGCACTCCAAGTTCATCACTTCTTACTCATTTTACTAGATTTTACTATTATCTCTGCTCTTGTCGTTAATTATGTCTATTGTGTCTGTATGGTGAAAATGCCTCAATGGTGTGCTGCAGCCAATGTCTCCCTACTCCACACTTGGCAGCTTGAAATGGCCATGGTGGGAGTATTTACACTATAGAAATTGGCAAGTGCGATAAATAGAGTTTGTTTGTTTTCCCCCCCTCCCCCCAGAAAAGTAATTGTTAAACCACTCTTCATAGCACCCATACCACAGGTTGTTGAGACTTGAAGTGTGGATTCCTGAATAAGAAGGGGGAAGTTGTGTGTGCAGGGAAGTGAAAAGGGCGGTGGACTGGTTTTCAGGTGACCTCTAGCTGTGTGACCTCAGGCAAGAGGCTTCCTCTCTCTGGGCCTCCCTTTCCCATCTATAAAATGACTGGATTACACTAGATAATCATTGATACTATCTATGATTCCTTGTTTATTTTTAAGTCAGACAAGCTAGGAGGTACACCCTTCGGGCCTTTGTAGGTAGGTGAGAGGGAAGGACTTAGATATTCCGCACTTCCTCTTGTTTCTTAAAAGCTGCCCAAAAGAAGGTAACAGCATGTGGTAAAGCAGCCAAAAGGACCCAGACCAGATTGATTCAGGCACCCATTTACTTCCCCTCTTTCTTCTGCCTGC
Organism: Corynorhinus townsendii; assembly: GCA_026230045.1. Classification (NCBI taxonomy): domain Eukaryota; kingdom Metazoa; phylum Chordata; class Mammalia; order Chiroptera; family Vespertilionidae; genus Corynorhinus; species Corynorhinus townsendii. The sequence goes on from JAPDVU010000007.1 coordinate 11,719,329, forward strand.
AACTTGTCATTAACACCACCAAAGCCATTTCTGAAATTCAAGGCTTCTCTAAATAATAAAAGCCTCAATATTACAATCCAGAGACATACAGATTGATGCCTGAAAAATGATAAGGATCTGGAGTCAGAAGACGTGGATTTGGCATCTTGAAATGCCAACTCCTTTTTACTGCTTGTGCAAGCTTTAACAAGTTACACATCCTCAAGACGATTTCCAGTTCAATGTGAACAATTCCTGGTAGCACAGCCTTTCCTGAGAGACTTTTTGGTGGTACCTATCCAAAGTGTCTATCTTATGACATAGCAACCTTTCTCTTGAGTTTGTATCCTAAAGAAATTCCCACCCAGGCCCATCAGCAGTGGCGAGGATGTGTGTGCAGTTGGAGGCCATCAAGGTCCCCACTAGAGGGCATAGATGAGTAAAACATGATGGACCCGCTCAATGGAATATTATACAGCATTTAGAGGCAAGGGAGTAGATACATAGAGCAACATAGATCACTCTTGAAAAGATAGTGTGAAGTGGAAAAAGTACAAACCAGAATGAAATCTACAGAATATTACCACTTATGTAGATGAAAACTGCATGCACTTTAAGCAAATATATATTTTAAATGTGCACATATAGATAAAAAGGTAGACATCGCTAAATTAAATGAGTTGCTTTTGACATTATCCATTCTGACCCCTCTGTTCTTGAAACCCAGAGTGGGAAAATGATTTTGCCTATGATTCTGCTTTGAATTAGTGACAGCCAAGACTAGAACCACCAGAGTTTCCAGAACTGGCCCTCCACTCACAGGTAGGTTGGTGGAAGTATTATTTAGCATTGCTAAAGAACTTCATATTTGCAAAGTGCTTTATGCTCATCTATTATTCATGCACTAATGAGAATACTTAGATTGTGCCTTTTCTCCAAGGAGCTCAAAGCACTTTGTAAATGTTAACTCATTCACCCCCTATGTCCCAATGGGACAGACAGAAATCCTCACCCCGTGGCTCTGCACTTGGTAAAGAGTAAGCCCGGCAAAGGCAGCGGACGTGATGGAAAGTAGCTTCAGAACCAGGGACTTTCAAGTTCCTGTCTCTCACTGTCTTCTATCTGAGTGGTGCTCCTAGTACTGGAATAAAAGACTTAGAGTCCAATGAGATATTTCTCTGGGGCTGAATGGTATGAATGATAGCTGAAGAAAGGGTCTTAAGTTATAGGGAGATGGGGGAGAAGGGGAGTAAAGTTAGAAGGAGCATTTTCTAGCCATATTATAACAGCCAGCATTTCCTGAGCGTTCACAATGCACCAGACTCAACTCCTGAGTCATCACATTGAAACATTGAACCCTCATCTTACTCCTAGGATTGGATAACAATTTTCCCCCCTTTTCATCACCATAAGGGATGCTCACCCTCCTGGAGTTTGCACTCCAGTTGGAGGCATGATGGTAACACATAAGAGGCCTGTGAACGACACAAGATAAATTTACGTGCTAAACTGAGCTTTGAGCTAGAGAGCTCTGGAGAGTTGGGGACTGGAGAAGGCTTCATGGAGAAAGTGACATCTGAGCAAGACCTGAGTGGTGGTCAAATGTGGCCAGAAAAAGAAGAAGACGTTTCCATTGAGAGCCAACAGAGGGCAGTGAGTGTGGGCAGTGAGCGTAGGCAGGAGAGGAGGAAGACAAGCCTGTTAGGAGCAGGTGGATTGGTATTACATTTTTTTGCCAACCACAGAAGTTCCCTCAACTCCTTGAAAACCAGCCTTTGGCATAGAATGTGCATCCAGCTATTCAATAGTAACCCCAATTTCAAGGAACCATTTCTCTACCCCATTGTTCACTAACAAGGAAGTAGGAGGTTAAACTGGGGTGTGTCCTCTTTTAATGAATACTAACTCACCAAGCAAGATTCATAACTTGAGTTGGAAAACCTGGGAATCAATAAAGAAACAATGTGATCTAAACACTAGTAACACTTCGTGGTACTGAGGTAATTAGAACATCAAACACTAATAAAAAACTGTACAGTTAATTAGCAGTAGTCATGAAAGTCTAAGAACAAATATCCTATGTATTTAATACAACTAATGTAATTGCCACATAGAGATGGAAAACTAAAGAGGGAGATGGTTAGAAAGTGAAAGTTCTTGCCACTATAATGTCAGCTCAGAAGCTGAAACTGTTTTCCTGGTTCTTTGTGGACACAATTACTTATTATTATACAATCTCTACTGTCAATATGAGAATGTTTTATTTCTCATCAGTAGGTTCTATTTCCTTGAGAAGCCAGAAAATTTAGAATTCTCTGGTTAAATTACAATCTAAACTCCACATCATCTTCTCATCCTGGAGAGCAAACTCATACGACACAGACACATGCACCCAATGGTCACTGGTTTTATGCATAGCCACCTATCTAGCATAAGTTGAAGACCTTAAGAGCATTCCTCCCCAAATCACTCAAAAGGATTTCCCTCACTAACCTTACAGTGCTCCATCTTCAGGGCTCCTTGATAAAAAAGGATTCCGGAAGAACAAAGCACCCCCATGAAATCTTCTTACCAAAAAAAAAAAAAAAATCCAATTTTATCCTACCACAACTCTAGATTTAATGACCAAATTATAGGAAATATATCGGATAGAGGAAACACATTAAATAATACCACAGGGTTGCAGAGAAAAACCCAAACTGAAAAGTTCTGTAGGACCAACAACCTGGTTTCTTCAACAAACAAATGTCAAATATAAGGCCTGGAAGGGGAATCTGTAGATTAACAGGTAAAGGATATCCAGCAATCACACTCCTTAGTATTTACCCAAAGGGGTTGAAAACTTAATGCCCACACAAAAACTTGCACACCATGTTTATAGCAGCTCTGTTTATAATTATAAAACTTGAAAGCATCCTATGCCCTTCAGTGGGTGAATGGGAGAATGAACTGCTCAAGCTAGAGATGGGCTTGACCCCCCAACTCCAACCTCCCCAATCTCCTCCCAAGTCTTTTTGAGCCTCACCCCTAGTTATTTCTCCCATTGTCTCTCCACTCCACTGCCACTACCCAAACTCAGGCCCTAGTCAGTGTTTAACTAGTCTACCTGCCTCCTGACTTGCACCCTTTCCATCTATTCTGCACAGAGCACCAAGGCAGTCTTTCTAAGATGTAATAAGAGCCAGGTCATTCCTCTGCCTAAACTACCTGGATGACTATTGTCCTCTAGATCGTATCTGGTTTCCTTCATGCCTTTCAGAGCCCCTGGTGATGTGAACCCTGACTCCCTCTCTGGCCTCGTCTGTTCAACCTCAGCCTAAGCTTCAGCCAGACTGAACTCCTTTCAGTCCCTTCCCACAGGCCATGCTCTCTCTCCTACAAGCCTTCCAATAAGCCTTTCCTCTTGCCTGGAGTCCCTTCCCCTACTCACTTCTCCTAACATTTCCTGGTCTCTGCTTACATGTCACTTCATCCTGGAAGACTTCCTGGGAACCCCTGGGCTAGGTTACATGCCCCTTGTCTGTGTTTTCGGAGTACTCAGCATTGCCCTTTTTGGCCTGTATTGTAGTTTTTTGCTCCTCTGTTTCCTTTTCCCCACAGACTGTACACTCTGAGAGGGCAGGAACTGTGTACCCTGAGGTATCTACTATACCTGGCACAATGCCTGGTGCTCAGTACTCAGTAAATATTTGCAAACAAATAGAAGAAAAATGGAATCACATGATAATCTGCCAATCTAAGAAATGTGACTCACGCTAATTTGAAGAAAAAAAAAAACTGAAAAATAGGAATGTTGACTTAATTAACAGTCTTGCCTAGTAGAGAAAGGAAGAACTTGGTGATTTCTCAAGCAGCAACCCTGACACAAAGAATACTTTATCAAACATGGGAGTGGAAGGATGCCCAGGATGGTGAGCTGTGGGGCCTGGGAGAGTACCAGTGTAGAAGCCAGGACCACTGGCATCTAGTCTCATTTCTGTAACCACTTGACTATGTGACCTGAGCCTCCATTTCCTCTTCTATGAAACATACTATTGCACTGTTGGCTTTAACATGCTTTGAATCTATGGCCAAATCAGTAGGACAAACAATCAGCTGTCACAAAGGATTTCCTGTTGACAGAAACATTTCCCCTGTGTCTTGGTTAGATTTCCCCAGAAACAGACTCTAAAAATAAGGATTTGAATGCAAATACTTTTTTAAAAAAATATATTTTTATTGACTTCAGAGAGGAAGGGAGAGATAGAAACATCAATGATGAGAGAGAATCATTGATTGGCTACCTCCTGCATGCCCCACATTGGGGATCAAGCTCACAACCCAGGCATGTGTCCTGACAGGGAATTGAGCCTTGACCTCCTGGTTCCTAGGTCAATGCTCAGCCACTGAGCCACACTGGCCAGGCTGAATGCAAATACTTTATTTGGGAGATGACCCCAAGGAAGTACCAGAGGGAAATAGTAAAGTGGACAGGGAAGAGAAGGAAGGAAGCAGAGGGTGAGTCATCAACCAAGTGACTACTTTGGGCAAGCTCAGTTATGCTGGCAGACAGTGTAAAACGTGCTACCTATGGGGGGTAGGTAAGCGGAATATACACCTACTTCCATCAGTCTTTCTCTGGGGTAAGGGGCCTACTCCCAAAAACGTGAAGTTCCCAACACTTTCAGCCTGCAAGGGGAGTCACAGATGTCTATAGCTGGAAGCTGTGGGCACATGCTAGAAAGGTTAGTGCCAAAGGCATTGACAGCATTAGTGACCACCAGGGGATTTAACTGGGTACATTTCTACCTCTTGTTTTTTGTCCTACTATTTCCAAGGGAGTCAAGTAGAAACAAAACCAAGTCTTGAGACTTGACAACAGCTGAAATCATTCATTGTGATTTTTATTGCTGAACCTATGTTCATTTGTACATTTCTTATTTCGATAAGGCAGGAAAAGGTGCTGATTCGGCACTGCCTGGGTGGCGTGGCCTTGGAGGCTGCTGCTGGAATTTCCTGTGAGTGTCAGAGCAGCAGTTTCACATTTTTGTCACCTGAAGAACACTTCATCATGTTTCTGGGCCCTGCTTTTTCTTTTACAGCTGCAGGGAAGGACTCAAATTACATCCAATTAGATGTGCACACCTTCAGCTTCTTTCTACCTGCATGCAAATGAGACCCTAAGGAGAAGATTCTTTAAGATAAAGAAAGGGGCTGGGATATCGCCTTGGATTTTTTAAACCAATGCAATCATCCTTTTTTTTTTTTTTTTTTTTTTTAAGAATCTGATTTTCCCTGAAAGTATTCCTAAAAAATAATCATCAGAAATAAAACTAAATTCTTACTACATCTCTTTATTTTTCTCCTATTTTTTTTCTATTGAATTTGGTCCAACAGCTGGATTTGGGGGCGTGTTTTTCCTGTGGTGTGATTGCTTCTCCATGACTCGGATGACCATCCTGGCTGGGTTTTGTTACTCTTCAGTGCATCATTTGGCGCTTTGCAGACACAGCTTGAGGCCATTTGGAGGCAGTGACTGGTAACTGCACCAGCAGCAGATCTGCAGATTCTGTCTGGGGCTTGTCTTAGATTCAAATGCAGGTGACTAAATGACACCTGCCTGCCTCTCCCTCCTCCATCGCCAACACGCGCGCGCGCGCGCGCGCGCGCGCGCGCGCACACACACACACACACACACACACACACACCATGTCGTGGGTTTCAGCCAACTCCATACAGTGCAGTACTCAAATGAACTCATCAGAACACTTGGAAATGACAGAGTGAACACAGGAGCTTGTTTCTAATGATATTTTCAATCACCGAGGATTTCCCTCTAAGCTATGCTTGTCTGGTGTGGGTTGTTTCAAATTGCTGGAAAGGATATTAATAACATTATCCTTTCCCCAAAATTGGGAAAGAAACTCATTGAAGAGGGGTTGGTAGACTGGGATTGAAACTCTGGGCTCTTCCTTCCCACTCCTCCAGTTAAAAGGTCGAACCAGCCAGAGCTCTAACACGCTGGGAAGCCAGAAATTTCCCTTCAAAATGATTCATGGTGTTTAAAAACAGAAGCACTGAGTAGCAGCTTTTCATTTGTTTGTTTGTTTTTCTCAACTGCTACTCTCACATCAGAAGGGGCGATGGAGACTGAGAAATCAAAGATGAAGAAATTTCACCTTCTCTCCGAAAACGTGAACTCATCAATGCTACGCCTCCCACTTCATTTTCCTTAGTCACCAGCAAGTGGCAGAGTAGATGGTGGAAAGAGTATTGTCCTAGAGCAAGCATGTCAAACTCACGGCCCGCAGGCCACATAACAGCCCACAATGAATATTTTTGTGGCCCAGCCAATATAACGGTGTGAGCAGTTATTTACAATTATGACCAAATTACAGGAAATATATCAGATAGAGGAAACATTAATTTTATCATTGCTCTTTTTTTTTTTAACACTATGCTTTTCTAAATAAACCTAAGTTTCTATGAAAATTGAAGCGTTTGTTTTTTTGCAGCCCACATAAACTTAAACCTTGTTTATTTGGCCCGTGTTAGCCTTTGAGTTTGACAGGCTTGTCGTAGAGTGTCTGTGGGTCTGGACTCAAGTTCCATTTCTTGGTGGAATTGGGCAAATCACCTCACCTCTCTGTGTCTCAGTTTCCTCATCTCTAATCCCTGACCATCCCACCTCAATTAATTGATATCTATTAAGTTATATTAAGCAGGTCAGAGATCTTAGAAATTCCAATGCATTCTAAGAAAAGACTTTTTACTGACCCACCAGAAATGCAAATGAGTAGCCAAGGTGTATACAGGGAAGTTGTATAAAGGTGTGACTGCAGACTGCTGCTAAAAGAAACGGGCCCATAAATGAGATTCGCAGTTAGACTATGTAAGTAAGTAAGGATAGAGAGGAAATAGCAGTCAGAAACTGGGATGGCCTTCTGCTCAGAATGTAAATTCTTTCCCCTCACTATCCACCTATCTAGCATCTGAACAGGTGAGCAAATGATTCTGCTAAGCATCACTTGCTAGCCTCCTATTTCTGGCAGGGTGGCAGACAGAATGTCCTGAAGGTCCCTGTCTGTGGAAACATCTAAAATACTAGATACCATGTAAAAATTATATTTTTAAATGCAGTGCTGAAGTGATACAATTGTAAGAAACACAAAGATATGGGAGAGAAAATGAAAGCAAAAATCCTGGGTGCTAACTGAGTGCCATGGCTGGCCTTGGCCTGAGTGTGTCTTCCGAAACCTGAAGACCCCGAGTTTCCAGTCTGACGGCTGCATTGAATATAAGGAGGGAGCCTAAATAGAGAACTCTGACGTAAAGGTGGGATCGCATTCAGTGAAAAGACAAAGGAAAATAAATCTGCTGCTCAAAAACAATCAACAAGGAAGCTTGTCTATTTCAGCCTTAGCATTGAGTGGGCAATTTTTTTTTTTTTTTCAGAATCTATATCTACAAGCTGGCCCTCACACAGTGTTTTGGTCTGAATTCATGCTGCTTATGTTGGCCAGTAAACACCAAGATTAGGCTCTTATTTTAAATTATCCTGGGAACATGGACGAACTTCAAAAACATCATGCTAAGTGAAAAAAAAAAGTCATCTACAAAAGACTATGTATCATATGATTCCATTTATATAAAATGTCCAGAAAAGGCAAACCTACAGCAGAAGAAAGTAGACTAGTGATTGCCTGGGGCTGGGAATGCTAAGTAACTATAAATGAGCCAGGGATCTTTGGGGAATTGTGGGAAAGTTTTAAAATAGGGTCATGGTGGCGGCTGTACAATACTGTAAACATTCAAAAACATTGAATTTTATGCTTAAAATGGGTGAATTTTATGGGATGTGCATGACACCTCAACAAAGTTGTTTTTAAAAATGATCCTGGGGTCCTGGCTGGGTAGATCAGTTGGTTAGAGCATCGTCCTGATACCCCAATGTTGCAAGTTCGATCTCAGGGCACATATAAGAATCAACCAATGAAGCATAAATAAGTAGAAAAACCAATTGTTCTCTCTCTCCTCTCTCTCTCTCTCTCTCTCTCTCTCTCTCTCTCTCTCTCTCTCTCTCTCTCTTCCGTCCCCCCTCTCTCTCCCTCTTTCTCTCTCTCTCTCAAATTAATAAATAAGAAAAAAGGATTCTGGGTTCACAGCATCTGGGTAACTAATGGAAGTTTATTTATCAATCATGAAACATCCATTATAGGGACACTTTGGTTTTCAACCCAGGCTGATGAAGGAGTTCGAAAATATTTTCAGTGTCATGGCAAAGGAAAAAGGAGATCATGGCAGAGCCTAAAGCTTCCAAAGAGAAGTGATCTTCACTCATATTTCCAAATATGTAATTGGTCAAAGCAAATCATATGGCCATGGCCTGTGTTAGAGTTCCCTGGCATTGTAAGGGTACCTTATAAGAGATCATTATTAGAAATGCTACTGAAGTGTGAACTAGTTGGGTGGGGAGAGAAGAGGAAAGTACAAAATACTTAGATAATATACAATGCTAGAAAACAGCTTCTAAGAACATTTCAGAGAATGTTATATGTTATGCTAACAGGGTTAACCAACATTGACACTTATGAAATATTATGGAGCCCATGCCCAAACACCAAGCTATTATGAAGAGTCTCATGGGGCTTAGGTCACTACTGTGTTCAACACATACATTAAGTCCCTTACTGCCATTTAAAGCTTTCTCCTCTGATTATAAAATTGCAGTGCTAGAATCCCAAATATCTTCATCAGGCCCAGCCTACTCCATTGAGGGTCATAGGCACAGGAAAATGTTAGGATATGTATCTTAGATAAGTCAAACTGGAAGCAAGCATTTACTGACCATACTTTATGTACCCATCTCTTCCCTATGTGCTGTAGTGAATTCCAACGTATAAGACAATCTCAAAGTTCAGGAAGATAAGATCTAAACATGTTAAATAATCAACAACACAAAAGCTTACACATAGCAGATAGCTGTGGTCTGTTCCCTGCTCTCCAGGTGGCAGTCATGGGCCACTGGGATACTTGTACTTCAGTTGACAGTTTAAGATGCACCTAAAACCTAAGAAATTATAGCAACCAAGGCAGAATGTAAATGATAAAGCAGATGGTAGAGATTCCTGGTGCTGGAAAAGATCAGAGGAAGGAAAAGGTATAAAGGACTGAAACAGTCATATTAAAGGAAGGGGAAATAGAGCTGAACAGTGAATGATAACCCAAGATTATCCTCAGAAAATAGATTTTTTAAAATTTTTACAGAAGGTGGAAACATGAACAAAGCTGTTCCCCTCATGAGGTTCCCAAGGAACGTGATACAGAGAGGAACCAAAAAGTATGTCCCACAAAGTAGCATGTCATCACTACCTCAGTTTAGGCCCCAAACCCCAACACAAAAAAAGAGGTCAGGCCAGGTGGCTCACTCTTTTTCTTAAGATGGTCAAGCCTCCAACTAAAGTAGTTTCAGTTCCACATTTGCCAATGCCTATATGAAATTGCCAAATCTTATCTACACTAATAAAAGAGAAAGATGCAAATTGACTGTACCTCCATGCTGCCCACCAGCCAATCAGGAGTGAGTATGCAAATTAACCCAACAAAATTGGTGGGTTGATTTGCATATGCAGGAACAGAGTGAAGACTGAAGACTGAAGGTTCCGCTGCAGCTGGAGCCAAGCCTGAAGGCTGAAGGCTTGGCTCTGCTGTAACCTGGGTCCCAGGTGCTGGAGGAAAACCAGTGCTGGCAGCCAGGGGAAGGAAGGCCTATTGCACAAATCTTCAAGCAACGGGCCTCTAGTATAATATAATTATATAAGAGAAAGCAATGTCCACCCACCCTGCACCGACCTTTCATGGCACAAGCTCTTCTTCTAGCCTATGCAGCTCTCCCAGCTTCTTAAAGTCTGACCAATGAGATTAGCATTCTTCTTCCTTAAGAAGAAGGTAAGACTGTAAAGATAACTGACTAAGTAGGGGGCCATATATCACTGAGTGCAACCACCATCATAAGAGGTTTTCACTAAAAGATGAGAGTCAGGCAGGGCTGGCAGCAAGAAGGCACTGTCAAGTCTCTGCCTCCATTGGTTCCTTTTTTTTAATATTTATTTTTATTGATTTCAGAAAGGAAGGGAGAGGGGGAAATAGAAACATCAATGAACTGTGACCTCCAGGTTCCTAGGTCGATACTCAACCTCTGAGCCACGCAGGCCTGGTGCCTCCATTGGTTCTTGATGGCAGGTGCAATGATTGCTAGACACTCTGCTTGTACTAACCCTGGGTTCTTCTTCTAGGGCCATCCTCATTTATAAATGGTTCTTGAGTTTAAAGAAATGTCCAAAGAAACAAATCACCATTAGTAGAATTTCAAGTATCAGTGGGGGTAGCAGGGAAATTGCTGGAGCTTCTGATTTCAGAATTTCCAGTGGGTCCTGCTTCCAACACTTTAGGCCTATATAAAATCCTGTGAATTCTTACTACTTCCTACTTCCGGCTTGTAGGCAGCTTAAAAAAAAAAAATCTGTGGGATATCCATTGTCTTCCTGGGCAAGAAATAAAAGATGGAAACTGTATCTGCCCCTCCTTCAAGTGCTTATTGCAGTGGAATAGCTCGACTCTCAAATAAGTTCACACCATGTGATATAATAATGGGAAACTTCTGGTAAATCTGGCCTTTTTATCATCTTGAATACATTTCTGTGGCTGAGCTAGCCAGATAAATACAGAATGTGTGTCCTCCAAAAGGCAGGGCAGATAAGTACTCCATTTAGAGTTAATAACGTGCTGTTAAAACTATATGTGTCGAAATTATTTCACGGATAATGCTAACATATGATAGATCACAGTTAGGCCAGTGCTCTGGTCTGAACGTTTATGTCGCCCCAGAAATTCCCAGAAGAGACGGACGGTTTCCGGAGAGTCTGTCATACATTTCTGATCCCCACCTCTGCCCTCCATTGTAGGCGCCCGGATCGACTCGGGTAGCGACCCGATGTTTGTGTTTTTGACCGGGCTTACACTTTTCCTGAGCAGAAAGAGCCCCTTCTCCAGGCAAATTCCGCGCGGCGAGCCCTCGGGGCGCGAGAAGGCGCTGTTGCCGCAGAGCCCAGCTGGGGAGGAGAGTGAACCCCGCGTGGATGCCGTGACAAATCAACCACAAGCGACACCCACAAAACCCTCGGAGGACCCTTGGACTCAGGTCTCCAGTCAGCGTCCCGCTCCGCCGCTCTTGTAGGGAAGCTCCCGCCCCGCCTTCGCTCTCCCCATCCCCCACCCCCATCCCCGACAGTTCGAAAGCGAAAAAACTGAAGAAGCGAGTGAGGGGACCCTGCTGGGCCACCGTGCCTCCCAGCCGAATCTGGGGAGCCCCAGGAGGGCAAGGCCCAGGCAGGACCCGCATCCTCAGTGTTCCCAGTCTGACCCCGCAGCATTCCCTGCCTCCAGGCTGGGAGAGGGGGGGGGGTGGGGGAGACTGGAAGTTAAAGACATCCCCTCCTCCCTCCTAACGTCCCGAAGTGCACAGAGACAAGTCAGGGGCGCCCCAGGCGAGGCGCGCCCTGCGCTCCTTGGGGGCGACCCGGCTGGGCTACAGGATCCAAGACGCTCGGAGAAAGGAAATCTCATCCCTTCGCTGGCTTCCGGGAGGAGTTGCCGCCTGCGGGAGGGAAGGGGGCGACCTGGGTCTGCAGAGGCAACTGGCAACCCTGAGAAGGGGCATCGGAAGTGCGGGCAAACGGCCTTGGGCATTTCTTCGAGGTCCTGGGGGTAGGGCCAAGGGTCCATGCTGACAGCCTTAAGCACCCCCACCTGCCTTCGGGCGGCGGGGCCGGCCAGCCCCAGCCCAGAGTAAGACGTTTCTACTTAAGGGGGCGCGGCGGGCCGCGGTGCGGTGGCCATTCTCCCTCCTGGCAAAGGAGCGAGCCCAGAGCTGGGGCACTGAGGCGGCGAGAGGACCTTTCCTTAATCGCAGCCTCTCCCCTCACCACTGGTCCTGTCCTTCTCTTCGGGCAACTCGGTGCTGGAGCCTGAGGACCCGCGAGTTCCCTCCCATCTAAACCGTGGGGCGTGCAGAACACAGGCCAGGACTTGCTTCTCAGACCCGCTGAGCAGGGACTGCAGGGGAGGAGAGGACGCTCTTCCTCAGTTATTAAGTAGAAAGACCGCAGCCGTTCTCGCGGCCTGTGCGGGACTCCATCTACAATTCTGTCTCCACTTCTTTCCCAGGAAGGGGGCTGGTCTCAACTGACACAGTCACAGATGTGTTCGCGCAGCGGAGTAGAGAAAGGAAGAGAGGAAACAGAGGTCTGATCTGTTCACATCTCCACTTCCTTAGCCCACCATCTTCTTCTACCCTCCACCCCCACCCCGAAAAAATCAAGGCCTCCTGTATACGGAAGCGTCTCCACGGCACAGTGTCCCGAAGCTTGCGGTGGGTAGCCGGAGCTGGGCGCTAAGTTTGGACCTAGATTTTCCTCCAGAAACCAGTGCAAAGGGGAAGAGGAGAGAGGGAGGATGCGGCAACCCGGGAAGCTAAATTTGACGGTGAGGGTGAAAATCGACTTTAATCCGGGGACGTTTCTCCCCAACTGTGGCCCAGCCCCACACCACCACCACCACCACCCACACCCAACAGGTTTGCAAATGCTGCTTCAAGGCCGAGGAACCCCCACCAGGAAAAGTCCCCGCGCGCCGTGGGAGCAGGGACTGGAGTATCGCTGGTCCCAGAGTTACTGGGCGGCAAACCCGCCTCGCTCTCTCGCCAAGCTCAGGGCCGGCGGCGGCGGCGGCGGCGGCTGGCGAGTGCGTGGACTCTGCGGCGCACACTCGGTCTGCGGAGCCTTCCAGCCGCCAGCGCGGGGCTGTTCTCTTAATGAATTACTAATGAGTTAAAATTGGGCAGCAGGCTTAATTAAAGCGTAGAGGCAATGTGTTTACCACATTGTAATTGAACTCATTAGGGCGATGGCTTTTTTGTTTTTTAAGCAGCCGCCTCCCTTCCCTGCGTCGAATAATCTGTGAGAAGCGTTTATTAGAGAAGGAGGGGCTGTGGGAGAACCGGCCCATCAACTCTTTCCACGAAAAAGACCGAGTGGGGATTGGAGTTGGGGGGCGAGGGGGGTGCAACCTCCATCCGGCGGACGTCTTGGTGGTGCAGGGGCTACCGAAGCGGGTCCAAGGGTGGAAGGACCCGAGAGCGCGCTGCCGGAGCCTGGGAAGTTGCTAAGGGAGGGACCAGGCCGGAGCCCGAAAGGCTGCCTCTGTGACACCACGCAGACCTCCCATCCCCGCCCAGGGCGCTGCACTCCGACGCACCCCCTGGCGAACGCTTGCCCCTCCAGGTGTCTGAGGCTTCATAATGAGACGGATTAGGCTAACTTTTCTCTTTTTTTAAAAAATATATATCTTATTGATGTCAAAGAGGAAGAGAGAGAGAGAGAAACATCAATGATGAGAATCGTGATCGCCTGCCTCCTGCACGCCCCCTACCGGGGATCGAGCCTGCAACCCGGGCATGTGCCCTGACAGGGAATAGAATCGTGACCTCCTGGTTTCTAGGTCTACGCTCAACCACTGAGCCACACTGGCCGGGCAGGCTAACTTTTCTTTTAAGCAGCGTATGAGTTTAGCCATAAAGCTTCTCTCCTTGGTGGTGTTGAGAGCAAACTCCGCCCCCTACACATACACCATTCTGGAGATGCACAGCGGGTGCTCTAGACCCACGCTCCCCCTAGGACTCCGCCCTCCGGGCTCGACCTCACCTCAGGTGGTCTTTTCCTTGGGCACTGGGGGAGGGGTGCGGACTCAGTGTGGTGCTAGAGGGCTGCACCTGAGAGGCGCACCTGCGTGCCCTGGGATAACTCTTCTCCTGGCAGGGAGCCCACGCTGCCAGGCAGGGCTGCACCCCCCCAAAGCAAACTGCTCCTTCTTACCCTGGCCCCACTCCAATTAGCAGGCCTGCCACCCTCGCCTCCTTTCCCTCACTTCTGGAACACTCGGTGCGGAAGGGGCTGCAGCCTGCGCAGCGCTCCTCACCATGCCCTGCCCTGCCTAGCCAACAGGCGGCGTCAGAGACCTAGGTCTGGGTTAGGGGGTGGGGGCGGGGTGCGAATCCGAGCGAGCGAAGCCGAGAGGCTGGTCGCGAGAAGAGCGACCCTCACCCTAAACTTACGAACTTGCCCAGGAGGGGAGTGGGAAGAGCTGGGTGGCTGCGGGGGGCCGCCGAGAAGGGGAGAGGCGGGACTGGACAGAGTCGCGGCGGAAGACCCGACCGCGAGCAGGAGTGTAGAGGACCGCGGGCGGCAGCGGATCCCGCTCGGGGGAAGCGGCAGGCGCCGCGGGAGGCGGAGAGCGGCGGTGGAGCCGCGGAGCGTGAGGCGGGCCGGGAGTACCGAGCGCGGAGGTCGTAGACAGGTAAGTGGCTTCGTCCTCCGCCCTCGGCTTCTCCTTCTTCGGAGAAAAGTGGGTTGAAAGGGACTCCAGGAACTTCCGGCTCCCGACCCAGCCCCACAGCTGACCCTTCCCTCCTCCCCTCCACTAACGCTTTCAACCCACACCCATTCTCAACTCCCCACCCGCCTCATTGGTGGGTTTTGTCAGAGTCTCCCACCCTGTCCATCCTCCACCCCATCCCGCCTCCTCTGTTCCCCTGACCCAGAAGGTTGCGGTAAATTGTCTAATTTGTTGCTAGAAGATTAATTGCAGAGGGTGGGTCGATTTGATTAAGGCAATTAATCTTTGGTTACAGCGTCCTAGTGTCACTCGTGTGGGGTGTAGGAGGGGGGCGGTATAAAGAGGTATAAAGAGAGGTAGAGAATGAAACAAATGAGACTTTTTGGAGAAGCTGCGGAAGGAGGCTACCCTGGCTGGGACTGCGGTCACAGCTTCGCGCCCACATCCCAGCAGCCGGCTGCCGAGAAGCCACGCCGCGGTTTCAGCACCTCCGAGCCCGGACAGCGACTCCCGCAAGCAAGCCTGGTAACTTCCAGGTCCCAGAAGTTTACCTCGCTGGCAGGGGCAAGACCTGACTAGGAGGAAGGGCGCCGCGCGCGCATACAGAGGACCCCTTACCCCTCTCTGTTCCCTTTCGCCACTTCAAATCAGGATCCAGCCAAAAATAGAGTCCCAGAAAATCACCAATACTCAAACCCACCTGGAGGAGAGAAAGGAAGAAACCCCCAAACGCTCCTAGAAAAGTTCCCAAAGCTGGAGTTTTCTCTTTTTCGTGAATAATTGATGCTGGTCATAAATAACTGATGCAGCCAGTGGAGAAAGGAAGAGGGAGGAGGCGGGCAAGAGCCAGGGCGGCCAAAGAGAGATCGAAGAGTTTGTTAAAGGACCATTAAGAAAGCCTTGCTGGGAACGGCATTCCTCCATAGATCATGAAGAGCCAGCTGTTCCACCCAGGTGATGGGGTACAAGCAGGGAAGCGAGGCGCCCTGTGGCATGGCCTAGACTGAGCACCCAATCAGGATCCAGTCTCAGTACTTTTCCCCTCCCCACCACTCCACCCAGGATTCACCTTCCCAGAGCCCTCCCAGCTTCTAGTGACCCTCTGGTCACCCATCATCCCCCACCCACGCTCCAAGTGCAGAAGTTCTAGGCTGACATAGTAGAGGCCCGGGATGGACCTTCATTTTGAGCTGTCAGTTCTGTTCAGGCCTGTGGCAAGTCCTGCTGGATCCCAACTAATTTACAGATACCTCCCCAAAGCCACACACACACCCATCCCAGACTATGTCATTTCATTCCTTTCAAACTAGTTCAAAGTTTTGAGACTCCAGCTTCCAGCTAAGTCTTTCCCACCTGCCCACCCCAAAACCTTAAAAGAACAGGGTATTTATCTACACACTGTGCCATGCTCTTCCACAGCCCCATCCATCATCTCCAATTCCTGACTTCCTCTAAGAGTCTCCAGCATGCTGAACCCTGGCATCTTGTGTCCATCCCAGCTCTGAACAGAGACTCATAAGCAGGGGTCTCAGAACCTGGAATAAAGCCCAAGAGGAAACCCTTGCTCTATGGAGGCCTATCCGAGACAGCTAGCCTCTGATGGCCAATGGATATATTTTAGTGAAACTTCTGAGGGCCCCTCAGCCAAGCAGCCCGCACAATCCTTCACAGGGGCTTATGGAAGCCACTCCACAAGCAAACCCATGTCTTTTCCTAGTGCAGCTTGGCATAGGCCCCGGGAAAAAGCTATTGGAAACCTCACCAACCACCACTGGCAGTGAGGTTGGTTTCTGACTTAGACAGGAGCCTCTTTCTGAGCTTTTCCATTGGTTAACAGTTTCCACCACACCAACTTCCCTAATGACCAGCTCCTGACCTCTGGATATACCAAAGGCTGACTTTTCTGGGCTGAGAGTAGCTCCCAGCTCCCAAAGAGGAAAGTTAGTGGCCAAGCCTGAAGGAGGAGCCTGGATTTTTTTTTTTTTTAATTCTCTCCTCTTCATGTGCTATAAAAGGAAACACTGAAACCAGTTTTATTTTGTTACCCACCTCATCCCCATCCCAAAACTGTCCAAACCCTGAGTTCTTGCCTTTTTAAGAACTGGGAAGTTATGAATGGGGAAAAGAAATGGAGAGAGAATAAGGTTTTGGGGAATTGTCTTTCGGACTCAATAGGGGCATAACAACCGAGGAGGATTGTGAAACTAGACAAAGGGGAGGGAGGAAATCAGATCTGAGGGTGGGGGCTAGCCCTGGAGCCATGGGTTGTTTACTTCTCATATAAAATATATCTCCCCAAGCAGGAAGTTACTGCAAACAAGTATCAATAATGAATGACTCTCCTGTAATAAAATACTTACATAATTAGCACAAGTCAAGTGGTTGCATTATGTTAACCTTTTGCAACTCTGAACTGGAAAACTTTTCTCCAAATTCCCTCAGAATGCCGTTTTCATTCTCGAGAGAAGGTGAGAGCCAAGCGCTCACCCGGCCTTTCACTCTGTTATAATATGGTTCCTCATTTCTGAACCAGAACGTAAGTACTTCTGAAATATAACAGAAAACTCTCTTTGGTGAATTCAGAACAGTCATTAACATTCAGTTTTAAGTGAATGTTAACAGTAAATAAAGAAATCTCTTGATTGTAATAGTAGTAACAAAGCAATAATTACCCAGTAGGTGGTCATCAGTAATGATAAATGTATCATTATTACTGTGTGAGCCTGGGAACTCGGTTTTGGAAACTACTTCAGAGTTTTTAGTAGCATGGCTGGTTACAAAGCATTTCTTAGCCTCCAGAAGCCATATAATTTTATACACAATTTAGGTGAAAATAAATTTAAATCTGTATATTACATTTTTAATTTCAAGTTAGTAATTAAAGTTGGTTCATTATATCTCCTCTGAAACCCTCAGTGCTCATCTCTGTGGTTTGTTTGTACAATTTGTTTCTAAGACACCCAAGGTTACACAGTTCTAAAAGATGGAAAATTTAATTATTTGCCAACATTAAGAGTTTGCCGATGATATCATAAAGCATCTTGAAAAAGTTTTGGGTTGAGATTGCATTTGGTCTGATTGTGTTTTCACTTTGAACCCCTAATCCCATGGAGGAAAGCCTTTTCTAGTTTTTTAAAAAAAAACATACACACTTTAATGCACACACAAAAATAGAAAATTCCTCTGAATAGTCACTAGTTGCTTTTTTTTTTTTTTCAGGAAAAAAAAATCTATGACTCACATCTCTATCCTCTTCTTCCCTGAGATTTATTTTGCTAATATCTAATTTCACCTTTTGCTACAGCTGAAAGCATGATGTTTATTGGGCAGCCAGAGAGCACATGATAGCTCAACAGTGTACTAGCTAATAGGATCAAGCTTGATGGCAAAGTAGAATTCAAAATGGTGAAAGTGTGGGAGGGAAGAGAACAGTAGGAAAAAGGTGCCTTAATTTCCCCAGGAAATAAAATCCAATGTTCCTTCTTCCAGCATCAGCTGGGGAGATGTTACATGTATATCTATGTCATTTTCTCTCTTGTGACATGTCAACAGAAAATCTACAGCCCCTTCCCCTGCTCTCACTCCTCTGCCTCCCCTCCCCAAGCTTTGAAAGGTCCTGTTCCACA
Source organism: Corynorhinus townsendii (assembly GCA_026230045.1). NCBI lineage: Eukaryota > Metazoa > Chordata > Mammalia > Chiroptera > Vespertilionidae > Corynorhinus > Corynorhinus townsendii. The sequence goes on from JAPDVU010000007.1 coordinate 11,737,364, forward strand.
CCCTTTCTGAATTCCTAGCCTCAGTTGCTTCTTAAATTGGTTCCCTGAAACAAAAGGCTCAGTTTTGGTTTTTTTTTAAAGCCCGAAACCATATTTCTTCTCTTGGTGGTAGTTGGAGTCTTCATACAATTAAAGACTCTTTTGTATAAATCCACCCAAATACTTGCCTTGGCTTTCTCTCCCACAATCTCTATTTCTTGCTTTACTTTCCCCCTCTCCTTTTCTCTCCTTTTCTCCTCTCCCTTCTTTAGGAGTGGCAATCAAAAGGCAAGCATCTTGTTTCTTTATTCATTATTATAGCAGCATCTTTAAGAGGTATCTTTGCCAATGAAAACTCCATGTAGATGCCTATCCTTTTGTTGTGGCGGCCTAGGTTATTCAGGAGCAGAGACAAAAGCCTGAAGTGATGTGATCTAAATGAGCTCTGGGGTTTTCCAGCTGGGACCACCTCCATTTCAAAGGACTCCCTCCTTCCCAATGTGGGGAGGAGGGGAGTGGAGGAGGCGGGTACACATGTGTACGCAATCACAGAGAGAAAGAAGAGAGGGAAGGAAGAGAGCCTCCTGGGCTATTCCTTGTGCCATGCCCCTCTTCATGCACATTCGCTGGTGTGTTCAGGGAGTCTGCATCCATGGGTTTATGTGCATCCTCAGGTATTCTGTGTGCCTTTGAATTTTATCTTGATTAACTAATATTTTCTAAGTGACCACCAAGCACATCAAATTCATGTTCCATTCTGGATTTTATTAAGCTATGTGCATATGTGTGTATCTTGCTGTGTTTACAAGTTTGTGAGGACTTGTGAAGAAATGTGAATCCTTTGTTATTTAAAAAAAAAGTTTAATAATAAATATTTCTATTAGTCCCTGGCCTCTGTGAACTGGTGGGGTAGCAGTCTTCCCTGCCACTTACCCAAAGGCAAGTTTTCTTGTGAGAGTGGCTTTCTCTGATTGAAGGTAATTAAGTCCTGGTTGTTTCTCCCATCATCTTTTTTTTTTTTTTTTTTACAAAGATATTTGAAGAGTAAGGAGGGTGCTGAACTCAAGGGATCACTGGGGCAAGGATACAGATCCTGCAACACGTGTTCATTTTCCTTTACCTTCTCCAATTCTGGTTTAGATTTTTAGGTTTGTGCTCTCATTGTAGTTTTCTAGCCCAGGGAAAAGGGGTCCTTGCTTATAAGCACTATTTTAGAGAAGGCTCAAAGATTGAGAGCCACCTTCAGAATACTCAGAGATCTTTCTCATTTCTTCTACAACTTCCATCATAAATGAGACTTGCTTGCTCCTGATCCTTGGTTTGCTTCATGTAACTCAAGCTAGAGCACTGGAGGAAAAACTAGGGAGCCTGAGCTGGGCTTGCCAGGCTGCAGAAAGCTCTTGGAGTTTGAAAGGGAGAACTGAGGCCTATCAGCAATCATTACGATCATGACCATTATTTTGCATTTTTATTATTAATCTATTTTAAGTGGATTAAGCAAACACTAGCCGAGGCTCCAGTCACCTGTACACAAAATAAACACTAGACTAATTAAGGGAAGGATAAAGTTGCAATGAAAAGGGCTAAGATTCCTCCCAGGAACTTGGTTCCCTCTTGTTCACCACTAAGCTAAAATGCCTTTGATGCCATTTATTCTGGAGCTAGTGGATATTTCTAAAGTATCTTGTAAGAGTACAGTCCTCATTTCCCCCCATTCTCTGAGGAAGATGCTTTTAAAGCTACCATGTATTGGCCTGGCTGGTGTGGCTCAGTTAGTTGGGGTATCATCGCATAGTCATGGGTTCTATTCCCAGTCAGGGAACATACTCTCTCCTCCTTCTTCTTTCTAAAATCAATAAACATATCCTTGGGTGAGGATTTTAACAATAACAACAAAAAAGATACCATGTATTAAATGACTAGTGTGTGCCGAGCACTTGACATATACTATCTCATTTAATTCTCACCATACCCCTGTTGAGGATGTATCAATCTCTTCAGTTTGCAGATGAAGAAATGGGGCTTGGGAAATTTGTTATCAACGCAATATTCTACATTTACTAAGTGACTGAGGAAAAATGTGTACCTAGTTTCATCGGACTGAATCTCCTGTACTTTCTGACATACCAAAATTCTTCCATCCCTGCTAGGTCCAGTTTCTTTCTGGGCCATGCAGGTCTCCTTTGGCAGACTAGGAACTAACAGGGAAACAATTTATTGCCCTACTGATGCAAAGATATCAATGTCAGGGACACCTCTGGCAGAGACACAGAAGCAGTAATTAATATTTCTGCCTAAGGCTGAGACTAGGATAAGAGAGGATGAGTGAGAGGGATAGAGCCTGGTTATTTTTTTTTTTTAAATCCGTAATTGTCATGGATTCTCCAATACCCAAGTTGGGAGCGGGAGGAGAGAGAATATCTGGTGTTTCTGTTTAGAAGGAATTTATATTAAGGCCTTTATCTTCCTTTAGGGTCAATGAAAAACAGGAGTGGGGGTGGGAGTGGCTCAGTACTTGAAGATAGGGCAGATGGGGCAGAAGTACGGAATGTTTCTGTGTCACCCCTTGCCTGCCTCTTAAGTCTACAAGGCCATGGTGGAGCCAGGAGCTCAATCTAGGGCTGTGATGGTTCAAGCTCTTCGGGGAGAGCCTGAACGCAGTCGGAGTGAAGGATTCGCTTCAGAACGAAGGACAGCTCCTGCCTCTGCTTTGGCCTCGGGCGGGCGGGAACCCACCGGGTTCGCAGCCTCAGCCCAGAAACAGACGGCTTCCAGCGGAGGACGCCCCGGTTTAGATGTCGGTTCGCTTCGACCAATGGTTAAAAGCTGCAGCTGGAAACCTCCATCCTCGCTGTCACGCCAGCTGCGTGCGCCTGCATCGAGGCGTCGCCTCTCCAGTTCCGAGGGGGCCAGCTCGGTTTGTGGTTTTCCTTTGGGTCCGGTGTCTAGGCTCCTTTACCTGTCCCTGGCCTGGGTGAACCGCAGCCGCCGGTTGATGAGAGTGGAACGGAGATGAGAGTGGAAATGCTCTCCTCCGTGTGGTGATAGATCATGCAAACGGGTGACACCAGTTTAACCAATAAAACAATTTGAATCAATTAGCCGGCTGAGGAGAGTCCCGACGTGTAAAATGCATGTCAGCTCGAATAGGAAAGCATTGATTAACTCGGCCTGGCCCCGCCGCCTCCACCACCGCCACCGCCGGCTCCTGCTGAGCCTGCTAGGGTCTCCGGGCAGGACAGGGACGGACACGGATCAGGAGCCCCGCCCGGAGAGGAACGTGGAAGGGCGGTGGAGAACCATCAGGAGACTTGTGCAAACTGAGGAGAAAGCAAAGGGTCAAAGAGATAGTGGGTGACAGAAAGTTGCTCACGGACTCAAACGTATAAAAAGGCTGTAATTCTGCAGTCCAGCTCCAGAAGCCAAGGCAAGGCTTCTCTGGAGCACGGAGTCTGGGTTTGAAAAGCTGTTCTCCACCCTCATCTTCCAAAAATATAATTGGTCTGACAGCTCAAACAGGCACCTCAGACTCCTGGGGGGGGGGAGGGGCGGAATACACTACCGTGTTATTCTTGGAATTATTTGTGCAAAAGTACTTGATCTGGCATCACACATTTCTCTTTCCAGTAAAGCTTTCTGCATTCAAATAAAGTCACAGGTCTGTGTGGCAGTAAGACCCCCCCAAAGTAGTGTATAAATGTCGATAAGTAGATGAAGATCAGATAAGTAGATGGCTACAGGTGTGGATTCACTCCTAGGAGTAACCTGAGATGAGAGGGGAGGCAAAGATTGGTTCTGTTTCTCTTTTCAAGGAAAGATATTTTTAAGACACTTAAGAAGAAAGGCTCTTTAAGGGGAAGCGGGGCTTTTGGGGGGCAAAGATGAGAACAGTGAAGACCCCATGCTGCTTCCTCCTCAGCAGTGACCAGGCACTTCCCTGTGGTACATGAATGAACTGACAGCACTTTTCACCTCATCCCATTTTCAGTGGTAAAATCAACCCCATTTCCAGGATCCGGCTTTCCTTCTAGCAGCCTGGGCTCTAGGAACAGTGAGTAGGCTGAGACCTCGCTTTGTGGGAGCCCCAACCCAAAGAGGAGTTGGGGAGAACCAGGCCTGGCCCTCTGAGGAAAGGGATTTGTGAATGACAATGACATTCTTCTGGAAAATGGGCTGGGCAGGCATCCTTCTATTTATTTATTGATTGATTGATTGATTGATTGATGGGAGGCTCTGAGGGCACTGGGGAGGGAGCACTGGTTGATTTCAGCCCCTTAACACAGAGCCTATTTTGTGCCACGAATGCCTTTAGAAACTAGGAGATGAATGGAAAGCCATCTCGCTGCCATTTGAAACTTATGTCCAAACAAACACTCTAATTCTCAGGGCTCTGAAACTATTCTTGGCAGATTCATTTAAAACAGCTGCAAATCCCGTAACCCTTGTCTTTCTGTTTGCTGGGCTCTCCTTGGTTCCGTTGACCTGTGATGAAGCGTTAAGGTTTCACATCTTCCCTTTCTATTTATGTAGCGATGGCCTGTTGTTGGTGCTATGATGGAGTCTGGCTGGGTCTCCAGGTTAGTGGAGATTGTCGATCATTTCAAAGATGTGCCTGCCAAACTCTAAGCCTGTGCGTTTCAACAGGCAGCAATCGAAAATTCAGCTATAATTGTAAAGGGAAAACTTAAAGGATCCCCCAATCCCAATCCCCTGCATTTTGACTCCTAACAGCTGATCAATTAGCAGGCAATATACTGACTCTTCACTATATCCTAGGGTGTGCCTCACTTTGGGAAAGCTGTGGAAAATGGTTCTTTCTCATCCTACTTGTCTTTATTTGGGTGTGGGTTTTTTTTTTTTTTTCAATGCATGCTCCTACATAGTTAGTTTCCTGAGAAATTTACTTTACCCAGGGGACCTAGCAACTTGCTTAAGGACTGGTCAGGACTGGAGGCCTCTGGGCTTTTCTGTCTCACCGTTTCCCTGTGCTGAGGCGGCCTGCCTGGGTCTTATAACGTGGCTTAGAGAACCACTCGGAGTCAAGTTGACAGATGTGAGCACATAGGCCCTCATTGGGGGCCTCGCTTGATCATACACTTTCTAAGGTAGAGAATGCCTTGCTGATTCTCTGTCTTGTCCTAAAAGGCAACTCTCTATTCGACAGTAAGGTCACTCTCCATGCTTCCTTCCAAGTCTTTAGACTGGGCACCCTGTTTGAAACCTCCTTTTTCTCTCTTTCTCTCTCTCTCTCTCTCTCATTTCACAGCGTTTCAAACGAGGGGCGGAAGGTATTCTGTTCCCTGCCTGACTGTAGTGTCCATTTCTTCGGAGACCAAGTGAAGCTGCTGCTTTGCACTGTGTACCAGAAGGATCATTCCTGAAGGAAAGTGACTCTTGAGGGGAGGGAACAATAACAGGCAGGGATGCAGTCACTTTAGAGGCCCCCTTTAGAGTCTGGGGTCTCCAGGATCCACTCCCCCATGCACGCAGACTACTCCGCTTTCCATTCCTAGATCATGTACGTGGTGGCCCTGGCACGTTTTGCTGCGGGGCTGGGCGGTGGTTGTCAATGGAGGGTTGGTTAGGTGTTAGCTTTCGTGCCTGCTCCGAAAGGATCTAGATGTGACTCGCTCTCGCCTTTGCTTCCCCCTCCCTCCCTCCCTGTAACACGCCAGCCGTTCACAGGCGAGTGTCAGGGAGACGGTGACGTCACCTTGCCCGCTGGGTGGCGTCCCCTCCGTCCGACTCGAGTTCCAAGACAGAGAAAGGCACTGTCAGACTGCGCTCCACCTGGGCTCGCCTGCCGCGGTTCCTGCGCGCCCACACTCTCTGCGGCCAAGGGGACGCCCTGCCGCAATTCGGGCTGTCATTCTCCCCTGGCGGGAGTTCGGGTTCGAGCGCCATTGAGCGCCCACGAGCTCCAGGATCTTCGCGCGGAGCCCTCCCGAGTCCCGCCCTCTGGATTCGAGGACCCGCTTGGATGCTTCCCTTCCGAGCGCCCTCGGAAGATGGACCGTCAGCCACGCGCGTAAAGACACCGAGGGGTCACCAGGTACTGCGGGAACCCGCCGGCCCGAGCTTGGCACACACGCGATTCGCTATTTGAGATCCCCGGCGGGGGGATTCTCCCGGTTAGGAAAGGGGCAGCGGTGGGTTTCGGCGGCGAGATCAGTTTGGGATCCGGGGGAGTTAAGTGGGGGTCGTTGGCTCATGAGTAGGATAAGGAAGTTCTCCAGCTTCCGTTTTCAGTTCCACTAACTTTTAATGGTCTCTTCTCCCCCTCGCTCTCTTTTTTAGAAACCCTATCCCAAGCCCTCTTGTTTGTGTCTCCGCTATGACGGGAGTTTCTGGGAGGGCTTGGGGTAAAAGTGGAGACACTTCTGCTCCTGCTACAGCTGCTAAGGCTGCGTGCGGGTTGGTAACGCAAAACCAGCTCTTGGCCGGGGCCAGGCCCGCAGCGCTCCATTGCCCCGGAGCGAGCGTTCCGTTATCCCAGGGCCTTATTAAGATAATAAGAATCTTGTTGGGGGGGGGGCAGGAAACGGGCGTTGAAGGACCATTTGTGGAAGCTAGAGCTGGCTGTGACAGGCCCAGGTATCACCACGCCTTGAATTGCCATGTAACGCCCTGTCCCCTAGAAATATCGTCTCTGGTCTCTTCTAAGTGACAAGCCAGGCTCTCTCTCTCATCTGGTTTGATCGGGTCGAGGTTTGTTCAACCTTCCTGGAGGCCACAAAAGGTAATGAGAGCTGAGGATCCAGAGGGCAGAAGGGCAAAGGCGAGGGGATAGGTGTCTCAGGGGCGGAGAGAGGGCAAGAAAATGACAGTTTGGGTGAAGGAGTAAGATGGTGTATCCTCTGAAGTCGCTGTAATAACGACTCCAGTGTACTTGTCCGCATGTGGCCTTGCTACTGCCTCAAGTGACTTTCCAGGGCAAAAGGTAGTCGCGGCCGCTGTGCCCCACATAAAGTGTGGCTGGAGATGAGTCACGGTCCTCTTTTCTGGTTTAGACTGACCTGCCTGGTCACCAAGGTTTCTTTCACTTGCTTTCTCTCTTATCTTCAATTATCGGGATATTTTCCCTCTTTATGGTATCCCAGAGAGAATGGGAATTTTACCGCAGGCCCAACCCAGGGCTTCCACCTTCACTGCTCCCACAGATTACCTGGTCCACAGATGATCTGTACTGGGGAACACATGGGCCTGACAGGTATGGGGAGATCCATGCAGGTCAGAAAAAACTGTCACAGAAAATGGTTCACCCTACACCTAAATTTGCCATGGAAGCCCGTCCATAATGATCCCCCCAAATTGTTAGCTTCTTTGCACTGTTTCTGGACGTAACACACTCACCCGTGCTTATTTGTTCGTTGTAATAGGAACGACGGGAACCCGGTTTTTAAATGTTTACCAGTCGACAACTTCATCTTTTTAAGCTACCTGTCGAACCAGAACCGCTCAGTTCCGAAAGTGGCTTTTTGAAAAATTGAAAGCGTAACGCCCTATTTTGGTGCAACCAGGCACATGGCTTTGTACATTTTCCCCATCTTTCCAAAAAAAAAAAAAAAAGTCTAATTACAGTACGAAAATACATAATGGCAAGGATGAGGGGGGAGGGGTTTCATTTTGCCTTAACGAGCTATGTCTCAACCAGGAGTGAATTTCTCCCAAGAAAACCACAGATACCACAAAATCACTTTTTAAAAGGTTTGGGTTTGTGTGTTTTTTTTTAACCAAAATCGATTTTCAGGCAAATGTTCTCTTTTTAAATTTGGGATTCCATGGTCAAGCTCCAGTTTTCCATAACTTTTGAAATCTGTACTAGTTATAACTGTCATCCTTATTTCTAGCAGGCATGCCACTTACTCTAACAGCTTCTATAAATGAGGGGATAAGAGGTAATGTCTTTGGTTTCTTAGGAATTGACTGCTTTTAAAAGAAAACACATAGCTAATTTCCTTTGGATGATTGGAACAGAAATTAAAAAAAAGATCCTTCCAATCCACCATTTCAGAAGGGCGACCTTGAAGAAAATTGAGAGATTACTTCCTTATGTCTGAAACTTGGTCCCTCGGCCCCTTGATAATCATATCTTAGTCTAAGCAAGGACATTTTTATAATTCTTCAGTTAGGGACTCCACCCAGCCCTCTGTTTTAGACTGAGAGGATTCTTATCAACGCTTTCTCCTTTCCCTTCCAGTCTCCAAGGCAGACCCGGAGGGCTGGGCCAGGGCTTCCGAGGAATAGGAGGAGATGGCTTCCAGCCCGCTGCCCGGGCCCAGCGACATCCTGCTGGCATCCCCCTCCAGCGCCTTCCAGCCCGACGCGCTGAGCCAGCCGCGCCCGGGCCACGCCAACCTCAAACCCAACCAGGTGGGGCAGGTGATTCTCTATGGCATTCCCATCGTGTCGTTGGTGATCGACGGGCAGGAGCGCCTGTGCCTGGCGCAGATCTCCAACACCCTCCTCAAGAACTTCAGCTACAACGAGATCCACAACCGCCGCGTGGCGCTGGGCATCACATGCGTGCAGTGCACGCCGGTGCAGCTGGAGATCCTGCGGCGCGCCGGGGCCATGCCCATCTCCTCGCGCCGCTGCGGCATGATTACCAAACGCGAGGCCGAGCGCCTGTGCAAGTCCTTCCTGGGCGAGAACAGGCCGCCCAAGCTGCCGGACAACTTCGCCTTCGACGTGTCTCACGAGTGCGCCTGGGGCTGCCGCGGCAGCTTCATTCCCGCTCGCTACAATAGCTCCCGCGCCAAGTGCATCAAATGCAGCTACTGCAACATGTACTTCTCTCCCAACAAGTTCATCTTCCACTCCCACCGCACGCCTGACGCCAAGTACACGCAGCCGGATGCCGCCAACTTCAACTCGTGGCGCCGCCATCTGAAGCTCACCGACAAGAGCCCCCAGGACGAGCTAGTCTTCGCCTGGGAGGACGTCAAGGCCATGTTCAACGGCGGCAGCCGCAAACGCGCGCTGCCTCAGCCAGGCGCGCACCCCGCCTGCCACCCGCTCAGCTCCGTCAAGGCGGCCGCCGTGGCAGCGGCTGCTGCGGTGGCTGGAGGTGGGGGACTGCTGGGCCCGCACCTCTTGGGGGCGCCACCGCCGCCGCCGCCGCCGCCACCCCTGGCGGAGCTGGCGGGTGCACCCCACAGTCATCACAAACGGCCGCGGTTCGACGACGATGACGACTCGCTGCAGGAAGCGGCCGTCGTGGCTGCCGCCAGTCTTTCTGCCGCCGCCGCCAGCCTCTCGGTGGCCGCAGCCTCTAGCGGCGCCGGAGCAGGAGGGGGCGGCGCCGGGGGCGGCTGCGTAACCGGCGTTGGCGCCGGCGCGGGCGGCGTGGCCGGCGCCAAAGGCCCACGCAGTTACCCCGTCATTCCGGTGCCCAGCAAGGGCTCCTTCGGGGGCGTGCTGCAGAAGTTCCCGGGCTGCGGGGGGCTCTTCCCGCACCCTTACACCTTTCCGGCCGCGGCCGCAGCCTTTGGCTTATGCCACAAGAAGGAGGACGCGGGTACCGCAGCCGAGGCCCTAGGGGGCGCGGGCGGCGCGGGCACGGGGCCCAAGGCCGGCCTGTCGGGCCTCTTCTGGCCCGCGGGCCGCAAGGACGCCTTCTACCCGCCCTTCTGCATGTTCTGGCCTCCGCGGACCCCAGGCGGGCTTCCCGTGCCCACCTACCTACAGCCCCCGCCGCAGCCGCCTTCTGCGCTCGGCTGCGCGCTTGGAGAAAGCCCGGCCCTGCTGCGCCAGGCCTTTCTGGACCTGGCCGAGCCCGGCGGCGCGGGTGGGAGCGCCGATGCTGCGCCACCGCCGGGCCAGCCCCCTCCAGTCGTGGCCAACGGCCCGGGCTCGGGCCCTCCGCCTCCAGCCGGGGCTGCGGGAGCTCGCGATGCGCTCTTCGAGTCGCCCCCGGGCGGCAGTGGCGGGGACTGCAGCACGGGCTCCACGCCGCCCGCGGACCCCGGCGGTGTGTCAGGCGCAGGGGCCACGACGGCTGGAGTGGGCCCCGCGGGCGCCCGAGTGCCCGCGCCCCACCACCCACACCTCCTGGAGGGGCGCAAAGCGGGCGGAGGCAGCTACCATCATTCGAGCGCCTTCCGGCCGGTGGGCGGCAAGGACGACGCAGAGAGCCTGGCCAAGCTGCACGGGGCGTCCGCGGGCGCGCCGCACTCGGCCCCAGCGCATCACCACCATCACCATCACCACCCGCACCACCACCACCACCATACCCCGCAGCCGCCGTCGCCGCTGCTGCTGCTGCCCCCGCAGCCCGACGAGCCGGGTTCTGAGCGCCACCACCCCGCCCCGCCGCCGCCTCCACCCCCGCCGCCCCCGCTGGCCCCGCAGCCGCACCACCGAGGCCTTCTGTCCCCTGGCGGCACCAGCTGCAGCTACCCCAGCGAGGACAGCTCCGAGGACGAGGAGGACGAGGAGGAGGAGCAGGAGGTGGACGTGGAGAGCCACAAACTCCCCGAAGGCGAAGAGGAGGAGGAGGAAGGTCGAGACCCAGACGACGACGACGACGAGGACGAGGAGACGGGGGTCCTGCTAGGGGACCCCTTAGTCGGGGGCGGCCGGTTCCTTCAGAGCCGAGGGCTGACGGAGAAGGGGAGCAGCCGGGACCGCGCACCGGCCGCCGCGGGCGCTTTCCCACTGACCCTGAACTCCTCCAGGCTG